>CM053409.1:26687605-26772727 GCA_028644305.1 Xerus rutilus
AATTCTGCGCCTTCTTCTATCCCAATAAATCTTAGATTTGGTCTTTTGATGCTGTCCCATGTTTCTTGTATGTTCTGATCATGATTTTTTACCATCTTCACTGTATGGTCAAATTTATTTTCAAGATTGTGTATCTTGTCTTCATTATCTGAGGTTCTGTCTTCCAGGTGATCTAGTCTGTTGGTGATGCTTTCTATTGAGTTTTTTATTTGGTTAATTGTTTCCTTCATTTCAAGAATTTCTGATTGGTTTTTTTCACAATTTCTAGCTCTTTCTTAAAGTAATCTTTTGCTACTTGTAATTGCTCTCTTATCTCTTTGTTTGAATGATCGATGGTTGCCTTTATTTGCACTCCTATTTCTTTGTTGGATTGATCAATTTTTGCCTGTAATTGTTCACTTATGTCATTCTTTAGTTTGCTGATCATTTTAATTATGAGCATTCAGAATTCTTTCTCTGACATTTCAACAACTGTGCTGTCAATGGATTCTCTTACAGTTGTATCCAGGTTTATTTGGGGCACTTTCCTCCCTTTTTTTTCATGTTGATTGTGTATCTTCCTTTCTTGAAGTATCAATCTGAGGTATTGTGGCTTCTATCTTATAATGTTGTATTGACACTCCAGATTACCTGTGTCTCACCTTAGAGCTACTTCTGTTCTCCCAGTGTCCCCAGATGGGCACTACTGTCACTAAAGTTGGTGGCGGAAGTAGTGGATGTACCTCTAGAGGGCAGTGGGAGTGGCCTTGGCTGGGTTCCTGAGTCGGCCTCTGAGGGCTGTTTTGGCCCTCTCTTCCACTCCTGCTGGTGAAAAGGAACTCTGGGGCGGAAGTAGAGGCAGGCTCAGGTTTCACTTAGGCAGAGTCACAAGCTGGAGAGTTTGTGCGCAACCCTTACCGTGAGTATGAGCTCCCCTGGGGTTAGAGGCTAGCAGGCTCTGGTCTGCCTTCAACTGGGAACCCCTGGCATTCCCACTGGAACTCTGGAGCAGAACTGAGGCAGGCCCAGAGCACACTAGGGTGGGGCCTCTTCACGATGGGATCTCTGGAGACCAGTCTTTCCCTGGGTGTGCTTTCCTCTGTGGCTGTTAGCAATCAGACTCTGGTCAACCCTTAGTTGGACACCCGTGGAGTTTCCTGAAGGTGGATCTGGGCCCTCTGCAGCTCCTGCCGGACCCCGGGAACTCTGGAGTGGAACTGGGGCAGACCCAAGCTGCCCTTGGATGGGGCTGCCTCGCGCTGTTGTCTCTGGAGCAACTCTTGCCCTGAATTTGGGCTCCCCAGTGGCTAGAGGTAGCTGACCCTGGTCTCCTTTTGGCTGGACAATTGTGGAGATTCCTGAGGGTGGATCAGGGCCCTCTGCTGCTCCTGCCAGTCCCCGGGAACTCTGGAGCAGAACTGGGGTGGGCCCAGGCTGCCCTTGGGCGGGGCTGCCTTGCACTAGGGTGTCTGGGGGGACTCTTACCCTGAGTTTGGGATCCTCAGTGGCTCGAGGTGGCCGTTCCTGGTCTCCCTCTTGCTGGACACCCGTGGAGGTTCCTGCAGGCGGATCTGGACCCTCTGTGGCTCCTGCCGGTGCACCGGAGCTCTGGAGTGGAAGTATGGCGGGCTGTCTCCGCTGGGGTCTCTGGAGCAACTCTTACCCTGAATTTGGGCACCCAGTGGCTAGCGGCTGGGGCCGTGTGTTTACGGGAGCAGCTGCTAGGGGCCCTGCGTGGTTGGGTGGGCGCTGGAGCCAGGAACCCTGTATAGAAGCAGGCCTTGCCCCGGGCGAGCCCTGGACTGGGGCTCTGAGCCGCGGCAGCTGAGCTCTGTTGCCGCTTGCTGCTGAAGTCACGCTGCTTGTGGCAATGGCTGCTGCCTGGTGGCCCTGCTTACACACGCAAGTGAAATTCCTGCCGGGGTAGCTGTAGGATGATGTCCAGAAGCTGGCTGGGAGATGGTATTTCCACTACTTCAATCTCTGACTCTGGAGAGACTGACCACAGCATCTGCCTATGCCACCATCTTGGAACCGCCCCCCTACTATTGTTTTAAATCCTGGGATGAGAGATGAGAGCTCTTGTGGAGACTACATGCTAGTGGGGGATATAGGCAGTAAGTAGTAAATATATAAAATTTCAGATGGTGGCAAGGGCTATGAAGAATGAATAAGCAGATTACGGGGGCAGAGTGATAGGAGAGGGATGTTTTAGTCATTGTGGAGAGGGAAGGCTTTTCTCTTTAGGTCACTTTGAACAGCAATCTGAAAAGAGCGAGGGAGCAATCAAGAAAAGATACCACAGAATGTGAAGATTGGCAAGTAGGCCAGTGGGCTACAGTGGAGGGAGACAGGGGAAGGAGGTGAGGTATGGATGCTTTTGTAAAGTGGCATGTGGATATGAGACTTTCAGGGAGATTTCCTTAAGGATCAGCAGCAAATCTTTGCTGAAATTGTTCTAAGATGTATAGCCCTGCATAGTTTGTTTTCTGAGTGGGGGAGGATGCAAATTCAGGACCAGAGCTGAGCCTCTCAGTACAGGCAAGCCAGGTTGAGCACTGCTACTTGGCACTGTCCTTCTGGGCATTTCCTGTGTAGAATTCTCTGTCCCTCCAATAAATGGTTAACCAATACCACAAGAACAAAGAATTGAAGTAATTTGAAATTATTAGCCTGCTAGGTGCTCACTGCTCTAAAATTGTTTCAT
Source organism: Xerus rutilus (assembly GCA_028644305.1). Taxonomy (NCBI): domain Eukaryota; kingdom Metazoa; phylum Chordata; class Mammalia; order Rodentia; family Sciuridae; genus Xerus; species Xerus rutilus. The sequence continues at coordinate 26,690,292 of CM053409.1, forward strand.
CTGCTGATCACATAAAATGAAAAGGGTCTGAAAACTTAGAAAAAGGGAATTTCTGGCCTTGGGTACCCTTCCATTTGAAGCCATCAGTGGCTGGTCAGTCCTTTTTCATGATGCAATCTCTGTCTCTTCTGCCTTCTTCTTCTTCCCCATTTAAGGACTCTTGTGATTACATTGGGCTCACCCAGATAATCCAGGATAATCTCCTTATTTTAAGGTTGACTGATGAGCAAATTCAATTCCATTTGTAACCTTAATTCTCTGTTGCCATCTAACATAACACATTCACAGGTCCTAGGGATTACTGTGTGGCTATAATTGGGGGTTGTTATTCTGTCTACTATTATCACACTCCATAAATGCAATATAGTCTCCTTCTTACAGCCTTTATTTTCTATTTCAGTGTTAACTGTACTATATTTATGTTCTTTAGTATAAGCTGGCTCAAACCCATGTTGAAAGAGAGGCAATAAAAAATGAACCTCTAGAATCATAAAAAGATATTTGGTCTTTGTTCCACTTTCTTGGCAGAGAACTCCTAAAACCCTTAGAATCTCTTGAGTGAGAGAAATGTCTTTGCTTTGCTAATGAGATGAAGCTGGAGGTATTCAACTTTTGGATGGGGACTTGTTACTAGAAAGACCAAGCTATGATTTGAGGATTAGAACTTATAGCCTCAGCCCTGAATCTCCAGGAAGGTGAGAGGGACTATAGACTGACCTAATCACCAAGAGCCAATGATTTAATCAACATGCCTATGTAATGAGACCTCCATAAGACCCCCAACCTATGGGGTTCAGCAAACTTAAAGGTTCGTAAAAACATCAAAGTACTAGGAGGGTGGCACGCCCCATAAGGCATGGAGGCTCCATACCATCTCCCCTTCACCCACTCACCTTGTCCTATATATTTCTTACATTTGGGTGCTCCTGAGTTGTATCCTTTATGATAAAATGGTGATAGTAACTAAAGTGACTTCCTGATTTCTGTGAGGTGGTCTAGCAAATTATGGAACCTAAGGAGAGGTTCTTGAGAGCATCTGTATTAGTCTGTCAAAAGTGTAGGCAATCTAAGACTTACAATTGGTGATTGGCATCTGAAGTTTCCAGTGAAGTTTCCAGTCTTGTGTGACTGAGCCATTAACTTGTGGGATCTGACACTAGCTCCAGGTAGTATCAGAATTGAATTAAGTTGTAAGACACCCAGTTGTGTCTAGAGTATTGTTTGTGTGAGGAAAAACCTCACATGCTTTTGTAATAAATACTAATTCTGAATAGACTATGGTGGTAGAGAAGTCAGACAGTTGTCATAGTTTCTTGCTCACTTTAAACCACATCCCCATTAAAACGAAGGGAGTGCGAGTACTTCAAAATATAAGTTGATAATCTTGAACCACTCTTTTTTTTTTTTTTTTTTTTTTGAGAGAGCTGATGATCTATTTTCCAAGATTCTCAGCTTTTTTGGGGAAAAAAAGTAATGAATTGGCCACCCATACTAGTTACTTAGTTCTGCTTAACAAGTTACTTCAAAACTTAAAGGCTAAAAACAAAGCATTTATTATTTCCTTTTTTTTCTGGGTCAAAAATCTAGATGCAACTCTTCTGGGCACCTCGGACTCAAGCTACAATCATAGTGCCATTAAAGATCACACTGCAGGAAGATTTAGTTCCAAGTTCACTCCTGTGGTTGTTGGAAGATTTCAGTTTCTCATGGGTTGTTAGACTGAGGTGGCTCATTTGGTGGCTAGGGCTGGATGCTTCCCTCAGCTCTATGTGGGTCTCTCCATGGGGTACTCACAACGTGAGCTGGCTGGTTTCTCCCAAAGTGATAGTGTGAGAGGGAGAGCCCAAGATGGAAGCCAGTCTTTTTGTAACCTAAACTCAGAAGTGATGTTTCACCATTTTTGCCATGCTCCATCCATTAGAAGTGAGTCACTGAGTTCAGTCAATCCTCAGAGATAAGGTCCTACTACTCAGATGCTTGACTATTGGGAGAAGAGAATAACTGGGGCTATTTTAATTGTTGCCTATCATGGCTACCTTCTGAAAATTTTTCTAGTTGAAGCATCAATTTATTTTTATTTTCTAAGCAACAATTTAAAATGCCATTGAAACATTTACCTGACATTCTTGTAGCCAGTCTTGGAATATATCCAGCACATATGAACACACAGAAATATGTGTCCCTTTATGACCCATCAGAGAGAGAAATGAGGATGTGACACTAGAAAACAGTGCACCCCAAAACAAAAAATTGCAATATATTTCTACTAAACTTTTTATTAATAAATATGAAATGTTATATCCAATAGCCACAATACAATTGTTATTACTATCTACCATAATTATTACAGATGGAATATTTCTATACTAGACCTATTTTTTCCCCTTACAGAGTTTGTAATTGACATTACAACAAAACAATGGAAAAGCAGGAGATGTATGTTGAAATAACTGGAGCCTAAAAGAATGTTATTAGAAAAGTTAAAATATTAAGCCAAAACCAACTTCTCCATTACTAGAATTCATTCTAGGGTAGCAGGAAAATGACCATACTAATAAAAAAAATAGAACTGAAGAAAATCCACACATGAGAACATTCACAGAAACCCACAGAATGTCTTTGATTATTGCTAGAACAATTTAATGTAGAATAAATAAGGTATGACAAGTGTAATTTCTATAGTGACAGAATGATGTTATGATGCTATTAAAAAGCTCAAAAGAAGTAAGTATTAAATGAATAGTGGTATCCCTGAAAGCACAGATATCACTTGTATTGGGGTGATTTTTTTAATAGTGATTAGGCACATACAATTTTTGAAAAATAATTACTTTTATTGCTCCTCCTTCTCCAGTTCCCTTTTTCTTTTTCTTTTTTAATTTTTTTGTGGCTGTAGATAGACAGCACACCTTTATTTTATTTGCTTATTTTTGTATGAAGTGCTAAGGATTGAACCCAGTGCCTCACACGTGCCAGGCAAGCACTTTGCAACTGAGCCCCAGCCCCAGCCTACACTTTTCCTTTAATTTCTTTTTTCTTCTCTAATTTTTTCTTTCTGTATTTGTCATTTCTTAAGTTATTATTGATTAACTTTGCTTCTGATCTTAAAAGTATCACTAGGTTTTGCATTAATGTATCTGGAATCACAAGTACATGAAACAAATATTTAGTTTCTGTCTGGTTCCTAACATCTTTTCTTCAAATAAAGGTATTGAGAAGATATTAAGTTACACATTTGAACAACAGGTTAACTTGAACATTTTCTTCTGTTTAATATCTTTGATGTTGAATTCACCCAGGTCCAGAATTTTGTGTTTTAATATTAAAACATTGATCAGGCATAACAGTTATGATACCATTACAAATAATAATGTGAATACTTCAACAGCATTTTTTATTGAGGTGTATATGACATATAGTAACTTGAACATAAAAGCTTCAATTTTAATTTTACTTTTTGCTTCTCACTATAAGATTGCACATTGAAAAAAATTTTTTGTTTCATTTGTTTATGTGATACTGGGGGTTGAACCCAGGGTCTCAGACATGTTAGCTAAGTGTTCTACCACTGAACTACATCCCAAGCCTTTTTTATTTTTTTATTTTGAGACAACGTCTTGCTAAGTTGCCCAAATTGGCCTTGAACTTGCAATGCTGTTGCTTCAGCCTCCTGGATTGCTGAGATTACAGGTATGTGCCTCTGTGCCCAGCCATCATAGATACTTTGAAGATAACCTCGGTGGATATGGTGAACACTGTTATTGCCAATGCAACCTTCTTAAGAACTTTGGTTTTGTTCAGATTATAAGGTGGCAATGGATACAGTGAACATGTGATCTCTCTTGAATCTCAAATACAAATTTTGATTTACTCAACCCCATTCACTTTTGCTTTTATGTAGTCAGGTGACCCAGTTCTGGCCAATGAGATGGGATGCAAAATTACAGGACACTTCTGAGGATAAAATGTGTTCTCCCTGCCAGCCATCTAGAAACTACAAGACACCAAGCCAATCCACCAAAGATGGAGAATGGAAAAATGGAAGAGTATAGTTCAGTGATCCTGATCCCAACCGAATCAGGACTACATCTGAACCTCCTGGAATATAATATTATAAATAGCCTTAGCAGCCAGGTGTGGATGGTACATGCCTGAAATCCCAGTGGCTTGGGAGACTGAGGCAGGAGGATCACAAATTCAAAGCAATTTAGTGAGGCCCTAAGCAACTTAGTGGGACCCTGTCTCAAAATGAAAAATAAAAAGGGCTGGGGATGTGACTCAGTGGTTAAATGCCCTTGGGTTTAATCCCTGGTACCGACCCCCCTCCCCCGCAAAAAAAAGCCTTAGCAAACCACGGGGTAAATTAATTCCAGGTAGAACCATTCGCATTGTACATCATGGTGGTCCTGGGTCTTATTGTTTAATCCACTTTTAGATAGTCTATTGCTCTATCGCTTGTACCCAGATGCATCCTTCCTCATAAAATGGGGGCAGACAGGGTTCCAATATTAAGAAAACTGCCTCTATGTACCTGTTTACACCTTGCAGATAACTATCATTAGAAAATTTTAAAATTACAAGTAATAGAAGTCACAACTTAGACCTAAAATAAAAGGAACTAATTGGCTAACATAAATTAGGAGTGCGGACAATAGGCCAGGCTTCAGGTGGTTTGAGCTAAGTTTTTTATGTCATCAGCAATCAGCTCATTTCCTCCATAATTTTCTCAATTCCCTCTTCCTCCCTATCTTCTTAGGGGTTGGTTTTCTTTCATGGTAGTGAAATTATTTGCAGTAGTTTCATCCTCATATTTCTACATCTCACTCCTCACACTGCCAAGGAGTTGAAATGCTCTGAGTGGCTTGCCGAAGGTGCATGTGCAATTCCTGAAGGAGCACATAGAATCAGGTTTCCTAGAAGCTCATGGGTACCTAAGTAGAAAGGACAAATGAAATGCTAGGATCTAACTGTAAAGTGTCCACTCCATAGGGGGATAAGGATTATAATGAAAGTGACTAAAAAAATGTATTTGAAATTTATTTATATCTACTTTTAAAAGAATGTGAGCGATGGAATAAACAATGATGTTGGAGCTGAGTGCAGTGGTGCAGTGGCAAATGCCTATAATGTTAGTGACTTGCGAGGCTGAGACAGGGGGATATCAAGTTGGGGTCAGTCTAAACAATTTAGTGAGACTCTATCTCAAAAAACAAAAAGAAATGAGGATGTAGCTCAGTGGTAAAGCACCCCTGGGATCAGTCCTTAGTACTCCCACCAACCCCACCCAATGATGTTAGGCCCAGAGATTACTAAGAAAGCACAAGATTTAGTTAACTATTTGGGAAATAAGGATAGAACTAGTAATCTGAGAACTTTTGTTAAATTGTGGTTCAAACATTTGTGAGATAAGACTTCTGTTTATTTTCATAACTAGATGTTAAGGCAATTAGTGATTTAAAGCAGCTGCTTTGGGAGAAATGTTAAACTCCTTGCTCTTTATAAATGTTAATGGGAAATTTCAAAGTCTGTGAACTCTTTCAACACCTTTGCTTTTCTGAAATCCAAAATTACTAGTATAAAAAAAGAATGCAATGCAATTCAGTCAAATCCACAGACACTTACTGGCACAGCTGCCATTTGCACCAGAAAATGAAGCAAAATTGGCAGGATACACAACTAGCTATTTGCAGAGGCACTTGAAATCTTCAGCCTGTGTTTGCACAGATGCCTGGCACATGGTGTTCAGTGGCAAACAATGGTCATCTGAGAGTATGGCTTAGGAATTCATCACCCTATAAACCTTAAATTTATTTCACACCTGCTTTTGAAACTTGGAAGTAGTGCCAAGTTGTACTGTCAGATGAATTTGGCAAAAATTCCAGTGCACTGCACAACATTATAATCAGACTAAATGCATTCCTTAAATTCACGAAATATCTGGAATCATTTTTTTTTTTTTTTTAAAGTGGTGTCTACTTAAGAAAGTAATCTGGGCTGGGGTTATGGCTCAGTGGTAGAGTGCTCGCCTAGCACACGTGAGGCACTGGGTTCAGTCCTCAGCACCACATAAAAATAAAATAAAGATATTGTGTCCACCTACAACTAAAAAATAAATATTAAAAAAAAAGAAATAATCTGATGCCTACAGAGATCCTTATCACTTTGACCAGAGAGCACAAACTAGGAATGGAAAAGTTGTGATCCCAGTGTGTGTTTGACCTGGATTCTCTCCTCAGAAACATTCTTAGTTAGGTGAGGCTATCCATGGCCAAAGCTATAAAGATTTTGTTAGTTTCTCCCAGAAAACCATTCTATAATTGCTTTTATTATGGAAATGTATTCTCGTACTGAACTGCAAGGGTGCTTTTGAAAATTCTGTGTAATACAATGTGTATATAAAAAGCTGCTTAGGAGGGGAAGAAAGAAGGGAGCCAATGATAATTTCTTAGTAATGCTTTAAGATTGTCTCTAGCTTAAGCAATTAACCTTTTATTTTTTTCTTGAATTTTTAGAAAAGACAATTTGGGCACTTTAAATAATCATAGCAGTGCTACGTTCTCACTGTAAGCAGAAAGTCCAAGTAATGGAAAATATTGATATTTCCCTAACTATAAACTCCAACTTTCTTATTCCATGTGTGAAAAGACTGTAGAGGGTAGTTGTTTAGATCTTGGATCTAGGCCAGACTGCTCAAATCCTGGTGCTAAACCTTGGCTCTGCCATTTATTAACTGGGTGACCTTGGGTATATCATAAACTCTCTGTGCCTTGGATTCTTTATCTGTAAAATGGGAATAATAATTACCTGTATCATAGGGTTATTAAGCTAATTAACATATGTAGAGCACTATCTGTAATTACGAACTTGCAGACACATTTACCGAAGAACTTCGTATTAGAATCCCAAGATGACTAAATCAATTTGTGCTTTCAAATTTTATTTTTTCAGACAAAAGTATTAGCTTTGAAAATTCATTTAGCTCTCTTATAAACAGATGAATAGCATACTATTAGTTAAAAATAATTTAGGATATTGTAGAAGTAGTCTTCATTCTGTACAAACATTCCAAGATGTCTGTTACTTGAAGATTCTACAATTTATTAAACAAATATTTATTGGGCACCTACCATGTATGTGTAGGGCAGCATTCTAGCATGGAAGTTTGTGGTGCATGTGAATGTATATGCATGTATGTGCAAATTCCTTTCTCACATGGAGTTTATAGCCTTTCAGGAATACACAGAAAATAAATTAACTAGAAAACGATAAATTCTAGTTGGGGGTAATAAATTCTATGAAAAAATATAAAGCGAAGTCAAGGTAGAAAGAGATGGAAAGGTCACATGAGAATGGCCAAGACAAATGAGGGAATGAGTCATGTGGACATTTTAGGTAGCGGGTATCCAGGAAGAGGAAACAAAGTATAAAGACCCTGAGTTGTGACAATGCTTGCTGTGTTTAAGGAATAGCAGTGTGGAATTTAAAACAAGGAAATTGACCCCAGAACTTGCAATCCATATTCCCACATTATCTTCTGTACTTTCCTTTGTAAATTCCCTGTTCCAGATAAGAAGATTATATGAAAACATGATAGTCACAGTTAAATATAAATTATCCAGTCTTATATTTGTGTGTCTTTCTGACTTAAATGTGGATTTCAAAGAATCACCATAGACAACAAAATTGACTACATTTTCAAAAGCAGCTCAGGGTAGGAAGCAAAATAAATTAAGAGCAGCAACTAGGACATCCTCAAACAAACTGGAAAAATCCTTAGCTTAGGATTTTAGTATTAAATTATGTGTAAAATTTTGCAGCCTAAGTCTTTTTCTGGGGCAGGTGCTGGGTCCTTGCTTGAAAAGTCTCTGACCCTAGTAAGGACTGACCACATCAGCGAATAGCACTTTAGAACCTAGAAATGTTTTTGGTTTTGTTAAAATGAAATCAAAAGCAAAAAACTCAGGGCCTCCAGTGGTGCATGCCTGAAATCCCAGCCACTCGAGTCTGAGAGGATGATTACGAGTACAAGGCCAGCCTGGACAATTTAGAGAGACCCCAGTCTCAAAATGAAATAAAAAAGGCTGGGATTGTAGCTTGGTGGTAGAGTGCTTGCTTAACATGTGTGGGAGGCCCTGAGTTCAACCTCCAGTACCCCCCACCCTCCAAAAAAGCTCAAAGGGCAAAGATGTGACAAAAATAAACATGCTTTCCTCTTCTTAATTTTAAGAAAAGGAAGAAGTATGGAGGAAACCAAAATTTTTTTTTCAAATATTATGGGTATGGTAGAGAATAATTGCTAAATAGCTGAATTACAGCTGAGGATCTAAGTCTGCAAGAGCTTATTTTGAGAGTACATTCTAAAGAGCAGAAGATAACTTCATAGAAAAGCAGCCGCCTGGCTAGGGGAATATTCTGAGATTATAAGCTTGCTATTTCTGAGTCAGTGCCAAACATTCTAAGTAAAGAGAATCTAAATCAGTGGTTCTTAACTTAGAAAGTGTGTTATTCTGAGTCCTCTGAGAGTCAACTACCAAAATGGAATTTAATGTGAGAAGATTTTATTAGGGAAAACACCTGTGTGAGAGAAAATGTGGAGAAAGGCAGACAGGGTGGGAGAGCCCTCAAACTGTGACACTGTCTGAATGAAGAAGACAGGGAAGGAAGGTGAAGTGGAAAGAGCCTAAGCCTCTGAGTGATCTAAGCAAGGCTCAGCAAAACCCTAGAGCTGAAGTCATATATCAGAGAAATCCCATGTCTCCTGGGAATGGCCTGTTTTGATACTTAGTGTCCCTGCAGCACTCAGTTAATGGATGGGAGCAACTCCTGGGACACCTGATCTCAGCACAAACTCAAAGATGGATTGCATGGTGGGCCCTTCGCCAATTAAGCTGTAGTTGAAGATAGAGAGGTGCAGGCTTGTGACCACAGTGGTTTCAGAATTACTCAGGAATCTGTTTCTCTACATCTTCCACCCACTAGCCAAGTCCCTACACCCCAACTCAAGATGTCATTGGCCTGCTGCCTAGAGGAGAAACATGCCCAGGCAGCCAGGGACTGATAGGAATGTGTCATGTTCTTCCTATGTGGTAAAAGGGGTTGAGACCATAGGAAATAGAAAAATATCTTGGTTTTTTTTTTTTTTTTTGATATTTACTTAATGAATGCTTTAGCAAGAAAGATCTTTCATAGAGGGCTTACTAAGGAGCCAGGTGCGGTGGTGCACGCTTGTAATCCCAGCACTATGGGAGGCTGAGACAGAGGAGAATAGCAAATTCAAAGCCAGCCTCAGCAACGGCGAGGCGCTAAGCAACTCAGTGAGACCCTGTCTCTACATAAAACACAAAAAAGGGCTGGGGATGTGGCTCAGTGGTCGAGTACCCCGAGTTCAATCCTCGGTACCAAAAAAAAAAGAAAAGAAAGAGGGCTTACTAAGGATTTGTTACAAAGTTACCCAGTAGCTGATAAACTACTATGTCTGTATCTTTGACTTGTTCTAAAAATTCAGAGGATCATGTTGTTGAGTAAAGAACTCCTGCGGTTATATGAATGGAGCCCAGACTTGTGGAATCCAGAGGACATTTCAGCAAGACAAGTTTAAAGGCCTGCTGGTAAAGGATAGCTCAATAAAAGCTACACTGTTACTGTGGCACAGGGTGTTCCATCACATCCATCTGAATAATAGCCCCTCAGCTTTCTGCCCTTCTTCCTTACCAAAGCCCTCTCCTCTCAGGCTCGTTCAGTGAAGCACTTTTCACCTACAGTGCACAAGATGTCTCTTCCTCCAATGTGTGATCTGACCTAGAGCGTAGCACATAATTATATAAAGTCTTCTCCCTCTAAACACGAGCAATCTGATCCTGAAAATCATATCATATGCAACAAAAACTAATGGGTTCCTATTTGCTGCTGCTGCTGTTGTTGTTATTGTTATTATTTGGTACTGGGGATTGAACTCAGGGGCATTCAACCACTGAACCATATCCCCAGCCCTGTTTCGTATTTCAATTAGAGACAGGGTCTAACTGAGTTGCTTAGGGCCTCGATAAATTGCTGAGGCTGGCTTTGGCTTTGAACTTGCAATCCTCCTTCCTCAGCCTCTGGAGCAGCTGGGATTACAGGTGTGTGCCACTGTGCCTGGCTCAACCCCAATCCTTTGTGAGGCAGAGTCTCACTAAATTGCCAAGGCTCTCTTCAAACTTGCAATCTTCCACTCTTAGCCTCCTGAGTCTCTCCATGCCCCACCATGCCCAGTTGCTGTTATTCTAAATGGAAAATCTGTTATGGTTATTGTTCAGTGATTAAGCATTTCCTAAAATGCCATGTAACACAGTAAAAAGTGTAAATATAATTAACAACATGTACATGTTGGGGTGCAAATTACTCACACTATCACTTTCTGATTACTAAAAGAATCAATACAATTAATACTACTACTTTGTAAGCAGTAATATGCATAGTTTGCATATACTTTGCAGCAGACATTAAATTTAGTAATAAAATACTGTCACATTTGAAAACAATCAGAAATTGAAAAATTTTAAAATTTGCACAATATTTTCCTCAGGATTAGAGCTAAATGAATTAGCCATAGAAAAGTAATCTCAAAAACGAAATTATAAAAACTCAATTATTTTTGGGTAAGGGAATCTTGTTTAATTAAAATGATACATTTTAATACATTTTATATGGTATAAAGTGGGGTTCTCCTAAGGTTAAGTCCTTGGAGATTACAAGAACTTTAAAGCAGAGTATTAAGGAATTCTTTCTTTGAGACTACCTGTGACAGCATTCTTTCGTGCATGGCTACTTTCTGTTTACCAGAACCAGCTGTACCCTGATTTCTGAGAGAAGCCACAGGTGCTGACCATTCCTTGAACTCTCGTGTTCTTGTGGTCTGAGCGTGTTTTGCAGCCTGAGCATTTTCCACACCTGGGTCTGCAGTTCCACGCCTCCCACGCCCCTTAGGGGGTAGGAAAAAGATATAAGCCCAGAGTGCTGAAGTAAACGAGCCTCAAGCCTCTTTTTCTTCAGAATCGTTGTTGTGTGTGTGTTTTTTCATCCGCGGCTCCCTTGCCGACTCGGTTTCACTTTAGTCCGGCCCAGGCGCTGGCGACTACCCAGGAGCCTTGCCTATCCCAAGCAAGTTTTGTTTGCCTGACTTTGTGCCCAGGCCTACTCACTCTTGACTGCACAGAGGCAACAAGAATCCTCTGATGGTGGCATCCACTCTCTTGGTCCTAAGTTTGGGCACCAGAACCTGGGCCTGGGCTCCCAAGATAATGAATGTAGTGGTCAGTCTTCAAAAATTCACATAGCTCTCCAGTGTTCCTCCTCTCTGAAAACCCTCCAACCCACCCCAATTCCAGGTTCTTCCCCTCCCAGAGGCACAGACCTTCCCAATCAAAGTGGGTTGTTGTTCTGGGAGCCTTGATACCACCAAGTAAACTACTAGTGCCTTTCTGGGGCAAGGGGATCCCAGATATCTAGACCCTAGAGTTTGGAGCATTTTCCTCACAGGGAAAAATAAGAAATTTATTTTCCACTTTTTTTTCCCTGCCAAAGTAAAACATTAAAAAAAATCCCCAAATGGATGGACTTCTTTTTAACTCAACTTGTTACATTTATATTTCTTTAAAAAAAGGAGGCTTAAAATATACTTTGTGAAAATACATTTCTCTCCTGCTTTCCAATTCTCATACATGTGCTTTTTTTTTTTTCCTTTCTCCTTCCTCCCATGAGAAGCATCTGTGTGACCCATGAGGCTGTATTAACCCTTAATCTTTGGGATGAATGAGAAATAAAATGTACGCTCCTCTTAAACTCCCAAACCACAGGATATAATTCTGTTGTAAAGTTACAGATATTTTAAAATTAGATTCAGACATAAAATGATAGCAATCAGGCCTTCACTTCCACTTTTGGCTGGGTCCCATGCAGCACGCATATATTCTTAGCCAAAGACATTTTCACGGAGTAGTGTTAACGATTACAACAGAGTGATATTTTATACTTATTTTATGCTTTGTTATAACTTTCTCTTCCAAAAAGTGTAACTATGATTTCAACATCTGTCCTACATATGGTCTTGTCATGTTTGGATGCTACAGCCTTTGAGACTTATTTTTAATGTTTTTATAGACTGTCTGTTGCTAAATTCACATTGGTTTGAGCTTGACTTCCACAGAATGTGCTGGCCCTATTTTCAGATGTGATCAGTCATTTTCAAGGAAATACTATGTAGTAAAAGATGGATCTGACACTATCAGTACATGAATGAATGTTTATAAGGCTGACTCTTCTTTCAAAAAGAACCCAAAAGTATTTTATTAGTGGGAAATACTAAAGTTGCCAGCAGCAAGGTACAATTTTTTTATTGTGGTAAAAAAACACATGAAACTTATTGTCTTGACATTTTTAAGTGTATGCTTCAGTTGTGTTACATACATTCAGGTTGTGAAACAGTTTTTAGAACTTTTTCATCTTGGAGAATTGAAACTTTGTTCATTAAACAATGTCTCATTTCCTTCTCCCACTAGACTCCTAACCATCATTCTAATTTTTTCTATAAATTTGGTTAATTTAGATACCTCATATAAGTGGAATCATGCAGCACCTGTGTTTTTTATTTTAAACCTTTTTCCCTTGGTACAAGGGATTGAGCCTAGAGCCTCTCACATGCTAGGTACTTATCACTGAGCTACACCTCTGCCCACAGCCTTTTTTAAAAATCAGTATTTTTATTTTTTGTGACAGTTTATTTCACTCAGCATAACTTTCTCAAGATTCATCCATGTGGCAGCACATGATAGGATTTCCTTTCCTTCAAGACTAATATTGCATTGTATGTGTATGGCACATTTTATTTATCTGTACATTGATAAACATTTGGTTCGCTTCTACCTCTTGGCTATTATGAATAGAGCTTCTAGAACCTGGGTGTGCAAATCTAAGGTATTTAGTTTTGAGGCATTTTTTCCTGTAATAATAATGGAGTTGAGTGGATTTAGTCATATTCTCCTAACTATATTTCTGATATGTTGTACCTCTTAAAGATGCCAGTCTCCCTATATATCCAGTTATTATGGTTTGGATATGAGGTGTCCCCTAAAAGCTCCTGTGTTAATGCAGGAATACCTCAGAGCTGTAACTTAATCAGTCCATCCTAGTTTGAATGGACTAACTGGGTTGTAACTGTAGGCAGGAAGGGGTTGGTTGGAGGAGAAGAATCACTGGAGATGTGCCCTGGAAGGTTTCATCTTCCCTGAGTTCCTTTCTTCTCTCTCTCTTTTCTTCTTGGTTACCATGAAGTGAGCAGCTTTCCTCCACTATGCTGTTCTGCCATGATGTTCTGTCTTACCTCAGGCCCAGAGCAAAGCAGTTGACTGACCATGGATGGAACCTCTGAAATCATGAGCCAAACTAAACTTTTCCTCCTCTAAGTTGTTCTTGTAAGGTATTTTGGTCACAGTGATAAAAAGCAGACTAACTCCTTGTTAGTCAGCTTTTTCACCGCTATGACTAAAGGATCCGACCAGCACAATTATTAGAGGAGGAAGGGTTTATTTGAGGGCTCATGGTCTTAGTCCATAGAAGTCCGGCTCCATTCCTCAGTGCTGGAGGTGAGGCTGAACATCATGGCAGGAGAGGGTGGCAGAGGGAAGCAGCTCACATCGCTGTGATCAGGAAGCAGAGAGAACTCCACTTGCTAGATACAAATAAATACCCAAAGCTACGCCCCAATTCCCATCTCCTCCAACCATACCCTACCACTTCAGTTACCACTCAGTTAATCCCTATCAGGAGATTAAATCACTAATTGGGTTAAGACTCTTCCAAACCAATCATTTTTCCTCTGAACCTTCTTGTATTGTCTCACACGTGAGCTTTGGGGGGATACCTCACATCCAAACCATAACGTTCCTCTAAGCTTTACTTTTTTTAAAAAAATATTTTCTTAGTTGTAGATGAACACAATATCTTTTTTAATTTTTATGTTGTGCTGAGGCTCAAACCTAGTGCCCAACACATGTGAGACAAGCACTCTACCATGGAGCTATAGCCCCAGCCCAAATCTTTACTCTTTTTGAGGCACTATGAATCAAGAGAATGTCATTTCTTCTTTCTGGAAGTCTTTCCTCCCACCCCAAAGCCTTTTTTCTGCATGTCAAAATCCTCTCATCTCCCAAACTTCCTATCCTTTTCATTATGAAGCCTTCCTAATTTCTCCCACCAGATATATCTTTCTCCTAAAAATCCCCATAGGGTCCTTGCAATACCATGATCTAAATGTAGAAGAGTTGCCTGTACTTGTTATCCATTTATCCCCCTCCACCTAATAATAGTTCACTTGTATAAATTGCATACTATTTGCCAGGCACTATTCCAAGCATTTCATATAAGTTAACTTCTATAATTCTTACAATAACCTGTATTAAAATAGCCATTAAAATAATCATATCATTTTACAGAAGAGAAATTAAGGTATGGAAATATTACATAATTTGCCCAGGCACTGTGTGTGTGTGTGTGTAAATAAACTTTATTTTAGGTTTGTAGCTTAAATTGAGTGGAAAGCTTACAGCTATCCCATATATCCCCTGTCCCCATATACACACAGCCTCATTCACTATCACAATCTCATATCAGAGTGCTACATTTGTTACAATCAATGACCTGCATTGACACATCATTATCACACAAAGTGAGAGATTTACTTTTGGTGTTGTACATTCTATGGGTTTGGAAAATTTTATAATGCCATATATCCACCATTTTAGTATCATACAGAATAGTTTCACTACTCTAAAAATCCTCTGTGCTCCACCTATTTATCCCTTCCTTCCACTAACCCCTAATGGCCACTAATTTTTTTTTACTATTTCCAAAGTTTTGCTTTCCAGAATGTCATATAATTGGAATCATAAGTATTTAGCCTGTTCAGATTGACTTCTTTCACTTTCTAACATGCTTTTTAAGTTTCCTCCATGTGTTTTCATGGCTTGATACCTCTTTTTTTTTTCTTTTCTTTTGGTACTGGGGATTGAATCCAGGGGCACCTAACTGCTGAGCCACATCCCCCGCCCTTTACAAAAATTATTTTTTTAATATTTTATCTAGAGACAGGGTCTTGCTGAGTTGCTGAAGCTGGCTTTGAACTTTCCACCACAGAACCATATCCCCAGCCTGATTCTGTATTTTTATTTAGAGACAAGGTCTCACTGAGTTGCTTAGTACTTCTCTTTTGTTGGGGCTGGCTTTGAACTCTTGATCTTCCTGCCCCAGCCTCCTGAGCTACTGGGATTATAGGCATGCACCACTGCCCTGGGCTACTCATTTCTTTTTATTGCTGAAATTGAGTGGAAAGCTTAGAGCTATCCCATATATCCCCTGTCCCCATATACACTTTCTAGATATACCAGTTTATCCACTTATCTACTAAAGTATATCTTGTTAGCTTCCATATTTGGGAAATTATGAATAAAACTGCTGTAAGGATTCATGTTCAAGGGCTGGGGCTGAAGCCCAGTGGTAGAGCTCTTGCCTAGAATGTGTGAGGCACTGGGTTCGATCCTCAGCACTACATATAAATAATAAATGAATAAAATAAAGATCCATCAACAACTGAAAAAATATTTAAAAAGAGATTCATGTTTAAGTTTTCATGTGCATATGTTTTCAACTAATTTGGGTAAATACCAAGGAGCACAGCTGCTGGATTATACAGGAAGAAAATGTTCACTTTTCTAAGAAACTGTCAAACTCTTTCAAAGTGGCTATAGCATTTTGTAATTCCTTCAGCAATGAATTTGAATTCCTGTTGCTCCACATCTTCTCCAGCATTTGGGGTTATTTGTGTTTGGATTTTGGCTATTCTAACCATATGTTGTATGTTTTGTGTGAAGATAGACTCATGTTCATGCTAATGCAGAAGAACAAGAGAATGATAGGGTGGAGGTAGTAAACACTAGCACAGGGAGAGCCAACCCAAGAACGGCAATTTCTTCCATTACAGAAGGGCTACCAGCGCTTTTCTTCTGACTTTACAATTCAGCAAGTTGGAACAGTTAATACAGGAATTATGTTCTGCATGCTCATGTTGTTGTTAACAACACTGGACACTGTGTAGTTATGTATGCATAAATGATTATATATTAAAAGTCTATCTTTCTTGTTGGGCATGGTGGTGCACACCTGTAATCCCAGCAGTTTGGGAGGCTGAGGCAGGAGGATTGTAAGTTCAAAGCCACCCTTAGCAACTTAGAGGGAGCCTGTCTCAAAATTAAAAAACAAACAAACAAAAATAAAACCAAAAAGGGCTAGGGATGTGGCTTAGTGGTTAAGTGCCCCTGGGTTCAATCCATGGCACTAAAAAAAAAAAAAAAGTCTACTTTTCTTAGATTTATATCCGGCAAGTCTCAAGAACAGTAGGAAAATAGCTAGAGCAACAGACCCTTGATGTATAGAAAATTCTTATATGCACAGAGAAATATTTACCTCTTCTAAGCATTATAAAAGACATACACTATAAAGGAAAAGGTAGAATTGACTTTATAAAAATAAAATGTAAACAACAAAAACCAAAATCAAATAAACCTTCTTATATTTCAAAACAATATAAATAATGGAAAAGTAAACAATAAAATGGGAAAAATATTTACTACTTGGTTGATAGCCTTAATACATACAAAGTTTTTACACATCAGAAAAAAAGACAAATATCCTAATAGAAAACCGAACAAAGGGTACCCATTTTGTAAAGACATCATTACATAGAATTGTCTATGTAATGATGTCTTAAGGTAAAGTGAGCAACAATGTAAAAAATTAAAAATAAAAAGGTATATATCTTTAATGTTTTCTATCTGCTAGTAAAATCAGTTTTCAACTAACCATGGGGGCATTATTCTTTCACTTCTTTTCAAATAATTCTAAGTCACATTGATTATTTTCACTTATTACCAACAATAGTAGAGAAACTTTGGGGCTAAAATAATGACCATTTTCATTCATTCATTAGCATATATTTATAGTATGCCTACTATAAATTATACTGGTGCTTGGATTATAATGGAGACAAAAATGGGGATAGTTCACCTTCTCATGGAATATATATACTACAGTGGGAGAAAACAGTCATTAATTTAAAAGAGCAAACAAATATATATTTTTAATTCTGATGAGCATTCTGAAATTAAAGTACATGAGAGGCTAGAGAAGTCATGTAAGGGTTTTAAGCAAGTTATTTTTTGTGTGTGTTTGTTTTGTTATTTGGGATTGACCCAGGGGCACTTAACCACTCAGCCACATCCTCAGTCCCCTTTTAAAAAAAAAATTTTTTGAGACATAGTCTCACTAAGTTAAGCAAAAGAAATTTTTTTCAGGATTGAATTCGTGACTTTAAAAATAGTACAAATTATTGACTTTCTCTTATTTTTATAATATCACACCTATTCCCTCCCCTCTGCTAGGTATCACTTCTGACTGCTATATTCACAGTAGATTGAAAGAGGGTAAGACTGACAAAACAAACAAGTCAGGCGCAGTGGCATATGTTTGTAATCTCAGCAATTTGGGAGGCTGAGACAGGAGAATTGCGAGTTCAAAGCCAGCCTCAGCAATGGCGGCGCTAAGCAACTCAATGAGACCCTGTCTCTACATAAAACACAAAGAAAATAGGGCTGGGGACCAGGCTCAGCGGTCGAGTACCCCTGAGTTCAACCCATGATACCAAAAGAAAAAAAAAATCCAAATTGACATACTATTATACTTCTTTTCATAGCTGTACTACTAAAGCATTCTTTGTTTCACTTAAAGCATATTTAAAACTGAAGATTTATTAACAAATTTTATATCTGGAAATGTATGAGAAACTATGATTTAATGGTCATGATCATATTTAACCATTTTCTAAAAGAACCAATATTGAAAATTAACTTTAAGAATTCATATGGTTCCTTACTTTAAGGAGCTTTGATTACATTCTTGGTGGGAGTATAAATGGGATTAACATAATTTCAAAAATGATTTGAATCCATATTGTAAAGTTGAACACTTTCATTTTCTACTACCCAGCCATTTCACTCCTAACTTTTGCATATGGGCACCAAGAGATATTTCCAAAAAATTCATGAAATCATTAATCAAAATAACAAAAAATTGGAAATCCAAATGCCCACAAAAAGATGAATACCTTAATTATGGAAGCCACATAATGGAATATTATATAGTAGTAAAAATGATTAAACTATATATAACAATATGGGAGAATCTAGAACTATAGCAAGTAAAAAAAAATGAATGCTAGAGGACTATGTATAGTAAGATACAATTTAATAAAGTTTGGAAACCAAGCAAAACTAAAAATTTATTACTTACGTATGCAGACACATGTGATGAAGTTATTTTTTAAAAAAGATAAGAGGATGGTACACAAATGGACCAAGGAGGACAGATGGGGAAGTGGTATAGGGAAAGAACTCCTAGGCAGGTACAAAGATGTTAACCATAGTCCAGATTTTTGGTTGGGTGATAGGTTCATAGGTGTAGTAATCATGGTTATTGTGCTTCCTGAAAATTCCTGCATGCAGTGTTTTATCTGTATAATTTGAAAAGTTAGCTGTGTGTAGTGGCACACACTTGTAATTCAAGAGACTCAGGTGGCTCATACAGAAGGATTTCAAGTTCAAGGCTAGCCTCAGTCACTCAGCAAGGCCCTAATCTACTTAGTGAGACCCTGTCTCAAAAAGAAAGAAAGAAAGAAAAAAGAAGGCTGGGGATGTGGCTCTTGGTGGTAAAGCCCCTGGGTTCAATCCCAAGTACCAAAAAGCAAAGCAAAGAAAGAAAGGTTTACACATATTTAGGTGTATATTGATAGAATATTACTGGGCAATATTACTCAATAGTAATAGAATAGTACTGGGCAATATTACTCAATGCCCAATACATATTTCTGTGCAATGGAGGGAACTTTTTAAAAATACAACTCAAACTGGTGATTGGGAAATTTAAAAGTGTGCAGAGAACTTAAATACATATAAACATTTCATTTGAGATTATTTCAGGGGGTTTTAAAATCATATCATCCAGTGGTTTAGCTGATAATTATATTTGATTATTATAACTTGGTACAGGGTGGCAAAAACAAAAATGAGGACATCATGTGGTAACTCTTAGCTTAAGAAATTCCATTTTGTCTGAGCTGTCAGCCACCTTAACTTTAGCCCACATACTGGGAGGTCCCTAACATCAACATACTTTATCTTTGCAAAGAGTTGTGGTCATCTTGACCTAAGTTTCAGTCAAAAAAAATAACTTCAGATGAAACACAGGGTGGGCTTAGCTAACTGCAATCTCTGCTTCTGTACTGTTGGCTTGCTTGCATTGGCTAAAAGAAAAAATGTCATAATGCCTGACTCACAGTTTTCTTTTGCTATATAATCTGTAACTTAAATCAACTCATGGGCTGAAACTTTGAATTGGCTTTGAATTGGCTTTGCAGTCCCGCCAGCTAAAAAATAAACTTTTAACAAATAAATCTATGAGTTTGAGGATTCTCGCTGATCGGATATAACATTTGGGGCTCGTCCAATGATTGGATATAACAATCATGGAACAATATCATATTTGAAATAGATTATTGATTTTAAAATCTGATTTTAACATATTTTAGACTTAAGAGATACTAAATTTTTTTCTGAGAATAAATTATTTTTAAAAGCTATATCTTTATATACTTGTAAGGCTGAGCTGAGCCATTTGATAGCAGAATATGGTTATTACGTAGAAACTATTTTATCACTATTGTGTCTTATGAAAGCCTAGGTTTTCCATTAGCTCTGTGTTCATTCCCAAGTTACTTATAATGATAATGCATTTGTATAGTGTATATTTTATAGTGTCTCTTTATTCTCTGTGAAATTCAGACACTATTTCACCTTAGCAGCAGATCTTTTGGGTGTTTAGGTACAAAGGACAGTTCCCACAAATATTCTCAACGTGTGAACTAAATACTCAAAGGGCAGTGTTTGTCTCAAAGGCTAAAATCAGAATTTCAGAATAAGAATCCATGCATTTTTTGAGATTTCTATAATAAGGATCCACTAAAATGTATTACAGAAGTATAAATATTAGACTAATTATCTTGGTGGGCAATCAATGGATGTTAGAGTAGTGAATGAGTTATCAGAAGAATTGAACTTCAGTTTTCAACTTCTCTTTTGCTGAATTGTGGTATTCATTTAACATCTTTGTTCATCACTTTCCCTCATATTTATAAGCAGATAAGAATTCCTCTATCTTCCTCAGAGAATTGAGGATACAAGAGTGGAAATAAGTTGCTATTATATGAAAACCTTTGTAATCTCAAGTAATATTCAACTGTGTTTGTCACTAAAGTCTTTTTAAAAAAATCTCTGATATATTAAAACTTGCAATAAAGTTTAACAAAAAGCTTATTATTTAAGCATTTAAAAAATCGCCAAGTAAACTATGTGAGTTTCTTAATAGGAAAATGCCTAGAGGATCTGCTTGAAAAATTTTGATTTCCGAATAGATGAACTACTTAGATGTAAATGTCAAAGCATTATCTCCACAGAATCTGCAGGATGTCTGAGTTTATTAATTAATTCATCAAATCAAGCCTTGCTAATTAACTTCCCAAGAGATCAGTATAATAACCTTTGTCTTCTCCACATAGATATGGGGGAAACAATGTGTCCTACAGTCATCACTATACCAATGTTACTGAATGGGCTTTTGGGTTTGCGGTTTTACTGGTACTTCAGGGCCTCATCTGACTTATAGTTCTGGAGTCTTTAACATCTTATCTACAAATTGTTCTTGCCATAGAGAAAGTTTCATGTAATAATGCACTGAAAAGTAAATGGATAATTTACAGTAGGAAATAATGTAAACTTGTCTACATAATAACACTGATGAATAACCTTTTTGTTTTTAAAGGATTTAGAGTTTATTATCTGATTTGGGAATCTCTTGACTATTGAACAAAATGACCTAATTTATTTTAAACTGTTTTCTCTATCTGGTGGAAAATACTAAAAAGTGTAAAGTAGAACAGAAAACTATATCCTAGTTTTCAAAAATAACGTACTGTTAACAGTTCTTCATATTTCCTGTTTTTTTCTATGCATGTTTGTATTATTGGAATCATAGTCTATGCATCATTTAAATGATTGTTTTCTTATTTTTTCTGATATAAATCTATGCCTTTTGCAGAAACTTTGGCGAAGTTGTGGAAAATAGACAAAAATCTAAAGCAGAAAATGAAAATCACATATTAATCTACTACTGTGGTTATCACTGTGAATATTTTGGTGTATTTCCTTAAAGTGCTTTAAAATTTTAATTTTAAAAAAAGTAATTGGGATACCGCTTCCTGGGATCAGGCGGCTTATACTCTCCAGTCCAGCGGACTGGTTGAACCAGATCAGCACTCTTCTTCCTGGACAGGGATAGCCAGATTGGATATTTTCCTTTAAAGCTCACTTGTTTCCACATTCCGAAACATTGCCGTCCACATTCCAAGTTGACATGTACATTGTGCTATTCTTGTGCAGGTTTTCATCTTTAAGGCCCACCAACACCTGTCCAAAATTCAAGTTATACTTGATGGTTCCTGGAAACCTGTACTTTTCTCTGCAGCCCACGTCGCCTTCTCCTGCAATGGTTCAGAGATGGCATGAGGTTGCTACTAAAGAGTTCAATCCACTTTTAAGCCTGAATGGCAGTCACAGCGCTCGCTCCTTGTATGGTCAGGAGGGCTTCAGGGTCCTATTCCGAAGTTCCGCATCTCTCGGTCGAAGGATTGTGCCCAGGAAAAGACTTAGTGGAGGTTGGGCTCCTTGCTCAAGGGACAAAGGCTATCTGAGAGAGGCTAGCCTTTTCTCGCCCTCCCGAGGTTAACATCAGAACACGCTTGCATGTGACTTCAAGTTACATTCAACAGATCTTAGGCGGGAGAAGGTTGCCAGGTCCCAAGGTGTTCTCCGCCTCTCGGGAGATCCTGGCAGGCCTTTGTTGTAGATTGTTTAGGCGGCTACAAACGGCCGGTTCCTCTCGGTCTCGCTTCGTGAGCCGGGAGAAATACGTCCCTTCTCGCTTGCCTTACGCCAGGCGAGGCGAGGAGCGTACTACCTTGCAATCTGTCGGAGGGGGGAACGCTCAAGTGCGACTCTCTGCTTCCCAGACAGCAGTACCGGCTTCCACGAAACCAACGCTTGGTCTTCTAGGAGCAATATTTTATTGCTCCTGGAGCTCGCACAAAGGCAGGAACTACCATCTGCAAGAGCTAGGCAATCGACGCACTCCTTCACTCCCCCTCGGTTCGCTTGGATTGGCCGGGACTGCCGTGTTAGCCTGCCGCCACAAAGCTTCCTCAGCCTCTGACTGCTTGTTGGGGAGCATCGCAGGATCTCAATTCCTGGCTCAAGGGGCGGGGCGGGGCGGGGCGAACGCGCACGGGGCGGGGCGAGCGCGAGACTGTGCTAGCTGGGAGCGCGCGAGCGAAGCCGAGAGGAGCCGAGCTGAGCCGAGCCTAGCCGTGTGGTGCCGGGGAGAGGCAGGCAGAGCCGGGCCGGCTGCCTGAGGCTCAGTGCGGATTGTGCGGTGTAGCCGGGCTCTGCACCTATCAGCTTCTGCCCAGGCTCCTGCAAAACTTTTATTCTCTTGGGTCCCCCCGGGTGTGTGACGGCATCGGAACATTCTGCCGTCTCCGCGCCCCCTGCAGCGGCGACCGTGGGGACCTACATCCCTCGCCCGCCGGGCTCTCAAGCCCTGAGCCTCCTCACCTGCCGTTCGCTCCCCGGAGCCGCGAGGGGGCACCCCCGGAGGGACCGCGCGGGCCCAGTCGCCCCGAACTCCCGCTTGCGGCGGCGGACCCGCCCGGCGCAACTTTAACTTGGTTCTTCTAGCCCAGCCCCGGCACCCGAGGCTGCCGCTGCCGCCGTCGCCGTCGCCGCCGCCACCACCACCACCGCCCCCGCCGCGGCTGCCGCGGTTTCACAAAGGGCGCAGGGAGGGGAGGCGGCGCAGGAGGCAGGCACTGGCCTCCGGGCCGCTGAGGCAGGGAGACAAAAGGGAAACTGCCTTTGCTCGCCGTGTGGGTTCAGAGCAACCAGCTCCTCCGCCTCTAGCTCTGCTCCGCGCGCTTCTTCCCCCCACCCTCGGCTGCTGCTCCGCCTCCCTCCGTGAGGGCTCTCCCCGCAGTGCTTTGGACCCGGCGAGCCTTCGGGGTGCGCGTCGCTGCTGGTGGTTGGGGCTCTAGTGATAATAAATGATAGAGGATACAATGACTTTGCTGTCTCTGCTGGGTCGCATCATGCGCTACTTCTTGCTGAGACCCGAGACGCTTTTCCTGCTGTGCATCAGCTTAGCGCTGTGGAGTTACTTCTTCCACACGGACGAAGTAAAGACCATCGTTAAGTCCAGCCGGGACGCGGTGAAGATGGTGAAGGGCAAGGTGGCTGAGATTATGCAGAACGATCGACTTGGAGGGCTTGACGTGCTGGAGGCCGAGTTTTCTAAGACCTGGGAGTTCAAGAGCCATAACGTGGCAGTGTATTCCATCCAGGGCCGTAGAGACCACATGGAGGACCGCTTCGAAGTTCTTACCGACCTGGCCAACAAAACGCACCCGTCCATCTTTGGGATCTTTGATGGGCACGGTGGCGAGGTAGGAGTTCCCCTGGGTGCGCTCTCCACGTCTCCCCCTCGTGTGTGTGTGTATGTGTGTGTGTGTAAACAACAGGGTGTCGAGTGTGCGACGGGGTAGGACTTGGGTGAGAGGGGCGTGGTGTCTGGACAAATGTGGCTCAAGTTGCCCCAAACACTGCTGTATCGGGACCTTGGAGCTGAGCGACCTGTTTAGCAGAGAGTCATTCACCACATATTTCGTGCCATTTTAATGTGAGGTCTCCAAGGCCCGATGACCGTGCTAGTTTTTTAGGAAGAACGAATGGTATTTCCAGTGAACTTTGGTCCCAGGTCTCAGTGCCCCTGTTCTAGGGTTTGAGGCCGCATTACCACAAAGAAGGAAGACAGTGTCTGATGCACCCTTAGAGAAAGAGACAAAATCTGCAGGGTAGAGTGAGAATCGTTGAGGGTGAAGGAAGCTGTGACTCTTTCCTTTTGCCTTCACTCTAGGGAGGAACTCGAGAGGGTGGCTCTGCACTTCTTCCCAACTCCATCAACTTTGCCAGTGCGACTGGGCCAGTTGACCAGAGCACCTCGCTGGCCCAAGTTTTTTTTTTTCAGCTAGATCAACGCGTGAGATCTAGATGCTCCTGACCTATGCAGAGGTAGCCGTGCCGGCAGAGCTAGCTGTGTCCGGACCTCATCCCTGCGCCCTAGTTGGTGTGGGGGCGCAGATGTCCGTTTACTGTTGGAGGTTCATTTGGGAGCAGGAGATGGGGCTAAAGGCCAGTTTAGGTCTTTCTCACTTTTCTACTGCATCTGAGTTGTGTGCTGGGACTTAGTTTCCTGATGGTGGGGCTAGGACTGGTTCCTGTCCTTGGCCAGGACCTGTGCTAAAACTGGCAAATGTGGCTCCAGTACCCTGCTCCAAAAAAACATCAGGCAGTTCGCCCCATCTTTGGACAGTTCATAACAAAGTTTCATTGCTTAATACCCCTTTCCCATTTTGGCAGCATACTTTCTTTCTTTTTCTCAGCATGCTTTCTTACTCTTCTTTTCCTTTCCTTTTTTTCATTATCATTCTCCAGTCCTGTCTGATTCCCCTTCTCTGACCTCTGATTGTGTGGGTTGTAGGGAACTGTAGGGAATGTCATTCTCTTTCAGGCATTTGCTGGTTCGTTGGCCTTGATTTTGGGTAAACATTGAAAAAGCTTTCAATTGGTTATCTTATCTGCATTCTCCACCCACCATCTGCAAATCTTTCCCTGGTTCTGTGTCTGCCTGCCCTGTAGAACCCACTTTGCCAAGAAGGAAAAAGTTAGAAAACTTGTTTGATAGAACTTAAATCAGTTTTTGCTATTTTTCATCCACCTCAGTCTTTTTTATTGTCTTTCCAATGAAAGTTTCTCATTAATAGTAATTTTGTAGCTTTTTGTCTGATGTGGGGTTCCCCTCCCCTTGACCACAGTCTAGATGAAAGATATGAAGTTAACTGGGAAGAGACACTGCATATTTAGGCAAAAACATAGCTGAATGACAAGGTTGCCAGTATAAGGACTGATTTGTTTTCTTAAGTCAGAATGTCTGTATTTTCATTTTATGTGCCTAGACTCAGGAGGGGAGAAGGAAACTATGATTCTATCATTTGTAAATCATTTAATAAACATAATTTATTATATATTATATTAAAATTGTTGGCTAGTGATAATCTGATTCTGATCTTAGCACAATTTTACTTTTAATTAAAAGGTTTTGATGTAATAGTAATGTTGTAAAACTTTAGGTTGTGGTTGTCTAGAAGTGATATATTGGCATGTTTTGAGCCTGTGTGTATAAGTGATTGGGTGATTACAATTTTTTTCTTCTAAATTGATTTTCTAAAACCCGAAAGTTGAAGACCCAAATGGGTTTCAGGTTGAAATTTTCCAATACTATCTTGTAAATATACTATCCAGAAAAAGGGCATGATAAATGCTTTTATTTAACTAAAAATGTTTTATATGTACTTGGCTTTTTCATTAAATTTTTAATATTAAATGAAAAGATGGTCATTTTTAGCCAAACCATGATTTTTATTGTGCCTTATGTTGAAATGCATGCGGTTTCCAAAATAGTTAATGTTATCAGTACCCTTAGAAATAGTGTAATGTTTCTCTCTATAACCTCTTACCATGTGCAGTCTGTTCATTCATTTTGGCTCTGCTTTAGGGCAAAATAGGTAAAGTGCTATAAAAGGAGTTATTTAGTTGCTATTGGAAATATAATAATAACAAATACTATTGGATTATTTCTGTCTTGGTTTTTCTTTATATATCATTTGAAGACAATCTCACTGTCTAATTCTTGTCTTTTGTGTTAACTCCTTTAACATTCACCAGAGGAGGGTGCCACTGTTTGATTTTGGTGTAAATGACAGTTATCTCTTTTCAGAAAAGAAGGAGCTTTTTCTGAGTACTCCATTACACACACACACACAGTCTTTAGAGTGGTAGAGAGGGTAAATGAGTAGCTCAATTTTATTTCTGATAATTCACACTAATGAAGCTAGGGCCTAACTACAATGATGATCTAGAAGGGACCTTGTATATCTTTGTATATCCATTTTATGGTTGTATATCCATTTCATTCCAATTCTTTTTATATGAGGTGTAGATTGCTAGAGAAATTGTGACCTTCCAAAGACTGTTGCTGGTTTGAGGTTTTTGGTTTATAGATCTTTATATTAAATCACTGGACAAATTGGTTTGCATGTTTACCCAGAGAGAGAGCACTCTGGAAATACAAGGATGACAGAGACAACCCCTATCCTTAAAAAGTTTCAGTCTAGTGAGAGAGACAGACCTTTATACAAAGAATTATAGCCGTGGTGTGCTTATGGTGTTATAGGAATATAGAGGAGGGAAATTTAACTCAAACTGGGAAGTGAGAGGCCTAGGAAAAAACAGTGAAGGCATCATTTACTGCAAGATTAAAAGCATGTAGGCTTTGACTTGGGATATGGCTTTGAATTTATGTTCTGCCTTAGACTAGTAGTGATCTTGGGCAAATTGCTTAAGCAACTTTATCTGGGAGTTTCTTATCTTAAAAATAGGGATAATAATGCATGCAAGGTCTATACTCATCAGTTTTATTATGCCCTTTTAGAGAAGTGCTTAATGGATAGAAGAATATGGAAGAAGAAAGCTCAGGGACTGAGAAGTCAGCTGTGTTGTGGTGGTAATATCCAAGGGTGGGAGATGCTACCAGACGGAGCCACAAATTTGGTCACTACAAAGATGTATATAAGGCAGGGATAATTCTTTAGGTATCCCTCAAACTTACTCTCTCTTGTAACTTATGGTGAACTTCTGAATACTAATTCAGGATTCTATTTATATGTACATTAATAAAGCAGCATCCAGGAATCAAGTGTGAATTTTCTGATTAGTGACAAGGAGTATTTTCTATGATTAATTAATAAATTGGCATTCTAATTGTAACTGAACTTTTATAAGTTGGGTTAGCGTGTATTAATTCTTTATTCAACCATGATTTTTTTGACAGAAATATGTCTCTGGACTTGAAATGCTGAAAACTAGACTCTGGGTAGCTGTAATTTCATTTAGATGGATGAGATCTTAAAGAATCTTGTCTCCACGGTCCTACAGGCCAGCTTCTTCACTTGATTTTCTTGGACACTTGAAACATCTTAAACTCTATAGTCTAGTAGGATGACTGGCTGTGTGTATATGTATCTGAAGCTATGCATTGATTATTTTGTTGTATTATGTAAGATTAAAACAAGAAAAAGTGAAAAAAAGCTCAGATTGTATCAGTTGGTATAGAAGGGTTATTTTTAAAATTTGAATTTCAAAAATAATGTTTATCCAAGAAATTAACTGTTTTTTATGCTTATCTATAGTTTTATCCACAGGCAATAGATTAAAAAAAAACACTATGTAGAAAATATATCACTAATCCTTTGAGGTCTCTGTCAGTGTTCATAGCTGAAACGTATGTAGGAAATGGGTTGTTTGTGTTACATATGTTTATGGATGTTACTAAAAGATTTTGGACACTTAAAGCATCTAAACAACCATAGTCTGGTGGGAGGTCATATCTATCTTGACAGTTGACACATGACTTGAAAAAGTTCCACATTTCATATCAGTTCCACATTTAGGTTCAATACTTCTCAGAAGCTCAGAAGAGAAACTGCTTATGGATGGTTGCCTGAAGGTTACTCCTATCCAGCTTAGTTCTTTACATTAGTGGTTCTTAAATTTTCTTGAGTCATGCTTCCTTTTGAGAATGTTATGAAACTATAGGCATATTTCCCAGAAAAATGGATATGCACATAAAATTTTGTTTATAATTTCAAAAGCAAGTGATGCATGAGGCCTCTCTATTTCAGGTTAGGCTGATAGCATAGTTTATTTCTGGTGAATCTAGACCTGCAAGGAGCCTTCCTCTCCATCAAGCATTTGCATTTATTGCTGTCATGTTGTCTGTGAGAGTTGTTGTAAGAATGGTCTTACAAAGCTGTCTGACAAATTAGCTGCAAGGATGTTGCTGGGGTCTTTGTTACATTATAAAGCATCCTCTTTATGAAGACCAGAGGAGTAAAAGTATTCTAATTCTTTTTTGTTTTATCTTAAGGATATTAACATGACGGATTGAGTCATCCTGTATTTTTTGGCTGCTAGAAGTGTTAAGAGCCAACCTCTGACCCCTAGGATGTGCAGAATTTTATAGAATACATTTATTTGATACATAAACCTTACTTCCAGGGCAGCTTATTATCCCATTTAATTTTCCTTTGTTCTTTCTCTTCTTAGTTATGTCATTTTATCTTGTATTTATCATGTATTTTCATTGGATACTTCTGAAATAAGATATAGTTCTAAATAAGTAAATTTATGAGTGGCACAGTGAGTGATCTGCTTTTCAGACATTGTAACTGAGGTTAGTAAATATTTGATTCCTCATAATGGTATAGAAGAGGCCTAGAGATTTAGTGTTGGCAAATGCCTGATGGCTTAAGAGAAAATTCAGATTATTTTGGTTTAAAATGGTACACTAAAATTTCTCCTGAAAAAACAAAGTTTTTTTTCCCTCCCAATTAAATCCCCTCTTGTGTTCTTTACTGCTGATTTTCATGGTTGTTAAGAAATTTAGTTCAATGAAGCCAACATTTTCTGTATAGTCTGCCATATGTGAAAAACAGTTATCTGTGTGATATCCAAGGATGAATTTGTGCATTTTCTGCCCTCAGGGAACATTCTATTTATTTGCAAGGAGGAGGTTCTTAAAAATAGCAGAGTTGTGAGGTGTATATCATCTGATGGGCAAGCCTGTCTGAGGGAGCTTGGGAGAATCTTGGATAATTTTGAGGAGGAATTGACATTTGATTGTATGCTAGCATTTCAGTAGAAAGATTGGGTGGACAGAAGAGGGGAAGATGACATTACATGTGGAAGAAAAAGTATGGAAATGGTTTGGAGGAAGTAAAATGTGGGTGCAATTGGAAGACAGGCAGACAGCCTCATTTGTTTGGAGCATTATTTCTCCAAGAGTAGTCATCTAGAAGCCCATTTATTATTTTTTCCATAAGTGAATACTATTTGTTTTGATATACTTAATATTATTTATAGATGAGCTTTTTTTTGTTAAGTACATTTATTTGAAAGTAAATTTCATATCAACACTGTGAATAGATGACCTATGCAAAATTCTTGGCCTTCAACCTGCCAAGAAATGGTCTTCATCTTGATAGAATGGGATGATCTGAAGTAATTCCTCTCCTAGTCTCTGGTTTTCTCTAGAGTCACTCTGCCCGCCTCCTCTTGCTTTTTATGAACAGAAACGTGGCTTTTAAAATTTAATTGCCAGAATTTGAAGCAAGGCTGGCTGCTTGCTCCCTTCACAGGGGAGAGTACCCTCAATGATGCTACACTTTCAGGAACCCTGGTTTGGAGTGTGTCTTTCTACTGTAACTTGTAACAGACAAGATTTCATGTATAACACAACTTTATAGGGACAGCAGGGTTATAAGTATTTCCCAATGTTTTGGCATAAATTTCACCCCTCTCCCTTTTTTATGAGGGTGGGGATTGAATATATGTCTGAGCCATACTCCCAGTCCCCTCACTATTTTTTATTTATTTTTCTTTCTTTTCTTTCCTTTTTTTGGATGGTACTAGTGGTGATTGAACCCAGGGCCTGGAAAGTGCTCTACCACTGAGCCACATCCCCAGCCCTTTTGCTTTATTTTGAGACAGTCTCACTAAGTTGCCCAGGCTGGCTTTAAATATGGATCCTTCTGCCTTAGCCTCCTGAGTATCTGGGATTATAGGTGTATGATACTATGCCCAGTTCACCCCCATTTCTAATTCAGGTAAACAAGTAGAATCCTTTCTATTTTTTTTTTTTCTTTTCTGTAACCAGGGATTGAACTTAGGGTTACTCGACCACTGAGCCACATTCCCAGCCCTATTTTGTGTTTTATATAGAGACAGGGTCTCACTGAGTTGCTTAGCGCCTTGCTGTTACTGAGGCTGGCTTTGAATTGGCAATTCTCCTGTCTCATCCTCCCAAAGTGCTGGTATTACAGGCGTGTGCCATTGCGTTCAACTTGTTTGTTTTGTTTTTGAAACAGGATTTTACTTGTTGCCCAGGTTAGCCTCAATTCATAGGCTCAAGTCATCTTCCTGCTTCATCCTCCTGCTTAGTTGGGACTATAGGCACATTGCATCTAGCTAGTTTAGTTTTAAAAAGTAGGTAATTCACATTTTTTGGTATTTGAACCATTATTGGTCACAATTGTTTATGACATACTAACAATGACAAAATATACCAGTATGCTGGGACTCAGTTTAGGAGCTTTGGCCTATGGGTTAGATATACAGGTGAAGAGAGTAGGAGATGCTTCTGGAACTATTGTTAGGACTGATATTGAAAGCCATCTGAGGAGCCTGGGTTGTGTTCTGTAAATATTGGAGAGCCACTGGATATTTTTGAGCAAAGGATGCCATAAAATACATGCTTTAGCAATCTGTTCCTGTAATCTACATAAAGGATTTGATTTAAATGAAGAAGATAGAAGTGTGAGGTGGGAGGGTCAGTTGGGAAGCCTGGACCGAAACATTGGTGATGAAGCCCAGTGGTATGGGCCACAGCTTTGAAAGGGAGGCTGAGTGTGGATGGAGAACCCCTACATGGCAAAATTGCTGTCAGGGTTCCCAGAGTGGAATTATCAACATTAAAAAGAGTGGTTGGATGGAAATAAGAGCATACTTTGGACTATAGTGAGTTTGGCTGTAAATTTGTTTTGTTTGTCCCTTGTATTTAGACATTTTCAGGGATTCATAAAATGTTCATTGACCATTTAATTTGCCAATTTGTAAAACATTATTTTTGTTATATTTTTCTATATGGACACATTTTAAAATAATGAGAATATATATTTTATATAGTCTCTGAGTTATTCAAATGGAAAGGCTTTTATTATCATTTTACTTTGTTACTAGGAATAATTTAGGTTTTGTTACAAAGTATAGGTTTTCTAAGACCAAAAAACTGTATAATATCTTTAGTGATTTTAATGATTTCATTATCTTGACAGTGATTTAAAAGTTAAAAGGATGTATATCATTCAATCTCATTTAAGTGATATCATTTAAGTGATCATTAGGGACTTGGTTTTGAAAAAAGTAATACTTTGAGTTTAATATTGAAATGCATTTGTTTTATTCTTAGTTTCTTTTTTCTTTCTTTTTTGGTACAAAAGATTAAATTCAGGGATACTCCACCATTGAGCCACATCCCCAGCCCTGTTTTGTGTCTTATGTAGAGACAGCGCCTCACCATTGCTGAACCTGGCTTTAAACTCGCGATTCTCCTGTCTCAGCTTCCCAAAGTGCTAGGATTATGTTTGCGCTGCCTTGCCCAGCTTATTCTTAATTTCTATTTTGATTTTTAACCACTTCAGGAATATATTTTTGTGGTTTAACTTTTATTAGTATTATAATGATCTTAATGAATATTAAATCTGCAGCAAGTAAAACATTTAAAATAAATTTTAAGGGTTAAGGTTATGGCGCGGTGGTAACGTGCTCGCCTAGCACGCGTGAGGCACTGGGTTCGATCCTCAGCACCACATAAAAATAAAATAAAGATATTCTGTTTACCTACAACCAAACAAAATGTTTAAAAAAAATAAAATAAATTTTAAAATAATAAAAGTAATATAATGACATGACAGTATAGAAAAGAACAAATAGTCACTCCAAGTCTCATTACTCTGACACATTTATGGCTATTATTTTGGTATATTGCTTGCTGATCTTTTTTAATGTGCATTTTAAATAAATTGTATATAGTTATAAACAATTTTACATCCTTTTTTTTTTTTTTTTTACTTTGTATAATCCTGTAAACATAGTTGTTTTGCTCTGTAATTCTTTTTTTTTTTTTTTGGATATGGGGGATTGAACTCAGGGACATTCAACCACTGAGCCACATCCTCAGCCCTATTTCGTATTTTTATTTAGAGATAAGGTCCCACTGAGTTGCTTAGTGCTTCACTTTTGCTGAGGCTGGCTTTGAATTCATGATCCTCCTGCCTCAGCTTCCTAAGCTTCTGGGATTACAAGCATGCGCCACGGTGCCAGGCTTGTTCTGTAATTCCTTATATTTAATTTTAATTCTTTATATTTTTATTTCTTACATTTTTTAGGGATGGAATAATGTTTTATTGAATGGATGGATATTTAATAAATTACTCAGCTGCTTCTTGGTAGATATTCATTTAGTTTCCTCTAACTTTTTACCATTATAATTAAAATTGTAGTAAATATTTTTGTGTTTCTACTATGCTATGGATTATTTCTTTAGGGCAGATTGTCAGAATTGGGATTTCTGGATCAAAGGAGAAATTATTATTGGTGGTAATAATAGTAATAATTATGACTAACATTATTATATGCCATACAGAGTTAAGTACTTTTTATATGTTATCTAACTTTAACTTTCATAAGACTTTGTAAAATCATTATTATGTTACTCCTATTTTGTAGATGGAAAAATTAAGGTCCAGAGATATTAAGTAATTTGTCCAAATTCTCTTTTAGGTCAAAAGTGGTAAAACTAAAATAGGAAACTGCTATCAGACTTAGAACTGTCTCCAGAATTGGTGCTCTCAGTTTCTGATTGAAGTTCTATAAATCTCATAATTTGAGCAGTAAAATGCTGATTGTGTTGTTACATGGACACTGCCTTGTCTTCTAGTTTTGCTCAGTAGGACTTTGGGTTTCTTATATGATTGATGTTCCTGTGATGTGTGATGATGTTCTTAAAAATTCTATGCTGCAAATGTTGGTAGGTGGATCTTATAATTACCTAGCAAAGTCCTGTAATTATGGAAAGATAGGGTCAGAAGGCAGAGCAGGTGATACCTTTCATTCAGAATTCTGATCTATTCCACTTTATTCCTAGCAGAATCTCTCTCCCACTACAGAGAATCTCTAATGTTCTTGCCTGTTGGCTTATGAAAAGCTTGTATAGAAATTAGAGTGGCATTAGCATAACCAGTCACAGTGATCAAAATGATTCATGTTTTATTTTACTCTGAAGTACAAAAGCTTGACTTTAGGATAAATATGTATGTGTGCATATTTATGTAATTATTCTTTATACTGAAGCACTGATGGTTTGTTTTTATTTTTGAGGACTAAAATAATTTCCTAATACATTATATATTTGTTAATTTATTATTAATTTTTGAGACAGGGTCTTACTAATTTGCTTAGGGTCTCGTTAAGTTGCTGAGGCTGGTCTTGAACTTGACTTCCTAGTTGCTGTGATTAATGATTTGTTAATTTTAAACAGCGAAATATCTTTTTCTCATTTGTTTGTAATACTGAGTTGGTTTGTTTAGTTTGACTAGGTGCTGGTTCTGTTTCCATTCCAGAAGTTTATTTAATACATTGTTCTCTTACCTATCCTTAAATCAAGCCTAGGCTTTGGTGATAACTAGTTATAATGTGTTTTTAATACAAATCTTCAAAGGCCAAGTTTAAACAAAGAATGGAAGCTATAGTTTTCTACACAGTTAATAGAGCTTAATAACTTTTATAGCTTTGTTTTATAATTAAAGGCTTTCCTTTGAAAAGTACAAAGCACTTTCAGTAAATATTCATGTAGATAAAAATTATACTTACTGATAAACTGATGTCCTTTCAATAAAGGTGAAGTTTGTGCTATGGGAAATCTTGACTTAAGAGCTCAAGATACAATCTTTTTTTTTTTTTTTAGTACTGGGAATTGAATTTAGGACCTCATGAATGCTAGGCAAGTGCTTTACCACTGACCTACATCCCCAGCCCAAGATACACTTCTAAAAAACAAATCTTAAAGACTTGATCACTTTATCTCTGTGGAGATATTTCATCTTTTTTTTGTTTTCTATTTCTTGATCATAGGGCCCAATTTAATGAAAACTTAGCTTCCTTCAACTTTTCTAGAATGAAAGAAGGCTATAGCAATAGAGTCTGTTATGAATGAAACATTTTCCTCTATTGCTAGAAGTCAAGGGAGTTCTGGTTGGTACTGGGCATGGAGCTCCTGGAGGTAAGATTTGGGCCATTGTATACATTAGTGAAAAATGTACACTGTACAGTAATACCAGGTAGAGAGATACCATTTTCTTATGTATACAGAACTGTCTGCTTCCCAAGTTAAGCATCTATGGGTCTACAATAACTTGAAAATGTTTTTAGTTTGTGCAAAGACTGACAGTATTTTTACCATCCCATCCCATCCAAGAGCCCTTTTTGTCCTGCTCTTGTGTAAGCAGCTGACAGATGATCTTTGTGTCTTAGTTGCTAATTCAAAGACTAGTTTTCGGTTGTATAAGAAATTAGCAAACCTGGTGACTTCCCTGAAGAAATGAACACTTATTTGCATTTGCTTTTCAATATTAATATTCCAGATTTTGGTCATTATAAATGTGAGTGGGGGTTTAATGCCCAGAGTGAATAGATCTTAATATTTAAAATTGTAGTTTTAAAAGGAGAATCTATAGTTAGCATTACTCTTAGACAGCAAAATTGTTACTCTAAATATGTTTTTTTACAAAATTCCTTGAGTTGGGCTGGGGTTGTGGCTCAGCGGTAGAGCGCTTGCCTCTCATGTGTGAGGCACTGGGTTCGATCCTCAGCATCACATTAAAAAAAAAAAAACCAAGTAAAACAAAATAAAGGTATTATTTCCTTTTACAACTAAAAAATTAAAAAAAAATTCCCTGAGTCATGAAATTGCCATTGCCCAGAAATTTTTATTTTGATAACTATATTACTATTTCTAGTGCTTTCATTTTATATACATACATATATTTATTTATGGGACTGGAGATTAAACCTAGGGCCTCATACATTCTGGGCAAGCACTGAGCTACATCTCTAGTTGTTCTTATTTTTTACTTTAAGGCAGAAACTTGGTAAGTTGCCCTGGTTGGTCTTAAACTTGTGATCTTCCTGTCTCAGTCATCTGAGTAGCTGGGATTACAGGTACCTGGCTTTTTAATTAAATAAATTGATTTTCAGTTAAATTTGTCACTGGACATTTTCTAACCAAATAAATAAGGGTTTTATGAAAATTGAGACATAGTAGAATTTTTGATTCTACTGTTCAGCTTTTTACCCCCTAGAATAGTGAACTTTCTGTAAGAACTGGTTTGCATAGGTATATCTAAATATGACTATCACAGAATTTGAGATTAAGAAGTTTTTACTTCTTTTATATTTTCACACTCAAATGTTTTTAATAAGTTTTTATTTTAAAAAGATACATTTTTTTTTTTTTATTTAGGTAGTTCTGGCAGGGATTTTGAATTGCCATATAATCTAAATATAGTGTCTGTGCCTTCACAGCTACATGAAATATCTATTTTTAAAAACTTTCATCAAGGAGATTCCGCATTGTCCCTGGAGAATGTTTTTTCTCTATAATTCTTTCTCTCAGGAAATTCATTTTTATATGTGAAGGACTGGCTGCTTTAAGAGTATTTCTCTTAGATAACCTCAACAGAGAGACATAAATTGCGATTAGGCTGTTAACATTTTTAAGTCAGTAAGAGTACTATAATTAAAAATTTCCTCTTCTCCCTTAATTTTAAATAAAAATTACATCAGATTTAAGGAAGAACTCATTTCAAAAAGGGAGATACAAAGTAATTTGTATCAAAAAGAATAGTTTTCCAGTAATCAATAGCAGCTCCTCTTTGTAAAGAGCTACTTTGTCAATAAAGGATTGACACAGATTGGTTGGTTTTGTCTTTTATGTCCACTGTCAGAGGCTTATGCCACAGGTGGAATAAGTTCTTGGCTGTGAATCTAGATGGTGCATTATTTGGTAGTTTTTGATTGCAAGTGTCAGAAAATTCAAGTAGGAGCAGCTTAAACACTAGGAACAGTTATCATTTCACACAACCAAAGGCCCAAAGTGGGTAGTTCAGTATCTTGGAAATTCCCTTCACTTTTCCCTCATAGTTGCAAGATATGATACTTAGAATTGCTGCAATCATCTTTGTGTAACTACAATCCAGAGACATGAAAGAAATCATCTGTCTTGTGTTCCTTAACCCTGAAAAAAATCCCTCCTAGAGATTACTCCTCACATCTCATAGGCCAAAGTTATGTTGCACGTACATGCCTAAACGTGACTTGGTTATGAGAATAGGATTGTTGTGATTAACTTTGACCCATCCTAATTCACTTTGGGTCTGGGGAGGAGCCCAAGCCTCCTCTGGAGAGCACGATAGCCTAGAAAGGTAAGACTATGGTTTTGTTAGCTAGAAAGAAGGGGCATTAGAAATGGTTATGGGGTGGGTGGGTGGGGCACACAGGTGAGAAGGGTTTCAGAGAAGAAGGCCTGGAACATTCCTTGTTCTGCATGTTAACAACCTCATTGGTAAAGTGTACTGATGTGGGGGAAAATCAACTTTAGAGGCCTCTAGAAAAGGAGAAACTATCTTATTTTTGAGTTGGCTTAGAATGGTTTTATCTGGATACTGAGAGATAAATGTGCTATTTTTGGATCCCAGTTTAAGTTTTAAAAAACTATTAAGAGGTAGTTTTTTAACACAGGCTTTTTTTTTTTTTTTTTCCTGTGTTCTGTGTAAACCAGCAATAAGAAGAGGTCTGAGTGTTTGTAGAACAGCAAGGTGGATATTCTCTCTTTGATATATGATTGTTAATTCAGTAGATTCAGTTAAAGCTACTGATGAATGTGGAACTGTCACCACAGTTCTGCTGCTGGCTGTCCTTCTACTGTCTCCTATTTTAGACAATGAATTTGTGGGTCAAATTCAGTAGGATTTTGGTTCCTTAATTATTAGATATCAAAAAACATTTGTTGTTTTTTAAAAAATTCGACTTTATTTTAGGCCAAATAGGGGATTCCTGGTAGATTCAGATTATTTATACTCATTTTGGAGGGGGACTGCTGGTAGTGGTCTAGGCTATGGTGAGAGGGGACTGCAGCAGAGGAATGAGGCTTCTGGAAGGGGAGATCTGGAGCCATCTTGCCCTGGCCTGTCTGCCAGTTTTGGTGAAGGTTGTCCTCATCTTATCTATCTATCTGTCTATCTATCTATCTATCTGTCTATCTATCTATCTATCTATCTATCTATCTATCTATCTATCTATCTATTTATTTTTGCAGTGCTAGGGATCAAACCCAGGGCCTTGCAGATGCTAGGCAAGGTCTCTATAACTGAGCTATACCCCTGACCCTATTGTCCTTATTTTATTTAGGATTTCCCGTGCATAAAATCCTTGCTCTAATTTCAACTACCTGTCCTGTAAGGAAACTGTGACTGCTTACAGAAGAGTTATATAGTGAGTAAAGCTAGGTCCCAAGTTGGTATAAAAGATAAAATAATATCTAATCAAAATTTCCCTTAAAAGGTCCCTCAAATTGCATGTAAAGGGCAGTGTATATTATTTTTCACATATTACTTTGAGAGTAATATGTAGTTATAAATGTATAATATCTAAAGTAATGTATAATAAAGAATACAGCATATGCATATAAAATATGTTCTGTTTTAAATTATATAAAAAAGTATCTTGAATTTGTTTAGATTTGCAAATGTTACCATTTCACTGCAACTTCTATATGATAATAGAATAAGTAGTTTAGGAACATTTGAGAGTTTTCATGCAGTGATAGAAATTTTTTCTCTCCCCCCCCCCCTCCCTCTCTTCCTTCCTTTCTTCCTTCCTTCCTTCCTTCCCCAGCCCAGAAATCTTTTTTTTGTGTGTGGTACCGAGGATTGATCTCAGGGGCACTCGACCACTGAGCCACATCCCCAGTCCTATTTTGTGTTTTATTTAGAGACAGGGTCTCACTGAGTTGCTTAGCACCTCGCTGTCACTGAGGCTGGCGATTCTCCTGTCTCAGCCTCCTAACAGAAATCTTTTCTTAAACAAAGAGCATAATGTATATTTCTCTGTGTGATCACTTTGAGAAATGTAGTCTCAGAGTTTTATAGAAACAAAAGAGAATAAATATGTGACTTTTTGGAATTAGGAGTAAGATTACTTTATCCTGATTATTTTTAAAGTTAATTTTAGGAAGATAATGCCATATTGGATGTGTTATTTTTAATTGAAGTGCCAGCCTAGCTTTGCAACCAGATGGGAATACAGAGTTGGGCACTCAGCCTAGTAATTTATAATCATAAATACATAGAAAAAGTTTCTTTTTGCTGTTTCTTTGTTGCCTCTGTCTTGAGACCCTGGAGAATTTTATTCTCTAGTGATTTCAGAAAAGAGGCCAGTTGGGCATCCAGTCCTTTCCTCTTCTTGGCAACACTTCTGAGCATCTGATATTGTAGCTTGAGGCCTAACCTGTTTTGGTAAACATCTGGTCCTGGGTTTGTCTAAGAGTGAGACTCACAAAGCAGTGAATAATTGTTGGAAATGAAGCTTGTATTTTTAATATCTAGAGGATCCAAGTGACTGCTGCTGAAAACTCCTAGGGGTAAAGAGTCCTAACAGTGGCCAGAGAAGTTCTGGCCTTCATTAGAGCCACAGGCCACAGTCCTCCCTCGGGTCTGCAGAGGTACATAATCCCCAAAGGATTATGTAACAATGAAAACAAATTTAGATATAAGAGTACAGGTGTGCATGTATTTTAAACATATTGCTTAAGAGGGAACCCTCTGATGAAAAGACAGCTAGGTGTTTTTAAAATTCAGATAGTAGTGGGAGTGCCTGAAATGTTTCCACTTGACCAGAGGGAAGTCCTCACCATTAGCCTCCAAGGTAGCTTTATACTGTGAGGATAAGGACATCCACCTGCTTCATTAAAAAAAAAATCTAGAAAACAATATTGACTAATACATAGTCCATATTCACATTTTGCCAATTATCTGAGCTATTCTTTTTAAAAACAGGTATGATATTTTTTATTTTATTGAGGTATGATAAATATACCATAAACTCTACATATTTAGTATGTAATTTGATCGGTTATACAAAACTGATGATCTATGAAACCATCACTGCAGTCAAGATAATGAACTTAAGTATCACTCAAATGTTTCTTCATGCTCCTTGGTAATTCCTCTTTTTTTTTCTCCTTCTTTTATCCTTTCTCTGATCTCTAAGGTTTGTTTTTGTCATTATAGATTAGGTTTAATTTTGTAAAATTTTATATAAATGGCAATATTTAATATGCACTCTTTTTTCTGGCTTTTCCCCCCACTCAACACAAACATTTCAAAATCCATATAATTTCATCTATTAATAATTCATTTAAAAATAATGGTATATATTATAGTTCATTCGTTTTTATTGCTGAATTGTATTCCATTTATGGATATGTCAAAATTGTTAATCCATTCACTTGTTAGACGTTTGGGTTGTTTGAGGTTTGACTGTGAACATTCATCTACAAATCTCTATATGGGCATGTGCTTCCATTTCTCTTGGGTAAATATTTGGCTGGATCATCCTGGTATACATGTGCCAACTTTCTTGAGAAATGACTAAACTGTTTTCTGAAGTGGTTGTACTATTTACATTTCCATCACCATTGTGTGATAATTTCAACTGTTTTACATTCTTGCTAATCTTTGAGATTCTAACTGTTCTAGTAGGTATGAAGTAGTGTCAACTAGTTTTGGTTTGCATTTTCCCAATGGCTGATAGTGTTTGAAGATATTTCCATGTATTTTCTGGAAAATGGCCTTCTTTTGAGGACATAAAGAGGAATGCTGCATCTTGGTTATCTGACTTTTGTCCATGTCTCTATCGTGTGAGTGAAAAGAAGGAGTGAAAAGGAAAGGTATGATTGGATATAACCCTTTCTTACTGAAAGAAGGAAGACCCAAAAGTGCAGCCTAGAAATAGGTTTAGAGAGGTTATGCAAGGTAACCAGGAAATCAGATGAAACAGGGAGGACAGAAGAGGAAGATCAGCATTTGTGATCACCAGAGACAGTTTTTATTATCAGATTCTTTTGATTTCTTAACACTTGGTTTTCCTGTATTCCACATTAAAAATCTAAATAATTTGTCATGGGAAACATAGACTTTATATTGCTTTCACTTTCTTCTTGTTTAACTCAGTTCTTTTGGCCATATGACGTTTTTTCCAACTTGGGATTTAGAAGATCTCCAGGGGGCTCATAATTGCCTTGTATCATGGCCTATATTCAGCGCTTATCTTCTTTGATTCTTTTGGATTTCTTTTTTCTTTCTTGACCAGAGACTAACTTCTTTGGCCTCCACTTAGCTTTTTTCTGTTTCATTTTTCTCCTTCTCTGACTTCTTTGGCACTTTGTTTCCTTTGCCAAATATAGGTTTCGTGGAGGCCTCTGCTCAGGGTACTGGACTTACTTTTTCTTTGTAGTTCCCATGGATTTAGCCATCCTTTCTGAGCAGAGGGCCTCTCTTCTATATAGAGCCTATATCTCTATGTGCGACCTAATATTTTCTTTCTGGGTGTTACACTGATAACAGTCTATCTGAATCCTAATTTGCCACCTTTGTAGATAAGTTTCTTCTCCAGAGCTGTCTCTTCCTCTCATAGTGCTGTCATTCTCTCGTTCTCTCACTCTTGATACTACCATATTATCTTTTGCTTTTTCCCTCTTTATGCAAGTCATTGAGACTTTCTGTATTGCCTCTCATTCTTGTCTCCAACTTTATAGTTACAAAGCCACCATCCTAATGCAGGCGTATATCACTTCATGCTGGGATTGTGACCTGTTTTCCTGATTATTTTGTTTCTGATCTCTTTCTTTTTCAGTTCACTCAGTCTTCTACACCCACTGGGTTATACATTGTTTCTTTAAAAAAAATCTCTCATTTCTAGTAACTGTGATTTATTTCTCTGAAAAAATTATTTTGGTTCACATAATAGCATCACTGACTACTTTCCCTTACTCTTATCTTCTGTTGATCCCTTACAAAAAAACACGGTTATAGCCAATTTAGTCTGTGATTGACTGAATTCCTAATGGATCCACATGTCCCCTGCTGTGATTTGTTACCTTTATTTCATCCTTGAGGATGTTCTTATTCCTCTTTGCCACAACTCTGTCTTAATCTTATTTCAGGGCTCCTTTCAGTTTCTAGCTCTTCCATGGAGTCTTGCTTGATCCTATTAAGTTTTCCTCCTTTGGCTGTATGCTTCACCTTGCTTCAGTTTCATGTTCTATGTCTCTACAGTATACCCTGCACTGTGCCAGGTGCTTGTCTTCTAATGATAATGGCATCTGATAATAGTTATAAAAATAATGATGCCTAATAAATGAAAAGGAAATGCCAAGTTGTGTGACTGCATCTGCTATCACTTCTATCTGTTAGAAATCAAAGGACTCTGCTCATTCTGACTGTTCAGTGCCCACTACATGCCAGGTGCTCTCACTGAATCTTCATGGTTTTTGGAGGCAGCTATTATAATCCCCATGTTAAAGCTAGGGAAACTAGAGCTCAGATTACTGTGTGTGTATGGTTTAGATATGAGGTGTTGCCCAAACATTCATGTGTGAGATAATGCAAGAATAGTCAGAGACATAATGATTAGATTATGAGAACTGTAACCTAACCAGTGGATTAATCTACTGATACAGATTGACTGGCTGGTAACTGCAGGCAGGTAGGAGTGTCTGGAAGAAAAGTTCACTGGGTTGTTTATACCTTTGCGGTTTATATTTTGTCCTTGGTGAGCAAGCTCTTTCTGCTTCCTGGTAGCCATGTCCTGAGCTGCTTTCCTCTTCCACACTCTTCTGCCACGATGTTCTGCTTCACCTCTAGCCTAGGGTTATAGAGTCGTGAACCAAAATACACCTTGCCTTCTCTAACTTGTCCTTGTCAGGTATTTTGGTCAGAGTAATGCAAAAGCTGACTGAAAGAGTGTTTTTAGGATTATACAATTGCTAAGTGGCAGAATTTGGATTAAAATATTTCTCATGTCTGCCTGATTCTAAAAGACTTCCTTTCCCTTGCTGTGCTGTCTTTTGCTGTGTGCTAACATGTTTGATAAGGCATTCATCTAGGGATATTGTTGGCTCAGTTTCAAGTATTGTAGATTATCTGTGGAAAATATTTCCAGTTTATGGGAATGGGATTAAATCGAGGAGTTAAAGTAATTCACTTATACCATTTGTTCATGTTTATTTTCTTTTTCTCATTATCTCTTGCAGTTTTTACAATGTATGGTTCATCCAGAAGTCCTTTAAATAAGGACCAAGTAAAATACAGATTAAATACATAGATATCTGAAGGTTGTCCCTAGGCAAGTGGTTTTCATCATTTTGCCAGGTAACTCTTTTTGTTGTAAGGTGAAAGTTTTGTGAATTGAGAATGGCTCCTCTGAAGAAGCTAAACCACATTCTCAGATTTAACTTGTTCTGCCATTCAAAAGGTGGTTCTATCATGTAGTTAGAAGTGTTATGGATTATAGTATGTTAGACATGTATCAATTTCATTTCCTGCCCTCCAGGTTTTTTTCTCCCTTTCTCCCTGTTTCCTTCTTTCCTTTTTTCCTTCCTTTCCTTCCTTCCTTCCTTCTGCTGAGGATTGGACCCAGTGTTCTATCTACAGCCTATTTTTGTCTTTAATTTTGAGACAGGGTCTAAGTTGCTCAGACTGGCTTCAAAATTACAATCCTCCCTAAGCCTCCTAAGTAGCTGGGAACATGTATCAATGTTCAAATTAAGTAGAGAACACATTCTAGAATTCAGTTGAAAAGAAAGTTCAATCTATAGTTTTCCTCCTTAAAGGATCCTGCAAAATAAAATTATATATAGTATTTAGTGAGTACCAAAGAATGGGGAAATGTAAATGAATAATGTCAGCTACCTGTAGGCAGAAACAATGATTCATAGACTTGAGATTTGAAATTCTTGGTTTGTACTCAAAGAAGAGAATCATCAGATAAATTACATAACAAACAGAAAACACCTTATTGATGGTGTGGGAATACTTATATCATTCATATCTCTCTCCTTTTCACATATATATATATACACATATATACATATACATACATATGTATATTTTATATATCTGTAATATATAAAATGCTGTTCCTTTCATTTATATATGTATACATTAATCATTTAGAGTTAAAGGAATAGCATTTTAGAGTCTGTTTAGCATGAGAAATTTGTAGAATTCTTATGAACAAAGTGGGCATTATCTACTTTTGGGAGCGTTATGAATCATACTGAAAACCAAAATAAACCTTAATAGCTAACACTATTAAGTAGCTATCTCTTTATCATATCCTCCAATGTGGGAAACAAGTTGCATTGTGTTTTTTTCACCCATACAATTATCTAGATAACGATAGTCACATAGTATGAAAATATGGTGTTTCTTCAAGGATTAGATTAAACTTCCCTTGTCAGTGTAGAATCTAAGCTGAAAAACAGTTTTGCATTCCTTGAATTGAGAAGGAGTTGTGGCTATGAATGTTTAGGCTTGCATTATGACTATGATTTATGGTTTAGTTTGTCTACTTTCAGGTAGGCTGTACTATCTTGGTACATTGTACAGAGTGGGTGCCATGTAAATGTTTGTCAAATTAGTCGTCATGGAATCAGATTATTGAAGTGAAAGTCTTTAGTAGCCTTTCCATTTATTTTACTATGAGGACTTAATCTTAATAATTTCTGATATATTCTCATTAACAGTTTTTAACTGTGGTAAAAACCACATACCAAAATTGACCATTTTAAGTGTACAGTTCAGTAAGGTTAAGTATATTCACATTATTATTCGACAGGTATTTAGAACTTTTTCTTCTTGGAGAACTAAAACTCTATGCCTATTAAACAGTTCCTCATTTTCCACTCCCCCCAGCAGCTGATAATCATCATTTTACTTTGTTCCTATGAATTTGGCACTTAGAACATATAAGTCGACTCATTTAGTATCTGCATTTTTGTGACTGGCTTATTTCAATTAGCATAATCTACTTCAGATTCAACTATGTTGTAGCTTGTGGCAGGATTTCCTTTTATTTTAAGACCGAATAATATTCCATTGTATATATTTATCACATTTATTTATCTGTTCATCCTTCGGTGGATATTTGAGTTGCTTCCATTTCTTGGCTATTGTAAACAGGGTTGCTGTGGAAAATACCTTTTTGAGATCCTTCTTTCAATTCTTTTGGATATATACCTAGAAATGGGGTTGCTGGATCATGTGGTAGTTTTATTTTAAAAATTTGAGAAACTGCCATACTATTTTTGTTAGCAGGTATACCATTTTATACAATGTACAAGAGTTCTAATTTCTCTGCATACATGTTATTTTCTATTTTTCTAATAGTAACTATCCTAATGGGT
This sequence comes from Xerus rutilus, assembly GCA_028644305.1. Classification (NCBI taxonomy): domain Eukaryota; kingdom Metazoa; phylum Chordata; class Mammalia; order Rodentia; family Sciuridae; genus Xerus; species Xerus rutilus. The sequence goes on from CM053409.1 coordinate 26,734,791, forward strand.
ATAAGGTGATAGCTCCTTGTGGTTTTGATTTTCATTTTCCCTAGTGATCAGTACAGTTGAGCATATTTTGATTTATACTTGTTGGTCATTTTCCTGTCATCTTTGGAGAAATGTTATTCAGCTTTTCTGCCCATTTTTTAATTGGGTTATTTGTCTTTGTTGTTGAGTTATACGAGGTCTTAATATATTTTGGATATTAACGTCTTATCAGATATGTGGTTTATTAAGTACTCTTATATTTCCAATATGTGTTTATAACTTTTAGTATTGATAATTTCAAATTTACAGGAAAGTTTTAAAAACTGGTTACAGATTGAGAATCCTTTATCCAAGATGCTTGGAAAATAAGTGTTGGAGAGTTCTTTGGATTTTGGAATATTTGTATAGATTTTACCAGTTGAACATCTCTAATCTGGAAATCCGAAAATCTGAAACTTTTTAAGAATCATGTTGGTATTTTTAGGATTTTGGATTTTCAGCTATGGATAGTCTTATTTAGAGTTACCCATTTTTTTCAAAGGGGCATCTGAGTTACTTGACATTGTGTTGAGCCAATCCAGTGAATTAATTTCTTGTACATTTGGGAGAGATAAAAATATAAACACAGTGCTTGTCTGAATATGCAAAATAAATAAGAATGCTTATAAAGCAACAAGTACAGATGAGAATAATATAGGTAAGGACAAAAATAAGAGGTCAAAAAGTAAGAATAACATGTTATTAGAACTGAAGACCTGTCTCGGTTCTGAACGTGGTGCTATTTCTCTCCCCATCACCAGGAGATTTTTGGCAATGTTTAGAGACATTGCCACAACTGTGAGGAGTGTGAGGGAAGTTGTCCTACCGGTGTCCAGTGGGAAGAGGCCAGGGATGCCACAAAACATCTGACAGTGCACAGTACAACCCTATATACAACAAAGAATTATCCAGCCCAAACTTTGACTAGTGCCCAGATTGAGGAACCTTGTTTTATCCCAGGAACCAGACTTTGCAGAAAACCTGTCTTGAGAATTTTAAAGGCTTTGGACCCTGAAGTTCTTTTAAACCCATGTAAAGAGCTTGGATAAGACAGTGAAGACCATCTTTGGTAAAGAATCAGGTATGAAAAAGCATGTTCTGTCTCATGCATAACCCATAATAAAAGGGCTTAGTTGATCTGCTTCCTATAAATGTTCACAACAACAGTCTAAAAATGCTTTTCCTGGTTTTATTTCGTATTAGTCACTTACAGCTAATATGTTTGTACTGTTCCATTATCCTCTTTGCTACTTTTTTGCTGTAATAAAACTTTCTAAACTCTCTAAAAAGCAGATTTATAATACAAAAGATCTTAATGCACAGAGGAAGAAAGAAGTGGTATTGGGAAAATATGACTTAAATGGCTTTCTTACAATTCTCATTTTACTGCAGAGAAGCTAGATTTCTGTTCTGCTTTATCATGGATTCCATTAGGCTGAGAAGGGAAGAGAAACAGCATGGGCTTTGAACTCTTAGAGACCTAGTTTTACATCTAGACCATTGGTTACTAAGCTTTCTAACCTTGGGAAAGTAACTTACACACTCTGAACTCAGTATCTTCTTCTCTGCTTCATTGAGTGGTGAGCGGCAGTTGAGTACTGTAGCTGGGGTTGTGGACTCTCATAATGAATTGCCTGACTTCAAATCTTGACTCTACTATCTTCTAGTTGGGTGTTCCTTGATAAATTTCTCAACCTTTCTAGTCCTTAGTTTCTTTATCTTAAAAAAGAGAAATGATTATAATAGTATTTACTTCTTAGCTTATTATGACATTAAATGAATTAATATAAAGCACTTAAAGCAGTACCTGGCATGAAGTAGACACTCAGTGAATGGTAGCTGTTTTTTAAAATAGTAGCTGTTTTTTTTAGGAATAATTTGAGTTAAAGGACGTGAAGAACCCATCAGTATTGAAAAAAATGGAAGGTATTTGATAAATGGTTTTTAGAAGTTTAATTTTAGTAGCAGATAGTTTGTTGTACTATGATGACATTATAACAAAATTTCTTTAGTCCTGGAAGTTAAATTGATGGGGAATGATTTTAAGTCTTCAGGATGCTAAAAGTAATGAAGTCACTCTTTTGCTTCCCATTTGTACCTGGCATAGACTCCATTAGATCCTTGTAGTTCTGTGGCATAATTAAAAGGTTACTAGAACAGCTGCTTCAGTGCATGGAGTAGTGAGGGAGGTTTGGATTGGAGTTAGTTGTTCTAATTGTTTTCATGTATGTTCCCTTGGGGGAGAGGAAGTAGATATTAGCAGGAGATAGCATGAAGGTTTTTTTTGTTTTTGTTTTTGGTACTGAGGATTGAACCCAGGGGCACTTAACCACTGAGCCACATCCCCAGCCTTTTTTATGTTTTATTTTAAGCAATTTAGTGGTTGCTTAGGGACTCACTAAGTTGCTGAGACCGGTGTTGAACTGACGATTCTCTTGCCTCAGCCTCTTGAGCTGCTGGGATTACAGGCATGCACTACCATGCCCAGCAGTTTGATTCTTTTTAAACTCCATGTTTATTCTTAGGATATGTGTGGGTGAAGGAGTTTTTCTTTCCTTCTTGACAGGATAGGGTATTTAGACTCAGCCAAAAGTAACGCAGTATAACTAACTATCAGGGATTGGGTTGTAGACATACATATTTATAGTGCACACATAGTTCAGTCTTTTCTTGAAATATAAGAATGTATTATCTTGCTTTAAGATACAGTGTATATAAAGGGCTTGACATAATGTCTGACATCATAGTGCTTTATTGAGTTAGCTATCATTATCATCATCATCATCACTCTTAAATGTGATGTTTTATTTTAGGTAAGAAACTAATAAAATTTTCCTTTTTATTGATGCATATTAATCATACAGAATAGTGAGTTTCATTGTGGGCATATTCAGACATGCACACAACATAACGATCAATTTCAATTCCCTGTATCTCACCTTATCTCCCTCTCCCATCTCCTTCCTCTACCCTACTGGTCTCCCTTCTATTTTCATAAGATCCCTTTTTTCTTTCCAGCTTCCACATATAAGGGAAAACATACAGTTGTCTTTCTGAGTATGGTTTACTTCATTTAATATGATGCTGTGTAGTTTCCTTGATTTTCCTGCAAATGACATAATTTTGTTCTTCTTTATGACTGAATAAATCTCCATTGGGAATATATACCCCATTTAAAAATTTATTCATCTCTTAATGGACCTAGGCTGGTTCCATAACTTGGCTATTGTGAATTGTGCTGCTATAAACATGGGAAGGCACATTTCTATAAAGCATGCTGTCTTTAATTCTTCAGGATAAATACTGAGGTGTGGTATAGCTGGATCATATGGGAGTTCCATTTTTAGTTTTTTGAGGAACTTCCATACTGATTTTTATAGTGGCTATACTAATTTATTTTCTCACTAACAGTGTATGAGCATTCCTTTTTTTCCTGCATCCTCACTGGCATTTATTGTTATTTGTATTGTTTTTTCCCATATTTTTATTGGTGCATTATAATTATAATAATAGCAGGACTTGTTACATATTTGTACATGCACACAATATAACAATATGATTTGGTTAATCATTCCCCAGTATTTTCCCTTTCCTTCCCCTTCTCCCTCCCTTTCCTCTTCTCTAATATTATTTATATTCTTGATGATTGCAATTCTGACTGGAATGGGATGGCATCCCAGAGTAGTTTTGATTTGCATTTCCCTGATGGCTAAAGATGTTGAACATTTTTTCATATAATTGTTTGCTGTTTATATTTCTTAATTTGAGAAGTGTCTGTTTAATTCATTTGTGCATTTGTTGAATGAGTTTTTTTTTTTTTGGTGTTGAGTATTTTTGACTTCTTTATATATTCTGGATATTAATCCTCTGTTGGAAGAGAAGCTTTTAAATTTGATTCTATTCCATTTATTTATTCTTAGTATTATTTCCTGAGCTATTGGACTCCTACTGAGGATGTTGTCTGTGCCTATATGTTGGAATGTTTCCCTTATGTTTTCTTCTAGCAGTTGCATATTTTCTGGTCTTATTCCTAGGTCTTTGATCCATTTTGAGTGAATTTTGTGTGGACTAGAGCCAGGGATCTAGTTTTATTCTTCCACATATGGATGTCCGGTCTTTGCAGCACCATTTGTTAAAGGCTGTCTTTTCTCTAATGTATGTTTTTGGCGCCTTTGTGAAGAATGAGATGGCTGTCTATGTGTGGGTTTTTCTCTGTGTTTCCTATTCCATTCCATTGGTGTGTCTGTTTTTATATCAGTTCCATTGCTGTTTTTATTATACCCCTGAAGAAACTAGGTGTAGAAGGAAGTTACCTCAATATAATAAAGGCTATGTGCTTCAAACCCAAAGCCAACTTTATACTTGATAGGCAAAAACTGAAAGCATTTTCTCTAAAATCATGAGCCAGACAAGGATGTCTACTCTTACCACCCCTATTTAATATAGTGCTTGAAATATCAGCCAGAGCAGTTAGGCAAGAGAAGAAAATGAAAGAGATAAAAATAAGAAAGGAAGAAGTCAAAGCATCTCTATTTGCAGATAGTATGATCCTATACTTAGACAATTCTAATGGCTCCACCAGAAGACTTCTAGATCTGATAAACAAATTCAGGCAAGTAGTGGAATACAAAATCAACATACAGAAATCAAAAGTTTTTCTATCCACAAATAATGAAACTGCTCAGAAAGAAATCAAGAAAACAATTCCATTCACAATAGCTTCAAAATAGAGAAATTCCTAGGAATTACTCTAATTAGAGAGATGAAAGAGTTCTACAGGTAAAATTATAAACACTGAAAAAAGATATAGAAGACACAAGAAGATGGAAAGACCTCCCATGTTCATGGATACACAGAACTAATATTGTTGAAATGGCCATATTACCGACAGTGATCCACAGGTTCTATAGGTTCAGTGCAGTCTCCATGAAAATACCAATGACATTCTTTACAGAACTAGAAAAAAGTCCTAAAATTCATGTGGAAGAATAAAAGAACCAGAATAGCCAAAAAGAACAATGCTGGAGGTATCACAATACCCAATTTCAAATTGTTTTACTTTTTATAGAAGTACACACATTTAAAGAATATACATGACCTGGGTGTGGTGGTATATTTGTATAATCCTAGCTACTAAGGAGGCTAAGACAGGAGGATTGTTTGAGGCCAACTTGGGCAACTACTTAGACCCTGAATCAAAGTAAAAAAAAAAAAGAAAGTCTGAGGATGGAACTTAGAGGTAGAGTGTTTACCTACCTATTGTGTGTGTGGGAATATACATCAATAATCAGAATTCTATAGTTTGATGAATTTTAACAAACTGAATCCACTCATGAAATCAACACTGATTCAAGAATCTACATTCCCATACCCTAGAATCCCAAATCACGTTCCCTTCTGGTCACTATCTCTTATTTTTAAGGAAAAAAATTGGTTTTTATTTATGTGACAGAGCTTCTCATGCCTTTATATAAACTCTTAATAGCTATGGCTGAGAGATATAGCCTTAGGGTTGGCCTTATTATACGCTTTTATTTTCTTTTGCTTTAAAAAGCATATCTCTTAGAAAAGGATTTCAGTCCTGCAGGTTGTTAAATTGGGACATGGATAGGCTGAGTGATCTTGTAGATGTTCCTCTCCAAATAGGTAATATGTTCTTTGCTTTTATTTATCAATACTATAGAAATCTATTGAAACCAAAAAGTCATTCATTGTGCTAAAAGAAAAGGAAAATGGTTCAGCTGCACCTGCTCTTAGATGTCCTCTCAAAAAAGCATTTCACATTCAAAAGAACTCAGGGCACATGAAAAAAGCCCTGTGGTGGAAGAAGGCTGCACAATACTGAATGTACTCATCTCCTCAGGTGGAATGGATAGAACATGATTAGGCTGAAGAGCTGGCAACTTTCAGGAGTAATGGACTGTGGTGTGTTTACCCTGTGGTTATAGGACATCTTTAGAAACCAGTGGTAATTTACTGAAGGTGGCATCTTGGAGGAAGAATATAAATCTTTATGATTTGGGGGTTGAATTTGAGGCCCTTTACATATTTGTTTTCTTTTTGAATTCAAACCAAGAAAACAGTAGTTCTGACCAGCCCCCACCCCCGAACTAGTCTCACCGTGTGTATTTTGTTTACTGCCTCGTTATGTCTGTACGTGCATTTCAGAATGTCATTACTCATTTTTGGCTAGCATTTTATTTCTTGAAATTTATTCATTTAGTTTGCAAAACTCCAGACAGAATTCATATACCATAAATCCCCCTCGCCTTTGCCTTTTGTTTGGCACCAGGGATTGAACTCAGGGGTACTCGACCATTGAGCCACATCCCCAGCCTTATTTTGTATTTTATTTAGAGACAGGGTCTCACTGAGTTGCTTAGTGCCTCACTGTTGCTGAGGCTGGCTTTGAACTTGTGATTCTCTTGTCTCAGCCTCCCTAAGTGCTGGGATTACAGGCGTGTGCCACTGCACCCAGAAAAATTCCCCCTTTTAAAATGTACAATCAGTGGGTTTTAGTATATTCATAAAGTTGCACAACCACCACCATTAGAGCATTTTCTTCCCCCCATGAAGAAACTTTGTACCTATCAACACTTTCCTCATTCTTTTTGATTGGTTTTGACATTATTAGTTCTATTTCATGGAAGTCTTTCTTCTACAGGGTGTCATGACAGTTGTTTGATCTTTCACATAGAAGTTTGTCCCATTAAACTCATGTTTTAATTTGGGGGTGCATTTTTCAGCACTACACTGAAACTTACAAGACATAAAAAGATAGTATGTTGGTCACAATAACTTATGAAAGTTTCAGTGCACATGGATAATAGTGTGGCTTGTATAAAACCATTCGTGGTGAAGATTTCTGACTATGTACTTGGGTTGGCCTGTGCTTTAAAAATCTAATGGATTGAGAAGTCAATTCTTCTGGTCTACGTGGAAAGGTTTTTATTTGCGTATTCCTTTAATAAACTGGTTTTTGAAAAAATGCAGAAGATGTACTTATACTTACACTTGGTAATTATGAAGGACTAGAATTGATTGTCTCTAAACTAACATTATTGACTTTCTTAAGCAACCTCATTTATATTTTAAAAAGTTTTTGTGCTTTTATTATTTCAAAGTTATATATACTAGTTAAAACTTTTAAACATGTTAGGAAGGCTGTCAAGTAAAAGAAAAATTCTTCGTCATCTGAACTCTCACTTTATTGCTTCAGGTATTTTTATAATACTTAATCCTATAACCTGCTTAACTTTTACTTGTTTTTAAATATACTTGTTTATTGAATTGTGCTGTTCTATAATTTAACCCTCTTTAAAGTTGGTGGACAGCTTTAAATATTTTTTTCTTTTCAAAATGGTGATTTTTAAGAACAATTAACAATTTTTTTTTTGGTACTAAGGATTGAACTCAGGGGTGCTCAACCACTGAGCCAAATCCCTAGCCCTCTTTTTATATTTTATCAGAGACAGGGTCTTGCTGAGTTGCTAAATGCCTCACTAAGTTGCTGAGACTGGCTTTGAACTCCTGATCTTCCTGCCTCAGACTCTTGAGCTGCTGGGATAGGTGTGCGCCACCACAGTTGGCTCCGATTAACAATATTTCTGAAATATTTTTGAGAAATATTTGGACTCTTCATGCATCAGTGGAACTTTTTTTTGGTACTAGGGATTGAACCCAGGGGCACTTAACCACTAAGCCACATTCCTAGCCCTATTTTATTCTTTATTTTGAGATAGGGTCTCACTAAGTTGCTTAGAGCCTCCATATGCTTTTTTACCCATATGATAAATTGCTGAGGCTGGCTTTGAACTTGTGATCCTCCTTTCTCAGCTTCCCAAGCTGCTGGGATTACAGGTATGTGCCAGCTTCAGTGGAACTTTGGGACAACTATGGAAATGTGCATGCTTCAAGATCTGGGTCTGTTTATCATTAAATAAGTTCACATGAATCCAGAACCTTTAAAAAGGCCTGCTCCCTCAGAGCAGTTTCATAGGAAGTCTCTAGTTTCAAATGACTTCCAAAATTGTATCTGTATCATTTTAGGCATAAATAATTCATCATGGTGATGCTGCCTGCAGTTCAATTGTATTTGCACTTTTGAAGCAATTCTCAGAAGAGAATGGCATTTGTAATATACTATATATAGAAATTAAATAGTAGATATATCAAAATTCTGTGGATGGAAAAAAAAATTTGTAGTTGACTGGATTCATTTTAACGCATCCTGCTTCCTAGGTATGAAATGCCTCTCCCTTTTCTCTATTGAATTCTAGTTTTCTGCATTGTCTCATGGAGTTTCCCAAATGCTTTTTGTAATTTTGTAGGGATGCTTGAGTTTGAACTATGAACTATATTTTAAGGAATTGGGTGTTGGACTGAAGAAATATCTTACAGATAGAAGTGATGGCTCTAATAGTAAGGGTTTTGAAGATACAAAAAAAAAAAGGAAGAAAGAAAGGAAGAAAATAGATTTGGAGGAAATTCTAAATTATAGGTCAGAAGTATTCAGGCAGAATATGATGTAATGTGAACTGCTGCTTAAACAAGGTGGATTCAGGAATTGCTTGAATCTAATAATGACTTTAATATCTTTGAAAGCATAATAATGTTTTTATTCTGCTAGGTTAACTTGCAATTAACTTAGTGAATTAATAATTTTAGAGTACTCAATGCTATAGTTGCTTTAATATTTAATAATGCTATGTAGTGTGTATATATGTATATATGTATGCATGTTCATATATATACAGAATTTTTGTGGTGTATGTGTGAGGCTGGGACCCAGGGCCTTGTGCATGATAAGCACACACTCTACCTCTGAGTTAAATCCCCAGCCCAGGGCCTTGTGCATGATAAGCACACACTCTACCTCTGAGTTACATCCCCAGCCCTACTCTTATTTTTTTAAAGATTTAATACTGTTCTTATCCACCATATTGTTTCATTCACATCTATAGTATCATTTACTGGAGTTAATGTGGTTATTGGAATATGACTTGATATTGATAATGGACTAGACAAAATTGTAAAGAGTCAAGTGAACCATCTTCTGCTACATGAATAGTTAATCTGGAATAAGTATCTTCCAAAAACACAGGAGCTTTAATGGATATCACTACTGAAAGAGAAAATAAAAAAAAAAAAGTGCCACATAGTCTTAAATGAGGTCAGGTTACCATACTCTGTTTTCTCAATAAAACAGAGAAGAATTTGAAAACTCCAAAGCTTACCTTTAAGCAGTCCACAAAAGATTGAACTTAATTATTAAATGGTTTTTTAAAAAGTCATTTTTGTTTTTTTCTTTCCATATGCGTTTTTACCCAAAGGCAAATCCTTTCCTTGTATAACACTCTGTCAAGCATTAATTTATCTCAACAAGTCCTTATTTATGCTCCTACTATGTATGTAGTAAGCACTGAATTTTGTATAGATCAATAATTGGTTGGTTAGATGAAAGTAAATACTTCTTTTATTTGTTCCAGATAAATATTACTGAAGGGAAATGGGGTTGATCAAGTGGGGTTGAATAGAAGGTGTGCTGATCAAGAAGCTAGGTTTGGAAAGAAAAAATAAAATATTGTTTGGGAAGGATCTATCATCTGATAGTCATGGAACAGAGAGGCTGCAGTGATTATTTACTTAGACCTGCAGATGCCCTAGGAGTAACTAAAAGGAAAAAGCTTGGCATTCTGACTTCATTTGGTATTTATCTCTTTTATTAACTTAAAATTTGTGACACTGCTCAGCTCAGCTCTGTATGTATATGTTAGTCAATTAAGAAGTGTTCATCTAAAACTAGTAATACAAGGTTTATTAGCCCTAAATTTGCCTAACCTATTTCATCCCCATTGAAGACTGAGGCAAAGTTTGCAGCACTCTGTTTCAGACCCCTGGAGTGGTGACTAGAAGCTTCCAGTCATCATTCCTTTCCAGGATCACAGGTCTAACAGACAAACAACCTGAATAGCAACTGGAAATTTCCCCCTCGGGTGATAAAGACTTCTCTCGAGCCACCTCTCAGAACCAGAACTGAGAAAAATGATCAACAGATCACATTTTGACCAAGATGCTTAATTCTGCATACTTCACCCCTAGCCTCAATTCTTCCTCTGTTTAAATATAAAGCTCCTGTCAGCACCCTGAAGACAGGGCCAAAATGCTGGATCTGACTTTGTCTTTCTTTCCATTATATCCATATTGATTAAAGTTTCCTTTCTTCCTTTTCACTTTTGTTTTTTTCTGTTTGGTGTTTGGGGTGAATGCCTGGACCTGGTCACTTGGGGCCCTGGAGTCAGGCTCTGGCCTAGGATGCTGGTAATAAGCCACTGGAAACTTGCCAAGCATTTGACACAAGCAGGAAATTGTTTACCATATTTGAAGATAACATTAAGGAATTTGTTTTGTCTTTTTAAAACATAACCACAAGTTTTGAATACCTAGGGCAGTGGTTTAGAGTGCTAGAGTAAATAAATATTGAAATGAGATAAAGAAAAATGAACTGTGTGAAACAAATGTCCATATATGAATATTGAATGTACAACTGTGAAACTCCACATCATGTACAACTGCAAGAATGAGATCCTAATTAGAATAAGTTATACTCCATGTATACATCAGAATACACTCTACTGTCACATATATCTAAAAAGAACAAAAATTTACAATCATGTTTGTGGTCTGAGTATTCACATTTTTATAGGAAAGAATTTTAAAATTTATCTCCTGGAACATTTTGAATGATCTATATCATTTTAAGCTTTGAATAAGAATATATCATTAATTTATATATTTAAAAAGAAAACTATCATTTTAAAAGAAAGGTTTTTATTATTACGGGTCAAAAAGAACAGTGGAAAATATTACTTTCTATAACTTAAAATGGTCACAATAAAAAATTCAAACAGTATAAAAATATGCTCAATAAAAAATTAAACTTCTTTCTATTACAGATCTCTAAACTTCCCTGGAAGTAACTATCATTTTTGGTTTCCTCTTGCATTTTTTTGAGTAATATTTTAAGGATACACAATAATATCTATGTGATTCTAGCTCCTTATAAAATAGGAGCATGCTTATTTAAATCCATCTGCATCTTGCATTTTTCTCTTAATGTATTTCAGAGATTAATTCAGGCAAATCTACTGCATTTTTTGAAAAAAACTGGCTAGACAGTATTCCATTGTGTGGGTGAACTATTCATCATTTAATCATTCTTTTCTGAACATTTACATTTTCACCAGGATTTTGCTTTTACAAACTGTGCTATATACATAATATTTTTTACAAATTTTTTTCCCATATTTATATCTTTAGGATAAGTTCCAAGAAGTGGAAATACTATGCCAAAGAGTATGTAGTTCTAATTTTGTGAAATATTGCCAAATGGAGCTCCATGGAAGTTGACCAATTTACACTTCCATTAGCAGTATGTAAGAGTCCTGAATTTCCCACCTTCTTTCCAGAGCATTGTATTTTAAACCTCTTTGACCTTTGATGGCTGGATAGATGAAGATGATATCTTATTTTAATTTTTCTTTCTTTCACTATGAATAAAGTTGAACATCTTTTGCATTAAATGTCATTTGTTAGTATTTTTATTCTGTGAACAGCCTGTTTTATGTTTTTTGACCATTTTTCTATTGCATTGTTCTTTTCCCGATCAGGTTTCCATAACAAAAAAAATCACCCTTTGTCATGTATGCTGTTAATATATTGTGTGTGTGTGTGTGTGTGTGTGTAACTGGTATTGGGCATCCACCCTAGAAATTGCCTTTCTGTCTGACTGCCCTCCCTCCCTCCCTTCCTTCCTTCCTTCTCACAGGGTCTCACAAAGCTGTCCAGGCTAGCCCTAAAGTTGCAGTCTTCCTGCTTTAGGCCTTAGCCTCCTGAGTTGTTGGGATTGCAGACGTGTAGTTTGTTATTTGTATTTTGACTTAGACATTTTTTTTCTTTGCAGATTAAGAAAACTCTATGCATCAAATTTAGCAGTTTTATTGTTTTGGGATTTTGTGTCTTATTTAGAAAGCACTTTCACATTTACAGATGAAAGGACTATCTGTTTTCTTCTAGTATTTTAAAGGGTTCATTATATTTGCTTTTGATCAATCACAAATATGAGGAAATAGATAGCAATTGGCCCTCATTTTTCCAATTTACCAGAATAATCCATCTGTTCCCCCTCTGAAGTGTTTTAGAGGTAATATTGTGTTATTTTATATAGGGTCTATTTTTGTACTTTTTTCTATTTCATTGTTTTTCACATACCCAGTATAAGCAACCTGTTCAATCTGTTTTTTTTTTTTTTGGTCCTGGGAGTTGAACCCAGGGGAGCTTTTCCACTGAGCCACATCCCTAGACCTTTTTATATCTTATTTTGAGACAATGTCTCCCTAAGTTGCTTAGGCCTTGCTAAGTTGCTGAGGTTGGCTTTGAACTTGCAGTTTTACTGCCTCAGCCTCCTGAGTCACTGGGATTACAGGTCTGTGCCACTGTGCCTTGTTATAAGCAACCTGTTTTAATTACTATAACTTTTTAATGTTTTAAAATCTGGAATTTTCCCCAGAATTTTAACATGTTTTATATATATATTTAACATGTTTAATATTTAACATGTTTTATATATATATATTTATTTGTTCTTTTCTTACAGAACATACTTTATTTTTTATCTGACATTAAAAATTTGGTGGCAGAGAACAATAATAATATTTTATTGTTATTCTTATTGATATTGCATCACATTTATAATTTAATTTAGATACACTGATAATTTTATAACACCCAGAAATAGAATGCTTCTTTCATTTTTTTAAGGTTTCTATTATGGATTTGTTAAAGTCCTAAATTTCTTCATGTGGAGCTTTTATGTTTGTTAATTCAACTTATTCACAGGAATTATTTTTTTTGGTTTCAGTTATTGCTCTTACAAATGAGATCTTTTATGACATCATGTTTTCCAGCTGTTTTTTAAAATATATAAGGAAAGCTGCTATACTGAATTCTCTGTAAGTTTTTCCAATTATTCTCGTAGGTTTTCTTGTTATCCAGTCATATTAGCTATAAATTCTGATGATTTTGCCTCTTTCTTTTCTGTTTGTATGTCTTATTTTTTCTCCCTTCTAATTTCATTGTTTTATATTTCTATAAAAAAGTGTTAAGTAATAGTGGTGGTAATGTAAATCCTTGTTTTGTTTTCAAGTTTAGTAGCCCTGTTTCTGGAATTCATTGCTAATCATCATATAGGCTTTGGAATTCAAATATAGATAATATTTATCATGTTAAGGAACTATATCTACTGTTTTGTTGTATTAAGAATTTTTTGAAGTAAGAATTTGTTGACTTTTATCAATGTTTTAAAATATGTAAACATTTTTTTTCTCTTATGACCTGCTATCTATATTGATAGATCTCCTAATATTGAACCATCTTTGTCCTACTTGCGTAAATGTAACATGATTATGTGTGTAATATTTTTTTAAACTATTGATGGATTCTGTTTATTACATTTTCATCAAGATTTCTGCATTGACATTTAGGTGAATATCAATATGAATTATATAATATTCATAAGTAAAATGACTTTTTTGCAGGTGTTTGTATTAGTGCAATTCTGGCACTACAAAAATAATTTTAAATCTTTAAACATTTAAAAACCATTATAATTACACATTTCTAATAGGATTTGGTAGAATTCACCTGTATAACTTTCTGGGTGTAGGGCTTTGACATCTTTTTAGTTACTTAACCTATTAGTAACTAATACCTAAGTTATTAATCTATTTTGGTAAAATTTACACTGATAACTGATGTTGCATTTATATGTTTGATATTTATTTTGTGCTTGTGAGTTTAGATTATGATTTCTAGCATTTAAAGTTTTGCTAATATTTTTGTTTCTCTGTAGCAATTTTAGAAATTAGGCATGCTTCTTTAACTGTTATTTGTAAAAGTATTTTACCAGGGTAAAATGGAGCACAGTTCTTTGTAAATATGTTGTATGTAAATGAATTAGGGAAGGCAAACTGGCATGGCAGAGAAGCAGCCAATCTAGCAGGCCGAGCATCATTTTGTGAGCTCTCTGCTAGTGTGTAGTGTCACATTTGGGAGCACAGACTTCACAGAGCAGAGGGACATGAGGGAGGGACATGAGGGAGAGCCTATGATATAGTGGTCATCCTCTGAGGGGAAGATGTTTTACTGTCACGAGAACTTGCCGAGGGTTATGTTACTTATTAATGCTCTGTGCAGTGGGTTTTCATTTTGGAGCTGGGATGGAGTGGTAAGAGTCAAGCTGCAGGGAAGACACAGGGATGGCAGAGACTACCATCAGACCAGCCATATCTGGGTTACTTAAGGGTCAGCATTTAGGTTTATATATAACAACTTTCATATTTTCCCATCCATGTTAGTTTCAAAGCATGTATGTTTGACTTAGGAAATTGTTGAGCATTATGTTAGTTAGGTTTAAGCTAATGCATCTGTTAGAGTTATTTCCAGGTTGTGTATTTACACTGTTTATTAGAGTATTCTAGAGGGTTGAAATCATCTTTCAGTTTCGTTAGAACTAAATGCTGTGACCCATGGAGAGATTCAGAAGGCCTTGGCCTTGTAAACATTCTCACTAACTCACAGTGTTTTCATTCATTGTGGCCGGCTCAACTGGGGCGACTCTGTCCTCTTGTCTCTTCCACTAGTTTTGTCAGGTTAACCACAGTTATTGCACTTGGCTGCCAGTTGTCATGAGACTATTTAAAGAGAGTTGTAAAATGAACAATTGAGTTTATACATCAAAGAGGAGTGTAAAGGGCACAGTCAAGTCAGTCAAATGTTAGGCCATGTCTATGTATTTTAAAAAATTTTAAATTTTTTTTATTTTTAATATTTTTTTCAGTGTGTGGTGGTAATGGTTATATGCACTTGATAGGTACGTGCTCTGCCACTGAGTGACATCCCCATCCCTTTTAAAGTTTTTATTTATTTATTTATTATTTTTTTGGTATCAGAGATTGAACTCAGGGGCACTCAACCACTGAGCCACATTCCCAGCCCTATTTTCTGTTTTATGTAGAGACAGGGCCTCACTGAGTTGCTTAGGGCCTCGCTGTTGCCAAGCCTGGCTGTTGCGGAGATTGGCTTTGAACTTGTGATTCTCCTGTCTCAGCCTCCCAAAGTGCTAGGATTATAGGCATGCCCATCGCACCAGCTAAGGTTTTATTTTGAGACATTTCATTAAGTTGCGCAGGCTAGCCTTGAACTTGCTTGTAATCCTCCTGCCTCACCCCCTCCAACAGCTGAAATTTCAGGCCTATGACATGCTTAGTAAGTCATGTCACTTTTGCCATTGAACTACCCATTAAATCTCTCCCAACCTCTGTTTCTTCATCTATAAATAATAAATAGGTATTATAATAAGCACCTCACAGAGTTTATTTTTATTTTTTTAGAATTTAATAATGTATCCAAATAACCTGGAACGTAATTATGATAAATTTTTAAATGTGTGTTCAATCTTCAGTACCCCGCTAAATTTTTCTTAATGAATTCAATTCCTCTTTAGTTCAGTAGCTTGCATTTTAGTCTTATAACATCAGTTTTGAAGTCTAGTTCCATTACATTCATTCACTCATTAAAAAACCCTTTATTAAGCACTTACTGTGTTAGGCATCATTCTTAGGGGCACGGATTAGAATAGCCATCAGGGGAGGCAAGCACCCAGTTCTTAGGAAATTTGCATTCTAATAGGTAGAAAGAGGTGAAAAACTAAGCTAGAAAATATTAAGTGGTGATTAATAATGTGATAAAAATATAAATAGGAAGAAATTTAGACTATTAAGGGTGCTTCTTTAGATTGAATGGATACAAAAAATATAAATAGGAAGAAATTTAGACTATTAAGGGTGCTTCTTTAGATTGAATGGATACAAAAGTCTCCTTGGATATAATGACATTTTACTGAGACCTAAATAACAAGAAGGAGCTAGCTAGCTATGTTAAGATCCCAAGAAAGAACATTCTAGGTAGAGGAACTAGCTAGTGTAGAGGTGGCAATGATTGTTTTATTGAAGAAAGAGAAGAATGGAGCTGTTTAAACAAGTGACAGTTCTTGAGGGATCTCATGGGTCACCTCATGGAATTTGGTGTAGTGATTTTAGTTTCTCATAAGCCTAGAATGTATGGTTGCTTGTTAATTTATGACTGAACTATTGTAATAGTCTAGTGTCAGCCCACACTCAAATAATATTCATATACTACCCTTTGAGGGAGAATGAGCATGGAAGTTTTATCATTTTTGGGGGGAGTGTGTGCTAGGGATCAAACCCATGGCTTCATGCATGCTAAACAAGCACTCTACCACAGAGCTGTACCTTAGCCCTGAAAGCCTTAATATAGTGAAAAATATATAATTATGACTTTTTAAAAAATACTTTTTAGTTATAGATGGACTCAATGTCTTTATTTTGTCTATTTATTTTTATGTGGTGCTGAGGATCGAACCCAGTGCCTCACGCATGCGAGGACCACTGAGCTATAATCCCAGCCCCCATATAATTAACTTTTAATTATTTTCCTTAGTGCCTTTTAGTTTGTGATAATTATCCTTTGGATATTGTGAAATAATATGAAAAGTTATGATCAAATGACAAATTTGTACTGAACATCACTCATATTTAATGGTAGCTTAGAATTAAGATACATATATTTTTAAAAATAAACTTTTACAGCTACTTGGGAGGCTAAGGCAGGAGGGTCACAAGTTTGAGGGCAGCCTTGGCAATTTAGTAAGATCCTGTCTCAAAATAAAAAAAAAAAAATAGAAAGAACTGGGGAAGTAGCTGAGTGATAGAGTGCACCTGGGTTTAATTTCCAGTACCAGCAAACAAAACAAAACCAACCAACCAACCAACCAAACCAAAACCCCCACAAACTTTTAATTTTAGAATAGTAGTAGATTTGCAGAGAAGTTGTAAAGATGGTACAGAGAGTTCCCATATACTTTACATCCAGTTTTCCCTATTACTAACATCTTACATTAATATAGTTGTCAAAATTAATGATTGGTTGTTGATATATTATTGTTAACTAAAGTCCACACTTGTAATTCTAATGTTAAGTACCTGGTATTAGTGCAGTCTTTACAGGATGAGGGTACAGTCCTTCAAGATTCTTATTTCAGACACCAGCTGCAAATTCTGAGATTCCCAGATGACCTGTGTTTCTGACAGGGGTTTCTACTAACTTTTTGTTCATTAATTTGCTATAATAACTCAAAAGAAAGTAGAAAATGCTATAGTTATCATTGCAGTTTTATATAAAGGACACAGATCAGGACTAGCCAATAAAGAGACACATAGATTCAGTCTAGGGAAATCTCAGATGCAGAACTTCTGTGTCCTCAGTGTGCATCACCCTCCTGGCACGCTGATATATGACACTAATTAGGAAAGCTTATTGTAGAAAATGTCTCAATTTGGGTTTGTTTGATGTTTTTCTCAGGATTAGACTGAGGGTTAGTATTTTTTGTTGTTGAGGAAGATCACAATTAAGGTGCCGTTCTTATCACATCATATCAAGGGTATGTAGACAACATGGCTGATGATGTTAATCATCATCATCTGGCTGAGGTAGGTTTGTCAGGTTTCTCCACTTTAGAGTTACCATACTCTCTACCTGTTTTCATACTGCAGTATTTAAAAAGAAGTCACTATTTGTAGCTCACACTTAAGGAGTGGGTAATTGTGCTCTTCCTCCTTGAGGATGTAGTAAAATAGTTATTTTTGAAAGAAGAACAAGAAATGACTAGAAATTTGTAAGTCAGTTAGAATTTGTTAGAAAAATGAGATCAAATATTTGAAAGTTTCAAATATTAGCAAAATGGAATCCTAGAGCTAGATAGGACCTTTCTTCAGATGAGCAAATGGGAGGGGCCATACAGTTAGAGCCAGGTAGTGTTCACGGTTAAGGAAAAGGCCTCTGATAATTAAATATCTGCACTTGTGCCTCTGTCTCAAGGTGTTATGATCTGTAGCACGTGGAGTAACTTATGGTAATCTTCTTGAATAAAAAGCCACCCACCCCCAGCTTTCTGATGTAATAGGAAATACAATGAGAGCTGCTCCTTTCTTTGCAAAGTGGTATATTTTTAAATTTCAGCTCGGTAAAGTCATACACATCTTGATTTCCATGAGATTTAATTCTTCCATGGGCTGATAATTAGAAGTTGAATTTTAGAGGTTTTGTTATTGTTTTTATCAGGGCAGATTCAACTTTTGGCATATGGGAGGATTGTTTTAATATATTTTTAGGTTCTATGGTCTAGATTGTCAAATTACTTGTAGAACTGTTTAGAGAAATGATCATTATGTTATACCTAACAGTTGCTCTGTGAGTTGCCTTCCCCATCTCCAGTAGCTCTTCTCATGATTAAAGTCTAGCTTCCAGTTATATGCAAATAAAATAAAATTTTAGGTCAGAATATTCACTGAAAATAGTTGGTTTGAGGGGGAAAAACATTGTTCACCTTGTAGTTTGATTTGCATCTTTTTATTATTATTCCTTTAAGTGCCCCAAGCAATAAATATCTTTTGTAACATCTAAAAACACTTAGCCCTTTTTGTCCTGATTATGAAGCATGAAGTTCTTAATGGATTTATTAATCTAAACAACATCTTCTGAGGCAAGATTATCATTACTTTGTGGAAAGAAGAAACCCAGGGAGTAATGGTGAAATGATCTGATTTGAGGTAGTGGCTGAACCTGGGAGATTAGCCTGGGTTGGCTTGACTGGGTCTGTATCTGCCTGAAGAAAGTGAAAACTTCTTTTTTTAAAAAATATTTTTTTAGTTGTAGATGAACACAATACCTTTATTTTATTCATTTATTTATCTGTGGTGCTGAGAGCCACAGATAAATTGAACCCAGTGCCTCATACATGCTAGGCATGCGCTCTACCACTGAGCCACCACCCTAGCCCAGTGAAAACTTTTTCAACATTACCTGAATTTCATCCTTACGCAGGGAATAAGACTACCAGAGAGGAAGAAATGTTAGTTATGAACTGGAAAATCACATGAAAGGGGGGAATTTTCACCTATAAAGCAGATCTTATGGGCTTACCTTTTCTTCAAAATTCTGGTTCATCAGTAAGTATTTTTTTCCTCAGTAATTTTTCTAACTCTTACTTTGAAAGGGATACTCTCCCTTATTTTAAGTAACTCTAGACTAGGGTTTCTCAACCTTAACACTACCGGCATTTTGGGCTGGATAATTCTTTATTGTTGTGTAGTTCTGTGCGTTGTAGGACATTTAGCAGCAACCCTGGTCTCTACCACTGGATGCTAGTAGCAAGCAATTCTACCTACTCTAGGCTGTGGCAAACAAAACTTCCTCCAGACATAGTCAGATGTCCTATAGAAGGCAAAATTGCCCCTTAGAACCACTGCTGTAAGTTAGCAAAGCAACCTTCAGACCCCAGTTTTGACTGTGAGCTGTAACTTGGCATTGTCATGTGTAACCACCAGCTTTATTTTCTCTGATGATGAGACAGGGGATGTTATTTGTGCTTTTTTAAAAAAATCATGTTTCTAGATCTGGTTTAGAAGATAAAACATTAATGAGTAACTTTACATAGCAAATTTACATTGACACAATATTGAACAGGGTTAGAGTAGTCCAAATCACATTTACAGATTAAGTATATTTCCATAGGTGAATTTAAACAATCTTCAGTCATAGCTTAGTTTTATTCTTGATTATCTTTTTACTTTTAGGAAACCTGGGAACTTTCCCTTACTTGGTCTGCGGAGCCTCACAGGACTTCCATAGCAGTCCTGTGAGGACTGTAGTTTTGCCTGCAGTTCTTTGATCTCAGAGTGGCTTTGCTAACCAGTGCTAAGTGCTAGTGATTTCAATCAGTAATTTCTCCAGAGAAAGATATGATATGGCTGATCTCAGGGAAATACAGATTCCCTAAATCTGAATTTTAATTCCTTAAGTTTTCAAAGCAGAAAACCAACCAGCAACAAGGGACTTCCTGCTCTGAACCTCTTTTCCTTAATTCAAAGCTGGAAGCCTAGGAAAACCCTGGTTTAGGAATACCTAAAGGAGTGAATTTCTACTACTTTCCCTAAACATTTTATATACACTAGAGACTAAAGATATATGGTATTTGCTCAAATGCCCTTGGGTGAAAATGAAGGAAAGTG
This sequence comes from Xerus rutilus, assembly GCA_028644305.1. Taxonomy (NCBI): domain Eukaryota; kingdom Metazoa; phylum Chordata; class Mammalia; order Rodentia; family Sciuridae; genus Xerus; species Xerus rutilus. Next base: position 26,755,016 of record CM053409.1, read on the forward strand.
AGAGAGCCTGCAAACAGCTATTGCCTCTTTTGTCTTCTCCTTTTGGATTTATATGTGGAAATAATCTCCCTTTTACAGGCTGGTATCTTTGGCCATCTCAGAGAAGCAGAGGAGCATGACTAGATTATGAACTTTAGAGTTGGAAGGATTTGCATTTAAATTTGGTTCTGCCCCTTTTACTAGCTCTGTAAAAGAGGTATAGTGATACCCAATTCATAGGAGTGTGGATTAAATGAGATAATGTCCTTTATCTTGCATTTAGTAGGAACTGAATGAAATTATAGTTCCTTTCACTCTCCCAGACTTTCTTACGCTTCACCTACTATATCCAGTTAGTTCCAAATACCTTGGATGATACAGAATAAACAAAGGGACCTCATATCCCACTACTTCCTCAGGCTCACTCTGTCTACCTTTTCTAATCCTTCCAGGCCTTGCATTTGCTATTCCTTTTGCTTGGAATATGCACCCCAGATACTCACATGAGCTAACCTACTCCTTTACTTCTTTTAGGTCTCTACTTGTATGTCACCTATCAAAGAGGCTTTCACTGGCCACTGTACTTAAAATAGGGCTTGCTCTCTATTTCTGGTACTTTCAAATCCCCCTACTGTACTGTATTTTCCTCTAGGCCCCTCAGTATCTATTGGCCTATTATTTATTTGTGTATTTTCTGTCTCCATCCAGTAGTATATAAGCCTTATAGAGATAGGGACTCTGTTAATTACTGTATCCTGTTTCTAGGACAGTACTTGGCTTGCATTTGGTACTCAATAAACATTTGCTGAATGAGGCATGAATAAATGAATATTATTTTCTAGTCATGCCACATTTTCTTTAAGTTTTTCAGGAAAAAATTCATGTGTACTGATTTGAAAAATAGTTACCTAAACAAACTGTGTCTTATTGTCTCAGAATATTATTCAACTTAGAAGGGACTACTTTTAGTCTTTAGTATTTTATATTAAAATACGATTTCTTCTGAGGCTTTTTTTCCTTTATACAGTTTTAATTTTAGAGAAATTTTAATTGCATCATTAACATTCCTGTCTGTAGGTCACTGTTGTGTGGTGGATTGGGAAAACAGAAAGACCTATGTTCTATTTATATCACTTCTTAGTGACCTTCAGCTAATTGTCAAAATCTTTAATACTATTTTTTTTAAAATGGAGAGGTTGAAAATACATGATAGACTGAGATAAAATTTCTGTTTATTTATTCATTAGGTAGATTATCTTAATAACCTAAAATGATATCAAGAATGTTTTGCAGCCAGATACCAATTGCCTGGTATGGAGAAAATCTTGAGTTTTGTTTTTGTTTTCAATTTCTTTCGTTTCTCTGGAAGAGTAGCATGTGGTATTTAAATAACCAGATTTGTGGTCATTTTAGCGATTCTAATTATAATCCTACTTGTCAGCCAAATGATTTGTCGTGTATCTTTAAAACTCTCACTTAAGGTATTGTTTTATTTCTGCCCTATTTGGTTCTTAACCCTTGATTCTGCAGCTTTATTGCCTTGGATTTAAAGTACTAGCTGGGTGTGATGACTCACACCTGTAATCCCAGCGGCTGGGGAGGCTGAGACAGGAGGATCTCGAGTTCAAAGCCAGCCTCAGCAATTTAGCAAGACCCTGTCTCAAAAACAAAAACAAAACAAAAGAACCCTAAAACACATGGGCTGGGGATGTGGCACAGTGGTTAAGGGCCCCTGGGTGGTGCAATCCCTAGTACCAAAGAAAAAAGTACTGACAGAAGTCTAAGAACTGGCAAGTTTAGTATCCTTCTAGTTTTACACCTTTCATATTTTCCTTATGTGAGAACCAATGGCTTACAGTTTAAACATTTTAAACAAATTTGATAAGATAAATTTTTTAAAAAATGAGCCAGTTCACATTATGTGGTTTATTTTATAAGACCACATGAAGTATTCATTTTCTATTTATTACAGTGTATAAAGTCTGTTCAGAGTGTTTGTTTTGCTATAGGTAAATTTCCACAATATATTTAAGAAAGCATAGAAATATATATAGGTCTATTTTCAATTTGAGAACGATGAGATTTACTGATATGTTTACCAGTATGCACAAGACAATTTTTGGCTTCTTTCAGTAATAATGAAAGAAAAAGCAAAAATATTTCCCAGCTTATTTACTAAGTAAATAAGTTACTACTTATTTACTGTAGTTTTTGAAACTATCTCAAACATTGATGGCTTTATTCTAGAAGGTTTATTTATTTTAAGGTCAAACTCAGTTTTTTTTGTTAGTTGATTTTAGTTATACATAATATTAGGGTTCATTTTGACATAATTATATAAGCATGGAATATAATTTACTGTAGTTCAGTCCCCAGTACTCTCCCTTTTCCTTTCTCTCAAATGATATTTCTTCTATTTATTTATTTATTTTTTTTAAAAATTAGTGCCTTATGAATATTCATGAAGATGAGATTCACTGTGGTGTATTAATATATGAAAATGGGAAAGTTAGGCCAGATTCATTCCACTGTTCTTCCCTTTTCCTGTCCCTCCTTCCTCCCTCTCAATCTCTTTCCTCTACTCCATTGATCTCTCTTCTATTTTCATGGAATTCCTTCCCCCCCTTTTCTTTTTCTTATTTTGGTCTCGCTTCCACATATCAGAGAAAACATTTGATCTTTGACTTTGTGGGTCTAACTTACTTCACTCAACATGATGATCTCTTCTATCCAGTTACCAGCAAATGCCATAATTTCGTTGTTCTTTATGGCTGAGTAATACTCCATAGTATATGTACAACCATATTTTCTTTATCCATTCATCTGCTGATAGGCACCTAGGTTGGTTCCATAGCTTGGCTATTGTGAATTGTGTTGCTATAAATATTGAAGTGTTAGCCTTTGTTGTTGTTGTTAAGACTTAGTTCTGTATTTATTTATGTTCTTTTCTCATTGCCATTATATCCGTATAGGATATCATTTTTTTCTTTGTGACTTGATTTTTTCCTTAAGTTAAATTTATTTTTAAATTCATACATAAAAATATAAAATTGTGCATATTATTGGGGTACCATGTAATGTTTCAATACATTTATATATTGTATAATGTTTAGATCAGGTTAAACATATTTAGCTCCTCAAACATTTATCATTTCTTTATTATGAAAACACTCAAAATCTTTTCTTCTAGCTATTTGAAATGTACAGTTCATTATTGTTTTCTATAGTCACCCTACTAGGAATAGCACAACTGAAATTCTTACTCCTATGTAATTGTAACTTAGTACCCAATGATCAACCTTTATTTATTTCCCCCTGCCCTACTCTCTCCAGTCTCTGGTAACCACCATTCTACTCTTGACTTCTATGAGATCAACTGTTTTAGATTCCAAATATGAGTGAGACCTTGCAATACTTACTTTCTGTGTGTGACTTATTTCATTTAACATAATGATCTCCAGTTCTATTCACACTGTTCCAAATGACAGAATTTCATTTGCACTTATGGTTGCGTATTATTCCTTTGTATATTTGTACCATATTTTATTTATTTATTCATTGGTTGATGAACACTTAGGTTGTTTTCAAAAGAATTGTGCTGCAATGAACATATTGAGTGCAGATGTCTCTTCTCATGCTCATTTCATTTCCTTTGGAATGTACCCAGCAGTAGGTTAGATGGATCATGTAGTAGTTCTGTTTTAATTTTTTGAGGCTCCTCCATGCCATTTTCCATAATGGCTACACTAATTTACATTCCCACAAGTTGTACAGGGGTTCCCTTTTCTCCATAGCCTCACCAGCACTTGCTCTCTTTAGTCATTTTGATATTAGCCATTCTAATTGGGGATGAGTGAGGTAATATCTACTTATGGTTTTGATTTGCATTTCCCCAGTGCTTAGTGATGTTGAACTTTTGTTTTCATATGCCTGCTGCCATGTCTATGTCTTCTTTTAAGAAATGTCTGTGTATCTATCACTGATTTTTAAGTTCTGTTGTCTTTTTACTATTGAGGTTTTGGAGTTCCCTGGATATTAACCCTTTATCAGGTGTATAGCTTGTAAGTATTTTCTCTCACTCTGTAGGTTGTCTGTTTCTGATTGTTTTCTTTCCTGTGCAGAAGGTTTTTAGTTTGATATGATCCTGATTGTCTATTTTTTCTTTTTATTTCCAATTTTATTTTGGGCAAAATTGTTGGATAAAAAATCCTCACCCAGACCATTGTCCTGAAGCATTTCCCCTGTTTTCTTCTAGTGGTTTCATAGCTTCTGGTCTTACATTTAAGTCTTTAATCCATTTTGAGTTAGTTTTTGTAACTGGTGAGAAAGAGGGGTCTAGTATCATCCTACTTCACTCAGCACTTTGTATTGAAAAGACTCTCCAATACATATTCTTAGCACCTTTGTCAAAAATCTATTTCTTGCAGATTCATGAGTTTACTTCTAGGCTCTCTGTTCCATTCCATTGGACTACATGTCTGTATTTATGTCAATACCATTCTGTTTTTTGCCCTCTTTTTTGTATTGAGGATTGAACTTGGAGGCACTTTACCAGTAAGCTATATTCCCCGGACCTTTTTTAAATTTTTTTATTTTGAGACTGGGTCTCACTAAGTTGCTGAGGGTCTTGCTAAGTTGCTGAGGCAGGCCCTGAACCGTGATCCTCCTTCCTCAGCCTTCCAAGTCACTGGGATTATAGGCATGCACCACTATGCCCAGCATCCTACTTTGATTAGTACGGCTTTATATTTTGAAGTCAGGAAGTAGAATGACTTCTGCTTTATTCTCTTTGCTCAAGATGGCCTTGGCTGTTTGGCTATTTGGGGTTTGGGGTGGTTCCATACAAATTTTAGGGTTGTTTTTCTAGTTCTGTAGAGAATGTTATTGGTATTTCGACAGAGATTGAATTGAATCTCTAGCTTGCTTTGGTTAGTATGGACATTTTAATAATAGTGATCCTTCTAATCCATGAACATGAGATGTCTGTCTTTGTGTGTGTGTCCCCACTTCAATTTCTTTTCTCAATGTTGTTTAGTTTTTGTTGTAGGGATCTTCCTCATTGGTTAAATGTAGGATAAATGTAAATAAATGTAGGTTATTTGTTTATTTATTGTAGTTATTGTAAATGAGTTTGCTTCCTTAATTTCTAGGTCAGGCTTTTGATGTTTTAAAAAAAATACTGATTTTTGTACGTTGATTTTGTATCCTGCAACTTTGCCAAGTTCATTTATTAATTCTAATAGGTTTGGTGAAGTCTTGGAGGTTTTCTATGGATAATAGTATGTCATCTGCAACTGTAATAATTTCACTTCCTCTTTTCCAGTTTATTTTTTCTCTTACTTGATTGTTTTGGTCAGGATGTACAGTACAAAGATGAATAGAAGTGCAAATGGGCATCCTTGTCTTTTTTTAGATCTCAAAAAGGTTCCTTATTCAGTATTATTTTAGCTGTTGCTTATTATATGTGGCATTTATTACCTTGAGGCTGTTTATTCTATACCTAATTTGTTCAGTTTTTTATCATAAAATATGTTGAACTTTATCAAATGCCTTTTCTGCATCTGTTTAGACAATCATATGATTTTGCTCTTTGTTCTACTTATGTGTTGTATCATGTTTCCTGATTTGCTTATGTTGGACCATCCTTGTATCCTTGGGACAGATTCTGGATCATGGTGAATAGTATTTTCAATGTGCTGTTGGATTTGGTTTGCTAGTAGTTTGTTGAGGATTTTTGCATTTATGTTTATCAAGGATAGTGACCTATAGTTTTCTTTTTTTGTTATGTTCTTATCTTTTTTTTTTTTTGGTATCAGGTTAAAACTGGTCTTACAAAATGTGTTTGGAAGAATTCTTTTCTATTTTTCTGAATAACTTTAGGAGAATTGATATTAGTTCTTCTTTAAATGTTTGGTAGAATTTATCCATGATGCTTTCTTGACCTGGGCTTTTCTTGCATGGGAGACTTTTCATTATTATTTTAATCTCATTTCTTTCTTTCTTTTTTTAAAATTTTTTTTAGTTGTAGATGGACACAATACCTTTATTTTATTTACTTATTTTTATGTGGTGCTGAGGATCTAACCCAGTGCTTCACACGTGCTAGGCAAGTGCCCTACCACTGAGCCACAATCCCAACCCTTAATCTCATTTCTTGTTATTGGTCTGTCAGGTTTTCTATTTCTTAATGATTCAATCTTCATAAGGTATGTATATATGTGTCTGGGAATTTGTCCTTTTTTTTAGGTTATCAAATTTTTTGGCCTCTAGTTTTTCATGATAGTCTCAAATGATATTCTATTTCTGTGCTATCAGCTGTGATGTCTCTTTTTAAATCTCTGGTTTTATTTATTTAAATCTTATCTTTTTCTTAGTTTAACTAAGAGTTTGTTCTGTTTATCTTTTCAATGAATTAGCCCTTTTTTGTTGATTCTTTGTATTTTTAAAAATTCTCTATGTCATTTATTTCTGCTCTGATTCTTATGATGTATTTTCTTAAAATAATTTGGAGTCTGGTTTATTCTTATTTTTCTAGTTTTTTGAGATATGGTGGTAGGTTGTGTGAGCTCTTTCTACTCTAAAAAAAATATTTTTAGATGTTGATGGCCTTTATTTTTTTCATTTATTTATATGTGGTGCTGAAAACCAAACCCAGTGCCTCACACACGCTAGGCAAGTGCTCTACCACTGAGCCACAACCCTAGCCCATCTTTCTACTTGTTTGATGTAGGTATTGATTGCTATAAATTCCCTGTTAGTATTGCTTTTGCTGTGTCCCATAGGTTTTGGAATGTTGCAGCTCCATTTTAATAAAGACAATTTTAAATTTATTTTTAGATTATTCCTTAATTCATTGATTGTTTAAAGTAGGTTGTTTAATTTTTATGTGTTTGTCAAACTCAACCTTTTTGTTGTTTTTGGTACTGGGGATTGAATCCAGGGCCACTTAACTACTGAGCACATCCACAACCCTTTTTTATATTTTATTTTAGAGACAGGGTCTTGATGAGATCTTAGGACCTTACTGCTAGGCTGCCTTTGAATTCATGATTCTCTTGCCTCAGCCTCCCAAGCCACTGGGATTACAGGCATGTGCCACTATGCCCAGCAAACTCAAACTTTTTAAAATATCAACATAAAATCTTGGCTTTGAGGACATTTTGCATTTGGGCCAAAGAAAAATTTGTTAAGTAAATGGATTTTATATATTTTAGGGCTGGAGTAGTCGTAATACTTCATTTCTGGCAACCAGAGAGATAGAACTGTCCAATATAGGGCTATCAACCCATGGTCATTCACAGGATGAATATTTCAGGCCGAATCATCTTTATTTTCTAAATTTTTTATACATCTGCAGATGATTCAGTCTGTTTGTTCCCGTGTGCTGTGGAGTTCTTGTGCAGTGTGATGAAACCCGGCATGGCACCCTCATCCAGCAGAGTAGGGCCTGGATATTTGTGCTGAGGGAACTTGTGCTCTCTCAGCTTCACTCAGGGGACTTTTGCAGTTTTGTTTTTGTTTTTTTTTTCTCTACAGACTGTATCCCTTCCTCTATTGCAATTCTCTTTAGTATTTTTCTTCTCCTTCAGTGTCTCTGGCTGAGGTGGTTTGACTCTAGAATGCAGGGAATTTGGGGTTTATGTTATCTACAGATTTGGATGTATTGTGTAGGTTGCTCAATCCTGGTTGTGTCAGCGTCACACAAAGTTTGAACTTATATAGTAATTTCCAGCTTTCCTTCCAGTTTCTCCTTACTTTCAGCTGCAGTCTAATTTGGGCTAGAGCTATTTCTATCCATTGCCTCGGTCACTGGGAAAGCCAACTTCCACCTCCCCAACCCCCACAATTCTTAGTTTTAGAAATTCCTGGCATCTCCTTTTTCAAAAGTCTTGTTCTAGTAATTAACTCTATACAATTTCTCCCTGAACTGCTTCTTTACATTGGAAAGGCTCATCTTAGTCTTTTAGTTTGCACAGTGTTTCCGAAAACTAGTTTTTTCTCAACTCAGCCCTCATGGTTTTATCATACCTTCTCTCACCCCAAGTCCACCCCCTTAACTCTCTAAACAGGTATCCTCTGGGATCTGTGACAGTGTCTAGTTATATGATTAGGAGATAGGGATCTGGTCATTATGTGGCTAGATTGTAGTACGTCATCTGAGCAAGTGGTAGAGATCTATAAGCCAGGGTTTTGAACTAAGCTTTCAAGATGTCAGTGTGACCCTATGCAGGTGTTAGAATTTTTTGATTTTTAAAAGATAGGCAAAACAGGATTTCATATGTTTGTTAGGAAGAATGCTAGTGTTTATTGAGTCCTTTGTCAGATACTTCATTCTCATGTTCTTGTTAAGCCCTCAGAACATTGCTCTGGTAGAGAAGGGAGTGGTAGATAGGTGAATCTAGAAAACCATGCATATGGATATATGCACATGCACTCATTATTTATACTATGAATTCTAAACATGTCTAGGAAAGTTACCCTAGAAGACACTTGTTTTTGCTTCTCTGTGTGGTGTCATTTATCTAGATTCTCTCCTCGGTAGGTCCATCTCTATTCTAGCATCTGATGATTTGCTTAATCAAAATCACATTCTCTTTGAATAAGAACTTCAGAAATTAAGAACTTATCCCATATTTTAGAAAATTTACAGATAATTTTTGCACAAATATTAATGTCTGTATCAAGAAAAAATTACAATCATATGTCAGGTAAGTTTAGATAAAACCTAATGAATTATGTTCATGGTTTTGATACATTCTAATACATCTACATGCTTTACAGCCCACTAACCTGTTTTCTTGCTGAAGAATAACCTCTTCTAATGATTTTACTGTTGTTTTTTCTTTCTTGCCTTATTTTTGGATCCAGGGTTTGAACCCAGGGGCACCTAACCACTGAGCCACATCTCTAGCCTTTTTTTTTTTGAGATAAGATCTTGCTAAATTGCCTAAGTTGCCGAGGCTGGCTTCTAACTTGTGATCCTCCTGTGTTAGCCTCTTAGGTCACTGGGATTATTGGCATGTACTACCATACTTGGCTGTTGTTATTTCTTGTTCTAGCTGTTAATTTAATTATGCATGACAATCAATAGATGGAGAACAATTTTTCAAATTAAGCTTTGAGTCTTATATTCAAATGTTTTCCCTTCTATGACATTGAAGGTTTTTAGTTTATGTAATATTTGATCTTTAAAAAATATTTGAAAGACCCTTAGCATAGAGATTGTTAAATATAATTTAACTTTTAAAAAGTTACTTCCCTGTCAAAGAAAGAACCATTGTTTTTGTTGAATTGTAAATGTTTTTGTGTAATTTCAAGGTTCCAGAGATTCTAGCATCTCAAAGTTCAACAATTCATCTTTGAAAGTCAGAATGCCTCAGAGAATCCATTTCCATATCTAAAATTAGAAATGACCTTCAGAGACTATAGGCGTTTTACCAGACATGGTAATTATATGTTTTCTCTTTTTGAGGAAACTTGAAGAAAAAAATTCTAACAGCTCTTTATTGAAACACATGTTCTATTTCTTTGGTTAGTACTTCTGTGCATTTATTTGATTTGAAAAGCAGTTGTAAAGCCATGTATCTATGATGTATTTCTTACCACTGCTCATTTTTGATGGGATTAATAAATAAGTGGGATTTATTTTTCCCACTTAAGTTTTTGTTTCTAATCAGATCTATGAATTCATACACATATTCTCATTTCCTAATTTTGTTTGTAGATAACTATGTTTGTGCAATACACCTTTGCCAAATTTAAGTCAAGTGCTTTTTTAGAGATATTTTGAGCATCATTGCTGTTTGTCATGCCTGGGGGTTAATGTGCCTGGGGGTTAATGTGCCCTATAGTTTTACCTTGTGACTTTCAACAGATAATAACTTTTCAAAGAGTATGAAGCAAATTCATATTTGTAGTTGGCACCTATAGTTTTTGACAATTAATCATCATGTGTAAAGGATCTCCCTCCTCTCTTACATTTGGAAAATTGACCTTGGGGAGGAGATTGAGGCAGGACCCTGTTGGAGGAAGCAAAGTCCTCTTTGGGAACAGGGTGACCTTCTTTTGACACCTGGGCTCCCCACCCCCTGTTGTCAGGCTGCCCTGCTTGGACAGTTGGCTGTGTTCCCAGCAACAGAGGATTCCTGCCCAGGGCCTAGAGCTCTAGCCTTGCTTGGCAGATCATCTATGATTTTTGATTACGACTTCTGTATTCTACCAGCATATGTAATTCAGAACCAACTATAATTTATATCACCGTGAAGCCTAATAAGTGTGATTTTTACTTGCATCTTAATATTTGCCAAACTGTGTTTTATTTTCTTTCTATAGTTAAAAGCAAGAAGGTTCTGTATTGAACCTGAGAAATGAAAAATTAGGGGACAAATTTCAGAATAGTGGTACCTCTACTAGCATTAGGGAAAGCTTTGTGCTATTAGGTTGGTCCAGCAGCTATCTGCAACACTGCAGTTTAATTTCATATTTTAAAATGTGCCTAAATTGGACACTATCTCTTCCCTCTTTAAAATATTTAAGTAATTTTATAATGTAGTGAAAGGTATAGACCATACCTCAGTTTATAAGGCAGAATTTGGTCTGCAGATTCAGTAATTTGTCCTGCTCAGCAATTAAAAATCTGACAAATTTCACATAAGGGCCAGAGTCTAAGCTTCCCTTGAAAATCTGGAGAATGTGTCAATATTGAGCCCTCATTCTTGCATTGGCAAGAGCTAAAAAAGCAACAGCATTCCCTTCTCCCCTTCCCCCCTTGGTTTGGGCAGTCTGCCATACCAACTGGTGCCTTACACTCAGCCTACTTGGCCCATTTATATTATCAGTTTTGGCCCTCTGCACATCCTGGAAAATCTCCCTAGCCCTTTTCCCTCTTGTATTCCTGCCCACCCTCTGCCTCATCTGTAAAGAACAACTTGCAGAGCTCCAAGGAGGGGGCCATGCTCTTTAGCCTCTGGACCTTTGCACATTCCAATCCTTCTTCTTGAAATTCATTTTCCCACTTACCCTACTGGGCGATTCTCACTTCACCTATAAGACCTAGTTTGACAGTGGTATTTGGGAAGCATCCATGACGTCTCTCCCTAGGGGTATGATCCTCAGCAGGGTGCCTTTCACTGCTCTGTGCTCAGTTACAGCCCCTACCACACTGTTAACTATTGAGTCACATGGATTTCTCCTCCTTAGATCAAGAGCTTTGAGGACAGGACTGTCCCATGCTTTTGTTTATTCAGGTACTCACAATTCTTGGCACATAGTAAGCTTACATTACATTTTTATTGATATGTTTTAATATTGTCTAAGAGAGTGATTCGCTGTCTGCCTTAGTTGCATGGAATCACCTGGACAACTTTTAAAAATCTCAATATTTGGGTTCTACTCCACCCCAGGTACATGAAAAACTCTAAGGGGCAGGGGCAAGAGTCAGTCATTTTTGAAACTCCTCTGGGGATTCCACAATGCCCCTAAGGTTGAGAGCCACAGACCAAAGGTATTTTAACTAGGGTAATCTAAAGAAAAGCAATTTATCATGATTTAGTTTGGGATTCAAACATTTAGTGATGATTGTAGGAAAATCTACATGAGATGAACATTTTTTACTTATCTTTGGTAGTACATAGGCATTTAGACAAGTGGGTACATTTCTTCAAGAAATCAGTCTTTCCATCAAGTCAGACAATTCTGCGTGCTACATTAATGACAGATAAATAATCAGCAATGCTATATGCAGTACATCAACAGCATTTTATAATATTGGCAGTTTATGTTATATAGCCATGTACTATTTTCTACATTGCTGCATTTTTATTTAAATTCCAAGTAGATTTTTTCCCCCCAGATACTCTACAAATTAGCTCAGGCATTTACTGAATTTCTAACACTAATCACTTTTCCTTTTTTGAATTTTCTTCCTTATTGTATATTGGGAATGCTAGTTGGAATAAAAACAAACAAACAAACAAACAAAAAACAACATTAACTGGTATCTAGTATGGAACACGCTCTTGGGATAAAAGACATTTTAACTCAGTGAAAGCTAAAACCAGCTGCATTGTCTAATATGATTAGTCCTGAACTCATGATTTGTTTGGAGAAGATGTAGGAAAAAATACATAGTGAGAGTTGAGGATGCATTTATGAATTGGGATTGTCTTTAATTTGGAGAATAATAGACTGAGGTGAAAAATATTTCTGTATAATCCCCTTCCCTGTTATGTGGATGATAATTTTGTTTCCACTGAGAATGAAGTAGTAGTCATTTGGTTTAAAATTAAGAGAGTTTTAGAGATTTATGTCTTAAGAATCATTTTTTGTTTATAAAGACTGTCAGGTAGTAGTATTAACTCTGTGATCTCTTTTCTGGAAGAACTTTATGAAGAGGATTGGCTACCGTCTGGCTCCCCAGAAAACTTCTTGGAGATTTCTTCAGTTCTGTGATTGAAAAATCTCTTCGAATTAATGTTTTGCATCTGAAGCAAATGATCTTTCTCACACTGCCTGATTATTTCACTGAGAAAGCTGATTTCTCTGAATTGAACCCAGCACTAGTATCTTGGTATAGTAATTTAGATTTTCTAAGAATTCTCTGTTTATTTAACTGTATTTCTCCCTCTAAGCTAACTGAGGCTAGGAGGGAGACATCTGGTTGTTTCAATCTCCCTTACCAGGACTCTCCTTCTGGTAGGAATCCGGGGTTGCTTCAGGAGAGCTGGCGGAATCTCATTAACATGGTAGAGTCCTATGAGTGGCTCTTGACCCCAGCTGGCTTATTCCCAGGCTAGCAACAGTGGCATCACCTGACCATGGAAGAGAAGCAGCCAATTCCAGACCTTGAGCTCTGCCAGGCCTGGCCTTCATCTTCAGGCACCTAAGGACACTGGGATATAATTATGTGCCTTGAGACAGTGGCTGTCATCACAGAGCAGAGAAGGGAACTGATTAATCAGTTAGCCTAGTGCACTTAGCTGGATCTCTCTTGACAGCTTAGTGATTCAGGGGTTGAATTTTGAATTCCTATTCCTTTTTTCTCATATTTGTAGAGCAGCCCTTTCTGGAGGGGAGAGGAAGGTCACCAGTGGAGCATTCTACCTTCCTGGATACCTGCTTTTCTGCTCACTGCGCCTGCTGCCAGCTTCCTTCCCTCCCCACTCACATGACCAGGGAACTGGCTTCATACAGTTGATTGGATAACTTGGGTAAAGTGGTGGCAGTAGCCCATGGAAGGGTGAGAGTGCTGGCAGGAAGGGAGGGAGGCATGCTAGCTGCTAATGTCAGCATGCCTGGCACCAGTGTTCTTCCCAGAATCTGCTTCTGAGGCTGGCTTCTCCAGCACAAAACTGCTGATTGGACATACCAAGATTTGGTCAAACTCTGGCAAAATACTTTTAAATTTTTTCTTGAGTTACTTGAATTATTCTGATTCCCTCTGTTCTTTTGATTGTGGAGACCTGGCCTTTTGTGAAGTCATGTACATTACTATGTGGTTTGGTGGGTGAAGAAATGGAAAGGAAAGTTGATTGTATTTGCTATGGCCCTGAAGTAAAGTTTCCAGTCCCTAGTTTTATAATCTCTGCTATTACTCCATTTTTTTCCCCATGTTGAGTTTCTCACATGAATGCTGGGTCAACCTTAGTTCCCAGGCCAATCTGGAGTTGAGCCAAAGAGTATTTAAATATCTTTAACCCTTAGCAGTGGGTGGTGGTGATGGTATTCCAGGTTATCTTTCCAGATAGGTGACCTCCTGGACTCTTGTGTTGCCAACTGAATCCCCACCCCCAACCCCACCCCCTTTTGTGCTCTGTATCCACACTTCACATTGATAGTACTGGGCCTTGGGAGCTGAATTTGGAAAGATTTTTGGTGCCAAGTGTGACTTTTTAAAATTTCAAAAAATGTTTTTGTTTTATTTTTTGGTAGTAGGGATTGAACCCAACGGCACTTAACCACTGAGCCACATCCCAAGCCCTTTTTTTTTGAAATTTTTAAATTTTGAGGCAAGGTCTCACTAAGTTGCTTAGAGCCTCACTAAAGTTGCTGAGGCTGGCTTTGAACTTGCATTCCTCCTGCCTCAGCCTCCCCAGCTGCTGGGATTATGGGCATGCGCCACTGTGCCCAGTCTAAGTATGACATCTATAGCAGCTGTGTTCCCTGTGTCCTATCTTGCTCTTGCCATCTCTCCCATGAGACAGCAGAGTCCTGGCATGAGCCTCGAACCCTTCTGTTTACCAGTACCACCTGCCTATCTGACTTCTATATGATATCTACTCCATGTTGTATTTAGGTACTTTTTCTTTGGAGGATAAAGCCTGATGGAATGAAAAGGGCAAGTTTGATCTAAAACAGACCAAGTTCAAAGGGCTTGGGAGGTGGCTCAGTGACTAAGTGCCCTTGGGTTCAATCCCTACTACCAAAAAATAAAACAAAAACATTTTTTGAAATTTTAAAAAGTCACACTTGGCACACTAGGCTTGGCATTTATTATGTGAATTTGGGTAAATTTTTCTCTGGGCCTTAGTTCTTCATCTGTGAAATGGGGTTACTGTTTCTTCTCTTACTCATTTGTGATGATTTGTAGCATACTTTGAAGCCCGTAGGAGGAATTCCCAGCTTCCTTCCTTTCCTTTCTCTGCTTGGTATCTTGCATCATGACAGAGGTTGCCATGCCTTTTGTACACAGAAAAGCACTTTCCTTGCTTGACTGCCCCTCTGTAATTGGCTTTTGCAGTTGGTCACTTTTCCCAGTCTCTCTTGAATGTGTGTTAGTAGGTCTTGGGCCAGGTCTTCTTGGCTGTCCAGGGTTTTCACAAGAGGGTAATATAAAATTGGACACAAAGGGCAAATTCAAGCTGCTTTTATTGTTCTTACTCCTATCCCAATTTCTAGCTGTTTCTGGTTAAAATCAGTATGTATGTATTTATCTACATGGCCCTTATAGTTCCACATATAGCCTTGTGAAATAAGTTACTGGCCTTTGGAATCTAGAGTTTTGTAGTTTCTAATTTGTTTAGCTCAGCAATGAAAATAACATTTTGTTGCTGTTAAATTGGCCCCTTGTGGCCATCTTCTTTTTCCACTCTGTAGCTACCAAACAGCTGGCCATGAATCAGCAGCGTTGAAAATATTTTAACCAGAGACACTTGAACCTGACACTAAAGTTGTACTGCCAAGACCAAGGCAGAGGTCAGCCAGCCAGTTGATAGGGCACATGACAACATTTGCTTATGGATAGTCCATGAGCAAATCCTGGATATAAGTTTAGTTCGTAAAGCAGAAATATATGGGAGATCATAAATAGTAGATTACTTTACCTTGCTATGTTGCCCAGAGCAAAATTTGAATGTCACTTAAAATGCAGCTCATTATGCACTCACTGTAAGGTTGATGAACTAGATCCAGTTTGCAACGTGTTAGGTTGACTTCATGGTTATTGCAAGTCACAGGGAGTGTTCAAAATCCTGTTTTACAAGTGTTATAAAGTGAATGGAAAATATTTTCTTTAATTTCAAATAATAGAACCCCAGAGGCCTTTGATCATATTGAAAGAGCCTGTGGTCAGCTTAAATCTCCCCAGATTTTGTTCATTATGTTATAGCCCTTTGAAATAGTTTTAATTAGATTGCAGGAGGCATTGATTTTCAGTGACAGGTTAATGCCTAAGTTGGAATATGCAAAGGATGGAAATAGAGGAAGTAAATGAAATAAATGCCTAATAGCTTCTAAAACTAATCTAATGAAGGAATCTAAATAAGAGGCTATTCTTCCTTATGCTTTTCTTAATAATGGAATACATAGTGACTAGCTGTATTTCGGATCCTCTTCTATCCCCTCTTCTATCCCTTCTATCTTTTCTCTCAATCCTGAAGAGAAAAGTATGGTAGTAAATCAAGACATTGAATCAGTGCTATAGTTTTTGTCAGATCTGAATCACTGAGTCTTGATTGGACCATTTTTTTCTAACACAGAGGTCAGCAAATGGTGGCCTGCTGCCAGTTTTTGTACAGCATCACAAATGAAGAATAGTTTTTATGTTTTCAAAGGGTGAGAGAAAGCAATGAGTATTCAACAAAAAACCTATTTGGCTTAAGAAAGCCCCAAATATTCACTGCTTGTTTTTTTTTAAAATATTTTTTAGTTGTAGATGGACACTGTATCTTTATTTTTTTAAATTTATTTTTATGTGGTGCTAAGGATCGAACCCGGTGCCTCACGCATGCAAGGCAAGCGTTCTACCACTGAGCCACAATCCCAGCCCCACTTCTTGTTTTTTTACAGACAAAGTTTGCCTACTCCTGTTTTAATATATTATCAATGAGATCTCTATAAGCTTATATCAAGTATTCTGTATTGCATGGTCAGCATAATGGAGGAGGAGAAAAGGTGTGGGTTTCAGAGCTGGTCAGCACAGCACAGTGAAAGAGTGGAAGACTGACTCTTGCTATGTTGCCCAGGCTGTCCTTGAACTCCTGGACTCAAGCAATTGTCCTGCCTCAGCCTTCCAAGTAGCTGGAATTACAGGCACATGCCACCATGCCTAGCGGAAATAATCTTTTTAAAACTGTTCCTTTCCTAGATTTTTACTGTGATTTCCAAGTAACTTTAGGTAAGGAATTTGAATTGTTCTTCCTTGTTCTTTCTTCATAAAATGAAATTGACAATATTTCTGCTTTATATCAAGAGGACCCAGAAGAATTGCATTTTGCAATGAGAACATCTGGTGACTTTACAGTGGAGGTTGAAGTTGTGGGTTTGAGTTGAGGAAAAGTCTTCTTTGTTCTTGCTATTTAAAAATGATTGTGGCTGAGAATGTTTTTATGTGTTTCATTATGCTCTGCTTGATATTTCAAGGAAAAGTTGGGTAGAATTAGTCCTTTGGAACATTGGATTCAATCTACAAGATTCTGAGAGGCTTTAACCAAAAGAGACTTTAACAAGAGAGGGTATGCAAAGATCATGCTATTTTCCCTTTCCTTGGAAGAGTGGGACTGCTTGACAAGTCTGGCATTGGAGGAAGTGTTTAGTGTGTGACATCAGGGACTGGAGCCACTGGTCAGGATTTCTAATATTGTGATTATAGGTAGCAAATGTACCCCTAGTACATGGCTGAATTTAGCAGAAAGTGAAGAAATATGAATGTGAGAAAATCCTTGCCAACTATATAGGAAAGTAGATGATGTCTGCACATATGTTTTATTTATGTAGCATTTTTCCTGCTGGGACATAATGTTTGTTAATATGTTACTTAAAAATCTGTAAGGATATTAAGTTTGTCCAATTAGGTACAATGTTTTTAAAAATTGTTGTTTAAGGGTCAAATGGCTTTTTTTTTTCCCTGAACTCGCTTGATAAACTGAAGGTTTCTGTGTGTCAGATATCTACTTCATATAATTAATGTCATTTAAAAATGGTTAAGATGATCAATTTTAATTAAAGCATTCTATTCCAACTCCCCCAAATTGTGCAGAGACAATGGTCAGTTTTAAAGCAATGACTCAGTAGTAGTAGTTATCTCTTAGAAGTTTTAATTTTATTCTTTGGACTTTTTAACATTTTTTTAAAAATTTTTTTATTAGTTTATTTTATTGCATTTCAAGTCATAGTACATATATAGAGATCAGTTTTTCCATTTCTCTGGTTGCAAACCAGATAAAGTCACACCAATTGTGTCTTCATACATGTACCAAGGGTAGTGATGACGATCTCAATCAACCATCTTTACTATAC
>CM053409.1:26773227-26950336 GCA_028644305.1 Xerus rutilus
ATCTGTCCAGTGGTGAGAGAGTTGTGTTAAAGTCACCCAATACTATTGTGTTGGGATCTATTTGGTTCTTGAATTTGAGAAGGGTTTCTTTGACGAACATGGCTGCCCCATTGTTTGGTGCATAGATATTTAAGATTGTTATGTCTTGTTGATGTATGATTCCCTTGAGCAGTATGAAATGACCTTCTTTATCCCTTTTCACTAATTTTGGTTTGAAGTCTACTTTATCTGAAATGAGAATGGAAACTCCTGCTTGTTTACGCAGTCCATGTGAGTGATAAATTTTTTTCCATCCTTTCACCTTCAGTCTGTGAGTGTCTCTTTCTATGAGGTGAGTTTCTTGGAGGCAGCATATTGTTGGGTCTTTTTTTAAAATCCAGTCTGCCAATCTATGTCTTTTAATTGCTGAGTTTAGGCCATTGACATTCAATGTTATTATGGAGATATGGTTTGTATTTCCAGATATTTTGGTTTATTCTTCAGTTTTTAACTTGACTAGATTTCTCCTTTGGCCTTTAATGTAGCTCCTCCCTCTGCAGATTTTTATTATTGTTTTTGATTTCCTCCTCATGGAATATTTTACCAAGAATGTTCTGTAGTGCCGGCTTTCTTGCTGTGAATTCTTTTAATTTTTGTTTATCTTGGAAGGTTTTTATTTCATCTTCAAATCTAAAACTTAATTTTGCTCGGTATAAGATTCTTGGTTGGCATCCGCTGTCTTTTAGCACTTGGTATATACTTTGCCATGATCATCTTGCTCTTAAGGTCTGGGTTGAGAAGTCTGCAGTGATCCTAATTGGCTTCCCTGTATATGTAATCTGATTCCTTTCTCTTGTGGCTTTTAAGATTCTCTCCTTATTCTGAATGTTAGGCATTTTCATTATGATGTGTCTTGGTGTAGGTCTGTTGTGATTTTGAACGTTTGGTGTCCTGTAAGCCTCTTGAATTTGATTATCCAATTCATCCTTCATATTTGGAAAGTTTTCTGATATTATTTCATTGAATAGATTGCTCATTCCTTTGGTTTGGAGTTCTATTCCTTCTTCTATCCCAGTAATTCTCAAGTTTGGTCTTTTAATGTTCTCCCAAAGCTCTTGGATGTTCTGTTCATGGCTTCTTACCGTCTTCACTGTGTTGTCAACTCTATTCTTAAGGTTAAATATTTTGTCTTCAGTATCTGAGGTTCTGTCTTCCAAGTGGTCTAATCTGTTGGTGATGCTTTCTATTGAGTTTTTGATTTGGTTTATTGTTTCTTTCATTTCAAGGATTTCACTTTGGTTCCTTTTCAGAATCTTTATCTCCCTCTTGAAGTGATCTTTTACTTCCAGTATTTGCCTATGTATCTCTTTATCAAAGTGATCTTTTACTTCCTGCATTTGTCTTTGTATCTCTTTATTGAAATGATCTTTTGCTGACTGGGCTTGCTCTCTTATATCATTCTTTAAGTGACCGACCATTTTAATTATGTCCATCCTGAATTCCTGTTCTGTCATTCCTCCTGCTGTACAGACCAAGGATTCTAATAGTGTAGTATCTTGGTTTGTTTGAGTCACTTTCTTCCTTTGCTTTCTCATGATGTTTGTGTGTCTTTCCTTCTAGCTCTGCTGATCCAAGTTGTTAGAATTTTTATTCCTATATGGGTAAGTTTTCCCTGCAGGGTTTCATTACCTCTCCTTTAAAGGGGAGATCGATATTGATTGATCTCAATATAAGCAATATATAATTTCAAACCAAGTAGCTCCTAACAGCTCCCAAATACATTTACAGTTTAATCATGATATACAACAATTATGTGTTCCTTTACAATCTATTATGTAACCAATAAATTTGCACAAGGGTCTATAGTATTTTTTGATGGGCTAGGAAAACTTGAGGGTGGGGTGTAGGACAGAATGTTGGGTTAGTAGGAAATGAGGATATGTTTATTAAATCTTAGAGAGCATACGAAAAGAATCCAAGAGGAGTTGGCTGTTACTAGAGAGAGCAACATAGAGTTGGGGAAGACCAGTATGGAGGAAGAAAAGAATATGGCGAGGAGAGATGATAGCAAGACAGATAAAACATATGCACTTGGAATTTATAAGAGAATATAATACCACTCTAGTATACAGTTCCAAAATCCCAACTTATCCATATCCCGCTGTATAGCAAATATTTGATGTCACAACTGTTGGTGATTAGAGGGTAGGAGAAGAGCGAGAGAGAAAAGAGAGAAGGAAATAGAAAGAAGGGAAGGAAGAAGAGAGCAGAGAGATAAAACAGAAAGATTAAGCAATAGAACTATTAGGAGAAAAAGATAAAGGATAGAATTAAAAATAAGCATAAAAAATGTAAAAAGTCTCAGTGTAAATAAACAGGTATGGTTCCTTTCGCCTCCAGTAGGTGGCGTTGTCCGTTGTCTGCTGGACTTTCCCCGCTGGTGTCCTGAGTGCTGGTTCCATAGCAGGGTGAAACTCTGAGCCGCTGGTGGAGTCGCTGTTCCACCATGCGCTGCGCTGTGGCCAAAGTTTGCTCCCAGGTGTTCACCTGCGCCCCCTGGTGTGTAGGAGGCAGTCCACAAAGAACAATAGCCGGGGGTCTGCTCAGGAGACGGTCTGTCCACAGTAGCAACTGCTAGGGGTCTCGCGAGGCTGGGTAGGCGCTGGGGCCAGGCACCCTGTGTGGAAGCAGGCCTGGCATGCCTGGGGCAAACTCCACGCTGAAGCCCTGGGCCAGAGTCCCTGCTGCAGCTGCGCTCCGCTGGTGGGCGCCGAAGTCACGCTGCCCGTGGCTTCCCTTGTCTCCTGGTGGTCCTGCGCCCACACACACGAGCGAAACTCCTGCGGGTGATGGTGAGCCGGTGAATACTGCCAAGAAGCTGGTTGGAAAACGGCACCTCCACTACTTCCAGCCTTGGGCCCAGAGGGCCTGTGCCCCGGGCCAAGGACATGGCCGCAGCTGCACTCTGCCGGTCGGCGCTGGAGTCACGCTGCCTGCAGCTTCCCTTGTCTCCTGGTGGTACTGCGCCCACACACGGGAGTGAAACTCCTGTGGGTGATGGTGAGCCTCTGAATGCTGCCAAGAAGCTGGTTGGAGAGCGGCACCTCCGCTACTTCCAGCCTTGGGCCCAGAGGCCCTGCCTTTTAACATTTTTTTTGGATGGTACTGGGGCTTGAACCCAGGCAAATGATAGTCAAGTGTTCTATTACCGAGCTACATGCCCAACCCTATATTTTCCAAGTTTTAAAAAATAAATGTTCATTACTTTTGTAGTTAGATAACATAAAAAATTTTTAGCACTGTTCTATGAACACAGGAAATAATATTTCCCATCCTTATGCACTTTGACAGCAATTTAGCTTGTTAATTTAGCATCACATATGCATTTATCCCACAAATTTTAATTTTCAAATCCAAAACTATTATTCTGTAATACCCCTGGACTCAGAGACTCAGAAGTAAAGGAAGTGAGCTTGATGCAGTGGGACAACATTATTTTGAAAAACAAGTTTTTGACAACTCAACTGTACAGATAAAGTAAAATGGGGCAAAAGTATGGTTTATGCATGTGAGAAACTTTGTTTATAAATATATAGAAAAGTAAATGTCTTTTATTCTCAAGGGTTTTATCTTTTAAAAACTACATCTGGCAAGATATGTTAACTTACTTAGCCGAAAAGAGAAGTAAAGTAAGGAAATATTGGGAGGAGCTCACAGAGCTAGGTGGTAGCTCAGTGTAAAAGCAATTGTTTAGCACATATGAAGTTATGGTAAAGAAGAAATAGAAAATCAGCTTTTGCTGAAGTAGACCAAACATTTTACATTTTGTTTAGGGCAGGGCTCTGGATAAGGGTGCACACATATTTAATCCTGTGGATAGACAATGGAGCAGTGAAGAAAGGTTGTACATGCTTTGGGTTCTTTTTCACTAGGAAGAGTAGTATGTTTAAGTTAAATACCAGAAACTGAAAGGCAGAGAAATCCTACATGGAAATACTACTATTCAGATATGGCATAGTCATCTTGCTCACACTCTTCTTTTTTGCATTCTTTTAAAAAAAAGGCTATGAGAATTTATATAGTCTTCCCTTTTGCTTCAATGAAGGAAGAGGCAGAGGAAGAGAGCTTTTAAAAAATATCTAGATTTCAATTAAATGGATCTTCTTTTTTTTAAAAAAAATTTTCCTTTTAGTTGTGGTTGGACACAATACATTTATTTATTTATTTATTCATTTATTTATGTATGTATGTGGTGCTGAGGATCGAACCCAGTGTGTCATGTGTGCTAGGCAAGCACTGTACCACTGAGCCATAATCCCAGCCCTACATGGATCTTCTTTTGTAAGACTAAAATATGTTGAGTGCAGGGAGAGAAGAGTGGATTGTGTGTATGTGTGCATATGTACACAACGAACAACAATTTCATTTTTTTTGTGGAACCTATTGACCTCCAATGGAGACCTTATATATTTGTGAGAACAGTGAACATTGTTTGTTATGTTTCTTTTCTGTGAAAAAACAGAACGTTTTATGAAATGGAAAAGAAAATTCATTTTCTTCTGAAGATGTAAATATGGGCTAAGAAGATGTAGTTAAAAGTGTAAGATTGAAAGGAAGGCAGAGAATCTATCTTTTTTAAGGCTAAGTATAGGCTCTGTAAAGACAGGATATTTTTAGTTTGATGTTAAAAATGTCCCCAAATTCGTTAATTTTACATTGAGAACATTGGTCAGTGGAGTTCTTTTCTGTCTGATATTTATGTATAATGGA
Organism: Xerus rutilus; assembly: GCA_028644305.1. NCBI lineage: Eukaryota > Metazoa > Chordata > Mammalia > Rodentia > Sciuridae > Xerus > Xerus rutilus. The sequence continues at coordinate 26,777,977 of CM053409.1, forward strand.
GGAAAACCCAGGGCATTATCTAGCATCTGATGAAATTAGAGGGGAAAATGTGGAAAACTATAAAGGGAGAAGTTGTGTTCATGCTACTTTTATATTCCTGCATAAATGGACTGCAAGACATCCTCATCTTTTAATGAGGCCTCCATCATCAAATCTGAAAGCTTGTTTGGCTTCACTCCTAACCCTATTTTAGACTTAGAGTGAGAACTTTGAATTCTAGTTATTCCACAGCTAAGGTCTCCTTCCTTCTAATTCTGTTATGTCTGAGTCTTTTTATTGGTAATTATTTATTGGAACAATAATCAATAATCTTTTTTCTTATAGAGTTACTGGTGATTATAAATTCTTGTTGGTGACATTGGCATAGAGAAGAATATGAAAAAGACATTAAGTATAGGAAGTGGTAGAAAAGTAGTGAAGTGAAAAACATGAGAATAAGTTTTGGATTGACTAGTTATTTCTTGATCTCATACCTGTATGGGGACTTTTAATCTGTGACCTGTGAAGATCTATATGAAGTGGAAGGGCTCCCCAACACCAACACTAGGAAAAGAATATAAGATTGTATGCCACACTGCAGAGTTTGAGGACTTATTGAAGGTTTTTATTGTGAACGTCACAATAAATTTTGTTTTAGCACTGATTGATACGAGAGGTTGATGGGTGGAATGGATTAAGAGAGGCAATTTCTGTTGAGATGTGAGGGAACAAAGGCCTGAACAAGAGCATTGGTGTTGGTGAGCAGAGAGGAAGAGATGTCTGTGAAGATGAGAATGGTTAAGATGGGGTGACAGATTGCATCTATGTGATAACCAACATCTGGATTTTTACATAGCCCCATTCTTCCTCAATAATAATATATGGAAGAACACAATATTTTAATATCCAAACTATTTTTAATTGCTTTTGTGATAGCACTTTTTTCTTACTTTTGTAGGTCATGTTCTAGTTTTGGCTCCATAAGTAAAGATTGCAGTTCTTTAATGGATAGAAGGAGACTTAATAGGCAAAGCTAACTTGAAGATCTGCGTTAGTTAACTAAGAGAGCTGTGGTGCCATTGATAGAATGCAGAGGAGTTGAGAAAGACACTTGTTGTGATTGGGTGGTTTGTAGTAGACGAGTTCAGTTTGGGATATATTAAGATGGAGGAGTTGACCAGATAAGTATTTCTTCTTACCTGTAACCTGGAATGGATAGAAACAGGGACTGAAGTGGAGATTTGCGAATCACTTATGTGGAGCTGTTGGTTAGAGCCATGGAATATATTCTGTTCATTGAGGACTATAAAATGACCACATTAGCAAATAGGATGAAAAGGAATATATAAAGAGAGATGAAATAATAGCATGGAAAAATTTGTTCTCTAGATTGACTGAATCAAATTATACTCCTGTTAGTAGTACATTATAGAGTGTTCCTTACTGCTGAGAAGAAAGCCTGTATTTTGTATACTAACTTCTCCACAGGGGCAAGGCTGTGGTGATGTATTACAATGACCTATCCACCCAAGCATAGACCTTTTTCTTCTCAGTTCCTCTCCAAGTTTTGCTCCTTTGGTATATAAATAAGTGTTGTTAGTACTGGAAATTGAGAAATGTAATTATAGAAAGTCTTACTTGGTTAGCCTAACTTGCTCTTTGAGAACTGCCAATTTAATGGCTAAATTGGTTTAATGGTTTATTACTATTCCTAAAGCCCTTCTAACAGATATCTTATCTTCATTTGCTTTGTTTTGTTGGTTATTCTGCCTAATCCTAATTTGTTTTTTTTATTTCTGCAGTTTAAGAAAAATCAAAATCCTTGTCTCCAATGTCATTGTCATATACTCTCTGAAGCAATGGATTGCATTTTCATGTATAATCTTAAAAATCACTTAACTGGCATTTTAGACAAGGATACTTTAAAATAATAAAACAACAAAAAATATGTAGGTTTCTCTGAGAAATTTCAGTTTCAAACAGTGCAACTAAGTGTCCTGCAATGGATGTGGGATTCAACTTTCTCAGTTTTGCTAGGGGTTAATTATGACTCATGCATCTGTTTTCTACCTTCTAAAATATTGTTACTGTTTTTTTTCCCCCTGTGGATTTTTCTATGTTTAATCCCATTATATTCTATTAGAATTTTGAAAGAGGACCAAACTTATACATTCAATAGACTTTCTTTGAATAGTTATGGCATTATTATTTATTGAGCTCTTACTAGTCGGTTACTGCACTATGTACATTATCTGTGTAATTTTACTATATTCTGTGGACAGCCTTACGGGTAAAGAGGTGAACGTAGGGTCAGAACTGAGGTCTTCTTGACGGCATAGCCTGTATTCCTCACACTGTACCACATTGTACTGTTGTGTATTTTTTTTACCTTTTTATAGCTTTGTTTAATTATAATATATTTATAATTAAAAATAAATCACCCAACACAATAACTGTTCTTTGCAATATTTTCCTTTTAGCTTTTTTAAAAAGCTGACATCTTAGCAAATCATCAACTTAGATATTCTTTGTATGAAGGAATTAGTGCTCTTTTAAAGAAACTATGAGGTAGTTTCAGTGTTCTGGTTCTAAAGGACTCCAGAACCTTGTCATTTGAATAAACCAAATATTTTCTATTATCCTTGTTCCTTTGGTTATTGTTTTTCCTTACCAGGCACTTGCCATAATTAGGGTCCTTGAAGATATTTCTAGGGATATTTTTAATAAAATAAAAGTATGTATAACAAGAGTGTTTTGGGTCCCAACATTTTGATTTGTACATTGGTATTTAATGTTAGGCTATTGTCTATAGGTTATTTAAAAGTTTGTCTTTTTAAAAATTGCCCATAAGTAAACCTCCTTCCTAACTTTATTGTACATCATGATAGTAAATATCTTTGAGCATTATAGATTGAAAGGCATATTTCAATTTCAAAATACAAATTACTGTACTTCAAGTGGTACTTTAAGAAGTTCCATGAGGGTGAAAATGTGTTAGTAGTAATGAAAACTAGTATGTATCCAGATCTAGGAATGTTACAAATGACTGAGCTGAGCACAGATGCTTTGGTACATTTGTTTAGCAAACAATTGAGTTATGAGTATGGTCAAGGCATTATCCTAGTCTCTTGTGCTTAAAGTTGAATGCAAAATTAAGAAAAGTTGAATGAGAATCTCTAAAAGGGAGACCTTTTAATAAAGGACTATGTTTAAGGAAAACAAATTGAGATCAAAAGAGGAAAACTGTACAGATAAAAACCACAAAACAAAAAGGAATATGAACACTTCGGGAGGTTGAGACAGGAGAATTGTGAGTTCAAAGCCAGCCTCAGCAACAGCGAGGCACTAAGCAACTTACTGAGACCCTGTCTCTAAATAAAACACAAAATAGGGCTGGGGATGTGGCTCAGTGGTCGAGTGCCCCTGAGTTAAATCCTTGCTACCAAAACAAACAAACAAAAAAGGAATGTGAAAAGTAAATCTTAGAAGACAAAGAAAATAAAAAAATGTTGCTACTCATAGAAATAAGATCAAATTATCTTCTGTTATCTTAAGACAAAAACAAAGCCTGCTTTACATAAATCAGTATGCATAATTTGTGGAGCACTGGACTCCGGGAAGGTTGCCAGAATAGCTTTTGGTGAGATGAAATCCAGGGGAGTTCTTATTTACAGGAAACTAGTTAATGTTGTTTTCTGTTCTTGTGTGCTTCCGTTGATTTTTCTTAATGTTCTTGATTCCAGATGGCTAGAGTAGTGGAGAAAATTCCCCAAAATAGTTGGTTTGTGAGATATTGATAAGAAGTGAAGTTCAGGTCCTTAATTTGTTGGGCAAAAGTGCAAATGATTATACTTTAATTGCCAGTGTGATTGTTCTGTGGGAGGTAATCAGGTCATGAGGGTGACACTTCTGTGAATGAGATTAGTGCCTTTGTACGAAGAGGGCAGAGAGCTAGTTAGCTTTTTTTTGTTACATGAGAATACAATAAGGAGCCAGCTGTCTGCAGTCTGGAGGAGGACCCAAACCAGAATCTAACCATGCTGACATCCTCATCTTGATCTTCTAGGATCCAGAACTGTGAGGAATAAATTGCTGTTGTTTATAAGCCAGCCATTCTATGATACTTGGTTATAGCAGTCCAAACTATGACAGAATGCTTTTTAAAATAGTGGCATGATTGATGGTATTTTAAATGCATATTTTAGCACTGTTAGTGCTTGACGTGGGCAGAAATTCTTTGATAAGGTAAAGGCCATGGGCTTGAATCCTATGGGTGTCAGCTTGCTCATTTTGTGACAAAAATCTGCTCTCTTAACACTAACTCACCACCTGACAAAAGTAGGCACTTGGGCATAAGGAGCACCAGATGAGACAATATGGATGGAATAGTGCACCTCCATCATTAGAATCATGGTCACAAATCAAGCTCTGTCACTGAAAGCCTCGTTGGCAACTGTTTAGTAGTCTTGTGTCTGCACATATTATGTATACAGAAAGACACGTTATATGTCTTTTAGAGGACAAAAACAAGAGATGGTTCTAGTATCATAAGACTAGTTTTTTTGAAACTATAAGATTTGAATGTATTCATGTGTGTGTATTATATGTAATTTTTATTTATTTTCTTTTATTTTTGTTTTTTTCTTTTTTCAGTACTGGGGATTGAACTCAGGGGCACTCGACCACTGAGCCACATCCCCAGCCCTATTTTGTGTTTTATGTAGAGATAGGGTCTCACTGAGTTGCTCAGTGCCTCGCTGTTGCTGAGGCTGGCTTTGAACTCGTGATTCTCCTGTCTCAGCCTCCCTAAGTGCTGGGATTACAGGCTTGCACCACCACGCATGGCTGTTTTTTTATTTTTAAAAATCTTTTTTACTGGTTCTTTTAAATTGTACATGATGGTAGAGTCCATTTTGATATAATAATACAAGCATGGAATATATCTTATTCTAGTCAGGATCCCTTTTTTTTAAACTTTCATTTTATTTATTTATCTATTTATTTATTTATTTAATTATTTTTAATTACCCAATAGAATCTATGTGTATTGTTTAAGAAATAATGAGTTGGAACAACACAATGTAGGTATGATAAACTGTAAACTATTCAATATATAAAACTATTCAGTATATAAAAATTATAACTTTTTCTATATAAAGAAATTAAAAACAGTATACAGAAGATGTAGGAATAAGATTAATTATAGAACTAATCACATTTTTTTTCTGTATTCAACAAAAGCATCTCCCAAATAAAATGGATGATAAAATGGAAAAAAAATCAGAGATGGAAAAAAGAATACAGAAATGGAAAGAATGAATAAAATTAAACAAATTTTTAAATATTATTTTAAAATTAAGAAACTTCATGTTTCATCTCTGATACCTTAAGTAATCAAAAGTCATCAATCTTATCCTTACAGTAACAAAAATATCTAAAAATGAAATCATATTTCTTGGACCCAACAATGTACTGCTAGAGCTGTCAGCTAGTACATATAATCTTGAAGAATGGTTGGAGACAAAATATGGGCTAATTTGAGACTAAGGAAACCTTGAGGTCCTGTAGACTTAGGGAAACCCTCACAGTTCCATAGTTTTCCTTCCAGATACCCCACCAGTTTCTCAGTGAAGATTCCAGAGAGACCTCATGTCTCTGATAGGATTAGGTTGTGAATTAAAAACAAAGTCAGTTAAGGACATCAATTAAATTATGGCCAAGGAAAGAAACCATGATATTGATAAGTTAATTAAAAATTTCCCAAATAAAAATACAAAGGAAATAAAAGCAACCCAAGAACTGTGGGACAATATCAAAGAATAAAGCATGCATAATTAGAATACAAAAACAAGAAATGAAAACAGAGAAGAAAAAATATTTGAAGTAAAAATATCTGAAAAAATTTCCAAAAGAAGATGAAATAAAAAGCACAAATTTCAAGAGAATATCAAGTAGGATAAGTACAAAATATAAATAGGTGAATAAAGTAATACCTAGCCATTTCATATCCAAATTACAGAAAACTAAAAACAAAACATTTTGAAAGAAGTGAGAAAAATAATTGCCTTACTTACAGCTATAGAGGAATAAGAATAAGAAATTCATTGGATAGCACAATAACCAATTTTTATGTTCAGTCAATGTTCCTAACACAGTCCTTTTCTCCATTGTAGGTATAGCCCTGAGCCAACATCAGTGTGATTTCCACAGTTTGATTCTTTTTTAATCCAATCTGCCAGTGTATGTCTTTTAATTGATGAGTTTAGACCATTAACATTTAGGGTTATATTGAAATATGGTTTATATTCCCGTTCGCTTTACTTATTTTTGGTTTTTAACTTGACTGGATTTCTCCTTTGATTGGCTTTTCCTTTAATGTAGTTCCTCCTTTAGCCAATTTTCATTGTTGTTTTTCATTTCCTCCTCATGGAATATTTTGCCAAGAACACTTTCTAGTGCAGGGTTTCTCACTGTAAATTCTTTTAACTTTTGTTTATCATGGAAGGTTTTTACTTCATCATCAAATCTGAAGCTTAATTTTGCTGGATATAAGATTCTTGGTTGGCACTCATTTTCTTTCAGAGCTTGGCATATGTTGTTTCGGGATCTCCTGGCTTTGAGGGTCTGGGTTGAAAAATCTGCTGAAATCAGAATTGGTTTCCCCCTGTATGTAATCTGAACCTTCCCTCTTGCAGCTTTTAAAATTCTATTTTTATTTCATATGTTAGGTGTTTTCATTATTATGTTCCTTGGTGTGGATCTGTTAGTTTTGTACATTTGGTGTCCTATAAGCCTCCTGTTTTTGATTTTCCAATTCATTCTTCATGTTTGGGAAATTTTCTGATATTATTTCATTGAAGAGATTGTGCATTTCTTTGGTTTGTATCTCTGTGCCTTCCTCTAAACCAGTAATTCTTAGATTTGGTCTTTTCATGTTATCCCATAATTCCTGGCTATTCTGTTTGTGGTTTTGTACTATCTTCATTGTGTGGTCAACTTTATTTTCAAGATTATATATTTTGTCTTCCTTGTCAGAGGTTCTCTCTTCCAAATTATCCAGTCTGTTGGTGATGCTTTCTATTGAATTTTTTATTTGGTTTATTGTTTTCTTTATTTCAAGGATTTCTGCTTGTTTTTTTTTTTTCAGAGTCTCTCTCTCTCTCTCTTCTAATCTTTTGCACCCTGTATTTCCTTTCTTATCTCTTTGTTGGATTGATCAATTGTTGCCCATAATTGCTCTCTTATTTTATTATGTGCTTCAAAGATCATTTTAATTATGTACTTTGTGAACTCCTTCTCTGACATTTCATCTACTGTACTGTCAATTGATTCTATTGTTGTAGCATCTTGGTTTGTTTGGGACATTTCCTTCTCTTGTTTTTTCATGCTGTTCATGTGTCTTTCCTTCTAGCAGTGCCAACCTGAGGTATTACAGTTTCTACCCTATAATCTTGTAGTGTCCTTGCAGGTTACCAATACCTCACCTCTGGTGTAATCAGGCCTGCAGGGACCTCAGAGATGGTCTTCCTGGTCCTGGCTGTTGTCTCTAGATGGAAGTAGGTTGGGATAGCTGCTTGTTGGTTGGAGGGGGGGGCACAGCATGGTCGATCTCCACCTCCTCCTCTGCAGGTTGGCCCGTGGTGGATCTCCTCCGTGTGTTGGGCTGTGGTGTATCTACTCCATCTCCTCTGTGCATTGGGCCACCGTGGGTCTGCCAATTTTTATTTATTTTCTTACATTTTTCTTTTATTTATTCATTTATCTATCTATTTATTTATTTATTTTGGTACTGGGGATTGAACTCAGGGGTACTCGACCACTGAGCCACATCCCTGGCCCTATTTTGTGTTTTATGTAGAGATAGGGTCTCACTGAGTTGCTTAGTACCTCGCCATTGCTGAGGCTGGCTTTGAACTCGCGATTCTCCTGTCTCAGCCTCTCAAAGTGCTGGGATTACAGGCTTGAGCCACCGCACCTGGCTTTTTATTTATTTTAACTGATACACAAAAATATAAAAGTTGTGCATATTAACATGGTACTACATAATTTTTGCTACATGTATATACTGTGTAATGTTTAAACCAGGTGAAACTGGTTTAAACTGGTTTATCTCCTCAAACATGTTTCATTTCTTTGTGGTGAAAACTTTCAAAATCTATTCTTTTATCTGTTTGAAATGTATATTCATAATTATTATCTAAAGTTACCATACCATGCAGTAGTACCCCAGAGTCTAGCTCCTAGCTGGTATACACCAACCACGTACTGGGTTTCCCTTTTCTCTACAATCTTGCTAGCAACTTGGGATCTAAATTTAGTCATTTTGATATTAGTCATTCTTAGTGGGGTGAGGTCATATCTCATTTTGGTTTTGGTTTACATTTTCCTGATTATTAGTGATGTTGAACATTTTTTCATGTACCTGTTTATATGTCTTCTTTTGAGAAATGTCTATTTACATCTATTGCCTTTTTTTTTTTTTTAATACCTGGAATTGAACCAGGGGCGCTTAACCCCTGAGCCACATCCCCAGCCCTTTTTTCATATTTAGAGACAGAGTCATGCTAAGTTGCTTAGGGCCTCCCTAAGTTGCTGAGACTAGCTTTGAACTCATGGTCCTCCTCGCTTAGCCTCCTAAGCTATTGGATCACAGGTGTGCACCACCATGGCTGCCTTCATTGTCCATTTTAAAATCAAGTTATTTAATGTATTGCTATTGATATCTTATAGTTCCTTATATATTTTGGACATTAACCCCTTGTCAAGTGTATACTTTGCAAGTACTTTCTCCCATTCTGTAAGTTGTCTCTGTATTGTTGATTGTTTTCTTTTGTTGAGAAGCTTTTAAATTTAATTCCATTTGTCTATTTTTGCTTTGTTTCTTGTGCTTTGAGGATCCATGTCATATTTTTACATTCATCTTTCTGCTTTGGGCCTCATTTTATTTGAGTGTAGCTTTTCATTTTTTTAAAAATTCTTTTTGAAATTCCTAAACATCCACATTTTAATTTAACTTTTCTTAAATTTGAATTACATTTTATGCTCCAGGGCCTAGGACAGTGTTATAAATATGAAAGTAGGAAAAAAATTTTTTTTCTGAAATCAGTTTGTTCATTTGTAATATTCTTGTATCCTGATGTAGACTGGCTTTCCTTATTCCTGATACATCTTTGTAAGAAGATAGTTAAATAAATGGACAGCCTCTTACAATGGAGTAATTTCTACTTGCTAGCATTTTCCAGTTGAAATCAGCATTTGAAATCCTATATTATGACCTTAAGAGGTCAAAAATATTTGTCAATAATAATGTTATTGATAATAGCATTAATAAATTCATGATGATGACTGATAAAAATGATTGATAAAAATTTTAGGTTGAATCATACGAAATTGCTGGTATTTGACCATGGCCTATAAAAGTGGCATTTTTTTATAGTTTAGCCTAAATTGCTAGTAATAATAGCAGCTCATTTGCATTGATTTCTTACTGTGCCAAATGATTTCATGCATTTTTGAATCTTCCAACCTCAGGAGCAACTATTGTCACTTCCCCCATGTTATAGACAATGTTAGAGGAGAAAGTAAGTTTTCTGAAGTCACTTAGAGTAGCACTCTTAATGTTTAACTCTCTTATTTTGCCTGGCAGAGTTGATTGAGCCAATAGAATAAGACAAGACAAAAAGTTAAGAATGTTTGGCTGTTAAAAACAGTGTCAGATCTAACACTTTTTTGAGCTATTGGTATTGTGAGGTCATTTTATCATCAGAAGAGAAATGCACAAAGGCTTCTAGTTTGTTTGTTTTTGGTCTTTGTGTTCACAAATAACCATGAGTGAACCATGTGTTCGCTCAATAACCATGCCCAGCAGGTGCTGTAAATCAGCAGGTTGTAGCCAGCTTCTACAGTATGAATAAGGATTATGATCCTTTCTCCTTTCGTTGCTTTTGATAACCTTCTAGGCAAGAATTTGCCTTTCTGTGTAGTTTTTTGTTGTTGTTGTTGGATTCTAGGGATTGAACTCAGGGGCACTTGACCACGGAGCTATATCCTTAGTCCTATTTTTGTATTTTACTTAGAGACAGGACCTCACTGAGTTTTTCAGTGCCTCACTTTTGCTGAGGCTGGCTTTGAACTTTGAGGCTGGCTCCTGCCTCAACCTCCCAAGCTGCTGAGATTATAGGAATGCGCCACCATGCCTAGCATCTGTGTAGACTTTTGACACATAGCTGATCTGCATGGATATGATCACTTTCTGCCTAGATGTGTGGTACCTTCCAGACTCTGCTGCAAAGGGCTAGTTTTGCCCCTCTTGATTACCCTGCCTTGGGATGACTGTTAGGATTCTATTGTTTTGAGACATAGGTCCACCATAGGTAAACCACTAATCTTACCTCTGAGATGAGTCAAACTGGAGGCTTCTTGTATTGGACATTTGAGTCCACTGGCATACGGGTGTTCAAGCTTTAATTGTTAATTGTTGGGCTTTAACATAGAATTTGGTCCATGGCTCACAATATGGTTTGGGATCCTTGTTAGACTCTGACTTAATGATGCTATTTTAATTTTTTCTTTTATTATACTTTTAAACATCTTTAGAGGCCATTAAAACAATTGGTAAATTGAGTATAATAAAATAAGATGTTTTGTGAAATTATTGAATATGGAATACTAATGGCAACAGAAAGTTGCACTTTAATATTGAGTTATAGATGAGTTTTTCTGGTAATTTTGCATATTAATTGCTGGAAATACATCAGTACATTTTACATGAATGTACTTATCAGGTACAGATGAGTTCCCTCCCTGATAGAATCATTATTTAGTCTACTAGATTTATTCTGATATTTTGTCCCTTAAATTCATTTTTTAAAGCTAATATGATTTTAGAATACGGTGTGAAACAAATTGTGGAAATGTTATTTCTGATGCTAATCAGTCTCTCTCTTAATGTAAAAGTACTATTTTTAAAAGAAAACATGTATTTACAACACTAATTGAAACAAATATATTGCATAATGGCAACAATATGGGAAATGGCATTGCAAAATTTGCAATGGAGAGGAAACATTGGATGGGAAGCAGCATTGCAAAATTTGACTCAGTTTTATCACTCCCAAGAATTTTCATTAGAGCTCCAATATAGAATTATTAGCTGTAAATAGAGATCACCTAATTTGATGAAGGGGCTGTAGGCCTGCAGATAATTGAACAAATATATCATGGTTTAAAAAAAATCACACTGAGATGACAGTAACAGCGAACAGGGCAGAGGAAAGAAAAGAAGATGGAAAGAAAAGGAAAAGAAACAATGATGGATTTGTGTGCAATAAAATGCTGTTTCAATACCAGCCTACTTAACACGCTCTCTCAGTAACAGACCATTGTTCTTTCTCAAACACTTTTTGCTTGGCTGCTTTCCTTCCCTATTTAGGAGGAGGACAGTCCTCCTCTCTCCCCTTCTGGTTCTTTGACCACAGACTAACACTGTTGCTGAGGTTGTTAGGGAAGTAGTGGAATTTTGCATCTGTAAATGTGGTAAATGTGTTCAGCCTCTGTAAGGCGGCTTCCATCACAAATGCTCCTGTTATCCTTCTGAGATGCTTTATTTCTGGTTGATTTTTTAAAAATAATTTTAATGTTTAAAGAGACTTCTGTAGATTATTACTTTCTTTTCCCCTTCTTTTAGGGGTGTGCATGCCTCGATATGCAAAATGCACACTGCAAAAGTATTTCAGTATAAGGAGTTGAGGTTTTTTTGTGTGTGTGTGTATGTGTGTGTGTGTTAAATTCTAAAAATAGGAGTTGCAGAACTAGGGAAAATATGTGTACACTTTAGTATCCAGAACGACTTCTACTTTTAAAGAAAATAATTGGAGAAGTAGGATAGAAAGTATAAAAGTATGTGGCCAAGTCACAATGCCTGACAAGGGTATGGCCATTAGATTATGTTTTCACACAGGGTTTTGCACACTCTGTCCAGTTGACTAATGACTGAAACAGTTTAATGTGTAAGGAAGCCACTTGGATCAGTGGGTTTGTACTTCTTGAAACTATGCAAGTGCTTACATATCTTCCAAAGTAGCAGTTAATAGGTTACTTTACCTATACATGTCTGTTTTCCATACTTTGCTTGCCCATGTTTGCCAAGTGCTAAGTCATGACACATGATCTAAGTAAGGGTATGTTTATGAGGACTGTGCAACAGATTATTTGGAATTGGGACTATCCCCTGAAATTCATGCATTCAGCATGCATTCAACAAGTTCTTATGGAATGTTTACTAAATGCTGGGCATTGTTATGGGTGCTGGGGATGCAGTGGTGACAAAATAGTAAAAATTACTTATTCTCTAGAGGGAGTAGATAGATAATATCTAATAAATAGATAAATATATATATAAGTAAATCTATAAAGTATGTTTGTGATATAGTACTTGGGAAAAACAAAGCATAGAAAGGGGCTAGCAAACATTGCTAGGGCAGTAGAAAATGAAATTTTTGATAGTGATATTTTGATAATGATATCAAAATATCACTATTAAATTATTAAATTTTGATAATGATATTTATTTCTGGGACACATGGTTCTTGTACCACAGCTCCAGGTCTCCTGCATTATTTTCTTAGACTCTACAACCTGCACAGACCTCAAGAAAAGAGAATTGACCTTTCATCCTGAAGAGGTAGGTTCTACCATTTCAAACAAAACAAAACATTCCAAGAGCTTTTTAGTTATTGTAGGTTGCCAAAAATCAACTGAAACAATGAAGTAGCAAATAGCCAGAGATCCTGAGAAAGAGGCATAATTTTAAAAAATTTTAAAAAACCTGCTCCTAATTCAGACATTTGAATCTGTATCTCTATACCTCTAACAGGATTGTCATTCTTTGCTTAGTTAAGGAGAACAATGATTAGAAAGAAGCAGTAATTCCAGGGCAAGGAAGTTCACTTAGTGAGAACATGATACACCTGTCATTTATTGGCCCAAGGAAGTATAAACAGTAGAAGACTCTTGTCTGTCTCCTCTGTCTTCCAGAGCATGCCCTGCACTTGCTGCCTGTTTTTTGCTTATTGGGTTCCCCTACCTGTTGTGTGGGTTTCTGCTCTCCATATTTGTTTTTGTTTATCAAAACTCTACTCATCTCCTGATGACAGACCCAGCCTTTTATCTCTATTTCTGTGGTATCTTGCACAAGTAAATGCTCAACAAATGTCTGATACATAAAAGAGTGAGTGGATTGGGAAGCTGAGACAGGAGGATCACGAGTTCAAAGCCAGCCTCAGCAAAAGTGAGATGATAAACAACTCAGTGAGACCCTTTCTCTAAATAAAATACAAAAATAAGGCTGGGGATGTGGCTCAGTGGTGGAGTGTATCCTGAGTTCAATCCCTGGTACTGCTCCCCCCGCCCCCGGCAAAAAAGAGAGTGAATGTATGAAATAAGGGAGCATTATTGGCATATACCTACTTCATTTTACTATCTACAGATTTCTGTTACAAGTGGCGTTTCCAGGCTTTGTCCCATCTCTGACTTAGACTCTCCTTCCTTTCACATTCCTCTGAATAAACAAAACAAAACAAAACAAAACTAGTTAAGGAGGATGCCAGACAACTCAACCACCAGAGAGGGAGGCTTTCCCTCTCATGTTTCTGAGTGGCCATCAAGTACAGTTTGCTCTTTTCTCACTTCCCTTTAACAAAATGGCTGATTTTTCCTTACTGGGGCCTTCTGATGCCTTCTTGCTCACTAAGTTCCTTCTCATCCTCCAGGTAGACAGATTGGAACAGGATTTCATTTGTAGCCTGTCAGCTCTTGTCAGCTGGCAGAGATATGATTGAGCATTAAGAGGGGATTGGGGGACTGGGGTTATGGCGCAGTGGTAGTGTGTTCTCCTAGCAAGTGGGAGGCACTGGGTTCGATCCTCAGCACCACATAAAAATAAAATAAAGCTATTGTGTCCACCTGCAACTAAAAAATAAATAAATAAATAAATAAATAAAGAGAGGACCGGTAGGAAGAGTTATTAAGGGAGCATCAACTTTGGTTTATCAGTGGGTGGGAAGTGGAGGATGAGTACGCACACATTTTCCAGTTCATTAAAGAGAGCAAAATTCCCAAACTTTGGACCTAGCGGCGTGCCTATCCTGCCCCATTCTCTAATAGTGTGACCTTCACACCTTGTACCTCAACCTGTAAAGGTATGGACTGACAGCTGCTTCTCAGTTCTGGGAAATACAAGTGGGTTGGTCTGTCACAAAAACAAGGCTAGAAATCCTTAGAGGAGTGGAAAAAACAAGGAGAAATCCCCAAAGCTTGGCGTGATGAGTCATGGCTTTGTGAGCTCACTTTGTTCACTGCTTTGGTACAGTGTTTTTTGTTTTTTGTTTGTTTTTAAGCTTAGTTTTAAACAAAGCCTAAGAATTTTTTGTTGTTATCATCATTCTTATTATCCTTATGGTCATCGTCACAGCTGTGATAAGTGAATGCCAACTCTGATCTATGCTCTTTATGCTTTACATGGATTAGTTCATTTAATCCACAAATACCTTTACCAAGGACCCTAAACTTTTGACTATTATTTCATACTACATTAGAAAGAAAAACTATAAATTTTCTATTGTTGGTATAAACTTCAAGGTAAGGTAAAGCCATGAAGGGAAGTCATTTGTAAATAGGAATATTTTATCTTATTCCCACTTTATCCTAAAACTTTAGTATATAGATTTCTAAATGGATTAGAGAAGTTTGGATTCACATAAAAGAGAAATGAGTCAAATCATAATTATATGCCGTTGGTCTAAAAATGAGATTCTGAAGACTTTTCATTTATTGGTAAAATTTATGGTCATGCACATGAGATGATAGGACTGGTTCTGTCTTCAGTTTATAGGTGTGCATACTGCAGTAGGGAAAATTAAAAGACTTAAAATTGAATTCAAAGCTTATTTTGTTTTATTTAACTTATGAATCTTGATGTTTTATTTTCTCATGCAATTTCAAGTCTCCTTTAAATAGTTTAAAAATAGCTTTTAAGTCTGCTACTTTTGAGCATGCATAAGATTATAGCAGTAGTAGACTTAAGAGTGTTTAAGAACTATTTAGAGCAGTTTTCTAATTGCCCACTTTAGCACAGATTATAAATCAACAAACATTTTCTAAATTCCTGTTCCATGCCAGGAGTGGTGTTAGATGTTGGGGATAGAATTCAGCTAAACACTACCAATTACAGCCTGCACCTACCTTGGACAGCACCCAATAGGGTTTAATATGGGATGTATTGGAAGGCTCATTTAAACATGTCTTCATATGTTGCCAGGGAGAGCCCAGGCTTTTCATTAGTGGCCAAATGATTAAAAATCAATTTATGTGTTGTCTGAGTTAACTTTTTAATTAAAGTCAGTGATGGATTGGGTGAAGGGAGTATTAGGTATGGTTTGAATAAGAGTTAATGGCAGTAGAGGCTTTGGTCATATGTTTTCCTTTTGTTAATAATCCTTTGTATCCTCCAGTATCATGGTCTAATTTCAGTAGAATTAAGCTTAAACAGCCCAAAATTATATAGTTAATAAACCCTTTTTCAAATACTATTTTGAGTTAATGTAAGTCAGCCACCATGATTCTGATCCACAAAGGCTGGTAAAAATGGATTGGGACAGGAGGCAAGGGCCTCTGTATTGCTAGTTCATGGGGACTGATGAGGTGTTTTGATTTTTTTCTTGTAACAATTTTATTAGGCCATCTTCTAGGGTTGGACAGGCTATTTGTTAGAAGACCAGAATCTGAGTAAGGCAATGAGCAGAGATGTAAGAAATCAAGGTTGAATCCCAGATGCCTCTTACTTGCCACCAGTGTTAACTCAGGTTTGTTATATCATCAGTAAGACAGATATGGTAGATTTTATAGGCTGTTGTGAAGATTTAAATCCAAAGCACCCAGCACAGCATCTGACTTGTTCCAAACATTGACTTTCTCTCTTCAACTTCTAGTGATCCCCAGAATGGAAATGGTGTTAGAACATGTGCCCTGTATTGTTCTACAGGTAGTATTTATGTAGGTAATGACAGTCACTGCTTTTTATATTGATTGCAGTTTGAAATGTAGTATTTTCATTGTAAGAAAGGTGTAAATTCAATCAGTCTTACTGAATATCTTTTATGTAGCGGGCTTTGTAGAATACATTAGAGATATAAAAATGAACAAGAATTCATTTTATTCAAGGAGCTCACAGTCTGTTAAGGAAAAGGGATGCAGAGTTAACTGACCAGAGTGGAATATAGTGAAATTTTACTTTCTGAATGGATACACTGCTGTATATTACAGGGTTGGTCAGGACTCTGTCTGCTGGGTGGTGGAGTCAGGCCAGGCAAGGCTTGTCAGAGATGTTATTTAATTGGGCTTTGGGATATGATGGACCTCAGGCTGCGGTGGGGAGAGTCTTAACAGAAATTACAGTCAGAAGAGATCATCTAAGGTGAGGCATGGAGCTAGAAGGTGCCTGGTGTACTCTTTTTTGGAGTCTGAGGAATACAGTATGACTGGATTCTAAAATAGTTGAGATTGTACAAGTGAGACTAGAAGTACAGCTTAAGGCATACCTTGTTCATGTTCTAATAAGCTCTAAAAAGAATGCATTTCTTAACTTATATTTTGAATGATCATAGATTCATAGGCAGTTGCCAAAATAGTGGATAGTCTCTTGAAGTCTTCATTCAGCTTCTACCAATGATGGCATTCTGAATAAGTGTAGTGAAATATTAAACTGAAGAAATAAGCATTGGTATGGTACTATTATCTGGACTACAGAATTTACATTTTTACTTGCTTTTATATGCACTCGGTGTGTGTGTGTGTGTGTGTGTATGTTTTGTGTGTGTTTCTATCCATCACAAGGAACTCCCTTTACTCTCCATTTATATTCAAATCTGCTTCCCATGCCTGTCCTGCCCCCTGGTAATCACTAATCTTTTATCCATCTTTATAGTTTTTGTCATTTTGAGCTTGTTAATAAATTGAATTTTATGTAACATTAAAAAAAATGAAACAATGCTCTTGAGATCCATTCAAGTTTTTCATGTATCATTAATTTGTTTCTTTTTATTTTGGAGTAGTATTCCATTGTATTGCTTGACCATTCACCCATTAAGGAGCATTTGGGATATTCCAGTGTTGGGTTATTTGGAATAATGCTATCATGGGCATTCTTGTGCAGGTTTTGTGTGAATATAAATTTTCATTTTTCTTGAGTGGGGTTTTGTTTGGGAGGAATCTTCAATTCAGATATAGATTTGAACCTAGCTCTGAAAGCCCAGAATACAGTGGTAAATACCTTAGTCCATGAGCAAGCTCTGCATCCACATCTCATTGTGCTTTCAGTGTTCTCTGTTGTGACCTTTTTATCTTTATGGGGGCTTTGATCTGCAAGGACCAGTTGGGGTAATGGGATGGTCAAAGAAATATAGGCCGGAAGCCACAAAATACTTTAAGTATAACTCAAAATTCTACTTATATTTTAAAAATAACATAAATCACACCAAACTTTCATATAAATTCCCCTTTCTTCTCTATTTCTTTCAGCCACCTGCATACTCATAGCTCTTTTATTCTCCCTCAAATACTCCTCCATCATCCCTGCATCTTATCTTTTCTCACTTGCTGTACCCTCTTACCTATTAAATGGATTGGATTTTCACACCTCTCTTTACTGTAGCCTCCACCCAAGGATTTTCCCTTCTCGTTTTTGCCTTTTTAATCTGCTAACCCTAGCCCCACCACTTGGCTGATTAATAAGTGTTCTCACTTGCAGGTATCATAGAAACTAGTTTAGCAGCACATTATTATGGATATGAATGTATTTTTATTTGTTTAGGGACTATGAGCAGGAATGTTTTTAGTCTCTTTCCAAAGGCATTTTTAGAGGCAAGTTCTTTCTCTGAGACATTCATCTTATTTAATCAAGGGCATCTCTGCCCTTACTCTCTACCCCAGTGCCATTATCCAGGGAGTATCTATGGGAAAAAAAATTAATTTGCTTCTTATTTTTGAATTTTAATTTTTCTTTATATTTTTCATTGCTTCTTTTTAGTTATACATGACAATACAATTCACTTTGACATAAGTTTAAAAGCATGGAATGTAATTTGTTTTAATTCAGTTCCCAGTATTTTCCCTTCCTCTCCTTTACTCCCTCCCCCTGTTCTCTTCCCTCTACTCTGCTGATCTTTCTGCCTTTTTTTAAAAAAATTAGTGTCTTGTAGATGTACATGACAATGAAATTCACTGTGGTATATTTATATATGTACATAGGAATGTTAGGTCAGATTCATTCCATTGTCTTACCCTGTTCCATCTCTCCTCTCTTCTCTCATTCCTCTTTGTCTACTGACCTTTCTTTTGTTCTTCTTTTTGTCCCCCTCCACCTTATAAATTTGCTTTTAAAATGCATTCCTTGGCTTCTTGTCTTTCTCTGTTCTGGCCCCAAATCCATGTGTTCTTCTTTTCTAGACAAATCACCATTCTAGGACTTGAATTTGTTTCCAGGTATTTTATTAGTGAGAAATGCAGGATTAGCTCTAACTCTCACAGGTGAGACATCTCTAATTCTGACAGGTGGGAAATCTGTTGCTCACAAGGAAACAAAGGTCTGAAGGTTTCTGGATGTATTTGTAAGAAACAGGAAGCTGCTTCTGAATTTATTGCTTTTCTTTGGAAAGAAATGAAGAGAGACACAGATCAGCAACATGAATGCTGAGCAGCAAACTCTGGAGCTTTCTGCTCTAGTACCGATCATGTAGCTCTCTAGGAAGAGGTGTATGCCTCTGAGCAAGTTCTTTTACCTGATTTTTAGCATCTGTAAAATGTAGGGGCTGGACTGAGTTTTTTTAAACTCTAAAATTTTGGTACTAGGGTCCACAGATACAGAGAATCTAAATGAGTTGCTCAAAATCACATTGTTTACCCATAGCAGAGCCAGCATTCAAACTCATGTGCCTTCTACCTTCCTCCTTCATTTGTGTCTCCGTAGCACCAGCTGTGTTCCTGGGTAATAGGATGGCTTGAGTGGAGGTTGGATACCTTCTGTACTTTCTGAATCATTTCCTCATTAATCCAGCCGCAGGTAACCAAGTGCTCTTTGTTATTACCATTTACATTCTGAGCAATTTTAGGTTCCTTAAATTGGTTGGTTTCTTTTTGGACTTTTCAGTAGATCTCCCCCCACCCCACCCCCACCACCTCCACCACCAGTGTCCTGTGATAAGGATTGTGGAAATCTTTTTTTTTTTTTTTTTAAATATTTTTTTAGTTGTAGATGGACACAATGTCTTTATTTTATTGCTTTGTATGTGGTGCTGAGGATCGAACCCAGGGCCTCATGCATGCGGGGCAAGCGCTCTGCCGCTGAGCCACAACCCCAGCCCGATTGTGGAAATCTTAAATAATGTTCTCCAAAACCTCATTGCAAATTGGTATTTTACTTCACACAGAGACATTATTCCACAGGAGCAAAAAGACATACATGCTTTATTTCATCTTAAAAATCAGAAGCAGTATTTTCTACATTAAATTATTTGAGTTTTGACAGTTTTATTCTCCCTGAGTTTCACTGCTTATTTTCTTAATGTTTTTCTTTAAATTGACTTACTTTATTATACTTAAATACATGTAAAAAATGTAATAAGTGAACTGATAAGTTGATTTATTTTATATTGTTTCCAATTCACTTTAAAGTCATTAACTATAAATTGAAAAAAGCATCATTGTACCATCTAAAACCTTCTCATGTGTATGTATTATGCTTTGGAAAATCCTCCTTAAGACCAACCGTGTCAGTTGATTGGATGCCAGAGAAGAGAAGAATAAAAAAAGATAAGAAACAAAAATGATACTGCGATGAGCCTATAAGTTATATGGGTAATAAATGAGAATGGAAATGTGAGTTGGTAAAGACAAACAAATGTTTCCCTGGCATCAAGCCCCTGATATTGTTAAGATGAAGTTATGTATGTAAAGAAGGAAATTGAACAAAATGACATTCTATTTTGGTGCTTAAATACTTGCACTCTCTTCTTTTTTATGGCTCTTGCATCGTTAAATAGGACTAGGGTCATAAGACCAGTAAATGCTGTGCTGTATATCCTGTCAAGAAGGCCTGTCTTTTTGTCAGGCAAAGGAATGCTTGTCCTTCTTGCAGGAAGGTGAAGGAGAGTCAGAAGCAAATGAGATCAGATTCAGATTGCCAAGTAAAGAACAGCACCATTGGAGGCCAGAAAACAGATTAACAGGAAAGCTTAGTTAGAAGGAAGAGAGTAGGTTGGGCCTGGCTTAATGGGCATGTGACTTGTGTGGTTACACAGATTCCCATCTTAGAAGTTACCCATATTTGATTTCATGTTTTGCTGTGACTGTCTTGAAATTCTTAATTTCTGAATAAGGGGCCCTGCCTTTTCATTGTGCTCTGGGCCCTATACACTATGTAGTCAGCCCTTGGTTTGGGATAGGGAGATGCTTATTTTAATTTTGTGGTTTAAGTTCATGGAGTAGAACTGGAAGAGTGGGAATTAGGTAATGAGTTGCAAAATGGAGGTTTCAGCTACTAGCTGGTGTTGACTCCTCTAATTGACTTTTTTTTCTCTTATTAGAGCTTTATAGTTATACATGGTAGTTAGATCATCCTGACAAACTCATATATATGCATGGAATTTGATTTCAGATCACATCCCCTTCTTTTCCCTTCCCACTTCTCTCCTGTCCTCCTTCCCCTCTTCCATTTTCCTTCCTCTACTTTACTAGATTTCCTTTTGCTGGTCTATTTATTTATCTTTGATTAGTTCTTTCTACCTATGCATAAAGGTGATCTTCTGTGTGGTATAATTTTATATGAACATAACATGATTTTTAAAGAATTCATTCTGCATTGCCTCTATCCATCCCTCCACTCTGCCTCTCGATCTCCTTCTTCTACACTACTGATCTTCTCTTTATCTTCATGTTATCCTATCCTTTTCTCCCCGTTTCCTTTATTTTACTTTGAGTTTCTGAGTTTGGCTTATTTCCCTTAGCACGATATTCTCCCTTTCCATTCATATACTGGCAAATGCCATAATTTCGTTCTTTTTTGTGACTGATTAGAACTTCATTTTATATCTATATCTCTCTCTATATATATATCAATCACAATTTATTAATCCATTCATCTATTGATAGCACCTGGGTTGATCCCATAATTTAGCTATTGTGAATTGTGCTGCTATAAACATTGAGGTGGATGTATTGCTATAGTATGCCAACTTTAGGTCTTTTGGGAAAATACCAAGGAGTAAGATAGCTGGGTTGTATGGTGATTCCATCCCTAGTTTTTTGAGGAATCTCCATACCGCTTTCCAGCGTGGTTGTACTAGTCTTCAGTCCCACCAATACTGTACTTCTGATTGACTTTAGTTCATAGATTAAGGGATCCAACACTGGACTCTGGGATTCCTTTTGGCTTAAGCTTTTAGGCTGGCTGACTGCCTTCCTGTCTTCCTTCTGTGGTTATAGGAAATGGCAAAATACAAGGAGAATTTAGACTATACAATGAATTGACCTCTAAGAACTTGAAAACACGTCATGTATTAAGATCGTTCTATAGGAGTTAAGTTATAAAATCAACCTTAGTGTACCAAGTAGGGATTATTGACAATAGGGAGTTGTGGGCAGTGGTGATGGTGGTGGGCACTAAAAGAATCATGACCTGTATAAAAGGAAAGCTGTATTCAGTCTCAGCCTTGCTATTGCCAAATTTTATTTTCAGCCATGTTATTGTCCAGTGTGGCTAAAAACCTTCCAGGTATTTCAGGAGTAACTGAAAACCTGGATTTTTGGGTGACATTTTCCAAATAAGCAGCTGTGTAGATTAACTAAAGTATATCTAAGTTGAATATATTTCAATCCTTAAGCAGACTTTTTAAAATTAAAAATACTTATTTTCTAGAGATAAACATGGAAAGTAATCGTTTAAATTATTGTATTGAGGGAGGCAGCCATGGCAATGTGAGGCTATCCCTCGTAAGGAGATGGAGTCAGGGTAAGAGTTGCCTTTGGATATTGAGAATTATGATACAGAAAGAGCTCTAGCTTTTCTTTATGAGAGAAGCTTAGGAACTAAAAGGGAAATTGATTTTTGAGAACTTATTTTGGAGCTGTGCATAGTGAACTCACTGCTTTTACTTAGATTATGTGATCCAGATCATAAGAAATAACTAAGCTTTCTTATACATTTTCCCAACACCTTAGGTAAGGTTGAAAAAAGTTGCAATTGCTCTTCTCCAGGAATTGGAGTCTTAGGCCTACTAGAGATTAAGGGGGAGCAGAAGCTTCTCTCACCCCAGACAACTGCTTTGCCCACTACTGTCATAGTTTATTGTTAAAACAAAGTCATTGGTATTATGTAGTGGACACATCAGTCTTTCTCAGTCTGATGCCATTTAACATGAAGTTCATCTAACTTTTTTCCTCCTTGATTGTGTGTTTACCTTCTGAACATAATTTGTTTACTAAGTGGATCTGCCAAAGGGAGGGATTGACCAATCCTACAATTTAGAACATAGGTGTTTCTGTGACTATTATTAATTGTAATTTAATAAATTAATGTTATGGTGTTGTATAGTAGTCTTGATTATGGTTATTGTGAATCTATCAATGAAATCTAGCATGTCTTTGGTGTGCTTATACTCAGTTTCAAACTTTTACAGCTCAGGACCAAACCCCTAGACTGGCAGATTGGTCAGAATAATGAATGTCACTTTGGGAGGCCTTTTTTAGGTGACATAAAAAAAGAAACGTATTTAAATTTCCTTAGAATAGAGATGAGACATATGGTCCATCAAAATAATGGGGTGGAGAGTGTTGGTACCATGGAAATGTTAATAGAATTTTAGATAAGCTTGGGGAAAGTTGGCTTTGGTGAAGGTAAACTGATTTCTTTATAAGAGAATTTCCAGAACCAATAGTCTTCAAATGAATGATGTAGGAACATATGGTAAGTGGTGTTTCTCAACCTCATTTGCTGATGGTACCTTTAAAATGTTTCCTTGGCAATGCATTTGGAAAATACTGTGAAATACTTGCAAAGCCTGGTCTTAAGAATGCAATGAAATTGAGGTTTTGGCGGAATTCTCTTATGGTGGTGGGAGTGTGTCTGGTTCATATGGGGAAATTTTTGTTGAATCCCAGTTTGTATTGGGTTTCATAAGATCTATCCTGAGTGTTCTGGAATCTTTAGGAAAGCTTGATATGGTCATTTGCTTACTGGGCATCTGAATTAATGCGTTCTCTAGAGAGAGAGAGCCAATAGAAAATATATGTATGGGGCTGGGATGTGGCTCAGTGGTAGAGCGCTTGCCTTGCATGCCTGAGGCACTGGGTTCGATCCTCAGCACCACATACAAATAAATCAATAAAGATATTGTTAAAAAAAAAAAAAAGAAAATATATGTATATATGTATGTATGTATGGATGGATGGATGAATGGGAGGAGATTTATCAGGGGAGTTGGCTTATGTGATTCTGGAGATTGAGAAGTACTATACTAGGTCATCTGTTAATCCAGTCAAGTTGATACCTAAATTAACCCTCATAGTCTGATATAACTAAATTAATTGTTCCAGTGTGGGCCTCAAGAGAATAAATGGGACTTGGAAATCTCATTCTGGGTCTTTGGATCTACATATTGTGAGCCATCCTGGAATTCCCAAGGATCTAAGACTTCTATTATCTGTTTATTTCTTCTTTCAAAAACTTACTTCTTAAAAGGAAACTAGGGAAGTTGCTTGTGAAGACCCATTCTAGAACCCGGCCCTATTCTCACAGATAGGACTCAGTGAACATGGTGATTAAATATCTATCTTTTCAGAAGATCAAAGATCAGATTATGGAGTAATATGATTTTATAGACACATAGCATTTTCAGAATGAGAAAAATGCATACAGAACTGCATTTCCAAATACAAAATGGTGTTTGCTTGTACAATTCAATTGTGTATTCTCAGTGTGTAATAACAACATTGAGAGGAAAATTGATTGGTATTTTTAAAATGGCAGGAAAATTACTTCTTTCCAAACATTGATTAGTCTTTGAATGAGCTTTCTTATAATCCTTTTCTTTCACAGACTGCAGGGAGCAGCACAGTCATATTTTATGTAGAGTCAAGCAGAGAAAACTTGCTGCGATTAAACTTATTGCTGCTTTTTTCAGCAGGTGCAAATAACTTTGTCTTCAGTAGTTACACTTTCCTGGTTTGATAACACATCAGGACTTCTTTTGTTTTATTTTGATTAAAGAGACAGAAGAGATTACCTTCTTATATGAAATGCAGAAACAAAGACATACTGGAATTTTCTGATGATAAATACTCTTCCTTTTGGCTTATAAAAAGCAATTTGTTTAGCAACCTTGCATGAGTGCTTTAAAATCCTATTAGCTGAAGCTGAAGTAACATTAATTTGTCCCTGGTTAGATGTTTTGTAAAATATAGGGATAAAGAAAGCTGAAGTTCTTGCCCTCAGGGTACTTGACTATTTGGGGGCCAGAGAAGGAAATAAGGTAAATGTTAATGTAGGAGAGTTTATGATGTACTCCAAATGAGTGGTTTAAAAGTTACCTAATCAGTATAGAATTTCAGAGGGAGAGACTTTTTTCTGCATCCTGAGGTAGTTGAGGAGGACTTACGAAGAAGCTAAGCTTGAGCTGGTTCCTGGAGATGGGAAGGATGTAGTGGAGAAGGAAAAGTGGGGTGCTGGTGGTATTAGCAGATGTGTCTAGGCCAGAATGGGCTTCTTTTTCAACAGTGAGCAGACTTCTTTGACTCTAATAGAGGATTAATGAAGGGAATAATGAATAATGGGAAATAAAGCTAGATTGAATTAAAATGGAAAGGACTTTGAATGTCAGACAAAGGAATTTGGACTTGATTCTGTTTCTTCTCTTCCTCCTCCTCCTCTTCTGACTCTTCTCCTGTCCTCTTCAAACCAGAGGTGCTTTACCACTGAGCCACATCCCCAGTCCTTTTTGTTTTTTGAGATGGGCTCAGTAAGTCTTGCTAAATTGCTGAGGCAGGCCTCAAACTTGCAATCCTCTTGCCTCAGCCTCCCCAAGTGTACCACCATGCCTTTCTGGACTTGATTCTGTAGACAGTGAATTAGCAAGTGGAGGGTCTAGCACAAAGAATAAGTCAAAAGTTTAATGGATTTTCAGTTTAGTTAGAACAGAAGCAGCATACAGTTTTACACTCAAGTGCCTTATAATGGAAGACATGAGTGAAAAGCACTGCATGCAAACTCTTGTCTTCATTTCTGATGGAGGATGTAGGTAGGGTGAGCCGCTTAATTTTTACTTTTCCCTTTATTTTTCCTTTCCTCTTCTAAGATTGTATAACACTTATAAAAGAAAGTTTTAAAATGCATTAATTCAAATTTGACCTTCCTTACTCTCTGATAGTTCTAATACCCAAAGCTATTTTCAGTTGTTCCAGATTGTCACAAAATTTTGATGTCCAAGTACCAACTGGAGGAGCCAAACCTGGTCTATGGAGGATTGTTTTAAAAATCTGATTCTAAATAAAGCACTTTGGGACAGAAAAATAAGATGTGGCCTAGTTTTAACTCACCATTCAGCTAAAAGTATATGTATTTTTTCTTCTTTGCTTAAATATTTGTCTGGCACTTTTAGAGCCAAAAGGCATATAACCCAGAACCAAGAATATTTAGATTTTCTTTTTACTTCTTCATTTTTTTCCAGAGTAGTTTTTTGCTTCTACTATACTTAAAAAGTTACAAAGAAATGTCTCCAAAAAATTTCTGGTTTTGGTTTGTTTTAAATTCCTGGCCTTTTCCCTGTCCTCCTTGCAAATTATTGAAATGGAATTTTATTTGTATTTTGAATTGAGAGCTATTTACTTCTCAATATCTAAAATTAAGTTCTAGCCAACAGTGTCCATATCAGTAGCAGGAATTGTGGTTATAGGGAAATAGTGCATAATACAAGCTTTAAAGCCAGAAAAATCTTGGTGACCTGAGTGTCTTACTGTGAATACTTGTCATTTTTTGAGTTTCATGGGTAGAAAAACTTAAAGCAAGTTCCTTTCTCTCTGTATAAGTGAACTTTATCCTAAGACTTATAATAGCAGAGTGTACATAAGAATACAAATAGACCTTTAAGGATATCCCTTTGCCTATAGACCTTCTGAGACCAGCTCAGATACAGAGAAGAGGAATTGGAGCGAGTCCCTGGGCAAACAGTGAGCTAAGAGTTATGGCTCCTCGGGTTCTAGGCTCCTCTTGTCTTCTCTGAGCCTTGCTTCTTCATATTGTCTTTTTAAAACTTTATTCTAATCAGTTATACATGACAGCAGAATGCTCTTCAATTCATTGTGCACAAATAGAACACTCTTTTCACATCTCAGGTTGTATCCAAAGTAGAGTCTAACCATTCGTGCAATCATACATGTACCTAGGGTAATGATGTGTTTCTTCATCTTTAAAATAGAAAATAATATTTACCATACAGGGTAGTTATGTGGATAAAAATAGATAATTCAGCACAATGCCAGGTCTATACTACCACTCAGTGAAATGGTAGCTATTGGTGAGTGGTAGGATTTGGATGAATTTGTATTTTTTAGCTGTGTTACTTTCTTCCTTGTATTTTATGTCCTTTGCTACCACCCTAGAGGTAGTAGATATGTTCAGAGCCCAGGATTCTTGAGTTAGGAGAGGAAAAAAATAACAAAAATAAACCTTGGGATGAAAGTAGTCTTAAAAGTTACCCAGAAAAGATCAGTGTAACACTCCTAACCTATTGGCTTAGCTTGGTCATAATATTGCAAAGGAGCCTGGAATATATGGCTTCTTCTCTGGTGGCTAATATTATGGAAAAGGAGATCAGATTTTGATGGATAACTGATAGCCACATTGCTGGTGTATCTCAAAATCCATTTTAGGCCACAAATTTACTCTAATGTTTTAAGAATTTTCTTTTGGAGAAAGAAATACATTTGAGAAGGAATCTTCCACCTTATTAGCCTTAAAAAGAGAAAAATAGGAACTAGAAATAAGTAGAATAAAATAAAATTAAAAAAAAAAAAAAAAAAAAAAGGGCTCCCTTCCCAGGGCAGTGTCTAGAGGCACTCAGAATGGTCCAGCATTTGACATACCTTCGTAGGATTTTCTACAGTACAGTCTCTAAAAGAACTAGGCTATCCTGAATCCCTGGTAATAGAATCATTTACCTTTATATAAAGAAGGTTGGGAAAGTATCAAAATGTCCATGTGTGTGCCCAGGCAGACTTCGAGATCTAAAGTCTCTTTGAGATCTAAAATCCTTTGAGATTGACTAAAACTAAAAAGCATGTCAGCAGGCCCTGTGGTGGTTCCATGTGTGCTAAATGTGTCTGTAACAGGATCAAATCTACTTTCCTTATTGAGGAACAGAAAATCGTGAAAGTGTTAAATAAAGGCACAAGCACAGAGTCAGAAAGCTAAATAAAAAATGAAGCTTCTTTGAGTAATAAAAAGTCAAAAGGGAAAAAAAAGTATCAAAAGGGCAAGAAGTTTGTCTACCACTTTAGTTTTTCCAACTACCAAAAGCAGATAATACTTCTAATACTTCTTGCCAACATAAAAATATAAGTATTTTTCAGAAATACCAGTTTCTTGTTTGGGTGTAGCTCAGTGATGGAGTGCTTTTTTAGCACGCTTGAGGCCCTGGGTTCAGTCCCTAGCACCAAAAGAAAAAAGGATAAGGAGAAAAATAAATATCAATTTATTTTTATTTTTTTCAATCTCTTATTTTAAAGGTAATTTATAATGTCACTTAAAAGACTTGCAAATGAGATAGTATTTAATAGGAGTACCTTTCAATAAAGAAAATAGAAAGGAAATTAATCCTTGAAGGTAAAAACACATCTTATTTTAGATGTTCAGCAGTCTTCAACCTAAACTAATGAACCACAATTTAAAAAACAGACAGACAGACAAAAAACTTGGTTTTTCTTATTTTAAGTCTTTTTTGTCTGGATATTTGTTCATTCATGGTTTTTATTAGGTTGTTTATGAACAGTTGGTGGCCATGTGGTGAAGTCACACCTCATTAATAGAATAAAAAATTTCCATGTGGTTTGGTGCTTTTTTGCAGTTATTTTTCTTTACAAGAAACTTCTGTTTTATAAAGGTTTGGCCTGTCTTGAGAAAGCTCTCCAAATACTTGTATTTGTTTTATATCACATATTGTTTATTAAATTTTGCAGTCAAATTTTGTACTTTGTTGTGTTACTTTAAAAATTTGTTCCATTAAGTTGCTCAATTTGAAAGATATATTTCAAAAAACGATTATCACACATGATTCAAAATACTACATTGTATTCCATGAGTAAGTACAATTATTATGTCAGTTGAAAAAAAAAGTAAAAGAAGTATAACAATTCCTGTTTTTTAGAGTAGCTGAATAACTTAAGAATTACCACATATATAAATAGGTCTTCAGTTAAATTAGTTGGTTAGTTATAAAGTATATATATATATATATTTTATGTTAATATCTTTATTTATTTATTTTTACGTGGTGCTGAGGATCGAATCCAGTGCCTCACGCATGCAAGTCAGGCGCTCTACCACTGAGCCACAATTCCAGCCCTCTAAAAAGTATATTTTGACAGTGTGCATATGCTTGTGAAGCTCTTTACAATGTTTTTAATTGGCATATGATTTTATAATTCATGTAATATAAAGTTCACCTTTTAAAGAGTACAGTTTAGTGATTTTTAGTGTTCAGAGTTGTATAACCATCACCACTAATTCTAGAATATTATGATGTTGATTATTTATCAATCTTTTTATGATTTATGTTTAATAGTTTGATGTGTCTAACTTACATCAAAATAGATTTGAGGGGCTGGGGCTGTAGCTCAGTGGTAGAGCGCTTGCCTCATACATGTGAGGCACTGAGTTTGATCCTCAGCACCACATAAAAATAAATGAATAAATAAAGATATTGTATCCATCTACAACTAAAATAAAAAATATTAAAAAAATAGATTTGAGGTTGCTTACAATAAGAGACTTGTTATAACAGATCAGTATGATATAAGAGATCAAAAACACTAGTAGAAAGACAGGAATATATATATATACCAAAAACTCAAACTGAAACTAGTACAGTATTGCTAAGGTAAAACACATCAACTCTGAATCTGGCAGTGTTTTATCTTCTAAAAACTTGTTGTTCCTAAAAATAAGTCAAACCATAGAGCTTCCCTCTTCATTCTCATGACCAAAAGTCATGTTTCACATTAGTGTTTGAGACTCATTCAAGGTCACGTGTATTGAAGGGGTGTGTTGGGAGGAAACATGCTCTCCTTGTAGCATCAATTTTACCTAAACATTTTAGAAAAAACCCAACATTGTATGTTAACTTGAAAACATTGCTTAATATAAGAAATAGGTATATGGTAGAATACAGAATTTGTATGAAATACAACATTAGACTTCAAACAAATGTGCTTAATCTCAATTGGTAAGTAGTATGACTTCAGGAAATTCTATCTAGTACACATTCTCTTTCTGCCTTAGAAACAGCTACAAAGTTCTGTAACAAATCAAAGATTCTCACAGACAAAAGAAGCCAGCAAACCCCTAAATTGTACTTCCAAATTTTTACATTGGTATAAAATCCTTTCACGACATGCTAAACTTCTCACTGGGTCTTTTAGAGATTCTTTCTGCCTGGAATTCGTCCCCGCACCTGCCCCAGCCTCTCAGATTTCCCTCCTTCAGTCTGACCTCTTGTGAAATATTTCTGTACAGGTGTTTTCCCTATTTCTATGTTCCCAGATAATTTTTCTTGCTAACATTTTTGTAACTATCATAGTGTATTATTATGTAACAGGGCAGTCAGATTAGGTAGAGAGAGAGGTGGTAATGGATGTATATTTCTCCATTAACTATAGACTCCTCCAGAACAGGGCCCATCTTTTATTCATCTTTATATCCCTTATATTCCTGGTACTTCATTTTGTTTTTAACACATAGTAGATACTAAATAAATGTTTTCTTTCTCTTTTTTAAAATAAATGTTTTCTTGAATTGATGAATGATTTCTGAATGACAACTTATGGAGTATAGCCATTGCAGATATTTCTGTTTATTTGAGCTTTGTGAACTTTCTTTTCTTTGATATTTCAGGATAAATGGAGTTTTTTGAAAATTATACTTCTTAATGCCTTTTCAATATATGGCATAAGGCTTGTAGCACCCATCAGAACACTGAAACTGCTCTTGCTAGGTCAACAATGACCCAGTACCCAAATCCAGTGAATTTACCCCCTATCCCGCACTGCTATCTTTTTGGAGGTTTCTGTTAAATTGCACTTTCAAAACTCTTTACTTTCTTATTTCTTAAGTCATAGTGCACTTTGACTTCCTATGTCAACCCCCATATCTTCACAGACTTTTCTTCCTCTGATGCGTCTTAAATGTTTGTCAGCCTTCCAGGTTTTGCCTTTGGCTGTTTTTCTTCTAGATGTTGTACTGGGGCATCTTAGCCACTTTCCTGAATCTGTTCTCTGACCATAATCTCAAGATGGGGATCCTTAGTTCAGACCTCTTGTGTGATTATCTTTTTCATCTCTGAAGCTGCCTCTGGCATTGCCACCAGAATAGTTTAAAGCTTCACAAACATTGCATGTTTAATATAAATTTCTCCTTCTTTCCTGCTAAGCTATTTCTTTTTCTGCATTCTCTCTCATTTGGTAAAACCTGACCATCTTGGTTACCAAAGCCAGAAATATGGCAGTCCTTTAGGATCTTTTTTTTTTTGCTTTTACCTTCAATTTACCCATGAAGACCTGTCAGTTTCTTCCCTTGATATTTTGCAAATTAATTCCATTAATCCAAAGCTGCCACTTTCTTTCTTTAGTACTTCTGCAGGGTTGAAAGTGCATCTGGGGAGTAGAAAAATTGACACTGTCCAGCCCAGTGACCTCATTTTGAGTCTCAGGATGGTAACTCAGGACTTGCCAATTATATAGGCATATATCAAACATTAAATATCTGTGTTTATTGATCCTGACATTTCTAGGACCAGTGTTTTCCTCAACCACACACAAACTATTTCTAGGTTCATGACTCATCGTTTCCCTGCTGGTCTGCACTGCCCAAGAATTCTTTGGACTGCCATATACCTAGAAAGACTTGGGTATTTTCCAGAGCCACATTAGGGAATGCTCTTCAAAATTTCTCTCACATTCAATCTACCCTGCATCTGAGTAGCAGAGGACTATGATATGTCAGAGGAGACCCGCATTCTCTTTCTTGTCCCAGAACTGAACATGGGTTGCAATCAACTGTTTCTTTACTTCAATATACTCACACTCAACACCCCAACCACTACTTCTCTTCTGGCCATCAAAATATGTGTTTTTCCCCACACCACTCAATTTTCTGATACCAGCGAGGTGTCTTAGAATTTAACTCAATTCTAATACTATATTACTGGAGAGAGCATCAGATCCCATAGATTAAGGGCTCAGTCTCACAAGACTGCCCCCATTTTAAACATCAATCCCAAATCCAGGTTATTAGCTGTGCTTCCGACTGACTAGTCATAAATCACTGGTTCACGCGATCCCCTCCTTAGGCTTGATAATTTATTAGAATTGTTCACAGAACTCAGGGAAACATTTTACTTACGTTTACTTGTTTATTAGAAAGGATGCAACTCAAGAACGGCCAAATGGAAGAGATTCACAGGACAAGGTATGAGGGGAACTTCCAAACCTCTCCAGGCACACCACCATGTCAGCACCCCAATGTGCCCACCAACGTGGGTGCCCTCTAAACCTGGTTCTTTTGGATTTTTAGGGAGTTCTCATTACATGGGCATGGTTGGTTAAATTGTTGGCCATTGGTGTTTAAGTCAATGTCTAGCCTCTTTTCTCTCCCTTGCTTTTGGAGGCTAGGTTGAAAATCCCAATTCTCTTGTCATATGGTAGGTTCCCCTGACAACCAGCTTCCAGCCACCACTTAACTCATTAGCATGCAAAAAGAAACTTAAGACACTTTGGTGATTCCAAGGGTTTTAGAAACTGTTCTAGGAAACTGGGGCAGAGAAATATATACATTTCTTTTTATGTTACAGGGGCAGTTACCATTTTCTTTTGTAGTCAGGACAGGAAACAGGTCTGCTCATCTGACTCAAGATCTGTGCTCTAGGTCACGACTCCTCTTCATATTCCTTGAAAGGAGGGAGCCTACTTCACTTGAAGGAAGTTGCTTTTTGTCATTATTGTCCTCCCTTGTCCTTTCCCATACTGGTTGGGGAACAATTTTCCCTCAATCATTCCTGCAAGGGTTTCTGTGTCCCTTTAGTCTCTATCTCTCTTTAAAAGTATTGTCATTTATTTTTACTCTCTTCCTCCTGACACAAAGAATTTGAAATATTATACAGCTATAAGTCCTGATAGAGGTTAAATTTCACTTATGTTGTAGGCAGGATTTTTTTTTTTTTTAAACCAGAGACCAGAGTGATGGAATCACATTGTTTAGAAAACAAGAGAGGTAGCTTCTACCATCAGAGATGATTAAAAATTGAAGATAGTGCTTGCTCTGACTAATCTATATTTACTTAAGTAGATGTAATTTTGATCATCTGTCATCTAGGGTTAAAAAGAAGGGCATCAGAGTAATGATTGCATTCTTGTCTTTGAAAAGTTGAAGGCAATGCTCAAACTTAAGGCCAAATATGATGAAATAGGTAATTTAAATGCAGTTTTGTTGTTATTTTTAAAAAGCACATCATCTCTGCTGGCACATTCCATGGCTGTTTAATAGAGGTAATTTACTCTAGTACAATGTTTTCCAAATTGCAGAGAATTTTTCCTTTTAGGAAGTTGTATCTTTCTGGAAGAAGTAAACATATTATCTTTTTTTTTTTTTTTTTTTGTTACTGGGGATTGAACTCAGGGGTATTTGACCACTGAGCCATATCCCCACTCTTATTTTGTGTTTTATGTAGAAATAGGGTCTCACTGAGTTGCTTAGTGCCTCACCGCCATTGCTGAGGCTGGCTTTGAATTCACGATTCTCTTGTCTCAGCCTCCCAAAGTGCTGGGATTACAGGTGTGTGCCACTGTGCCTCGCAACCTGTTATCTTTGAGAAGAATAGCTATTTAAAATATTATAAGCATTCATTTGTTAAACATCTAATATGAAACTTTGGTGGAGGAACAAGAGAAATAAATGTTAGATAATAGGACTTTATATAAAGAGACCGTTTTGGGTAAAGTGTCTATTAGGAACATTAGCTAGAGAGAAAGATCTCATGCTTGGGCAATGAGGAAAGGAAAACCAAGAAATGGTAAGAAAGGAGGAAGGTGGCAGGGTATCCAAGACACACTCTGCCTTTATTCTTTAGAATGAGCTTTGCTGGAGCCTGTGTTCTCTGAGCCAAGACCTTCTATTCATTTTCCTGGTTTTGCTCTTCATAGAAAATGAGTTCATTGTTGTTTTTCACATCATGTCGATATATTCCCCTTAAGGGATAGATAATTAGAACTCTGATGAAGAAAAGGTCTGTGTTCTGTTTTATAGATAATCATTTTATGAACATAAAGTGTAATTCAGCTTCAATCTTCAGGGAAAATGAAGATTAGAATTTATTGAACTTTGTGAATTTATTGTTTCACAGAGGGGAGTGCCAACTATTATCCCTCTTCAGAAGGAAATTGTTGATAAGAAACCATTGAGAGAAGTGAGATTTTTGGCAACATCAGAAGCTAGAGAAGCTGGGGCAGCTTTGGGAGCATCCAGGACAATCGGGGCACTGGGACAACTGAGTTTTTCTTGTGCAATCTTTTGTCTTAAAAGAAAACAGCAACAAGTACTTCCCCTCCCCCTTGTATAGTCCTACTCTAAAAACCAATTAAGGAAGATATTTAATCATTAAAAGCAATACTCTTATTTCACAGAAACATGTTAATCCCTGACAGAGATAGTTCAATGAAAAGGGTTAGCAGTGAGAGAGTTTTCCTCCATTATTGTCTGTTTCTCCACTCATATAAAATCCTTATATTTGAATGATCTATTGATTCATGAAAGAGTGTGTTGGTGATTTTATCATGACCTCATTCATCCAAAGAAGCATATAACCCAAAGGCAAAAAGTTAGACCTATGTGCTGAAACAACCAGTGCTATCTAAATCGATAAAGTTCATCCAGCTCAATCCCTTTAAACAATCTGCCTGGAAAGGTCACAACTTTTTAGTGAATATATAGTCAGCAATTACTGTACTT
This sequence comes from Xerus rutilus, assembly GCA_028644305.1. Classification (NCBI taxonomy): domain Eukaryota; kingdom Metazoa; phylum Chordata; class Mammalia; order Rodentia; family Sciuridae; genus Xerus; species Xerus rutilus. Next base: position 26,812,274 of record CM053409.1, read on the forward strand.
TTTGAATTGTATTCTTTTGGAAAACTGGTTATCTGTAAAAGTACTTCAGGTGGTTTGCTGTAGAATTTATAATACTATCCAAATTTAATTACCTTTGGAGTTCACCAAAAGATGTCATTTCTCCAATTAACTAAAAACAGATACTCTAGTGTTTTAGTCAGCTCTTTCGCTGCTGTGACTGAAGGACCTGGACAGCACAATTGTAGAGAAGAAAATATTTATTTGGGTGCTCACAGTTTCAAAGGTCTCAATCCATAGACAGCAGGCTCCATTCTTGGGGCTCAGCTGAGGCAGGACATCAATGGTAGAAGAGTATGGCAGAGGGAAGCAGCTCACATGATTAGAAAGCAGAGAGGAGAGAGAGAGAGAAGTCTCCACTTGCTAGATACAAATATATACCCCAAAGCTACACCCCAATTCTCACCTCCTCCAGCCACACTCTACCATTTCAGTTACCGCTCAGTTAATCCCTATCAGGGGGATTAATTCACTAATTAGGTTAAGGCTATAACGCAATGATTTGTTTTCCAAACGTTCTTGCATTGTCTCACATGTGAGCTTTTGGGGATACCACATCTAAACCATAACATTTAAGGTACTATATTAGTTTTCTGTGACTGTTACACATTATCACAAACTTGGTGCCTTAAAACAACAGAAATATATTCTCACAGTTCTGGAGGCCAGATGTCTGAATCAAGGTGTTGGCAAGGCCACATTCTCCATGGAAGTGCTAGGGGTGCATGTGTTCCTTGCTTCCTGCAACTTCTGGTGGCTCTGGTGTTCCTTGAGTTATTGCTGCTTATCCCCAGTCTTTGCCTTTGTAGCCATCTTGCTGCTTCCTGTTTTGTCAAAAAACTCTCTCTGATTGCATTATGGGTCCATCTGGATAATCCAGAGTAGATCCCTCTTCTCAAGATCGTTACTTGAATCACACTTTTTTTTTTTTTTTTGGCCATATAAGTTAATATTCACAGGTTCTGGGGAATAGGACAGAGACAAATATTTTTGAAGATTACCTTTCACTTCACTACAAGTACTTTATTTTTAGCCCACAAGATATAGCATGTATAGGCTACCTATTCTACCTGCATTAAGAATATATCATTCTAGAAATATGAGTGACCAACAAATATATGAAAAAATGTTCAACATCTTTAGCAATTAGAGAATGCAAATTGAAACTCCACTGAAATTCCATCTTACTCCAGTAAGAATGGCAATTGTCAAGAATACAAGTAACAATAAATGTTGATGAGGATGTGAGGAAAAAGACTCACTCATATATTGCTGGTGTGACTGCAAATTGCAGTGCAGAGTGCAACCACTCTGGAAAGCAGTATGGAGATTCCTCAAGAAACTTGGAATGGAACCACCATTTGGCCCAGTTATCCCACTCCTTGGTACATGCCCAAAGAACTCAAAATCAGCATACTACAGTGACACAGCCACATCAATGTTTATAGCAGTTGATTCATAATAGCCAAACTATGGAACCAGCCTAGATGCCCTTGAACAGATGAATGGATAAAGAAACTGTGGTATATATACACAATGGAATATTGCTCAGCCATAAAGAAGAATGAAATTATGGCATTTGCCTGTAAATGGATAGAGCTGGAGACTATCGTGCTAATTTCAAAGAAATTTCTTTGAAAGCCAATTTCAAAGAAAACCAAAGGCCGAATGTTCTCTCTGATATGTGGATGCTGATACACAATGGGGGTGGGGGAAGAATAGAAGTTCATTGGATTAGACAAGGGAAAGGAAGGGAAGGGAGGGGCATGGGAATAAGAAAGACTGAATTGGACAGAATTTTCCTATGTGCCTTTCTGAATACACAACCAGTGAAACTCCTCATATGTACAACTGCAAGAATGGGATCCTAATTAGAATAAGTTATACTCCATGTATGTATAATATGTCAAAATAACTCTTCTGTCACGTATATCTAAAGACAACAAATAAAAAAGGAATATATCATTCTAAAATTCTGAGTAGGTAAAGATGAAGTGCAAATATAAATTTTTGCCTTTATCAGTAATCAACCTAAATTTAATTATGTCCTGTACTCTCAAACAAATAAACAAACAAACAAAATCTGAAAGGGAAGATAATTTCAGTGTTAATCATAGTTACCTAGAAGTCTAAATACATTAAAATCATTAAAATGTTAAAAATCATTTTTACCTTCATTTATATGCCCAGAAAGTATTGAATGATAGGCAGACATTAGGGATTATGTTGTTGCAAGTAATTAAAAAATCTTTGAAATAGTTGAAAGCAATTTATTTGGGATTGAATTATTATCAATGAAATAATCCATAAGCAGCACATGTAATGAACAAATTAGCAGGAGTATTTTGATATTTTGATACAAACTAAAAATAGTTTACACTGTGTTTGTTTCCAATGTAATTCATTTTTACAGAGGCAAACAAAATGTTTCTACTTTTCATAGTATTTAGAAAGAAGGTAGCTTATAATGTCAAATTCTAACTAGCCTTTCTCTGTCTGTAACTGGATTTTACACAATTGATATTTATATTATAATCAAAAATCCCTTCTACCAGGGCATTGTTGCTGACAACAGTGTCCAGTGTACTTAAGAGTTAAGTACAGTCCTGCATTTTTTGTGCATTTTTGTTCTGCATTTTTAAGTGTTCTTGGCATGCTAGGCAGGTAGTGTCAAGCTATTTAGAAAAATCTCCCTTTTAGACCTTAGATATATCTTTTATGTGTAAACCAATGTCTTAGATGTCTTGACCTCATTATATGATTCAGTTAATTTAAAACTGAAGAGTGGAGCCTGGAGTTACCCTTGTTACCCATATTTGCCTGAAATTCAGGGAGCCCATCCTAAAGGAACCAGAGCCAGGTGATATATTTCTGGGAACTGTTCTTAGATTCATGGCAGGGTAGTGTTTTCCCAGTTCTTCTGGAAAGGAGTAAAAGTGGTGGAATGGGTGCCACAAAGAGTATGAGTAAGGAAATATAAGGGTATCTGTTGAATTCAAATCATGGAAGGCCTTACAAGTTTGAATTTTCTTATTTCACTGATCTCTCTATTATTCAATCTCTTTCTCCCTATTTTTTTTTTTTGGTACTGGGGATTGAACTCAGGGGTACTCGACCACTGAGCCACATCCCCAACCCTATTTTTGTGTTTTATGTAGAGACAGGGTCTCACTGAGTTGCTTACCACCTTGCCATTGCTGAGGCTGGCTTTGAACTCGCAATTCTCCTGTCTCAGCCTCCCTAAGTGCAATCTCTTTCTCCCTATTTATTTCATCTTAGATGGCAGTGGATTTACTTAGGTTATTTTTGTACTTGATTGATCAATAGTATTTTCTTTTATAGTTTTTTAAATTTATTTTTTATTGGTGCATTATAATTATACATAATAGTGGGATTCATTATGCTGTATTTGTACATGCACATAAATTAATCAGTCTTATTCCCCAGAAAGGTGGCAGACTATATATGTATGTATGTATGTATGTGTGTGTGTGTGTGTGTATCCTCCAGAATTAGGGATCAAACCCAGAGCCTCACACATACTAGGCAAATGCTCTGCCACTGAGCTACATCTCCAGTTTTCTCTATAGTTTCAAAAAATTAACTTTTTTCCCCCCAGAAGTGTATTTTGTTGTTAGATTCTTACTAAGCCCAATGCAACAAACAACCCAGGTTTTATATTTTGAGTTTCTACCCCTTGAAAAGAAAAAGGTTAATATTCTTGATATTATACTTCTTTTTAAAAATGCCTTTTGTTTCCAGGCAAAATATAGAAATTTTGTTTCCAAAAGGTGGTAGTTTCTTTCTTCCTTCTAATTACTTTATTTGAAATTCTGACAGCATGGTCTCTGAAAATTAAACTACCCAAACTATTAAGTGTACTTTTTGTAAAATTTAACACATTTTGTCTTTAGCCTGTACAGAATTTATGACTTAAACCATTATTTATAAAAACTACAGGATTAGAATAAAAAATCAAGAATTCCTGCTTTGGTATATAACTAAGTTGTTTTGGTTGTTGAATTGTTCAGGTCAGACTCTGTGACTGAGAGGTGTAATTAACATAGCTGCTTTAAAATATGATACAAAAACTAGTCATCTCTTGTCTTTTTGTCTTGCAACTGGTACCATATGGGTTTCTGAACTTCATATGTATAATGGTTCTCCTCTGCATGGACTCCATTCATTTTTATTCTGTTTTTTTTTTTCATTCTTTCACATTGAGTATCTTTTCTGTAACAGTCTTGTGAATACAGAAATATGAGGCATGGCCCTTGCCCTTAAAAGGTTAAAAGGTTGTGGGAGAGGCAGGCATATAACAAATAATTACAGCCTAAAATAATGAATGCTATTATAGTGGTAAGAAAGTCCTTGTGTGGCTTCAATTCTCTAGCATACATCTCTGATTATTTTCTGATGTGGATTTTTCTTCTTGTCTGCCAATCTTTTTCCCCCCAAATACTTGCATATACATATATTGCTTGCTTACTTTTTTCTGTTTCCAGGTTTCCTCATTTTGGGAGTAATACCCTTTTGAAATAACTGTTTCTTTTCCTGACTCTTTTGGTGGCCCTATCCAATATTCTAGCTTTGCCTTTACATGTTAACAGAGAGAAAAGTAATATGTCTCTTTGTATGTGTGTGTTAGTCAGCTTTAGGTTGCTGTGACCACTATGCCTGACAAGAACAAATGAGAGGAGGAGAAGTTTATTTTGACTCACAGTCTCAGAGGTTCAGTCCTTGGTTGATGAACTCTATAGCTCTGGACCTAAGGAGAGGCAGAACATCATGGTGGAAGGGCATGGAAGAGGAAAGCTGCTCTGTTTATGACAGCCAAGAGGTAGAGACAGTATACTCCACTCTCCAGGGAAAAAATATAAACCTCAAAGTCATGCCCCCAGGGACCTACTTTGTCCTTAACTGCCTATAACACCTTAACTGCCTATAGTTACTACCCACTACAGTAGTCCTTTCAAATGAATTAATCAATTGATCAGGTTTTAGGTCTTGTAATATAATCACATCACCTCTGAACATTACTTCATTGCCTAACATACTAGCTTTTGAGGGACACCTCATATCAATACTGTAACAATGTGAAACATTTAGGATTTCTCAGTTGATATTTAAAATGGCAGAGCTCACTATCCTAAAAGAAAAAGTATCCATATTATATAAGGTGGAGCAATTTTAGAATATGGAATCAGATGTATGGGTATTTGTATATATATGCAAAAGGAGAATAATACCTCCATTTACAGGACAAATAACTTTCAAAGCAACTTCAAGTATAATTCATCACAGTAGAGTCTTGTCTCATTTGCTTGTTTTGTAATGAAAGGGAATATAAGACCTTTGAAAAAGGGAGATATTTTCTCTTCTTATTCATTTAAGTATAAAATATAAGACTTCAGTGTTTACTCAACAGTGAAGCAAAACTAAATAAAATCCAAGGTTATATATGTACACTGCTTTTTTTCCTTTCTTTCTTTCTTTCATTTTTTGCAGTACTAGGGATTGAACTCAGGGCCTTGCACATGCTAGGCAAGTTCTCTACTACTGAACTACATCTCAGCTCTCCAAGATTACCTATTTAGATGGCATTAATTTATCTGTTTAACTTCTGAGTGAATTACTGACAGCTTGAGATATAAACCTAATTCCCTAACTTTGGGCCTTTTAAACCCCCCACTCCCTTAAAAATATTTTTTAGTACTGGGAATTGAACCCAGAGGCACTTTACCACTGAGCAAATGATACAGTCTAGTCTAATTTATTTGGGTTAGTTAACGTCCAAGTTCTTTAAAATTAACACATTGCATGAATCTATGTCTTTAGAATGTATGTTAGATTATTTCGACTGAATGAGATTAGACAAATAATAACTGGATATTCTCAAAAGGAGCAACTTCTTCATCTGGAAATATCAATGGAAGATTAGTTGTTTTACATTTTGACCTTTTTTTAAAAAATACTTATTTTTTAGTTGTAGGTGGACAGAATAACTTTATTTTTATGTGGGGCTGAGGATCAAACCCAGTGCCTCACGCATTCTAGGTGAGCACGCTACCACTGAGCCATAGCCCCAGCCCCACATTTTGACCTTATTATTATTAGTTTTTATAGCATGCTACTATACTTCCTGTGACTTTCACCAACTTTTGGTTTAGCTGTATTCACTCTTACTCTAGGGGCTATTAAAAAAAAGAAGAAGGAGGAGGAGGAGGAGGAGGAGAAGGAGAGGGAGAAGAAAGAGGAAGAAGAGGAAATAAGAAATAAAGCCATTGCTTGGTACTAGAAACGATAACCAAAAGTTATCCCTTTCTGAATCACTTTACAAATGATATTTTTCTGAGCCAACCCTAGGTAAATATGTGCATTTTGTGATCAAGAAAACACCTGGGGGATGCCTGATAAAATCATAAGATATTTTTGAGAGAGTTCATGAGGTGGTGAAATAGAATGGGAAGGACTTGGATGCAGAATTTCCAGGTGAGAGACTTAGCTCCACTTCTTATTTAGCTATAACCTTCATCAAGTCATGTGAACTTCCTTCCTCTTTCAAATGATTGGTTTGTTGTATGGATAATGAGAGATAATATGTGTGAAAGCAGTTTATGTACAAATTCTGATGAAGAGCTGAAATCATTTAAGAATGAAATCACTTAGGAATGAATGAGTCTAGCTTATTCAGTAAGTTTCATAGATGGATTTGTAGCAGAAGCAACAGATTGAGAAATATTGGGAGGTAAGATTACATATAGTAGATGGTTTCAGATTTTGAAGTCTGGACCAAAGAGTTTAAACTTATTTAACAATAAAGAAATGAGTGTTAGCCATCACTTCCAGATGCCTTCCTCTAACTCATTTTAAAAACTTCGTTGCTCTCTATGCATTCCCATAGGCAGTTCAAACTCCTTACTTACCTTGTGGCCAGGTAATGTTCCATGTGCCAGTCTGTTCCTCATCAACATCCTGTCGCCACATATATGATTCTAAAAATAATATACTTTAATTACATGAAGAAGACAACTGTAATCTTATGGTGACTGATAGAAAACAGAATGAAAGATAGGGATAGGTCAAAGTGTTTCTGAGGAACTGGGATAATGGTGATAAAACAGAAAGATGCAGATTGGTAAGGGGCCCATGATGAGGTGATAAAACACTGAGACATCATTGTATAGAAAATTGCACATTTAGAAATAGCACATATATAGACTTGACAGTTATGATGCTGTTGGACTTTATCTTTCAAAGGGTCTGGTCTTAGTGAGTATGAGCTGCTAGAACAAAAGGCCACAGACAGACTTGGTGGCTTAAACAACTGGTATTTATATCTTATAGTTTTGGAGGTTGGGAAGTCCAGGGTCAGGTGCTGGAAGACTCAGTGTCTGGTGAGGAACCTCTTCCTTCTTTGCAGGTGGCTGTCTTCTTGTTGTATTTACATATGGTGTGTGAGAGTGCTACAACCACACACACAAAGAGATCGAAAGAGAGGAAATGAATATACATTTTGTTCATGTCTTATAAGTACTAATCCTATTTATGAGGGCTTGAACTTCATAATCTATCCCCCAAAAACCCCACCTCCAAATACCATGTTATTGGGATTAGGAATTCAACACATTAATTTTGAGGAGATAATATTCAGTCTATATCATGTCCTTAAAATATCATTTGGCTTTGATATTTTGATTTTTTTAAAATAAGAGGTTGGAAGTTAATCCCTATCAGAGGATTAATGCACTGATTAGGTTAAGGCTCTCATAATGCATCAATTCACTTCAGCTTTCTTGCATTGTCTCACATTAGCTTTTGGGGGACAATCTCACATCTAAACCATAACGGTATTTTATCAAAGAAAATAAATTCTTCTATTCCAAAACATGTAAGAACAGCAAGGCTGACCCAATAAAGGGATTGAGCTTCTGATTTGCTAAAAACTTGCTCATTCTTTAGTTGAAAGTGACTCTTTCACAGAACTGCCTGGAAATCCATGGGATATTACACTAGGCATATTTACACTAATGCCTTTTGATTCAGGCATTATGTTTTCTGGAAAGAAAGAAACTGTCATTGTAGCACAAGTGACTAAAAAGAATATCAGTGTGATGTTGAGGGATGGGAAACAGGTGGGTTTTGATTTAGAGTGAAATAAAGGAATTATTTGTAATAGAGGGTCAACATCCATATTAGAAATAGTAAACTATGTTTTTGCATTAGGTACTGGTGAGGGCGCAGTCTTACCTAGAAGATATACAGAAAGTTTTAATCTCTATTCCTGATCCTGTGTATACACAGGGAGCATCTGGAAACATAAAACTGCCAAATCCCCAAATGAGTCTTAATTTTTAGGGAGAATTATGAATTAAAATGGTCGTATTCTAGAAAGTAGTAAAAAAAAATGAGTGAAGTAGCAAAAAAATAAAATGACTTAGCTTTTTATAAAAGCATAAATGGAAAGAATGTCTCTTGCTTTCTTTAATTCTCCAAATTTATTACAAATTATAGGTGTGTTTGGAAGAAAAATAAAGAACAGGCTGTCATTTCCTTTAACTACACAAGTCAGACAAATTGTTACACAGCAGGAAGATACTCTGCTAATTTTGACAGTGCTCTGTGTATTCAAGTACTAGCTTTTCTTCAGACACAATACATGTGTGACTTTTGTATTTCTAGACTTTCCACAGACATGTTTTCACATATTGGGTGTTTTGTCAATCTATGATAAGTATAAGTTAGTATACTTGTACCTTAAGTATGATACCACATAATAAAAATAGTGACTTTAAACTGAAGATTGTAGAATTTTAAAAATACAAACTTGGAGACCACATTCAAAACACTTGATAGCAAATAAGAGCCCTCATTCATCTGGTCCTGCCTTAGCTTTCTAATCTTCTTTTTTAGCTCCTGATATACTCAATGCTGTCTACCAGCTGACTAAGTTCACTCTCTCCTGTTTCGCACTTATATATTTCTTCCCTGACTTTTATTATTAAATTATTGTTTCCTAAAGAAGCTTTAACTTAGCCAGGCGTGGTGGCACAAGCTTGTAATCCCAGCACTTAGGGAGGCTGAGGCAGGAGAATCGCGAGTTCAAAGCCAGCCTCAGCAACGGCGAGGTGCTAAGCAACTCAGTGTGACCCTCTCTACATAAAACACAAAAAATAGGGCTGGGGATGTGGTTCAGTGGTCGAGTGCCCCTGAGTTCAATCTCCAGTACCAAAAAGAAAAAGAAATTTTAACTTCATCTATCACTTTGCTATCTGGATAAAGTTTTGCTGTTGTCACCCAGTGGTGAAACAGGTTGACATTTCTTTCTTTTTTTTTTTTTTTTTGGTACTGGGGATTGAACTCAGGGGTACTTGACCACTGAGCCACATCCCCAGCCCTATTTTGTGTTTTATGTAGAGACAGGGTCTCCCTGAGTTGCTTAGTGCCTCGCTGTTGCTGAGGCTGGTTTTGAACTCGCGATTCTCCTGTCTCAGCTTCCCTAGCTAAGTGCTGGGATTACAGGCTTGAGGCACCGCGCCCGGCTCAGGTTGACATTTCTAAGTAAAGCTCCAACTTCAGATCTTAGGCTCGATGTGTGTCATGTGCTGTTGTGAGGAGTGTTCACTGTGTGACTCTGAAATTATTGCCTGTGAAGGAGTCACTTGTGGACTAGATAGCTGTTGAGTATGTTGCTCTTTAATAATTTGTAATGTATAATTGGCTCAGTGGTCACACAGATATGTCTAAATAAACTATTACTTCTGCCTGAAATCCTCGTGTCCTACTTGCTTTCCCTGGACATTCTTTCAGGTATCAGGCATATATTCACAGTCCCCTGCAAGCCCTTTATGAACCCACAAACTTGGATAAAAGTGTTCATTCTGAGAGTAAGTTAACTAATATAAGTAAATGTTTGACATGGAAAAACCAGCTGAGTGATTGTAGGTAGATGAAGGAACTTTGGGTAGATAAAGAAGCTGATTTCAACAGTGCCTGAAAGTCTCCTAAATAACATCTCAGATCTCTACTTCTCTTTTAAAGAACATTTAATAGATTTGTTACTGCCTTATATTGGACTGTAGGGGGTCCCACTGCCTGTTTTTTTTTTTTGTTTTTTTTTTTAAAAAAACCATGTCCCAAAGAGATCTTGGAATTTTCTCCCTTTTTTTTCTTACCACCATCTGCTTTGATCTCAGAACATGTGAAAATAATATAGAAATGAAAATTAGAATTCCATGGCAATCCATTCATCTTCATATATTCATAGTTCATTTCATATCTTTATTAATTCTGTCAGCAAATATTTTTTTGAGCATCTACTGTTTGCCAGGTGCCAAATATAAATAGATAAGACAAGAGCCTTGTCCTTATGAATAACCATCACCACTGACATGGTGCTTTTTCCCCCAAGAATCTTTCTGTCCCTGAAGAAGGGACTGAGACTCAGTCCTCATGTTATATTAGGCAATGTTTTATTTCCAACAGGAAAATAAAATGCTTTATTAGCATAGAAGTTTGTAGAAAAATTTAGCTATATTAACTATGATTTTGCAGGAAGTTTATATCTTATGAATGGGTAGAAGAATTAGTAACAAATTCAGAGTTGCAAGTGTAAAGAAATGCATATACTAAAAATTCAATTATATTTATGAAACGATGGACTTTAATCCATCTACCAAGTACTCAAGCTTGAATTAAAAGTCCGACACTTTTATCTCTCAAGTGGTATCTAAAGATGAAGACAACCCATAAGTGAAATTTTTATAAATTAGTAAAAACTAGTCAAACAAGGAAGAGTTTTTGAAAAACTATTTATCTCTCTGTCAGTCTATCTGTCTATCTATCTATCTATCTATCTATCTACCTACCTACCTACCTACCTACCTACCTACCTACCTATCTATTTTACCAGGGATTGAACCCTAGGGCGCTTAACCACTGAGCCACATCCCCAGCCCTTTTTATTTTTTATTTTGAGACAGGGCCTCGCTAAGTTGCTTAGGGCCTTGCTAGGTTGCTGAGGTGGCTTTGAACTTGTGATCCTCCTGCCTCAGGCTCTGGAGCCACTGGTATTACAGGCATGTACCACCATGCCCAGTGAAAAACAAATTTTTAAAAATTCTCATATGTGTGTCACAGCCATAATTTATTTCTAATGAATGGAATATTGATGCCAACTATGAGAAAGTAGAGAGCCAGGGTTTTCTGGAAGAGTCAATAATTGATGCTCTAAGCTGGCTTCACTGTAAGAAGGACTAACCATGAAAACTGACTTTTCAGAAAAAAAAAAAAAAAGCAGACATGACCCAGGTTTATGAAATTATGAAGTATGTGAATAGGGGCAATAGGAACTTGCTCATCAAATCCTAGAAAATGTTTTAAAGCTTTGAAAAAGTAGCATTAGTAGATGAAAGGTCATAGGAATTATGTTTATTGTTGACCTTAAGGACTAGAGGATTGCCTAATATAAAAACACTTTAAAACAAATGTCTTTTACTATTATAGTAATTAATTAGCCCCTTTGGATTAGTTTCAAAATTGTTCTTCTTTTTTTGAATTTAGTTGTAAGTCAAATGGATCTTTGTATCAGATTTTCAGATGTAAGGTGGAAGTACTTTATTTCAGTGGTGGGTATAGACTTATCAAATTAATATCAATTAATTCTCTATTTCAATGAGTGATATAGACTTATTAAATGAACACTCATTATTAATACCCACTTAGTAGTGGGCAGTAGATTTATGGTGGGTTATTAAAGAAATAAGTAAAATTAAATGTATATTTCTTAGCATCATAAGGTAGTAGAGGACAATTATTTTTTCTTAAAATGTTTTGGTATTTCTGTTTGAGACCAATATGAAGGTGCCAATTGACCTTAGAAAGGCGTTCCTTGGCTTACCCTGAACTATTAGAACTGCTGTGCCTGCCCCTTGCCCCAGGAGGTTTTCTCTCTAGTGAGATTTTTTTCTCTTCCCAGTGCCCAGAAAGTTACCTGGCTAAAAATAATGAATTTCAAGAGCGTAAAGCCTCCTACTTAAAAAATATTTGCTTTGCATTTTGAACTCTACTTTCAATATTAATGAAGTGGTTTCACTTTGTTAGTTTTATAAATATAAAGGCCAGTGGAGTTGCTTGCTAGATATTAGCATAGGCTCAAGTTAGTGAGACGTAGGTCCATGATAAATCTTTACAATTTTATTCTGTTTTGTTGGGAAGATCCTCATGCCATGCATATTTTATAGCTTATTTGTATTTTCTTTGGAGATGTTCAATATTTAGCACCTAATTCTTATCATTTTAGATGATGAGGATAATAATACTGAGATAATAATACGTATCATCACAAAATATAAGCATGAACATCTTTGAATTTTAATATTTTCTGCTTAGAACCACTTTAATAGATTTGTTAAATTGAATGTGATTTCAACAATACTGTACTGTACTGTAAACCATCTTTCTCAAAACAAATAATTCACCCTTTATATTTTAAGCACTTTATCTTTATTTATGAGGTATTTTGAGCAATTTATATGATGTCTAATTACTTCTATTTTTCTAATTCATAATCTCTCGGATGAATTTTCAAGCTCAAACAAAAGCTTTCTTTCATTGCCTTCTGATACTCTTAGAATCAATTTATCTTAAAATTTTTAAAAGAACTGAGAGGAAAGACAATCAGCAAATAATATGCAGTTATTGGAAATTACTTGATTGTTTTTGAATTTTTAATGAACTCTTAAAGGTTCATTAAAAGGTCATTAAGTTTAATTTATGTGGCAAAAATCTTAAAATCAGATTTCCATTTATTATTTTGGCCTAAAATCAGTTCTATATTCCATTTTTTGCTTTAGAGCAAATAGGCTTGTTAAATTGTTTTTATTTCTATCATTTTCTTTCAGATTTTAAGAGCATATGCCTGTGTTCACTTGAGTTCTCTGTCCCCGCATCCCATACTGCTATGATCTCACTAAAATTTTATTCATTTCCAGGTAACTTGGATTTCTTCCTTTCCCTCTTTTTTCCTTCTATGTTTAAATTCCGAAGAAAGTTTTGTCCTGAATAAATTTTTTTTTTTTACGCAATATTGCAAACAGACCATTGTAAACCTCAAGTCTTTGTTGATGAAGTAGTCAAAAATAGGATTCATTTTCTCCTTTGCTATTGTGGTTAGAAAATAGCAGTAATGTTTTGATGAATGGTCTGTGAAATGCAGCTGACACAGTGCAGTTGGTAGCATGCTGTTATTCCAAACATTCAGCTGTGTTGGAAAGTGTCATTTTGGTTTAGCTCTTTTAATTTGGAATTTTTTTAGAGGCTGAGTTTCATGACAGACTGTCGATGACACTCTAACATATTTAACATATTCTCAAAAATTATGGGAATTCAGGCTACATAACCTGAACCAGTTGACTTTATACTTGATTACATTTTGGTTGTTGAAGGGAAAAATGCTTTTTAAAAGAGCAAGCTGTTCTGTGAGAAGACTATGAAGAAATAACAACCTTTGATGGAAGTTGAGAAGTATGACATAAGCCTTAGGCTGATACTGCAGAATGGCTTCTAAGACTAAGGAATTGGAGGCATCCTTTTTTAATCCTCTGTAACCCAGCCATATGCGTCAAACTGACCATTTTAACACCTGATACTTTTCCAAAGGGTAAGGGACCTATTTTTCTGTGTAGAAATACACAAGTGACACCTAGTGCCTGCCTTCACTATTCTCCTTGCCCCGGTCTCAGTGAAGGAGGGATCTGGCATTTTTCACGCAGAGATGTAGGGGAATGGCAGCTGATACAGCCTTGCTAACCTTCTGGACTGTGACTTGCCTTCAGGGCGTGCTGCCAAGATTTCAGAGCCAGGGGGGCCAGAGGATTAGGGTCATATTTCAGGGCATCACCTGTACAACAAGCCTAGCTATAACATTACTTTAGCAGCCGTGGTATGTGGTATGTGTCAGACCATTTATTTAACACCCCTTTCCTCCTGGCCATCAGAGTAGAGCCCACTTTGCACTGGCCTTTCTTCTTTGCATGTGTTTTACTCAAAGTGTGGGGTTTTTCACTGGCTTATTTCCGCCTAAAATTCAGTCTAATAGGAATATACTTATTTTTGATGCAAAGTCATCTTTACTTTAAACCAAAGATAATGTTTGAATCAAAACATATTTAATATGACAATTAACATCTCCTTTTCTAAAGGACAAAATTGCAAACTGAGTTTTAAGAAATCTCCTGTGCCATTGTTGATTCCAGAAATGTGGTACCTATGGGCTTATAAATAATAGGTAAAATCCAAGGTCTGGCCCCTCATTCTGAAGGGAGCATCTTTTATGTGAATAGTTTCTAGAACTGAGTTTTGATTAGATACTGTAGAAGAGCTTTGAACTTGGAATCTGGGCTTTACAGTACCTGCTCTGAGAATTTGATTTTATTACTCGGTTTCTCTAATCCTTATTTTCCTCATCTGCACAATGAGATTGTGCTTACAGTGTTGTTGTAAGCCATAACAAGCCTGTATTTATAAAATTCAGAAGTATAGTGCTTGGGACAGAGAATATTCTTTCCTTTATCTCTTTTCTTAAGCCTAAATTAATGACCAGATTTTTAGGAGCAGTAAGGTAGAGGTGGGGCTGTGAGATTATATTTATGATAACAACAACAAAATAACTATGTATAAAAATTTCTGCCTCTTCTTTTGTAAATTTCCTGTTCATGTATTTGACCCATTTTCCTGTTGTTTACCCAGATATAGTTTGATTTGTAAAAGTTTCTATTTATTCAGGTAATAAATCTTACGTTGGGCATGTTGTAAATATTTTTTTTTAAAGTCTTTTCTTTTAAGAGTGTATATGATGTTTTCTGCCACACTGAAGCTTCAACTTTTGTTTTCATGTAATCATATCTATTGTTTTCTTTGAATCTAAGAACCATCAATTATATAACCTGTATTGATTTCAGAGAAGTCAAAATGTGAAGTAGCAAAGTCTTAGATTCATTGAAATAGAATATCAGTCTTATAGTTCTCATATTTTTCTTATGGCTTTCTTATACTTCCTGTTTTTAGTGTCATGTTTTGTGTGTGTGTGTGTTTGCACAAATGTTTATATGTAAATTGGGATCATTTTCAGTACTTAAAAGGAAGACACTATTGCGAACATGACTAGATATAGAAATGTTCTCCAGCTATGAAAACTCTAGGAAGAATGTAGTTGCATAAAGCTTAAAAGCCCTGACATGTTCTTCAGACATTGCTGTGGGATGCTCAGTCTTGGCTTATCTATTATTGCCAGAATCACATGCTTCCCTGACTACTGTTCTTGTCCAACTGTCACTGTTCCTTAGTCCCTCCTGATATCTATCTCTGGTAGCACAATTTAGAATTTGCTTAAGTCAGGGTTAGTATTTCTTTCCAGCATCTGCTACTTTCCCTTTCAGACCCTGACTGTGGAATAATGGTGAGGAGGATGCCAAATCCCATAAAGCAGACCACAAAGTAGAAGGCTAAAATGCCAAGTAATACTCTCAGAGCAGAGTGCTATAGCTACCATTCACACTATAGAAAAGCCATTTCATCCTCCCCTCCAAAGAAGAGTCAGGGTGGGCTAAGACTAAGGAGCCATTGTGTCCCTAAAGTACCCCAGGAATATAAGAACATAATATAAGACTGTTTATTTGGAGTGAAGACACCAGAACTATCCAAAGGGCTTAAAATAGATTTAAATTTATTATTGAAAAAAATACAGCCTCCATATTAAGAGGCATAGTAATCACTAGTAAGTCATTAGCTGATGATATCACAGTAATCTAAGACCCACAATACAGACCAGATGATGGGGAGCATAATGAATACTCATAGCAACATTACTGTGTCTCTGTGATGAATTATGACTGGAACAGTCCATGGTCATCTCTTTGCTTGGCAGGTAATGGGGGCTTTAAAACCATTGAATCTGAAGCCTTACAGTTGTAATTAGCTGTTCTGAAGCTGGTAATTAGACTTACTGAGGCCCTTTTACATAAGACAGGTCTTCACATACAATTTATAAAAACATAATCATTAATAGGGAATTATTTAGATTTTTCTTTTGTAATATTTCATTTAAACAAATATAGTAGCATGAGTTTAGCTCTCAGCAAATCTTGAAAAAATAGTAATCATAAAAAAGACTGAGGGTGACTGTGGGAAAGAGTAGTTATTTTTAAATCTTGGTAGACAAATGAGATCTGCCCACTTGTCTATACAGCACACTTCTGTAATTTCTCAGAAATTAAATAGCATGACCCTTTGATTGAATCCAAGCTGGAAATTTAAATAGGTAACTCCAAAGTAATTGGCTTGAAATCCAAAGTTCTATTCTGGGATGCTTAAAAATTTCTATTCCATTTTCACTCAGCTTTAAAATATATATAAATGTCAAGGTTTCATTTTCGAAGTCTGCTGTTATACTTTTCTAACCATTTTCTTCTAATTAGCACTGTTCAAATCCATTTTGGGATAGGATTTGAACTTGAGTGGGAAGAGAAGATAGTTGGGAAGAATTAAGAAGCATATAACATTGGGATGTACAAACCAGAAACAAAATGAGGGTAAAGGGACATATCTGATCTATTTCAGGTGAGGAACAGTAGAAAGGTGATATATTTTCAAAAAGGTCTTCATGTGCATGAAGTTTTCTATTCTAGACTTTGGAGATTAGCTGTTCTTCATCTCTGCTAAGGGAAAAACTAAGAGAAATGGTTTTAATACTGAAGCATGAAGAGGTTAAGGTTAGAGAAGGAACCACTTAAAAATGCTTGTTGGTTAAACTAAGAAACTTAACCATGGAAGCAAGGTTAAGTGTACCAGTAATTCTGCCTTATTAGTCTAATGAGGTTGTTGGCATCTTGAATCTTCTCCAAATAGTTTTTAAATTGATGTGGGATGGTTAAGTAAGTCTCAAAGTTACTTCAATCTTAAGGTTTAGTGATTTACTTCATTTCAACAGGTTCTGTGCCTATTATGTGCTTGTTGTCTCCTTCCTTCCTTTCTACCTTCTTACCTTATTTCTTTCTGCTCTGACTCTGCTTCTTCTGTATAATATTGCACAATATTTTACATTTAGGTGTCATTCAAAAAATTTCTTTTTAAAATGTTCCTTTTTATTGTGATTCATGTATATTCAGATATTATAACTGGAACATCTTTATTAAGCAGAAAATATCCACTTTTGTGTTTTAATTAAAACATCCTTTTTTCCTTATTTTTCTAGCAGTCTCTCAATAATAGAGCTCTGTTATATGCAATGCAGATCTTTTCTCATCATATTCAGAACAATCTTTTCCAGAGAAATTAATCTTTGCCCAAAGCAAGACTCTCCTGCAGTGACGAAAGGTGATAAGGGCTTTTAGTGTGCACTGAAGCTAACAGCCAGCAATCACTCAGTGGTTTATAAAATGTATATTAGCCATTTACTGTCAGTCTTGGAGGGCAAAGAGATGAAGTATCTAAATTTTGAAGAAGGATTTAGGGGAATATTTATAACATCCAGCCATACCAAAGAAATTAATGAATAGTCTTTGGATATCATTGGTTCAAGTATACTTTCTAAAATAATTGATTACTGTTTTATTTCTTCTAGCCAATTTTTATCCTCTCTTTTTCCATCCTTCCAAAACTTTGACAACAACCACTGATATTTATTGGGATCCTGCTATATGCTTCATACTAAGCACTAGAGGTATAGACCTCAACAAGACATGCCAGTCCCCTGCCCTCATGATAATTACGTTTTCTTTATCATTTTGTACTCAATTTTATGGCAGAGTAAAAAAATTAGAATCTGCATTTGAGATATAGCACATAGTAGAAATTTGGGCTGCATTTTAATTTATCCTTAAGTAATAAACAAAAACACTAAATATACTACTAATCTTACACATTTGAGGCTTATATAAAGCTGTTAACTGTAGTGTTTTAGAAATCAGTAACTTGTATGTCAACATGTACATCCAAAAGTTTATGAATAATTTAGATTATTTGGCTTGATGTAAATAATGTCTTAAGATAATTTTTATAAAGCTCACTGAATATTTGAATATTTCCTTCCATATAAGCAGTTACCTTTCATGTCTTTTCTTTTCACTATTACAGATTACTTTCCTTTCTGTGCCCAGGTAAGAGCAAGGCAAGCAGAATCTGTTAGCAAAATTAAGGCAAAATTGTTCTAGGTTCTGACAAGACATGGACATCCCTCCCCCATACAAACCATATTATAACTACTACTTATATTCTGTGAACGATATTATTACCTTCATACATTTTTAGACTTAGATGCTTTTGTACTACCTTAGTGATTTAATCATTGTTTGGAAAATTTTGTTGTAAATTCAAAACAGCAGAACGTAGTCACTGAAATATCCTCACTTTGGGTATATGCAAGCTCATTCTTTGTGAAGAGAACAAAACACTTTTATTTGTAGGGTTTTCATTGTGTTAGAATTGGTCCTTGCTCCAGTAACATTTTGATTTTAGCTAATTTAATAAACGTCACTATGAGGACACGAATTTGTAACGTGGATTGAGAATTTGGCCATTATTTCATGTTAAAACCTGGTTACTAACCCAGGCTCTGTTCTTACCTTTTGTTGCCAGAAAATTGTAGAATATTTTATATCAAAATTAGTCTTCTGTATATATCAGACATTTGCTGGGCTTTGGGCCACCCAGCATATGAATCAGTATTCTTATTTTGGGGTGAATTCTTTATTATATGAGCCTTTGTGGGAGGCAGGATTCCTTCTTTAGAAGGGGTCAAATCTATCCTGGAAGCTAGCCTCAAATAAATAATTTAATATAAGCTGATCAGAATCACTCACTCAGAACCTTGAATTTTGAAAACATGATTGAAAAATGCAGAAACAGCTTATTCTTGTTAACACTGGTGGCACTGAGGTCCAAGAACATCATTGTCCGGTCACAGCAGTGGTCATAAGAAAGGTTTGTTAACTGTATTCTGTTGTGGCTGAGTCTCTTGGTCTCTTGTTTCCCAGCATCCTTCAATCCCCGCCCCGCTCACTCACTTTTTTTTTTTTGGTACCAGGGATTGAATTCAGGGGCACTTTGCCACTGAGCCACATCCCCAGCCCTATTTTGTATTTTTTTTTAGAGACAGAATCTCACTGAGTTGCTTAGCATCTTGCCATTGCTGAGGCTGGCTTTGAACTTGCAATTCTCTTGCCTCAGCCTCCCAAGACGCTGGGATTACAGGTGTGTGCCACTGCGCTTGGCTCCCTCAGTCTCTCTTAATTCTGGCTCATTTCCAGCTTTTCCTTTGAGCCTTAGAATGCTGAATACCCTTCAGATAAAAGTTTTCACTTGTAAGTCTGTGGTTTCTGTGGCATGTAACCCAGAATACTGACCGATATGCTATGTGAAAACGTATCTGTGGCAGATTATTTTTTCCAAAAATGGATCCACCTATAAGTTATCCTATCTATTCTGTATACTCTTCTTATAGTGTGATTTCACACTCCTCCATTGAGAGGCAGGAGTCTATTTTCTCACTCTTTAAAACTGGATAGATCAATAGAATGTGGTGGAATTGAAACTGATGTTCGTTCTTAGGGCTAGGCCACAAAAGGAGATATAGCTTCCTTTCAGCCTACTTTCTTTATTCTGATATGTGCTTTGGTTTTCAAAAGTGTCCTCCAGAGGCCCATATGTTAGAGGCTTTGTTGCCAGCCTGTGGTGCTTTTGGGAAGTAGTAGGACCTTTGATATGTGGGACCTAATGGGAGGAAGTTAGATGTGTCCTTCTCGAAGGGGATGGTGGAACTCTAGCCCTTTCCCCTCTTTCTTTTCTTCCTAGGTGCCATAAATTGAACAGCTTCTTCTTCTACCTGTTCCCAAAAAGTAGTACCACAGGTACAAAGTACCTAAGGCACAAAAGCAATGGGCCAACTATCCATGACTGAAACATCGAAAACTGTGAGCCAAAATAAACGTTTCCTCCTTTTAAGTTTATTTATCTCAGGTACTTATTACATCAACCAAGAGCTAGCTAACACAAGAGCCTTGAGTCCAGGCACTCTGAATCTACCATGTTAAAGAAACTATACAGAAAGACTACATAGAGTTAGAGGGGGATGCCAGATGAACCCCAGCTGTTTCAACCTCCAGCTGTATGAGTTTTCCTGGTTTAGGCAATAAGACAGATATGCAAGCAATCGAATTATCAGATGATTTTTCAGCCCCAGCCTTTGAGCTGGTTCAGCTGATCCTGAATGGAGCAGAAATAAACTATCTTCCTGAGTCGTTGTACAGATTGCAGATTCATGAACAAAATAAACATTGCTGTTGTTTCAAGCCACTTTGGGTTTATTATGTAGCATCCAGAATCATGACTATTATGAATTTTCAAAGTAGAACACCTAAATTGTAACCTCTAGCATAGAATAAAAGACAATTATTGATATGGAATGGACTTACTGATCTAGTTTTTCCATTTTCCATTTTGTGATTTCATGGTATTTGCTCTATTGTAGAATTACTTGTTGGAAGTAATATCAGAGAGCTTTGTTGTTGGAAATACAAAATGTCAATCTTTCGTCCATATTGAGATGTTAAAAATACTATTCTTCTGGGTATTTATAGCAGCATTACAGTTGATCCCATTATGACCATGCCAAGATGTAGCTTCATAGTCCTTGTGCAAATATGGCTCTAAATGCAAAATCATTCCCTGGATTAAGTCCCTAATGTGTCTTTTTAAAAGGAAGATGAGGGGTTGCGGTTGTGGCTCAGTGGTAGAGTGCTTGCCTAGCATGTGTCAGGTTCTGGGTTTGATTCTCAGCACCACATATAAATAAATGAATAAAATAAAGGTCCATCAACAACTAAAAAATTTTTTAAAAAAGAAAGATGAAAATCCTATTTTTTTTTTTTGGAATGAATAACATACCTAATGGGGATTTAGAGGGAGTTTTAAAAACTAAATAAAAATAACTGAAAGTTACTGAGGATTTACTGTGTACTAGGAATAATACTAAGTGTCTTCAGGCCTTTTCATTTAATCATCATGATAATCTTACGAGGTACATTTTATTACTCTTCCTTTTTTTTTTTTTTTTGTTAGGTGGACAGAATATCTTTATTTTATTCTTATGTGGTGCTGAGGATCGAACCCAGTGCCTCATGCGTGCTAGGCGAGCACACTACTACTGCACCATAACCCCAGCCCCTCATCCTTTTTTTATAGGTGAGGTAACACATTTAGGCTGAGTAAAACTTGTCCAGTTCATATAGCTGGTAGTTGGGATTTGAATCCAAGACCGTGTGTGACTCCAGGGTCTGTGTGTGTGTAACCATCATGCCGTGAATTCATAATGGTTTTGAGTGATGTTTTAGCACTTTCATTCTTGCTTTCTCCTTACTTGTCCTGGATACTCTATGGCTCCTGATAATCAATGCTGCACATACAAACTATCCTTTTTTACACATTTCCCTTTCAAAATCAGGCAAGGATACACTTTTTACATCCTCTACCATTTGCTATAAGTCCTAGTCTTGAAGTGGTTTTAAGATTACACTTACTCTTTTAGAAAAAGTGTGAAAACAAGGCTTATGGGGACTTGGATGGTCTTGGTGGCATTTTGTTTTCATTAACTCTTTTGATCAAATCTACTTTTGTACAAAGTGTACAAGTTGTACACAAAATGACACAAAACAACTTAACTTTCATGATGACACCAATGGTTCAGTGTTTAAAGTAGAAAATTCCTGCCTTTAATACTTCGGATTTAAGTGACTTGTTACAGTAACTCAAGGATTTGAGAGCTTCTTAGGGAAGAACTTGGAGACCATTGTGATTTGTGTGTGTGTGTTTTCTCTGCCATACTTGCTAATATGGAATAATGGCAAACTGCTGCTTTAGGGTTGAAAGAAAACAAGGAAGATTATATTGATGTTGAATGAGATTCTGATTACTTTAGTATTATTTCATTTAATCATGATGACAATCTTACAAGGTACATTTTATTACTCTTCCTTTTCTTTTTTTTTGGTAGGTGGACAGAATATCTTTATTTTATTCTTATGTGGTGCTGAGGATCGAACCCAGTGCCTCATGCGTGCTAGGCACGCTACCTATTAGGCCACCACATTTTGGCCTGATGGGACTGCATGTGGATCATAGTATTATGTACATCATGCCTTACTTAATCAGCATAGATGATATGATAGGAGAAAATGGGCAAATAAAATGTTAGAAGAAATTTATCTCTGTGCTTCTCACCAATGCCCTTCTCTTCCCCGAAAGTAACTGCAGACATTATGTGGTTACCGTATGCCAGCACCACTGAATTTTTTTTTTTTAATCTAGATGAATTGATTTCCTAGTGAACAGTAGACCCCTAGAAGCTCAGTAATCCCATATACTTTGCATCAGGTTATTAGAGGTCCTTTTAATGCAGAGGCTTTGTGTGGACACATCTACAGTGGCTGGTGCACCATATTGGAAGGATGTGGCCCTATTTTCCCTAATGACACAGAAAGGAATAAAGGAAGATTTCATGTTGTTTTTGAGTGCAGCACACAGCAGCCTTAGCCTAACATGTGACAAAGAACCTTTGTTATTTTTATATCCTTTAGGAATGACTTCTGTACCTAGGCAATCAATCATGGTCTGAGAACTCCTAACTACAGAGGAAGAGGATAGTTTTACTAATTAGCCACAGAGAAAAGGACATTAATACATTCTAGAGAGTTTAGGTTTGCAGGAATCCAGGGAAAGTAGAAACTTGAGTTTTTTTTCAGTCTAATATTTGCTCTGATGTTTCACTGAAGAGACTTAGATTTAACTTAAATATTCCTCCAAAGGCTACTTAACATTAGGCATGTGAGTCCTGGGTCTGAATATGTTTTCAAACTCAAGTATTAAAGAACTATTCAAAAAAAAATATATATATATTTTAGATAGCTTAATTTTTATCAGAGATCCTTCACCATTCCCATCAGGCTGGAGAGAAATTTAACTTTTGCCTTTTTTATGGTTTTTCCCATTCTCATGTTCATGGCAAGGTAGGGATGATATTCATTTTGGCTGAGATGCCTCTTACTTCAGTGTGCGCATCCTCTTCAGACCTAGCAGCTCTCTGTTGCTTTCCAGTTACACCTGACTTATAGAAATAATTATTTTGTTTTGTTTTTGATACCAGGGATTGAACTCAGGGTTACTCAACCACTGGAGCCACATCTCCAGCCCTATTTTGTGTTTTATGTAGAGACACGGTCTCACTGAGTTGCTTAGCACCTTGCTAAGCAACTTAGGTACAAAGTTGGTTTTGAACTCGTGATTCTCCTGTCTCAGCCTCCCTAAGTGCTGGGATTACAGGCATGCACCACTGCGCCTGGCTAATTTTGTTTTTTTTTTTTTGAAGCTGAGCTCCAGGTACCTACATTTCTTCTATAGGCCACCACATTTTGGCCTAATGGGACTGCATGTGGATCATTCAATTAATACATACATTGGTACATGCAAACAAAATGTATTCTTAAGTTTTAATGAGGATTTGGGTTTAGAGTACTAGTGAGAGAACATGTAAGAGAAATTCAGTGTTGAGACCTGTATATTGGTTGGACTTGAACTACTAGTACAAAATACCAAAGACAAGGCAGCTTAAACAGCAGACATTTATTTCTCATCATTTTAGAGGCTGAGAAGTCTAAGATCTGGCTGATCATATTCCTGGTGTGGTCCTTCTTCTTTGCAGATGGCTATATTCTGGCTGTGCCCTCACACGGCAGGGAAAAGCTATGAGAGCAAGCTTTCTGGTGTCTCTTCTTATAAGGGCACTAATCCCACAGCATGGCCTTACCCACATGATTTCATCTAAGCCCATTTCCAAATATCATCACATTAGGGATTAGAATTTCCCCATATGAATTTTGGGGATTCAGTCCATAACAGGACCCCTTTCAGATTGGCTTTTAAAGCTTATAGATGTATTAATTGGAGGAGAGAAAGAACCTAGAATAAGCCTTACTCTTAATGTGCAGACACTTTAAAAATATCAGGTCTAGGACATGGAAGGCACAGGTGTCCTTTCCATCATAACACAGAACAATTTTGCATATTTAGTTTAATAGGATTAGTGCTCAATGCTAACAGAACACATTTAATTTATTTATGCTGGGTTGAAGAATGTCCCTGTGGTTAGATCCTCCCCAGAAATCACCACTGAACCCCCGATATTTATTAAACTTAGAACCTAAATCATTAACAGCAACTAGTAACATTTTGCTCAAGGATAGTGAGGACACTCTGTGTGTAGGGGATATATTTGACTTTGGTGGTTTGAGTGTCGCAAAGAAAGAGGAGGCAAACATTTCGTCCCTCCTCCCTCCCTCCCTCCTTCCCTTCTTTCCCTCCCTCCCTCCTTCCCTTCTTTCCCTCCTTCCTTCCTTCCTTCCTTCCGAGGGATAATCTACCATTAAGCTACAGCCCTAGGCCCCACCCCCACTGCCCCCACACCTGTGACAAGGTCTCACTAAGTTGCTCAGGCTGGTCTCTAAATGGGATCCTCCTGTCTCAGCCTCCAGAGTCACTGGGATTACAAGTTTCTAGGCCTGTGCCACCACACCTCCAGTGACAAAATAACATTTTCATATTGAAAGAATTTGAAAGGTTATATCTTGCCACAGGGGTAACAAATGAAATTTCCCATTCATATTACCCCCACTCTATGCTTCTAAGAAACAAATAGTTCCTTGTTTTAATTCCCTATTTAAGATCTTCAAGCCTTTGGGGGAAATAGTTTGTACAACTTTCAATATTTTTAGTTGGATTACTCAAATTCTGAAGCTGAGAAGTTCTATTCCAAGAATGAATGACTCCTCCGTAGAGACTGTAAATTAGAGGATTAAAATCTTGTTATAGATCATAATTATGGGGAATAAATCTCAGGTGGATCATATTAAAAAAGGGCAAACTCTTTCCAAGGCCCTCCTCCCCAGTCCCTGCCATTATGAATGAATACTTATGTTTCCTTTTGCTTATTAACTCTATGTAAGGTACTGGATAGGTAAAGGAAAGCAAAGAAGACAAGGGAAGAGAGACAATGTTTGCCCCCAAGGATCTTATTAATTAGTTGAAGAATGTGTGCACATGAAAATGTTTAGTAACAACTTAGGTGGCATATGATTAAAAGCCAGAATGAAGAGGCAATAGTAAATTTCTCTGGAACATTGATCAGTCAAATAAAAATTCCATGAAATTCTAGTTAAGACATAGATTGTTAATCCCACCCCAAGAGTGCCATGCACTGAAATGATGCTTCCTGTCATCATTCACCTGCTGTAGTTAGCCCATATTGCACTTTTCTGGTCCCCATTTTAAGGAGACAGCTTGTAGCACTCTTTAAAATATCCACTTTTGATATAAAAGGCAGAGAGCATGCTATTTCCTGTAATTAGATAATTCTCCAAAGCAGAGGGATCTTGTACCATCTTCTTGGCAACAGCAGGAGGAGAGGAACAATATTCTTGTTTTTGTTTTGATCATTATTACTTTGTTTTTAAATGATGCTCCTACTTCCAGCATTCACCTCTACATTCCCTAGTGTACATTAAGAATTTTCTTTGCAGCCCAAAAGAAATAGGAAATATGAGTTTTCAGGTTTACAACCAAGCTAGGTAAAATTAGAGAAATGAAGAGAACAATTTAGAAATAATGTAGGTTGAAGAGTTTAGAAAGCAAGCTTCTTTGAAAGGGTATTGGTGTTTTTGAGAAGAGCACTTGCTGATTGAGTATATATATTTCTGGAAAAGAGATGTAATAACATTATCTTATTATTTGGATGGGGCTTTGTCATAATGTTTTACTGCAGTGAAGTGGGAGGTTTCATTGCTATTAAGATAATAGCTGTGCAAACTATTATATTCCCAAATGTGTGTTTCTACCACTTCATATTACTGGGAAAATAGAATTCTGTGATTTAAAAAAATAAAGGCAAGGAATCCTTACTTAAACTCATGTTTTTTTAAAGTTCCTATCAAATATTAGTATGAACAGAATAAAAACTTTTCCTAAAGATTCACTTTTCTCGCTGAAACCAGCTCCTAACCTACCAATATTTAATGTTGACCTAATTTAGTTGACTTCGGGCATTTTGAACAGAGATAATTTACCATTACTTCCTATTTCATACAGACTACTTCCTCTAGATTTTTTTCCCTTTTTCCTATTCTCTCATAATGATACACACTCAAACTTCCTTCAAATACAGTGACATTAAGATTTGGGGATATAGTGAAACTCCGTGTTTATTTTATAGGAAAATAGGTCTTTGTTTTACTTTATGGTAATTTTTTTAAATGCTTTGATTATGTGTAATTTTTGATATAGAGAGCAGCTTGTTATTTTTCCCACTTATTCAGCAGCGTTTAAAATATACAATTCTCTCAGGTTAATATTGCCTGTCTTGAAGAATATCAGTGCATACTTAAAATTATGCATTAAGGAGTACTGTACTATTCTGATCCAAAGATTTTAACTACAGGGATTGGATAATACTCTTTTGATGCAAAGATGCATATTACATGATGTATTACTTTTGTTCTATTTTTACTTTTAAGAAAATTGAAGACCTGATTCCAAGAGTGAGTGCCATTTCTTTTCAATGTTTTCTTCCATGTGACTGAATTATACTGTCAATTTTTGGAAACTTGAGTTATGTATTTGTTTCTTAATTTAACATAGAAACCAGAGGATTTGGAGAGAGGAGTATGTTGAGTCTGTACCCAATGCTGTTCTTGGCCATTATCTTTTCAGAATAATTTTAAGATATTCCTTTCCATTTAAGATGGTGGGATCCTCCAGTATGACTCATTCACTTCCAGTTTTCATTCTCTTACTACTAGACTTTCAGTGATTTCTAAATCTGCTTTTGCTTTCAGTTATTCTCTTTTGTTTTGTTTTGTTTTATTCTTCCTTTTCAGATTCCTCATAGAGATTTTATGCCATGACCTTACTCCTTTGTAATTTGTATCTTATCTCCCAAGATGCTCTTCTAATCAGTCAAGTAATAGATATGTATTTTATATTAGTTTTTGAATAGAGGGAAGAACAAAGATCACCTGCCTCATATACATGGCTGAGTACCACTTAAAAACTCAATCTTAATCATAATTCCCCAAGATTGAAGAATAATGCTCTCACTACTGATAGATTTTATCTATTTCCCCTATAGTTATTTATTAGGACATCATCCTAGAGGTTAGGAAGCATCTGATAGCTGGATTCTCTAAAGCCTTACCTAGGTATACCTTTGGTATAGAGTAAGTGCTTATTTGAATTTGAATGAATGAAAGAACAAATAAAGGAATAGATAAAGCTTTGAGGAAAAGTATGTGTGTTGTAGTCATAGGTTCAAGATAGATATTAAACTATAATATAAAAGAGGCAGAATTTTTATCTTTAATTTGATTAATTTTCAAAAAGGTAGTAACATTGTGTAAAATTTTAAAAGTTTTCTATTACTTTCCTAAGGTTGCCATAATTAGCCCCTCCATAATCTGCTCTGACCTCATCTTCACTTCTTTATATCTGCAAAGACCCAGTTTATAAATAAGTTTTCATTACAGGTATGGAGGATATGACTTGAACATGCCTCTTTTTGGGAACATAGTTCTGTCTACCTTGGATAAAATGGTGTAAATGAAAAGATTCCTTACTGCTATCCCCAGGTCACCCAGTTGCCATCCTCACAGGTTACTAATGTTATTTTAAATAATGATAATCAGTTTA
This sequence comes from Xerus rutilus, assembly GCA_028644305.1. Taxonomy (NCBI): domain Eukaryota; kingdom Metazoa; phylum Chordata; class Mammalia; order Rodentia; family Sciuridae; genus Xerus; species Xerus rutilus. The sequence goes on from CM053409.1 coordinate 26,840,075, forward strand.
AGGAGATATGGAGAAAAAAAGTCTCATTTTGTCTTAGAAGAGTTAGTTGTGTTCTCATTTATTCCATTCATAAAAACTTTATGATTTTTAGTCTTCAGATTTATCCCATGTCCTCAGCTGGGTTCAGTATGAGAAAAAAGAGAAAAAAAAGAGGGTGAAATGTTCAAGTTGGAACTAAATATAGCAAAGTTACATTAATCTTTGAGTAAAACATATTCTACATTCATGTGACACCCTCATTAAGTATCAGACATTGTGTGGGTAGCACTTAATCACTCACTGGCTGGCACAGAGTAGATTATTGCTAGTTTTAAACCCTAGTAACATTAAATCCTACAGCATTTGGTTGTGAGATTTCTTACTTGAAGCCATGTTTTTGAACAGTTTTGAAATGAGTTTGTTGTTATGCATGTATTATATTGTGAAAATGATACTATTAAAAATAAAACTCTTGAGATATACTTCACCTATGTTGAATTAGGTAAAATATATAAAAGATATTTGTCTTTCACAATACTTAACAAATTATATGTTAATATTCTGTGCCTTATAAAGCTACATATAATGCTGCATAGTAGCAAGTTAAATGATGTAAGTCCTGTATAAGCAGTCAGTATCTGTTCAACTTGGTTTAGCTTATAGTTTCCCATAAATTATTTAAAAACAACAACAATCATGTCCAGATTGCTATTGTTCTCCAGAATTCACTTTGAGAATGAAGGTCTACAAATTGAAGGCAGCATTAGAACTTTGAGTCAGCAGACAGGCAAGAAATCAATGCAGAAAAATAGAACTTTTATGGTATCTGCATCAAATTGGTGACTGTTGCCACAGGAACCATTACTTTGCTATCTAAGAGGTGAGGGGGACAAACATTAGGGGAAGAAAGCAACCTGGGTTTGGAGGTTAATAAGATTTGATAATGAGTCCCAGCACTATCGCTAGTTTGTGATCCTAGAAAAGTTGCTACATTTTTATAAGCCTAAATTTCTTCATATAAATAGGGGAAAGACACACTTTCTACCCCTAAAGAATTCATTGTCTTGCTGGAAAATGAAAGATTAATGTTCAAAATCAAATGTAAATTAATAGATGAGTGAAAGGAAGTAAAGTGGAGTAGAAGGAGAATGAGAGGGGGGATGGGAGGGAAAAGGAGAAGAAAAGGGAGGGTTCATGAACTGAAATCAATTTCCATGCGTATGAGTTGTTGGGATGAACCCAACTACTGTGTATAACTATAAAGCTCTAATTTTTTAAAAAAGATAGATCAATGGTCAAGTAAAAAGAATATGATTATTGTTTTAAGAGATAAACCAAGTGGTTGGATATTTTAAAGGAAGGAAGAAGTTGACTAATTGTGAACAATCAACAAAGGGCTCGTGGAGGAGGAGACCTTGGGTGGGCAGGTCTACACAAATTAGGAAGACTTTGACATTTGGAGGCTGGATAGCGGGGAGCACATTCTAGGTAGAACAAGGAGCAACAACAGTGAAGGAATGGAAATTGGACAGGAGATATATTTAAGGAATAGCAAATGGCCTCATTTCTCCAGAGACAGTAGAGATCCATTATTTAAAGTTCCTGTCCTGTGTGCTGTGAGGGACCCAATGGTACTGATAGTTTAGCAGTGCTGATGGTGACTTGTGAGTGTTTAATGCATTTAATAATTACTGTGACACCATTACCCAGTAAACCACCTGGAACTTGAATAGAGTTTAATATTTTCTGGATGATATGAAAAATTTGATCACTGTACTAAGGTGCTAATACACATAACTTTAATCTGGCACAGAGCCTCGCATAGTGGAATAGGGGTATTCTTATAAATATTTCAGGAATTCTAAATTATCTTCCCAAAATAGTGTTGAAGAAAAGCTTAATAGTTGAATGAGATTTTAACACCATTAAATAAGGTAAACTTAGTTTCTTTACTCATAAATTTCTCAGAAAGTTTACTGTGCTAATGAATAGTGTAAGTCTCATGGAGAGAGATTTAGTGTGTTGCATTTCCTGAACTTTCTGGACCTCAGAATCCAGAGCTTATATAGTGACATATCTTTGAAAATGTTCTCTTTCCATTGATCCAGGTTAGTTTTATTATTAGCTGTGGAGCTTTTTCAAAAAGGAAATGCTGTATTCCTTTTCTTTACCCATTCCTTTTCCAGGACATCACATTCTTGGTGAGGTATGAGTGGGACAGGTACTCTGAAGGGTAGGAATAATACAGGCTCCCTGGCAATTCTGATCAGTTCTGTCAGTTTTGTGAATAGTAACAACCCAATCGCCTAATCTCTAACTGCTAAAGTTTTGTAAGAAAAAACTTTTTAAAAGCAGTGAAGAAAAACAAATGCAAACATATAAGCAAAAGCAAAATAAATTATAGACCATGTAATTTGCCTTAGAGTTAACAAAGATCTACTGTGCAACTGATATTAGTTTCTCATTGCATGTTTCTGATTCTCAGATCCATAGAGACCAGAGAGAAGATAAAACTTTTACTATATGCTATCATCTCGGGGGGTGAGAAAGATTACAATTCATCATTAGATTCCTGGAACTCATTGATAATGCAATAAATTATTGTTCTTTTGGCCATATAGCTATATATACATTTTTAAAATGTACTTTTAAGTTGTCGACGGACCTTTATTTATTTATATGTGGTGCTGAGAATTGAAACTAGTGCCTCACAAATACTAGGCAAGCGCTTTACCGCTGAGCCAGAACCCCAGCCCTGTATATTTTTAATCTAAATGTTTGGTATTTGACTAAGATTCCCATCTTAATTTTTTCAATAGTTTTCAGTTTTCAGATAGAATAAATATATCTACATATTATATGTACATATATGTATCTTTTTATGTGATTGTCATTAGAATAGTGTATTATGCAGTCATTATGTGTTAAATGTAGTATCATGTAATAGACCAAAGAAGACTATCTATAGTAATTCTCAGAAGCAAGATATCTTCATTTCCTGACTGAGAACCTCAAAATATATTGAGCTTGCTTTCCACTCATTATCAAAATGCATATACTTCCTGTTGGAAATTATAATATCTTTCCTCATTTTTGCAATGGAGAAACATTTTCTCTATATAAAAGATAGGAAATGAATATAGGGAAGTGTCTGAAGGAATGTGTAGAAGTTGCCAAAATTTATACCTCCTGAGATGTTTCTAAAAGCATCATAAATAGTATATTGTGAATGCCTTCCCTCCAGCTGAGCTCTTAAAATAGCTCACTCAGCATTTTTGTTAAATATCCTTGGGACATGAACCAAATAGCATTTCCTGTTCAGTGTCATCTGTCATTTTCTTGATTTCCCAAACTAGTTTCCCAATGTCAAAACATGAAGGTGAAAGTGAATGATACTGGTTTTATATCAGAGCTCCCTAAGTCAGTCTTGATACCCTATAGATTCATCAGTAGTCCCAAAGCAAAAACTTGACCTGAGTTTTGAACTCATTTTCAATCTCCATTGTAATTTAAAACAAACAAAATGCTATACTTGGAGGCCATTTTAGGCAAGTTACATAATTTGATTTTATAAATTTTATGAATTTTGCCAGAGTAAAATTATGATGGATTTTGGATAATCATTGTAACAAATACTTCTAGAACCTTTGCAAACATTGCATTGAAGTTCTGCAACTTTAGTATTTCCAGCATTACAATTTAGATTTAGATTAGGTTTAGATCATTGGTTTCTGTTTCTTTTGCAACCACTTATTTATTATATAAAAAGCTCCAACATATGGAAGGTAAATGTAAAAGCATACTGTGAAATATCGAAACTGTACTATATAAGTAAGTGTTGGTTTTCATATTAGTTTCATGAGACTTGACTTGTCTGTTCTATGTGCATTGTAGGTTTTCAAATGTGCCGTTTTATTATATTCTGTTAGGGGAAAATAGCTCATGTAGTCTTTTAAATTGTTGTTTACACACCCAAAATCTTGGGAATTAGTAAAGTCAAATAAGTTTTGGGCCCATTTAAATTACCTAAGTGAATTGGTTCATTTTTCAGATCAGAGCTCGTGTTCTTTTAGGTGAGGTGCCTTGCTTGAGATTACGAAGCCGGGTAATGTCAGAGCTGGGATAGGAACTCTGTAATCCCTAGATCCTCATCTTATTTTTTCTTTAGTTCAGTAGATGTAGAATGTTACTTAGCAACATTGTCAAAAACACAGAGCAAGCAAGGCGCGGTGGCACATGCCTGTAATCCTAGCAGCTAGGGAGGCTGAGGCAGGAAGATTGCAAGTTTGAGGCCAGCCTCAACAACTTAGCAAGGACCTAAGCAATTTAGCAAGACTCTGTCTCAAAATTAAAAAAAAAGAGAGCTGGGATGTGCCTCAGTGGTAAAGTGTCCCCGAGTTCAATCCTTGTTTACCAAAAACCAACCAAACAAACAGACAAACACAGACCATGTTTGTTTTGCTAGTATATGCTTTGGGCTTTTTTTTTTTTTTTTGGACATAAAAAATATAATCAGTAACAAATTTGCCTTCATTTTTTCGTAATTGAGCATCATGATCAATTTTGAAGTGTGAATCTAATGATTTTAACACTCTAGATTCTTGTGATATTTTACTTCACTTCATGAGAATTTATTAACTTGCCATTTTTATTCTTTTTTGCTAAATTATATATCTTCAACTTTTTTTTTTTTTTTGCTCTTATTCCTTTTATTAAGTTGTGTGTTGGAGAATGAAAGGATTTTTTTCCAATAGCTTCTACTTGGTTACCATCACATCATTGATTAAAAACAAGGGTTAGATGTAACTTGAGAATTTACTGTGATAGAGTCTGACTGGATTTTTTTCCTCATTTTGTTGAGTTGGTGGGAAAAGCTCTTGACTGGTCATTATAAGATCTGACTGAGTTCCTGAAGTGCAACAGCACTGTTTTAATTTGCGCTGTCCCTAACCTCTCTAAACAGTTTTCTGATAGATACAATGGCCGTAATACTTGCCCATTCTATACCTAAAATGTGATGCTCACAGCAACTCTGAGAAATTTATAAAGAGAATTTTGTTTTGTTTGCAACTCTTGATCCTTTGGGTATGTTTTTCATTGGGGACATTAAGACTATTACCCTAACCCTGCAGTATCTGTTAGTGAAAAAGATGATGGTGAAAATGTTTTCTAAATTGAAAAATGAAGTTAAAGTAGTGTAACATTGTTAGCAAGCACCCCTCAAAAGTTTTTAAATTGGTGCCTTGTGACCAAGAGACTGCTTCACTCTATTTGTTGTCCTTTGTTATCTTTCAAAATCTTATCCTTCCCTAAAGACCCCTTACAAATGCTGCTTGTTAAACCTTCTCTGATTCCCTCTTTCCCCTGACATCAGGTGGAATTTTATAGTTTCTTTTCTTCTTCTTCTTTTTTAACTTAGTCCAGAACTAGAATGAAAGCAGCTTCAGGAACTACTCTCATGAAAAGTTTAGGAGAAGGCTCTGTACATTGATTTTGGGGGAAAATACATTTATAGCATTGTTTCTAAATTCCTTCCTTATGATTTTACTTGGATGTATTTATTTAGAATTTAAATAATAGTGTGGGGGAAAATCTTTAACTTCAAATGCCTTTTAGTACATGCTCTTCTATCAATCAGCATTTGAGAAATTGAAAAAAAGTGGTATTTTATAGAATTATAATTTATTTTATGAATTCAGCTGTACATCTTTTTTGAAAAATTTTTTAAAATCTTATTTTTTGATTTACATTGTTCTTTTTTAAAAAAATTATCATAATTAAGTATTCAAAGTTAATAAGTCTTGAACAAGTAATCCCCCAATTATATTGATTTTTTTAAAGAGGAAGTTTTATTTCTATTTACTTATAGCAAACCAAGTTTTAGGATAAAAATATGTTGTCTTAAATAATGATGACATGTTCCAGATGGTAACCAGGGCTCTCCCACACCTTTAAAAAGTAAATACAGAAGCTTTGTGAGCAGTGATGCTTCATATTTCATTTTTCATTACTAGAGTGTTTTAAAATGATAAAAATCATTCTTGAAATATTGTGGTCAAAAAGAAAATATATTCATTGTTTTGGAGGATTGTACTTCTGAGATCTTTTCCTAGTGTTATCATGGAAATTTTGACTGGATCACAACTTAAGTTGACATTAATGGGAATCACTTCATTATGATCTTGTGCAGAATTATAATAAGAAGGTCATCTGGAAATTTGAGATAATCAGATGGTTCTGTACTCAAGAAAAAATTGTGCCTTTTTTTATGTGTTTTAATCTTTGGGCACTCACACTAATTGTAGATATAGTGTATGCCTTTCTTTGGACTGTTAACATCTTTTATAGCTATAATGATTACTACTGTAGTCACAGTGAATGACTGATATTTCTATTATTACTGACTTCTGTAAAGATTCATTGCCAGATGATGACAAGTACTACTGAAGTGTCTGATCAGGTGGTTCCCTTTTGCTTTTCTGAGTCTTTTTCCATGACCCTTTCCCTGCCCCTCTATAACAGAGGTGGTTCATATAAGCTGGTCCTTGTCTTTAAATCTAAGATAAAGGAATACGAAATGGAGCAAAGAAAGATCTTTGCCAGTGGTGGCTCTGACAGCTAACCAGCTTTAAGACTTCGTGCAAATGACTTCTCTCATTTCATTTTCCTCATTTTAATATGTGCATTTGATTAGGTGGTGATCTTGAAGATATCTTTGACTCTAAGATTCTGTAATTCATGAAAATTCATCTGCTTGAATGGCGCTATGATAATTAGATAGATTGACGGCTGGATAACGGGGAAATGGCAGAGCTAAAAGCTACATTCTATACGATCCCTGGTGAACATTCATGTTTGCATTTTTTAATAACAGTATTCTCTATGTCCTATCTCCCACCAATCAGTCACTTAGTAGAAGCCTTTTTTATTCAGATTTTACAAGTGTGTCATTTAATGAAATTCATTAGGACTAACAAAATGGAATAACAGTGATATTTTAATATACAGAATGTACCTTTGATATCATTCCTAGTATTTGAGAAACCAAATAAAAAATTTTTAGCTTTGACTTTTAAGAAAGAAAAAAAAAATCACCCATCTTTATTTAATGGAGAAAAAGACCTCCAATAAAGAATAATATGCCAGGATTGTGATTCACTTCACACCTGCTCCGTTGTTAGTATGCAGAACCTCACATGTTCACAAGCATAAAAAATATGGGGTAACATATTCAATGAAGGGTCATTCTGAAAAATAAAGTAGACAAAATTACTTACTCTCAAAGATAGTTGTAAAGTAAAAACCAAAATAATAGCTTATTTATAGATAGTATTTGGCAGTATTTCTCAAGTCCAGAAAAGTCAGAGGGAAATCCAATAAATGTCAGCATTGTTTGTTGTTTGGGGAGACTTAAACATCTCCTGAGGAATTTAATTTATATTAATGAGAAGTGAGACTTGTTTAGGGTTCTCTGAGAGATTGCTGTGGTGTCAAATTTTAATAATCTAACTTATTGAAAAGGATTTCTAACAATTAATCTAGCAAGACAATTTCATGTGAGATTTTTTTTTTTTAAATTGAGGCCTCAATTATTCTGACCTCTGGTGAACCGGTTGCCTATTGGGCCTTCTTTCCTTACCAAGTTGATAACTTGCTCTCAGTTCTCGCCCTTCCAGCACTCAAGTCCGCCCATGTGAGATTCTTACAGTAAAGCTCTAATCCAATTCAGCAGACCATGATTAAAACCTGTAATGGAGGCACAGTGGGAGTGATGGCAATAGCTTCCATTTATATGAGAACTTACTATGTTCCCAGTTATGTCTGTGTTCCCAGTTTCCAATTCTACAACTTTGTAGATGTGGAGAGGAGATTCAGAGACATTATATAACTTGCTATATTGCTAAGTAACTGGCTAGAATCAGGATCTGATAGATCTGTTAGATTCCAAAATTCATGGTTTTCCACTCTTTGGCTAACTCTTAGGTCTTGTCTATGCTTATCTAACTCCTCACTGTTTATAATAGCCTCCTATTGCTTTAAGGGTTCACGTTGCATGGGTCCACTCGATGAGTTGGGGTCCTAAGAGACGAAGAAAAGGAGGGTCTCCGGGGAAGAAGATGAAATGGGGTCTCGCAGGACGGTGACGGTTCATGGGGCCACTCTCCTCAGAGCCCGGGTTAGTAGGTAAAGAACTGCTCTTCCGGAGTGAGATGCAGAAACACCGTTTATTCCAGAAAGTGCAGAAACTTATATACACTCCTGGACCAATCAGGTCCAAAGTTACAAACAAAGGGGTGCTCTCTGTCAAGAGCACAGTCTATTAGCATAGAATGGGGAAAGATGGAAGGGAGGAGTTGAAGGTATGGAGAGTGCTCCTACAGCCTCCCTTTACCTAGTATCAGCTACATTCCAGGGACTGTGCTCTATAAACCTACTTAATAGGTGATACTAGCCCCATTTATAAATGAGAAAGAATAGCTAGAGGGTTAAATAGTGTGTCTGAGATTACATAGCTAGAAATTGGCAGAGATAGAACCGAAATCAAGATCTGACCTTCCAAACTGAGCTTTTACTGTAAGAGAAGAATGACTTGAACAGCAGTGTACCCTAAGTTAGTACAAAGATGCTAAAGCATGAATCCTATTTTCTAGTACCTGGAAGTCCACTGGTTGAGAGACAAGAACTCAAGTGTCTATAAAGCCAAGAAGAACCATGCAAATGTGAAATGATTTTTAAAGAGTGCTGAGAAATATAGGGAAGATGAATGCCAAATAGAAGTTACAGAATGCTTTTGCCAACCTGGAAGCATTTAATGAATTGCCTTTCAAAATACAAAAAATGAAAGGAAATATTTCAAATTCAGGAGTTAGTTTCCCCTTAAATACAATGTTTTTGTTAATAATTTCAAATAGTTTGTAACTTTAGCTTTAATTTTCTCAGTGGCTTGTGTTTTAGTTAATAGTTACCAGAATCTCAAATTTATTAGATCTGTTGTTTATTAAGTTACTTTTTATTTGTGCTTCTTTGGGATAGAGAAAATACCTGAACCATTTTTAGTTTCTGAATGTATTAATGATTTATATGTGGCTTGTTAAATTATCAATTTTCAGAAATGTTCCACAGATATTTGAAATGAATATTAAAATGTAGGTGAACTTTCTAAAGAGTTGAAACTTGTTTAATAGATTATTCTGATCCTCACATGTTTTTTCTTTGATGAGCTAACAAATTCTAGGTGAGATTCTCTCACTGATATTTTGGGTTTATAGGATTTTTATCATATTTCTTAGTTTTTACTTAATGCAATTAATGTAGTGTATAAGTATATGACTATTATGTTTTATTGGATTATACCTGTTATCAGTATAAAAGATCCATCTTTGCTCCATTTGATTTTTTCGCTTTAAATTTACTCTGATATGAACATTGCCTTAGCTAATTATGCTTATAGATCGATACGTTTCTGTCCATCCTCTTCTGTGTCATTTTGTCATAGTTATCTTTTATACTAGTAACTCTTTATTCAATCACATGGTTTTTTAAAATGTTTATCCAATTAACATTTTATTTATTTATTTGGTACCAACGATTGAACCCAGGGTGCTTAACCACTGAACCACATTCCCAGTCCTTTTATAAAGTTTTTATTTTCAGACAGGGTGTTGGTAAGTTGCTGAGGCTGGCCTTTAACTTGTGATCCTCCTGCCTCAGGCTCCAGAGTCCCTCGGATTGCAGACGTGTGCCACCAGGCCCACTGTCATCATTTATTTTAATTATTTGTATGATTGATCTTATTCCTGCCATATTATTTTGGGGCTTTTCTTTTTATGCTTCTTTTTGTGTTTTACTTTAACCCTCTTGTCTTTTTTGACTTTATTGATTTTTAAAAAATGCTTAAAAGTTACATATTCTTTTTCTTTTCTAATTGTGGTATCCTTTTAATCAACATGTATGGCCTTTTTATCAATATAAAAATGAAAATGCCCATAACATTTGAATGAATAAGAAAACACCTTTAGGGTGTTTTAATTTATCCTTTCTCACTCCCCTGGCTTCAATACTTCAAACATTTTATAGTAATAATCCAAAACTTTATTTCTGTGATTATCTATATATGTATATTTTACCTGTACATTTTGTTCCTTTTTTGGGGGTTGGGTATCTAGGATTGAACTCAGGGGCACTGAGCCACATCCCCCACCCTGTTTTTTGTATTTTATTTAGAAACAGGGTCTGACTGAGTTGTTCAGTGCCTCGCTTTTGCTGAGGCTGGCTTTGAACTCTTGATACTCCTGTCTCAGACTCCACAGCCACTGGGATTACAGGCATGCGCCATTGCGCCCGGCTATGTTTTGCTTCTTTAAAAGCTGTTTTGTTAAAAACAAACAAGCAAAAAACTTATTTTCATAACAATTGTATGACAATTTGTAGCTACAGTATAATAATTGCATGTGTTTAACTTTGAATTTTGCTGGGTTCATTCAAATTCATTGCTTACTACCATTTATTTAATGACTGTTTTAATACTCATTTCTTGCATTTTTAAAATTTGGATTAATATCTCATTTTACTGGAGTATTTCCTGATGCATCACCAGTGACTTTCTCATTATTATATCTATCAGTTCTTTGTCTTCATCTTGCCTAAGCTCTCTGTAGTAATTGACAAATGATTACTTTCTCTTGTTTTCATTTGGCTTCTAAGAATCTGTTTTCTTGTAGTTCTTTTAGCTCACTGGACACTATTTCTTTGCTAGTTTTTGAGTCCCCAGTTTCTTTTCTTTTTTTTTTTTTTTTTTTTTTTTTTTAAATATTTTTTTTAGTTGTAGATGCACACAATGTCTTTATTTTATTGCTTTGTATGTGGTGCTGAGGATCGAACTCAGGGCCTCACGCATGCGAGGCAAGCGCTCTACCGCTGAGCTACAACCCCAGCCCCTGAGTCCCCAGTTTCTTAATGTTGCTGTGTACAGGGTTTGGTTTTCCAACTCACTTTTCTTCTGTTTACTTGTATCCCTTAGGTGATCTCATCCAGGTTCATAACTTTAAATGCCATCTATATAAAAATTCAAAGTTTCTGTCTTTAGCTCAGACATCTTCTATGATACATAGGTATCCCATTGTATACTTGATATTGCCGTTTTCACAATCCTCAAACTGGTCCCTTACCAAAACCTGAACTTTCCTTAGTATTAATCATTTTATTAAGTGGAAACTCTAGTATTTTTTCTTCAAGCCAAAAGCTTCAGTTCATCAGGCAAAATAAAATCTTGGAATTGTCAAATTCATTAGAAAATCTTATAGATTCTTTCTACCTTCTAAAATAGATCCAAAATTAGACCACTACTTATCACCTCCCTAGTTACTACCCAAGGTACTATCACCTGATTCTGTTATTACATAGTCTCCCAGCTGGTTTCTCTCCTGCCATACTTGGCCCTTAACAGCTCATTATTCAACCCAGAAACCAGTCAGCATTCATTTGCTACGTAAAAGTCAGTTGCGTCTAGTCCCCCACTCTAAGTTCTCTTGTTCACCCACTTTTCTTTAGCCACTTTGGGATCCTTGTTCCTCCTTCACAGCAGGTGTTTATTTCAAGACTTTTGCTCCTTCCACCTGAAGGCTTTTCCTCTGATTTGGACCTGGCTCCCTCCCTCACTTCCTTCAGTTCTCTGTTCATAGGTCATCTTATCTCCAGTGTTTGAACTTGCCTCACATGTTAAAGTTTCTCAGTATATTTGTTGAGGTCTGTGCATAGTTATTGTGTCTGGGTATAATATTTTATGTCCTAATCCTTTTCTAATTAAAACTTTGATTAGAACAATTATTAAGAATCCTCTGGGAATGACTATCCACTTTACCTTGTACAGTGGAAGAAATCTCTTCTATGCTTGTTTTCAGTGGCAGGCAACTTTGCATTAATCCATTACAGCATAAGTTGATCTCATTTGTTAATTCCAAAAATTATGTAAAATTTAAGGTTTAGTTGTAGTTTCTTGATTTTTTTCAATGTTATATTTCCCTTTATAATTATTTTTATCATCCCTGTAGGATTTTTGAAAAGATTTGGAGTTAAACATGTAGGCTCAATTCTTAATCTTTAAAACAAAAATACATGACATATGTTTGCTTTAACTGTTCACAACCATGTCTATTCATTTGAAAAATTAAGTATTTCTCTCTCTTTCTCTCTGTCTCTCTGTATGTTTTAATTTATTAAGTCTAATGATAATACTTACTGATGCATATGAATTTTCAGAGCCCCTTGAACTGATTCCACAGCCCTGAAATTTAGAACCACTGTTATGAATATATAGCAGGAACACAGTTGTTAGGAATGGTTGATATTTCAGTAAAAGGTAGAGTAAGTTCACTTTCACCTGAAAGAACTCAAGTCTTCAGGTTTTACATTTGAAAATCATCCCTGCTAGTGTGTCAGAAAATTCAGAGTAAGAAGCACAAGTGCAGGAGAGTAAAAGGACAGGCAACTCTGCAGAAGTTTTAAAGATAGCATTTTCCTCCACTTTCGGCAAGCCTACAGAGAAATAGTTGATGGGAGATCTTGAAAACTGCTCTAACATAGAGGTGAGCTGTGCTTATTTATGAGACAAATTTCAGTTTCCCATTTTTGTTGTTATTGTCAAAATGAAGCCAGTGTTCTCCAATGACTGGATTTCTGGAGTCAGCTTCCACTTAAACAGTTTCTATGATGCTTCTGTCAAAGTGAAGGGTCTTTTTTGCATGTTTTTTGATCTTTCTGATTGTAGAATTAACATGTCTAAAAGTGAAATTTGGAAGGAGACAGTTCTTTTATCATGAACAGTTTTGTTTGTTTATTTTACTCCCCTCGCCCAACAGTTTTAGATTCAACCATCAGACTCAAAGTGCTTTCATACATCTCTGAGTAACCTTGAGCTGTCTGCTTATTAGTTTTGGATAACCCTTCCTTCCCTTTAACCCCATATATACACCCAATAAGAGGTTTATATGGCTAGACTAGCACTGCTTCCTAGAGTCTGCAAAATTGTAAAATTGAAATACTTCAGTTCACGTCTCTGAAAAGAGAGAAAACATGCTTCATTTACATATTGATAAAAAGATGTAATACCCACCTTGTTAGATTGTTGTGAAGACTAGAGATAGTAATATGAAATCCATTGTCCAAGGTTAGGTGTGAAATAGTAGCTCTGTCAGTCAGGGTTTTCTAGGGCAATAGAACCAACAGGATGTGTGTGTGTGTGTGTGTGTGTGTGTGTATAGAGATTATAAAGAATTGGCATATGTGATTATGGGAACTGGCGAGTCCAGCAGACTAAAACTCAAGTAGGATTTTTTTTTATGTTATTGAAGAAGAATTTCTTCTTTCCTGGAAAAACCCAATTTTTACTTTTAATAACTTCCATTGATTAGATGAGGTCTATCCCTAAAGTCATATGTGATGTCGATCACATCTACAAGATACTTTTACAACACCTTGAATATTGTTTGACCAAATAACTGATTACTGCAGCCTAACCAAGTTGACACATAAAATTTAGTTATTATAATAGGTATTTAATAAATGATTGCATTTTTTGAAGGACATGTTAATTAGCTTGATTTAATCATTCCACAATACATACATATGAAAAAACATCACATTTAAACTCATAATATGTATAATTTATCTTTTGTCAATTAGAAATTAAAATGAAATGTAATGTATATTTTATTGCAAGAATGGTAAACATGACAACTGAATTCAATATAAATAAGTAGAAAATAGTTGTATTTGAATTATAGAAAAAGTAGTTTACACATTTATGTGTCAGTTTAAGCAACAAACTCTAGATAGTCCACAACTATATTTATATCTAAAATATTTAATAGGTTTTACTTACTTCCTTCACAAGAATTAAAAGAAAGAGGTTTACTTTTTTAAAAAAATTTTGTTTTAGTTAAACATGACAGTAGAATGCATTTATGCACTTTGATATATCATACATAGATGGAGTATAATTTCTCATTTTTCTGATTGTACCTGTTGTAGAATTACATCAGTCATATATGTACATAAGGTAATAATGTCTGTTTCATTTTACTATCTTTCTTACCCCTTATTCCCTCCCCTCCCCTCCTCCTAATCTAGGGTAACTCTATTCTTCCCTAGTGCCCCCCACCCCTTATTGTGAATTAGCATCGGTATATCAGATAAAACAGTTGGCCTTTGGTTTTTTGGGATTGGCTTATTTCATTTAGCATGATATTCTCCAACTCCATTCATTTACTGGCAAATGCCGTAATTTCATTCTTGTTTAAAGCTGAGTAATATTCCATTGAAAATATATACCACATTTTCTTTATCCATTCATCTATTGAGGGACGCCTAGGTTGGTTCCATAGTTTGGCTATTATGAATTGAGCTGCTATAAACATTGACATAGCAGCATCACTGTAATATGCTGATTTTGAGTCCTTTGGGTATAAACCGAGCAGTGGGATAGCTGGGTCAAATGGTGGTTCCATTCTCAGTTTTCTGAAAACTCTCCATACCGTTTTCCAAATTTTTAAAATATGGCATTTTCTATTACTTTGTGATTTTTTGGGGGGGGCGGTGGTGCTGGGGATTGAGCTCAGGGGCACTCAACCACTGAGCCACACCCCAGCCCTATTTTGTATTTTATTTAGAGACAGGGTCTCACTGAATTGCTTAGTGCCTCACTTTTGCTGAGGCTGGCTTTGAACTCTCCATCCTCCTGCCTCAGCCTCCGGAGCTGCTGGGATCACAGGCATGTGCCACTGCACCAGGTCTCTATTACTTTGATTACAATATTTTATTCAGAAAACATTTATTCAGGGTTTCCCCTATACCAGGCACTGTGCTAGCTATGTGTGTATATGTGTGCAAAGAGAGAGAAGGATAAAGTTGTGCAAAGAGGGGAAGGATAAAGTTGTATAAGATATGTTACCTGCTCTGCAAAGTTTATATTCTGATGAGAGAGACAAGAAGCCAAGAGAAACTATAGTATATTAAGTAATGTAGATAGATACATGATACTGTTTAAATACATATGTATGGCTCAGGTATATATATATATATATATATATATATATATATATATATATATATATATATATATACACGTACACACTATATTTATTTATCTTTACAAAATTCTATCTATCCAACCAAATAACCCTCTATTCATCCATCCATACATACATATATCCATACATTTGTCCTTCTAATCATTAAGGCCTTGTTTCATCTTTGCCTCAAGTTGAAGGGAAAAGAAAAATTATTTGGATGATCATACCCTGGATAAGCATTGTTTGATATCAGTGAGGAAATGAACCTCTACCATGATTGTAGTGCTGTGTGTTTAAAAAAGGGTGTTGCTAAGCACCCTTTCATGTTTAAAACACTAGAAAAACTAGGGATAGTGGGAACATTCCTCAACATTGTAAAAGCTATCTATGCTAAACCCAAAGCCAACATCATCCTAAATGAAGAAAAATTGGAAGCATTCCCTCTAAAAACTGGAACAAGACAGGGATGCCCTCTTTCATCACTTCTATTCATCATAGTCCTTGAAACTCTAGCCAGAGCAATTTGACAGATGAAATAAATTAAAGAGATATGAATAGGAAAAGAAGAACTCAAGCTATCATTATTTGCTGATGACATGGTACTGTACTTAAAGGATACAAAAAATTCCACCAGAAAACTTCTAGAAGTAATAAATGAATTCAGCAAAGTTAGCAGGATATAAAATGAACACCCATAAATCAAATGCACTTTTATACATCAGTAATGAATCCTCTGAAAGAGAAATTAGGGAAACTACTCCATTCACAATAGCCTCAAAAAGAGTAAAATACTTGGGAATCAATCTAACAAGAGAGGTAAAAGACCTCTATAATGAAAACTACAGTACACTAAAGAAAGAAATTGAAGAAGACCTTTGAAGATGGAAGGGTCTTCCATGCTCTTGGATAGGCAGAATTAATATCGTCAAAATGGCTATACCATCCAAAGCACTATACAGATTCAATGCGATCCCAATTAAAATCCCAACATCATTCCTTATAGAAATAGAAAAAGCAATCATGAAATTCATTTGGAAGTATAAGAGACCCAGAATAGCCACAGCAATCCTTAGTAAGAAGAGTGAAGTGGGAGGCATCATAATACCAAACCTGAAACTATACTACAAAGCTACAGTAATAGAAATGGCATGGTACTGGCACCAAAATAGACATGTAGACCAATGATACAGAATAGAAGACACAGACAAACCCACTTAAATACAGTTATCTCATACTAGACAAAGGTGCCAAAAACATGCACTAGAGAAAAGATAACCTCTTCAACCAATGGTGCTGGGAAAACTGGAAATCCATATGCAGCAAAATGAAACTAAACCCCTTTCTCTCACCATGCACAAAAATCAGCTCAAAGTGGATCAAAGACCTAGGAATTAGACCAGAGACATTGCCTAATAGAGGAAAAAGTAGGCCCAAATCTTAATCATGTTGGATTAGGCCCTGACTTCCTTAACAAGACTTCTAAAGTGCAAGAAATAAAATAAAAAAATCAATAAATTGGATGCAGTCAAACCAAAAAGCTTCTTCTCAGCAAAAGAAAAATGAGGTGAACGGAGAGCCTACATTTTGGGAGCAAATTTTTGCTGCATACACATCAGATAGAGCGCTAATCTCCAGGATATATAAAGAACTCAAAAAACTTAACACCCTAAAAATAATCCAATCAATAAATGGGCTGAGTTGACAGAAGCTTCTCAGAAGAAGATATACAGTCAATCAACAAATATATGAGGAAATATTCAACATCTTTAGCAATTAGAGAAATGCAATTCAAAACTACTCTAAGATTTTCTCTCACGCCAGTCAGAATGGGAGTTATCAAGAATACAAGCAACAGTAAGTGCTGGCAAGGATGTGGGGGAAAAGGCACACTCAAACATTGCTGGTGGGACTGCAAATTGGTGCAACCTATCTGGAAAGCAGTATGGAGATTCCTTAGAAAATTTGAAATGGAACCACCCTTTGACCCAGCTATCCCACTCCTCAGTCTATATGATAAAGACTTAAAAACAACATACTACAGTAACACAGCCACTTCAATGTTTATAGCAGCACAATTCACAATTGCTAAACTATGGAAGCAACCTAAATACCCTTCAATAGATAATGAATGGATAAAGAAACTGTGGTATATATACACAATGGAATATTACTCAGCAATAGAAGAGAATAAAATTATGGCATTTGCAGGTAAATGGATGGAGTTGGAGAATATCATGCTAAGTGAAGTAAGCCAATTCCAAAGAGCCAAATGCCGAATGTTTTCTCTGATTAGTGGATGCCGGTATATAATGGGGGTGGTGGTGGGGAGCATGGGAGAAATGGAGGAACTTTGGATAAGGAAAAGGGGAGGTAGAAGAAGGGAGGGGGAATGGGGGTAGCAAAGATGGTGGAATGAGATGGACATCACTACCCTAGGTACATGTATGAAGACATGAATGGTGTGACATTATCTTGCTTACAACCAGAGAAATGGAAAATTGTGCTCCATATGTGTACTATGACTTGAAATGCATTCTTTTGTTTTAAAAAATAAAAATAAATAAATTTTAAAAAGGAGTGTTGCTAAGACCCTCTTTAGAAGCACTGCATGAGTAAAATAATTTTTCTACATGAACATAATTTCTACATGAATAATTTTTCTACATGAGGCTAAAGGTCTACTCCCTTCTAGGTTTTGTGAATCTACTCTAAATATTTTGTTAATAATAATATTTTGTTGAATTATGACACACATATAATAAAATATTATGACCATTAAGTAACTCTAGAAGAATATTTGATATTCTTACAACTTGTTAGCTAGGGGAAATATGAGTGTAAAATATTACTCAGTATAATATTTATATGTATTGAAAAAGACTAGAGGAAAATACATCAAAAATTTCATAGTAGCTCTTCTCCGACAGAGGGATTATGATTGATTTTGATTTATTGCTTTATATATTTCTGTATTGCTTGAGTTTTCTAGTGTAAATGTGTGTTACACATATCAGAAAAATATGATTGAAGGGCAGTAGTTAAATTTCTTTTAATACAGCATATGATTAAGCAAAACATACAAGTTTGGATAAAATAATGTGAAACTTACCTGTGTTTATAAAATGTCCTGGTGTTGAAGTACTGTAGCTCTTGGCATTACTAGATTCAGAAAAGGAAGGGTAGGTGCCATTGTATAGATTTTTGTAAGCTTTTTGAATTGATAGGAATACATGAAACAGGCTGCCTATCAAAGCTAATCAGCTTCATTAAGAAAGTCACTGTTTAGAGTTTGAAGGAAAGATGGAAAATGAAAGGATTCATCTTTCACTTTAAAATGAAAGGATCTCTTGGGTATTAAAAATCAGTGTTTTCTAGTGAATGGAAATAAAGCTAGAGAAGGGGAAAGTGGGTATTACATGGATGGGCAAAAATGTGTGATTCTTATTATGTGCCCCAACCTGACACTTCGGGTTATGAAGACAGTTGGATAGTGGATGTGGCATTCTATTCAGCATTCTAAAACACTGTTTTCCAAGTGTGTTCTCCTGACCAGCTGCACCAGCATTAGCATCACCAGGGAACTTGTTAGTAAGTCATACTCTACTTGGCAGAGGGGAGGACTTCTGTGTTTAATAAACTCTTCAAGTGAAAAATAAAGTGAGTCTTCTATAGATAAGGGTTGAAAAATAATCATCCTCCAGGGATTTGTGATACTTGCTAAAATTCAAAGACCTCTATTCCATAGGAAGGGGTTCTTAGCCTGCAGTACAATATCTGCACTGTTCCTCTCTGTTCTTTGCTGTATTTGAAAGTCTTTCCTATAAGCTTTCTATAGGAGAGAAATATTCCATGTCTTTTTACTGTCTCTGATCCTTGCAACATCTGGTGAGTTTGCAAAGAAAAATGAGGCATAGAGAATTTAAGTGCATATTCAAGGTAAAATGTCACTGCTGACATCACTATTACACTACTTTGGGAGTGATATCAGAAATAAAACGAGGTCTTCAAGTTCTAGGTTCAGAAACCTATCCGCAGCAACAGTATGCACTCAGATTTTCCCATCACAAGACTGACAAATTGTAGAAATTAATCATGGAAGATTTTTTTTCCTTTTAGCTCTTAAAAATCCAACCGATGTGTTTGTTGTTTGTATTATTATATATCATTGCTCATTATTCTTAGTTCTAGTACTCTATACTGACAAAACTTTTAGGGGCTTTGCAGTGAGTCTAGGAAACCAAGACCTCCTAGGAGTTGCTTTTTAACTGAGCTCTTCCTTGCCTTCAAAAAACTAAGGCAAATTAAGATAAGTTGGAGATATTTATGTGATTTTTGTCTATTTCTTTTGGAATTAGGTTTCATTTTTCTAGTAGCTCTGGTGAAGTAAAAGTTAAAAAAAAATGAAGAATGTGGTATTTGAAGACCAAAAATGAAAGCAATTGAGATTTAGCGTAGCACATTATGTGAATTAACAAAATACTGAAATATGAGTCATTTAAAGCAAATAGGTAAGACAAGAAAGTGGAAACTCAGAGTGTTCTAGAAGTTGAAATGAATGAAAAAACTCAGCTAAAGCAGTATATCAGCCAAATGAATCCATTTTATTTCACAAAATGAATATAAGAACAAGGTTGTTTTGGAGTTAAGAAAACCCCAAGAACAGGCTTTAATAACAACACTCATTCCAGTATCATTATGTTAATTTTCTAAATTTGATGTGTTTTTATGTTTTGGGACTGAATTGCGTTTTGAAGGATAGAAGCTAACTCAAGAAACATGGTAATTATGTTTTTCTTATCATAATGCCTTTCAAATAATTAATTTTAATTAACTCTCTTATATGGCGTATAGATTCCGGTCCTTAACCTATCTCCAAGCAGAATTTTAATATTAGACTCTCACTGCCTTTTCTCTTTCTTTACTTTTAAATCTACCTTTTAAACTTTAAAATTTTGATTAGAAGGAGGAATATGATTTTTATAGCAGAATAAAATCTCAGATAACCTTCCTTGATTTTTTTTTCATGTAAGAAAATAATCTTAATTCTAAACAGTTTTTCTATTTCTGTGTAAGCATAGTCTACTGTTGTTATGTTGGAAATCTGTCTTCCACTGTGAAAGCCCAAAATAGATATTATAAATTGGATAGGATTAGATTTTGAGAATCGTGTGGATTGGCACAGAGGGTAATGAGGTATCAGTTATCCTGATATCCCAGGAATCACTTACTTACTTTGTTGTTGTTGTTGTTCTGTAGATAAGGCCTGAGGCTTGGTCCTAACCAGAACTGTTATGCCTGTAACATCATCAGCAACATTCATTTAGCATACAATGTGTTGACACTGTATTATGTGATTTACATATACTATCTAATTTGTCTTCAATACTATTGCAAAAAGGATATTATTGTTCCCATTTTAGATAGTAAAACAGAATCTTAGAAAGGTTAGCAACTTGCACATTGTCACAGTTAGAAAATTATAGGTATGGAACTTGAACACAGGTCTACTAGATTTCAGAGCCCAACCTTTCAAACATTAAACACAAAATTCATTGTAGTACTAGGAAAATTTTAAAAAAAGATTTTAAAACATGATCTAGTGGGAAATTGAGACAATCCAGACTGAAAATTACCTTAGAGAGATTACTATCTAGAATAATACGCTTACTTTTTAAAATTTATTTTAAAATATTTGTTTATTTGTGGTGCTGAGAATCAAACCCAGAGCCTTGTGCATGCAAGGCAAAATCTCTACCAGTGAGCCACACTCCCAGCTCATGCTTATATTTTTAAAAAGAGAAAACTGGGGCCTAGAAAAGTTAGGAAGTAAGCTCATATTCACACCACTAGTGTAGGGAAGAGCTCATCTAGAGCCAGTTTCCTTGACTTTGAAAGCAAAGCTGTTTCCATCCTCCTGTCTTTCCTGGTAGGTATTTCATAATCCCAGTGTGGAAGGGAGACACATGGTAAGGATGTGACTATGGCCAAGATCTGAACGTGTAAGTATAACTAGGTTTTTTTCCACCATGTTCAAGTGCAGTGGTTAATTATCATATGCATATTATATTATACGAGTGGAATAGGAGAGTGGTAGGGAGGAATGGGAGGTGGTGGAGAATATCTGATGATATGAGCGATTCCCTATGCTATTCTTGGAGAGATCCTGAGGTGTGAGATGTGAACCTGCTGTTCCTCAGACATCTCAGTTACCATGTGCCTGCGGAGCCTCTTGTCATACTGGGTATGATTTTGGTGTTGAAAAATATGTGATTTTTTTTACACAACATGATCCAACTTCTTCATTTGATTTACAGAAGAAAAATAAAAATCTATTCTAGTGCTGGAAGAAGGACTGGTTGAGTTGGGTTCACTGAGAGATGTTAACATCTTTGTTTCCATGAATCTTCCTAAGGGATATTAAGGGTAATTTTGACTATGTGATTTGCTAATATAACCTCATATAAAGTTGTTCCACTGGATTTCTTTTTGCATTTTCCCTGTCAGTTCTAATATATAACAGTGTCTCTCAGAATGAGTGTTCTTCCCATTGTGGCTCTACTTTGATAACACGTTTTAATTATAAAGAGCATGTTCTGCCATTTGATCATTCTCATTCTCATTATACTCCAGAATGAATCCTGTTCAGCTTGGAGCATTACATTCTTACAGGTTCCTGATTCATTGATAAGCTTAGAATATTGACTTTCCAATCACTTATTTAATTGGTTTTTAGGTAACATTTTTTTCCACCATGTTCAAGTGCAGTGGTTAATTATCATATGCATACGAGTGGGGTAGGAGAGTGGTAGGGAGGAATGGGAGGAATCCTATTCTTGATGTTAAGCTTCAACACCAGTGAATTCTAGGATTATCTTCTTTTAACAGTCATGCTCAAAGTCATAGTCATATTTACAACTTCTATACATTGTATGTCCTCTATTTTAAACAATTATGACAGTGATTTCCAAAAGACTCGTGTGGTTTCTTGTATCCTAAAAGCAAGTCATGGAAATCTACAGAATGAAACTTATACAGATTTTTTACATTGTCTTTCATTAGTTTTTTTCTTCCTTAGTCCTTATTTTAAAAATTTAGTATTGGTTAATGCCGTTTGCTTTGTGATGGGAAAACTGGAGAAAACATTTTCTAAAATCTTTTTAAAATATCACATTTTCTCCCAAGAAAACTCTTTCTACTTGAATTTTTTTTTAATTTTAAAATCTTAGCCTTAATTTTCCTTTATTAATCAATTTTAGTCTCTCATTTCTTTTTGAAGAAAGACCATGTGTGCTGGTATTTTAAAATTTTATATCCTTCTCTTGGTACTCTTCTGTTATTTTCTGCAGATTGTATTTGTATAGGAATATCAATATTTTAAAAAGAGAACTGGATGAGATGTCTGGATAAGTATGTATATTATTTATCTATTCTTGAATAACTATCTTAAATATTATCAGTTTAAGACAACAACTGTTTAGTATCTCAGTTTGGTTGAATTAGGAATCCGGGTGCAACTTACTTGGGTTCTCTTGGCTAAGGATCTCTCATGATGTTACACTTAGGCAGGTGGCTTAGCTGAAGGCTCATTGAAGGCTTGAGTGGTGGTGCACCTACTTCCAAGCCCATTCATGTGATTGTTAGCAGAATTCAATTCCTTGCAGACTGTTGGACTAAGGGCTTTAATTGCTCACTGACTGTTGGCAGGTGGGCTTCCTCAGTTCCTTGCCATATGAACCTCAGTGAGGCAGTTTCTAACATGGCATTTGATGTTGATACTGGAGAGCAAGCAAGAGAGCAAGTATCTAAGATGGAAGTCATGGTCGTTTATAGCTACCAAGTCATCACTACAATCATGTTCTGTTTGTTAGAAGGAAGTAACTTGGTCCAGTCCTTCTTTATGGAGTGGGAGAGGAGTGGTGATCATGTAATGGTGTAAAAACCAGGGACCAAGGATTATTGGGGATCATTTTAGGGACTGCCTATTAGTGTATGTGTTATAGGGCCATAACGTGATATATACTCGGAGCAAGCAACAAAAGCAGCTTTCTTTGGATTTGGAAGGCAGTATAAATAGAGGTTTGAGATAGTATCTGAGATTGCATCAGTAAATGGCAGTAGAGCTTTGTAAAAATGTAGTCAAGGAGAAATATGTAGTTTGGAATGAAAATAAAAGTCTTTCTTTAATCAATCAGTATTAATTTTAATCTACTCACTTCCATTTAACTTCTGTTCATTGAAAATAACTAGATTTTTAAAAGTATTTAAAGCAAATCACATAAAAAATAAGAATAAGCAACCTATGGTTCAGGAATCAGTGTAACATTAATTATTTAAAGATAATTTATGTGCATGGATTTTTCTTTCTCAAGTTTATATTTTTGGTATGTATTTAATTTCTCTTTTGTGGCAATGTAACTATCTTGCTGAATTCCTTTTTAATTTGTGTCACTATGTTTAATGAATGACTGTGACTGGCGTCATAGAGTTAAGGAAAGTACAAAAGGAATAGTGAAGCATCCCTGGGCTAGCAACAATGAGAAATATTATTAGCCCAAGCTTGAAGGGGCAAAGAGAGGGAATCATTACTAGAAACCATAAGAACTGAAGGTAGGAGACAGGCACTGTTCACCAGGAGCAGGAACACAGCCACTGCTTGTATCCTGGCAGGGAGGAATCCAAGGAAATAAGTGTCCCAACTGCTCTCCTCCTTTCCTGTAATCTCTTGCCTCCCATTGGTTAGACCCAATAAGAAGCCAGAAAGCAAGAGAATCTGATGCATGTCAGCTTCTTAGTACAGAGCACAACAGAGAATAGAAGGTTAGAGAATAATTCTGGAGGGACAAACAAATAATATTCAGTAAAGAATAAGTCTTTTTAAATTTCTTTATATTGTCTGTTTGAATGTGAATCTATTTGAGTGCACCCACTGTTATGGTTTGGATATTAAATCCCTCAGGGTTCTCATGTTGAAGGCTTAGATCTTAGCTAATAGTGCTTTTGGGAGATGGTGGAACCTTTAGGAGGCAGGACTTAGTGGAAGGAAGTTATGTAATTGGGGGGCATCTTTTGAAGGGGATCCTGGGATCTTGGGCCCTTCCTTTCTTTCCTTTTCACTTCCCAGATGGTATGAGGTAAGTAAGTAGCTTTGCTTCACCATGTGCTCCCCAGAATGATGTTCTGACTTTCCACAGGTTCAAAAAAAAAACTGAGCCAACTGACCATTCACTTAATCTTTTGAAACTATGAGCCAAAATAGGCCTTTCCTCTTTCATGTTATAAATTTTGAGTTTTTGACAGTCTTTCTGCTTGAATGGCTCCATAATGGTTACCATCAGTTTTTCAAAAATATGGCTGCAGGTTTTCTTTTTTAAGTATTAGATTATGTTTATATTACATTCTATTTAATGATGAAAAACTATGGTATAAAAGTTGTTTGTACTGAGGGTAGTTGACCTTAAAGTGACCTATGAAGAAGGAATATAGATTCTAGTTAAATTTGGAATGATATGAAATGGATGCAGTATTGTTCACTTAAATAATATTTGTTAAATAGCAATTTATCCATTTTCTTAAGCCTTGTTTTATAAATACTCATAAACTGAGGAAAAAATTTTGCTTGAGAGAAGTTTAGACTGTATGTACTCTGCTTATCACTACTTTCTTTTTTAAAAAAAACAAATCTTCCATTTAGAAACAAATAATCATGGAGCACTAGAGCAAAGAGAACTGTTGAAATTTATTCACCAAATATTTATAGCAGCCTGTCTACTTAATGTGAACGTACAGAGATAAATAGTGCAGGCATATGATGATTAGCAAGACAGCGCCCTTGCTCAGAAACAGTTTCTCCCCAAATAGGGCAGTTAATGCTTAACAACTAATTATAATGACAAATAGAGTCCTATACGTATTCTCTTAGTGGTATAGGCAACAGTACAGGAATGCAAAGAGTGATATCAATGGGGCTAGTGGAACTTGAGTGTTGTATATGATATTATGGTTAACAGGGAGAGAATTCATTTTTGGCTCAGGGAATGACATGAACAAGGCATAGCTGAATAAAAATACAAACATGAAGTCAGGGAGAATTGTTAAAAAAAGAACCTTGGTGAACGCCTACATATACAAGCAATAGCAAGAGTAATGTGTGCTTAGAAAGATGTGATAGAAGATTAGACTGGTAAGAGAGAACAGGACTGGATTGTCAAGGTCCAGATTTCTTTGCTAAGAGCTTTGCATTTTCTGCATAGTTTATATATATTTTTAACGGGGAGATAAATAGTGGTAAAGTAAAGGATCAGCTAGAGATATAAAAGAATGTTGCAGAGAAGCTGTTGGCAATAATGTGGGTGGGGGACTTTGCATGAGAGGAGACAGATGGTCCTGAAGGTGTGGCATTGCAATGAAATGGAGACCATAAAGATGAGACATTATAGATGTTGACAACAGATATGGCAAGTTGGGAGGCTTCTTCATTTTT
The DNA here is from genome assembly GCA_028644305.1 of Xerus rutilus. Taxonomy (NCBI): domain Eukaryota; kingdom Metazoa; phylum Chordata; class Mammalia; order Rodentia; family Sciuridae; genus Xerus; species Xerus rutilus. The sequence continues at coordinate 26,865,602 of CM053409.1, forward strand.
GTTTGGAGTAATTGGTATAAAGAGATCACATTAACTAAGAAGCAATAGGAAAGGAAGATATGACCCTGTGAAAAAGTTGAAAAGTTCATTTTAGACTTGCAGTTTAAAGTATTAGAGCACTGATTGGTCTTATATAGATGTCCATTTAGACACACTAGAAATTTTAGTCTGGAGGCAAGGAATTGTCTGTGTTCAGAATAGAAATCTTGGAACATCAACCTAATAATAATATTTTTTCTTAAGACAGGAAGCACGATTTAATCGGGCAGCACAGTGGAAGCCCTTATGAGTGCAGGGTCCACCACTTGTCCAGGGGACCATGATGAGGGATAACAGTCATCTGGGATGGGCTGCTTCTTAGCTATCACTCATCCTCATTAAACTTGGTACAGCCTCTCTTCTTTGAGATGTGAATTTTCTGGAGGCCCAGGTACTTAAGCTTGGCCCTGCAGAGGGTTTCAATCACATTATCCTTGGACTTCAGCTTTGTGCAGATAGATGTGATGACTTGGCCAAAGTGAGCGCTGCCCACCATGCCCTGGGGCTTTCCAAAGGCACCTCACATACCTACCTGATGTCTTAATTGGGAACCACAAGATCAGAGACATGAACATCTATTGGAAAGGGCCATCTCCAAGGTTCCTTAGGGCAGCCCATACAAGGCACAGGTGGTGTGCACTACCAATGAGGCTGCTATTTGCAACTGTTGCACACTGGACCAAAGTTAATTTTAAAAGCCTTGTGAATAAATGAGCCCTCTCCTCTTGAGGGAGATCAGTGAAAAGATGACCAGAGAGAAAACTGTGAAAGGAGAGATTGGACAAAAGGCCATAAAGATGACTGAGAAGGAGGAAAATCAGGGTTGTAGTTGTCCTAGAGGACAAAGGGAAGGAGAGGTTTTATTTTTAAATTTTTTTATTAGTTCTTTTTAGTTTTACATGACTGTTAAGTTCATTTTGATAAAATTATACATGCATGGAATATATATATTATTCTAATTAGGGCCCTAGTCTTGTGGATGTACCCAATGGTGGGTTTCACTGTGGTGTATTCTATATGAACATAGCAAAGTTATGTCATATTCTTTCCACTGTCTTTTCTATTCCTATTCCCCCCTCCTTCCCTTTATTTCCCTTTGTCTAATTATCTGAAATTATTTTCTTCTCCTCATCCCCACCCACTTATTATGGGTTAGCTTCCACATATCAGCAAGAACATTCAACCTTTGGTTGTATGGGATGGACTTATTTTACTTAGCATGTTAATCTCCAGATCCATCCATTTACTGGCAAATGTCATAAAGTCATTCTTGATGGCTGACTAATATTCTTTTGTGTATATATATACAATTTCTTTATCCATTTATCTGTTGGTGTGCATCTAGGTTGGCTCCCTAGCTTAGCTGTTGTGAATCATGCAACTATAAACATTGATGTGGCTGTGTCACTGTACAATGCTGATTTTAAGTTCTTTGGGTATATACTGAGGAGTGGGATAACTGGGTCAAATGGTGGTTCTATTTCTAGTTTTCTTAGTATCTCCATACTGCTTTTTAGAGTGGTTGCATTAATTTGCAGTCCTACCAGTGTATGAGTGTACCTTTTCCCCCACATTTGTGCCGTCTGTGTTTACTTGTATTCTTGATGATTGCCATTCTAATTGGAGTGAGATGAAATCTCAGTGTAGTTTTAATTTGCGTTTCTCTAATTGCTAGAGAAGTTGAACATTTTTTCATGTATTTGTTGACTGTTCATATTTATTCTTTTGAGAAGTTTCTGTTTAGTTCCTTTGCACATTTATCCATTTATTGATTCGTTTTTGTTGTTATTGTTAAGCTTTTTGAGTTCTTTTTATACCTGAAAGTTAACTCCTATCTGAGGTGCAGGTGGCAAAGATTTTCTCCCATTGTGTAGGCTGTCTCTTCACACTTAATGATTCTTTTCTTTGTTATGAAGAAGCTTTTTAGTTTGATATCATCCTATTTTTTTATTTTTTAAATTTTACTTCTTATGCTTTAGGAGTCTTATTGAGGAAGTTGTTTCCTAAGCTAAAATGTTAGAGTGTTGGGCCTACATTTTTATCTAGTAGGTGCAAGGTTTCTGGTATAATATCTAGGTCTTTGATCCACTTTGAGTTGAGTTTTATATAAGGTGAGAGATAAGGGTTAAATTTCATTCTATTATATATAGATTTCTAGTTTTCCCAGCACCATTTGTTGAAGAGCCTCTTTTCTCCAATGTATGTTTTTGGTGCCTTTGTCTAGCATGAGATAACTATATTTATGTGCATTTGTCTTTGTGTCTTGTATTCTATTCCATTGGTCTTCATGCCTGTTTTGATGTCAATGCCATACTGTTTTTGTTACTATAGCTCTGTAGTATAATTTAAAGTCTGGTATTTTGATGTCTCCTGCTTCACTTTTCTCACTAAGGATTGCTTTGACTAGTAATTGTTTCTTATTTTTCAAATGAATTTCATGACTGCTTTTTCAATTTCTATGAAGAATATCATTGGATTTTTAAATTGAATCCATATAGCACTTTTGGTAGCATTCATTTTGACAATATTAACTCTGTCTATCCAAGAACATAGGTGGTCTTTCCATCTTCTAAGATCTTCGATTTCTTTCTTAAGTATTCTGCAGTTTTAATTGTACAGGTTTTTCACCTCTTTTGTTAGATTGATTCTCAAGTATTTTATTGTTTTTTTGAGACTATTGTGAATGGGATAGTTTTTCTAATTTCTCTTTCAGCTTATTCATCATTGGTGTATAGGAACACAATTGATTTATGGTTGTTAGTTTTTTATCCTGCTACTTTGCTGAATTCATTTATGAATTTTAGAGGTTTTCTGGTGGAGTTTTTTAAGTCTTATAAATATAGGATCATGTCAGCAAACAGAGTTTAAGCTCTTCTTTTTCTAAGGAGAGGTTTTAGAAGTCAACAGCTAGACTATATTAAATAATTTAAGAACTGTTTATAGCAACTTGTAAATTTGCTCCCCTGCCCCATGGAGCTTTAAATTCTGCCCTTGTGTATAAACCCCACAGGAGGAGTGTACTTCAGCCTTGCTTTCTGGCCTGGGCCTTCACAGTGCAGGGGTTCCTCAGCATTTACAGGAATAACTCTGGGTCTCTAAAAGTGTGCAGGTGATTCCTGTAGGTAAGGCAATGCTCTGACTTAGTTGATACCCCTTAATCCTGGGAGGAAGGAAGGCATTATAGCTGAAGAATCAGTTCCTTGTCATGATAGATCTTGTCATGTTCTGTCAAATCTTGTTGGGAGTAGTACCTGTTTCCCTTTTAAGTCACAAATGAAAGAAGATCCTGGGAAGAGTTAATAAATGGATGGCCTCAAATTAAAAAGCTTCTGCACAGCATAGGAAATAATTAGGAAAAAGAGAGAATTTACAGAATGGGAGAAAAACCTTTGCTAGCTACTCTTCTGACGGGATTAATATTTAGAATATATGAAGAACTCAAAAAATTAACACCAAAAATCAAATGACCCAATTAATAAATGGGCAAATGTATTAAACAGACACTTCTCAAAAGAAGAAAGAGAAATGGCCAACAAATATATGAAAAAATGTTCAACATCATTGACAATTAGAGAAATTCAAGCAAAACTACATTGAGATTTCATCTCATACTAGTCAGAATGGCAGCCATCAAGAATGCAAATAATAAATGCTGGAGAGGATGTGGAGATAAAGGAACACTTTTACATGGTTGAATGGATTGTAAATTAGTATAACTGCAATGGAAATGAGTATGGAGGTTCCTCAAAAGACTAGGCATGGAACCACCATGGTATTATCCTAAAGAATTAAAGTCATCATACAGTAGTGATGCGTGTATACTCATGTTTATAGCAAAACAGTTCACAATAGCCAAACTATGGAACCAGTCTTGGTGTCCATCAATGGATGAGTGGATAAAGAAAATGAGGTATATATACGCAATGAAGTTTTATTTAGCTATAAAGAAAAATGAAATTATGTCATTTGTAGAAAAATGGATTGAACTAGAGACCATTATGTTAAATGAAATAAGCAGGCTCAGAAGGTCAAGGGTCTATGTTTTTTTCTCATTCATGGAAACAAGAAAGGAAAAAAGAAAAGAAAGCTGTGGGAGAGGTCTCCTGAAAATCAGAGGGAGATCAATAGATGAAAGGAACCAGGAGGTGAAAAGTGGGGAGGGAGGAGGAACTACTATGGAGTAATATTGTGTGCATGTACAAATATGTAACAACAAATCCCATCATTATGTACAGCTATAATACACCAATAAAAAATATAGAGGTAGAGAGAGAGTGCATGAGTGCGCGCCTAGTTCTGTTAAAACACTGACTATGTAGGAAGAACAGTAATGCTTATCATTGGTGGTTCTCAATATTGAAATATATTCAAAGCTTGAAACTTAATCTTGAGTTTAATTTTATGGCATTTCTTTTCTTTTTCAAAAAAACCCCACTCAGCTATTTCCTAAATTTTGTGCATTTATTTTGTGTACATATGTTTACAAGGCTTCTTAACAGTTACATGTGCTAAATGTGTTCGTATGAAGTGTTTTAGTTCTTGTGCTTCTGTTTTTCAGAGAAACTGAAATAACTTTTTAAGTGTGGCATCTAGTTTGTAGGCTACATACAGTAGGTTACCAGAATGATAGTAGGAAGCCATTTCCTTTGGAACTCAAAAAATTTGAGCTGATGGAGATCTGAACATATCCTATGAACTCCTTCAATGTTATGATTTTTTAAAAATACCTTGTTTGAAGATTAAAGAGCATGACCAAAGTAGTTAGCATCCAGTCACCTATAATGAAGAAAAAATTAGCTTTCATATGTGAGGGTTTGAGTATGAGGGACATGTGTAGCTTCAGGGACAACTGGGATTCGTGTGGTATTCTCCTTCCACAGCTGTCCTGTTTTGATACTAATAGCCTCATCTTTTGCAACTGTTAGGTGTGGCAGAATATAAGAAAGATACTTGACTGAAGATTAATGTTATTGACAATGTTCTTGGGAGGAGTAAATGTCACTGTCAGATTGATGATATTTAGAGTGAATTTGTGTTATGTGTCTATGGTGGAGAGTTTGAGGAGTGGCTAGGCAGGACCCCAAATTTCAGTTATTGCCATCTAGCACTCAGTTTCTGCAGAGTTCTGCAGGACAGACCTTCTTACCAAATGCATATTCTTCATTGTTGCTGAACTCTGCTTAAAGCCCTCTGTAGAAGTCCTAACTTTAATGAGCTGTTCTTAACCACTTGTGAGAGGGTATTCCTTTATTCTCTGATGCATGACTTAGACTTATAGAAGTCTCCTTGAGCCCCTTTCACTAGGTCCAAACCTTTTAATTTTCATTGTATTATATTGTTTTGTATTCCTGATATGGCTATGGTATGAGAAAAAACAAACTGCACTGAAGGAGAGTACATTAGCATTGTTTTCCAGCCTAGGCAGCCTCATCACCCATGGGATGAGACATTTCAAAGGAGGACCTGTAACTACTATTGCCTCCAGTGGAGGAACACAGAAAGAGTATGTAGAGTGGACCTAAAGACTTTAACCCTTCCACTTTCTGCATGTTGACCATTTTGCAATGATCTCATAACATTACCAATTCCTCTCTTTCTTGGAGTGTTGGAGGAGGTATTTTGAACCCCTGAGAATAATTTGTATCTCTGCATTCAAGAGAGGAAGCAGAGAAACTGGTATAAACTTCTCAATTTACAAGCTTAATTTGTGTTAAGTCAGGAGCAGTGTTGAAAAGGGACAGTTGGGATTTAAAGGGCTTGGGAAAACCTGAATAATTATGGTAATGGTATGTATGAAACCATAGGAGGAGTGGTTAGATTTTGGTAAGGCTAGAATCACAAACCCTGAAAGCTGAATGGGATTTAGAGATCATCTGTGGTATTCAGTCTATAAACCCCTCCAAGGCCCAGGCCAAAACTTTCTCTCAGTTTTTCCTAATTTATTGCTTCAGGCAAATTATTATGCAAGGTGGGATCTATCTGTCATTCTTGAGCAAATCCATAGTTCCCTACCTCTTACAGATTAGGATATAAGGCTTTATATGTTTATAAAGGGCTTCCGTTTATATTATTACAATTAGCCCTTCCCACTAATCACAGAGAAAGAAATTAACACACTTTTTGAGAAAAGCCTCTGTCTAGTGTCAGTACTCTTTCTATAAGCATGGAGCTATCTTCTGTTAAAAGGATTCTGTATTGTGAGACCTAACCCTTAAAAGTAAGGATAAAAATACCAAGAGACAGCTGTCTGAGGGATTCTGAAAACATTCCTTGCCCTCAACTAAGGCCTGAAATCCCACCAATCCAACTCACTTCTCTGAGTCTCCTAGGGCCTTCTACTAGAATGTAAATATCCATGCCAGAGAGTTATTTGCTCCTACAGGAGTGTGTCATATAGAAATTGATGAAGATGTGGTAATGTAAAGCAGATTGGTTGATGAGTTTAAGTATTAATACATTTGAGAAATATTTATTAAAAATTGTAAAGTTCAGAAAACTGCTGTAGTTACTGTTAGGGATAAAATGCTAAATAATAAGTGTATAATACAAAAATATAGATTAAAATATTCCTTTTGTCATTTTTAAGTTTAATATTCTGAAATTTCAGTGATGATGCCTGCCTACATATCTTTCTTTTCTCTGCAAAATTTCTTTTTTTTAGACAGCTGCCAGTTGAGTGCCAGTTTTAGATTCCAATTTTTTTTTCTGGCAATCCCTTTGAGAAACATATGTTTCTAACTTCAGTTACTGCTTTTTCCTCCATATGCTTCTTGTTCCGTTTCTTGGTTGAATATGTGATTAAGACCATGGAACTTATTGGTAGAGTCAGGTTTTCCTAGTAGGAAAGAAAAGAGAACCTGATCACCACCAATTTTAAAGTGACTTTTCAAAACTTTCTTTTTAGCTATTTTTTTGTGCCTTGTTTGTGCATTGTTGCCAGCTAACTCCCCTGGGGAAGAACACAGGCATAAGAGCTTAGAGAACAGGTGCTAAGGCTGAGAAAGATTAGGATACTTGAATACTTTTAATGCCATTTGTTTCTGGTCTTCCACAACTTAATATGTCATCAGCTCTCATTGACTTAGAGTCTCACAAGATAGTATAGCATTTAGTTTAGTAACATTGAGTCAGCCTTTTGTAAATGAAGCAATGAGATAAATTTGGTTTCACAACCCCACTATTGCTTAAAGGTATTAAAAGTGTTCAACAAATCTTCCAGTCTACTACTAGCATTATAAATGGCCCGTTCTAGCTTGTTATATAGATTCATCTAAACTGACATTATTATGTAGCATATAGAGTGACAGGTCAGTGAAAGTGTTTCCACTTTTAGAAATTGTTGACCTTTCTGGATCTTGCATTTTTTACTTTAATTACCTTTAATATAACAAATCAATGGACACTAAGTAAAGTGAACTGTGAATGGCTAAAATAAATCGATAAGGGCCTTTCTTGCACTCTCACATTCTTTAAGCACAGCAAAATTCCTCTAGCCTTACTTAGAGCTTACAGTTCTTATTTTTGGCATGCTTTTCATAAGCCTGGCTCTCCATTTTTCATGTCCACAGATATTAAAAGCAAAAGGCAGGTGGAGAGGGACTCTTATGCAGAAACATTGATAGCAGATTACCATATGAAAATGATCTGGGAAGATAACTATGAGGAAAAAGGTATGATTTCAAATTGAGGCCATTTTGGGACCATTTAATATAGGTGTAGCAAATCCCAGCGGACACTGATAGAATCCACATGCTAATATTGTGATGGCCCTGAATTATAAATAAAATAGTAATTTATGATCTGTATTCCTTTTGTTCTTTGTTTGTAATGAAATTCTAGGTAGATTTCAGCCCAAACAATTAAATAAATAAAAGTTGTTATATATCAAGATTTAAGTCTTTGAAACATTTACCTCACTTGGAAAACTGTACCCGATTCCTTGTCCTAATGCCTCTGGGTCTTCCATTTGCCCCTGTGCATGCACACTTTCACACTAACCCTTCTTACTCTGAGGACTCACCTGGCAAAGTCACTTTGGGAAAAGCTGGCTTAGCTGCCCCTCATTTGGACACCCTTTGCTGTACTCACAACCCCTTTTGATGGTTGCCTTTTTGCTTGCTCATCTTCCCTGTCTTACTCACTGTTATATATGCCTAGCATTTAGCACTGTAGAACCTGGGATATAGTAGAAACTTAATAAATAGTTGTAAAGTAAACAAATGACTGAATAAATCCAGAATAACTCCTGGGCCGTCAAGATTTGTCTGTATAGTACTTTGGCAAAGCAGCATGCCAAAGCTTTTTGAAAATTTATACTCTGATCTGTTTAGAAATTTATGTTACAAAGCATCATAGAGACTTTGTAACATATAATCAGTATAAGATTAGAGATGTCTTTTAGATATGAAAAAAACTGAATCTAAAAAAATGAAACTATGCATAAATATTCTAATGTAATAGAGAAGTTATGGATTAAATATATTTTTCCTTAAGATTTCTTATTTAACATAAAAGTATTTGTAGCAAATTGAAAAATTAGGGAGAATATATTCTGATAATTTAAAAATTAATTTGGAAAATGATATTTTAGGAACCATTAATAGTTAGCTCAACATTTATTTGACTGAAATAGAATAATAAGACATGTATTATTTCATGGATCTAGTAACTAATAAAATAGTGTTGCCTCTAATTATTTTAATTCAGAAATGAGAAAAAGCTTATTACTAACAAGTTTGTTGCATTAGACAATAGCATTAAATTTCAAAATGCCATATGCAGGTTATTAGACTCGAAAGTACAATGATGTATACAAATGAAAGGGAGACCAAATTTAAAGATCAGTATGAGGATACAGGAAGGCTTTTGGAAAAGGTAGAGGATGTCTGTTGCGTATATTGTATTACTTATTATACAAAAGCTAACAGAGACTAAAGAGAATGGTTATTAAACACTGAAATGGTTAATGAAAAAGATGGTGACTAAGATAATGACTAAGATAATGCCTTTAATTCCTTTGTTTTCTATGAGTGAGAATCATAACCATCAATACTAATTAGTTTTATAATAAAATTGGTAAAACCCACTAAATACTGCATGAAGTTGGGTTCGAATATATTTTGGGGATCAGCTCTCTGAACCCTTTGATTCAGCAGACTAGCTGCCCTACAAATCTTTTTTAAGGACTTCTTTTTCTTTCTTTATTTTTCCCTCCATTTGGCCTCAGTGTCAACTGTGTTCTGCTTTTTCATTTATCTGAGATTATAATTGGGCCACTTAAGAACTGGGCTCTTTTCCAAAATTGGTTATTTGACAGTATTGTCTCAAAGATGAAAAATAACTTTTTTTTTTTTTAAAATAACCTCTGGTCTGCCTGGGTCTCATCCTTATTACCTTGTCGACTGATGGATACAGGAAGGCTTTTGGAAAGGTAGAGGATGTCTGTTGCGTATATTGTATTACTTATTATACAAAAGCTAAAAACTGAATAGTTTGTTTTTAGACTGACAAAAAATATCCTCTTGTCAAAATATCCTCCTGCATCAAAATATCATATACCTGCTTTTTCCTGTTTGGCATTAGAAAGTTAACACACAAATTACTCTCTGAGACTTGGATTGAAGAAAATATTTGTCCTTATTTTTATCATTCATAAATAAATAAATTAAATAAATTAAATAATTTTTAAGCCCTTCTTGTTAGTGAGGAATCTGATGTCAGTCATCAGAGGGCTTCCAAATGGGTCATTAAACCCTATTGTGAAAGAAAAGGCCAAGAAGATCCTTCCACTGAGAATGTGGTCTGGGAAACCAGGACCCCCACCTGCCCACCATTCTCTGTTTCACATTGTATTTAAGGATCTTGGGAACTTGGGGACAAGCTTTGGCCTGAACCATCATCATGGTCATATGGCTTTTTCTGAACACTTTGGCAAGGCCAAAATGGCACTCTACTCTCTGAGGTGAGTAGCTCTCAAAAGTAACCCAGATGGGGCTGGGGTTGTGGCTCAGTGGTAGAGCGCTTGTCTAGCGCAGGTGAGGCACTGGGTTCGATCCTCAGCACCACATACAAATTAATAAATAAAAATAAAGTTATAAAAATGTTGTGTAAATACTTCTTTAAAAAAAAGTAAAAAAGTAACTCAGAGTCTTTGTACCTATAGGTAGGCTACCCAGTGCTGCCATTGGCAGTATGCTCTAGAGCCAGCCAGTGACCACATCAATTTGAGGGCATTCTGCCATCTCTGGAAGTACTATGGTACAAGAGCCAAGCCCTCAAGACTGAAAGGACCTACTGGCACCCTCAGCCTGCCCCTCCCCCTTTCCTGGTTTCCCAGACCACATTCTCAGTGGAAGGATCTTCTTGGCCTTTTCTTTCACAATGGGGTTTAATGACCCATTTGGAAGCCCTAAGTGGATAAAAGGGAAGGGCCACAAAAGCCTGTTTACTTTTCTTTCACATAAGAGGATGTTATTTTTTAGGAATGCAGTATACAATCTTCTATCCCACAAGGATGAACTGAACATTTCCTTGAGACATCTGAAACCTAGCAATTGGATTTCTACATTTGATTTCTGTATCTTGCCACATTGAATTCTCAGTCACCTGCTTTGTGTGTGTGTGTGTGTCTGTTTATGCCTGTGTGTCTGTGTTCACATGTGCTCGAAGGCTATCATGACATGCTCTACTGCTTAAAGATTTAGGATTTCATATACCTTGTTATGTGTGTGGCTGACATATAGTTTTAACAAAAAACTGTTTCTCTTGCTGTTCCCTCTTACACTCTTTCATCCTCCCCATCCCCGCCCTGAAGACCTGAGAATATTTATTTGGGACAATCTCTTTTAGCAGAAGAGTGTAGTGGTGAGGTAATCTCTATCTCAGAATGTTAATATTATAACATTATTTTACTTATTCCTCAGACTTTCTTCATATACTAGAAATTGACTATAACATGGTCCAATTGTAGTATGAAAATTTGCTTACCTAGGTCCTCTCTAGCACCAAAACAATAAAGTTAGAAGATCTGCATTTTAAGATGGCCACACCTAAGAGACAGCAGCACAGTAGTGATTGTGACAGCATTGCCTAATATTTTTATTCAGTTTTTAGGACTAGAAAAGCCCTATATTCTTAGCCTGAATCAGAAGTTTACAAAACACTTTTTCTTACACTAGTTTTGCAAAAAACAAATCTGATTGGGTTTTACCATCAAAAATCATTAATACTCCTGAAGTTGAGACCATCCCTGTTTTTCACTGTGGTTTGATTCTATAAGGAATGTTAGAAAACAAAACAAAACAAAAACTAAGATTTAATCTTCCCTCCTCATAGTCCTTGAAACACTAGCCAGAGCAAACAGACAGACGAAAGAAATTAAAGGGATACAAATAGGAAAAGAAGAACTCAAACTATCATTATTTGCAGATGACATGATTCTATACTTAGAGGATCCAAAAATTCTACCAGAAAACTTCTAGAATTAATAAATGATTTCAGCAAAGTAGCAGGATATAAAATCAACACCCATAAATCAATTGCATTTCTATACATCAGTGATAAACTCTCTGAAAGAGAAATTAGGAAAACTATCCCATTCACAATTGCCTCAAAAAAAAAAATACTTGGGAATCAATTTAACGAAAGAGGTGAAAGACTTCTACAATGCAAACTATAAGACACTGAAGAAAGAAATTGAAGAAAACCTTAGAAGATGGAAAAATCTCCCATGCTCCTGGATAGGCAGAATCAATATTATCAAAATGGCCATACGTCCCAAAGCGCTATGTAGATTCAATGCAATTCCAATTAAAATCCCAACATCATCCCTTACAGAAATAGAAAAGGCAATTATGAAATTCATTTGGAAGAATAAGAGACCCAGAGTAGCCAAAGCAATCCTTAGCAAGAAGAGTGAAGCAGGAGGCATCACAATACCAGACCTGAAACTCTACTACAAAGCTACAGTAACAAAAATGGCATGGTACTGGCACCAAAATAGACATGTAGACCAATGGTATAGAATAGAAGACACAGAGATGAACCCAATTACATACAGTTACCATATATACTAGACAAAGGAGCCAAACACATACACTGGAAAAAAGATAGCCTGTTCAACAAATGGTGCTGGGAAAACTGGAAATCCATATGCAGCAAAATGGAACTAAACCCATATCTCTTATCATGCACAAAATTCAACTCAAAGTGGATCCAGGACCTGGGAATCAGACCAGAGATCCAATGCCTAATAGAAGAAAAAATAGGCCCAAATCTTCATCATGTCAGATTAGGACCTTACTTCCTTAACAAGACTCCTGTAGCACAAGAAATAAAATCAAGAATCAATAAATGGGATGGATTCAAACTAAAAAGCTTCTTCTCAGCAAAAGAAACAATCAATGAAGTGAACAGAGAGCCGACATTATGGGAACAAATCTTTGCCACACACACATCCAATAGAGCACTAATCTCCAGGATATACAAAGAACTCAAAAAATTTAACACCAAAAAAATAAATAACCTAATCGATAAGTAGGCCAAGGAGCTGACAGAAACTTCACAGAAGAAGATATACAATTGATCAACAGACATATGACAAAATGTTCAACATCTCTAGCCATTAGAGAAATGCAAATCAAAACTCCTCTAAGATTTCATCGCATGCCAGTCAGAATGGGAGTTATCAAGAACACAAACAACAATAAGTGTTGGCAAGGATATGGGGGGAAAGGCACACTCATACATTGCTGGTGGGACTGCAAATTGGTACAGTCAATCTAGAAAGCATGGAGATTCTTTAGAAAACTTGGAATGAAACCACTATTTGACCCAGCTATCCCACTCCTTGGTCTATACCCAGAAGACTTAAAAACAGCATACTACAATGATGCAGCCACTTCGATGTTTATATCAGCTAAATTCACAATAGCTAAACTGTAGAACTAACTTAGGTGCCCTTCAATAGATGAATGGATAAAGAAACTGTGGTATATATACACAATGGAATATTGCTCAGCAATAAAAGAGAATAAAATTATAGCATTTTCAGGCAAATGGATGGAGTTGGAGAACATCATGCTAAGTGAAGTAAGCCAATCTCAAAAAACCAAATGCCAAATGTTTTCTTTGATAAGTGGATGCTGATCCACAATGTGGAGGAGGACTCAGGAAGAATGGAGGAAATTTGGCCACAGGGTGGGAGGGAGGAGGGGGCAGGGGGAGAGTAAAGATGGTGAAATATGATGGACATCATAGCCCTGGCTTTATATATGACCGCATGTATGATGTGATTCTACATCACATACAACCAGAGAAATGAAAAGTTGTGCTCTATCTGTGTACAATCAATCAAAATGCACTCTGCTATCATGTAAACCTAAACAGAATAAATAAATAAATTTAAAAAAAATTTCCCTCCTGCATAATTATGGTAGAGCCTGTAATTACCCTATAAATTATTAGATGACACTTTTGCATGAAGACCAGCTGTCATGACTGGCCAGTCAGGAGGCTGAATACTTGGGTTATCGACAGGGCAATGGGGTTTTGAGATTTTTGATGTTCTTGAGGGTGAATTTTGGTGTGTGACAAAAAGATTATTCAGAAATTTAATTTTGATTTTAAAAACTGACTGTGTTTACAATTACAGTCCCCAAAGGCTAGTTCTTCTTTAAGCTCTTTAAAATTCAGCTTCCAATTCTATTTTATTTCTTTTTATATATAAGCAGAGAAAAATTTAGTATTAATTTTAAGGGGCCTTTGAATAATATTTGGTCTCATTTACAAAATTGATTAAACATTTAAACTGTGCTTAAGAACTTAATATGTATGTGTGTGTATATATATATATATATTTCAGGTATTTGAATTGTCTGACTTAAAATGTCAGTGTGTAAGAAATACTTTCAGATCTAACAAATCAAGCCTATAAATATAGTGACCCTCAATTTTTGTTAAATATTCCAAATACATAAAATGCCAAACATGAATAGATTCCTGAACAGGAAGTTATTTTATTTAATAAAAAATCTTTACATACTTACACAACTTTTTCAGTTTCTGTGGTGTAACAACACAACCCTGTTTATAGAAGGCAGTTAACATCTGTTAACTAAGGATACTTGTGACATGGGAGTTGGGTTAATCTGAGTGCTAGATTTTCAGGGACCCAGATGCCAAGCAACTCAGGGTTATTTCTCAGTAATATGGAGGTTACTAATGACCAGAGATTTTCATCTGCTACTGATTACATTCCAGAATACCTGGAAGATGCTCATAAAACCCATTTTATAGTCACTTTTTCAGGGACTTGGAAATAGGCATCTAATTTCTTATATCCTGCATTTCTGGATTTAGATTATTTTCACATTCCCATCCCAAAATGTGCATGATCCACGAGGTTCATCATTTGCATCTGTTTGGTTCCTAACTTATATAAACTTACTTCTGTCTAAATCTAAAGACTTTTGAGCTAGAGGAGATCTTATATTTTTTCATATTCTTAGGACCATACAATTCTAACAGATATTTAACATGAGATAGATTGAATTTGGGTATCTCAGTATCTACTGTGATGTCACTTCTTATAAAGCCATGGTTCCCACAGCAATTGAAAGGAAGGATTTCTGTATTTTGGGTATTTTCCGTAAGTAGAATATTGTAATAGCTTTATTTGTTTGTTTGTTTTCAAAACCATCCATATGTCAGGCACTGAGCTAGGCAAAGGAATACAGTCAGTTAAGACAGACACAAATTCTGTCTTCATATAACATATGGTAAAGAGAGGCTGACCATATCCTAACAGAAAATTTGGAAATATAAGCTTTGGTACCTAAATACTGGCCTTGATTCTGCCAATGAATAGCCTATTAAAGATATTAATTTTCTCCTTTTCTGGAGTGAAATTTATACCTATTCATTTGAAGATGCTGTAGAATTATCGTGGAGATAGTACTGGCAAAGTAACTAGAACTTCTGGCAAGTTACATTATGAGTGGCCTCATGGAACAAAGAGAGAAGTTCATTTCTAAAAGCAATCTCTTCATTCTCTATTTACTGATGAGGTTTGTTTTACATTGAACAACCCTACCCCCACCCTCATAGTCTCGGGGATTGAACCCAGGGCCTTGCACATGCTAGACAAGTGTTCTACCACTGAGCTATATCCCTAGCCCCAAGTTTATCTTAAAATGAAAGTACTTTGGTTTTTAGGACCTAACAATAGATATTACAGTAAAGTTTGATCATGAAAATCTGGGCAGTTCCCCTTAAAGCCAGTCAAGAAATTGAAATGAGTCATACTTCACAGAAACCAGTTCCGCTGATTCCTTCCTTATTTCCATTTGAAGATATTTTCTGAATGAATATTTTATCATCAGAAGAACTTCATGAAAACCATATGTTTTATTTCCTGATTCTCAAGTAAAGGCTTTAGAAGTTGTTCCAGTCAAGATGAGTTAGAAAATATGGCCTCTTTTAGGTCATTGAATAGTATATGCAATTGGTTTCTTAAATGGACTCAGCTTATAATATCACTTTGGAAGTAGTTTTCATTCATCTTTCACTACAGCTCTCAAATCATATCACATTAGAGACTATCAAAATGGATGGTGGAACATTAAACAGAAAAGTAGTTAGCCATAAGAAAATATCAATTTTTTATTTGTTCTTTTTAGATATAGAAAATATCAATTTATGGGGTTGGGGCTGTAGCTCAGTGGTAGAGTGCTTGCCTAGCATGCGTGAGGCACTAAGTTCAAGCCTCAGCACCACATATAAATAATAAAATAAAAATCCATCAACAACTAAAAAAATATTTAAAAAAAAAGAAAAGAAAATATCAATTTATTCTTCAGTCATCCGATGCTTTAAAATGAATATTGGGGCTGGGGTTATGGCTCAGTGGTAGTGTGCTAGTTTAGCATGTGTGAGGCACTGGGTTCGATCCTCAGCACCACATAAAAATAAAATAAAGATATTCTGTCTACCTACAACTAAAAAATTAAAAAAATTTAAAAAAATGAATATTGAGGCTGGTTGGAAATTCAGACAGTGGAGGATGCAGCTACATTTTATATGACCCAAGAATGATTCTCTGTTGAGAAAAATAATCTCTTTTAAACAGAACATGTGTAGGATTGGGGTTGTGGTTCAGCAGTAGAGCGCTTGCCTATCATGTGTGAGGCACTGGGTTTGATTCTCAGCACTGCATATAAATAAATTAATGGTCCAATGACAACTAAAAAAATTTTTTTAAAAAACAAAACAACAACAAAATAAAAACAGAACATGGGTTTAATTTTAAAGCTTTGAGAGTAATAAAGTTTTCAGATTGTCCCCTCCTTGGACTTTGGGACTCCTGACACCTTCACAAGGTAATATTTATTTTCTTTGAAGAGGAAGCAAATGGAATTAACCACCTCAATCTATTAACTGTTATTCATAGGCAAGTTAAACCCATGATCTATTTGCCCCCTCTGAGAGAGGAAGAGCTACTTTAGTAAAAAAAGGTATAAATTTGTTTGCAAATGTCCTGTTAAAAGCCTCTCTTCAGTTAGAATTATATTCACTTGTTTCTTTTACTTTTAGAAAAGAGGTAGAAAGCTTTGCCCTCTCTCTCAAATGATGAAAGATGGTATGATTGGATGCAACCATTAAGCCATAATTTCTGCCACAGGGATAATTAGCCTCTTTGAAACCATCAATTGGTTGTCCCACAGAGCTTGGCTGTGGGCTATGGGCAAAACCTAGCTACACCAGTTTGAAGTCTAATTTTGGTTACATTGAAGAATCCAATCTTCTGCAGAGTTTAGAAGCAGTGTGGACAATAGCTAAATATCATATTTAATAGCAACATTAAAATCTTTTGGCTATATTTCCTTACATTCTGAAAATTCCAGAATCAGAAGACAGTCTAACACAGAAGGGATATCATCCCTGATTTTGGCAGGTTCTCTAACAGGAAGAGAGGCTCTAGTGTAGCCAGCCAAATCTAGCCTGATAGTGAATGGGACAATTTCCAGATGTGGAAGTCAATGCCTATTTCCCATTATCATTTAGGAGAACATAAAATAGCTTAGGAAGTCATAGAGCTTAAGTTAGAAAATACAGCATCCTCAGAATTATTGGTACTTGGAAAACATTTCAAGACTTGATATGAGGTACTGGCATATGCCCTTCTCCAACTAAGTATAATATATAGATTTCACAGGTTATCGTAGAGAAAAATCTCTAGCACATAGGGAGCACTTGTGTAATGATTAGGTAAATTCTCTGTAGGGGATAGAGATAGGTCAGATATGATACTTTTGCAAAGTGAGCCTAAAATTGCAAGCTAAATTCTGACTTATGTTTGATGATAGGAAATAATTCACATTTAGATTACTTTTCAGATATGTTATCCTTCTGTCAGCTATTTGCTGACATAAAGCCTCATCATAGAAGTGCTGCAGGTTCATTTTTACTTAGCTCAGCAAAAATATGTAAAATGACTATTCTCTCCTATTTGTTTTATATTCTTCTTCAGAATAAACTGCAGAATAAACAAAATCAATGTGTAAGAAGCAGAAAATCAAAAAGCTATTCCTAATAATTGAAATCAGCTCTTAGAATTCTGAGTATGAAAACTACATGTGAGAAGTGGTCATGACCATTTGTAATAGCCACTGTTCTGCAAATTTGATTTGCAGTCACTAAAACCTCTATTTATAAGTGTCACATTTGCATGCACAAAATTGAACTTCTCATTCTAATTCATACTGCATATGAGTTCTGGAAACAGGAATCATGAAATTTTTGAGAGTTTTTAAAATTTAGTATTGGGATGTTACTAGAGCATACCAACACTAAATAGATGGAAGTAAAATGTAGTTTTATTTAAGTTATCCATTTGAGTGATCAAGACAGCAATTCAGTTGAATTTGTCATATTGTTCTAATTTGATTCTCATTAACAAAATTTGTGGTCTTAAATTTCTACACTAGCTATAAATTGTTTAGCAAGTAGGTCTTTTTGTTCTCAAGAGGTTATTTGTTTTACTGCAAACTAGTCCACTATTATTGGAAGTAGCATACCAGACTCTCAATTCATCATGTCAAAAAGTTCTCACATCTGTACCATTAATAAAAAGGACAAAAATAACTCTACCTTGTGTTTTTAGAGAAACTTAAGGTTTAAGAGCTACCTGTTATTATGTGTAGTGTCCTCAAATGAAATTGGTGATACACGTAAAGCAAATGTTTTGAAGGGGGAAAATGAAGTCTACTGGGTTAATCATATTTTTGTCACTGTGACCAAAATACCTGACAAACATCTTAAAGGAGAGAATATTTATTTTGGCTTGTGGTTCCAAATGTTGTAGTCCATGGTCTGTCAGCTCCATTGCTTTGGGCCTGAGGTGAGGCAAAACATCATGGTGGTAGGGTGTGGTAGAGGAATGCTGTTCAGTTTATGGCAGCTGGGAAGCAGAAGGTGAGTATGGAGGAGAGGGAAAGAGAGAAAGAAGAGAGAGGGAGGGAGAGAAATGTACAGCAGGCTCTTGTTTGAAGGTGACAGGAGTGAGAAGACTGCTGTGTTTGAGATGAAAGAGCTTCTAAATAGTAGGTCTGGAACTAGAACTCTTCATTCAGATCACTTTCCACTGCATGAACACTCTCTATTGTTTCATTTTGATAAACTGGTCTCCACAACAAGAGTTTAAACTCTTTGAAGACAAGGACCTCTTAGATCTCCCCACAATAGCTCTGCAGCATTGAATATATATTAAGGTCACAAAAGTACATGTGGAATTGACTGGGGCAAAAGAATTCTGCTAGTTATGCTGGCTATGGCTCCCTCCTAGTAGGGAATGTTTATCTCAATTTGATAAATTTCCTTTTCTGGACTCTGCTAGGAATGTGCTATGCTATTGGTGGCTGTAAGTGGTGGGTATAAAGTCAAGGTACTCATGTCACAGTACTGCATATGACCCACATAGATGGTCATTATGACAGCATTCTCCTAAGCCCTCCTAACTTGCTTGTATTATTAGATATGTAGAACCTGAATTGATAGAGGAACTTCTTTAAGAGGCAAGGCACTTGTGCTTGTTCTATTTTAAGTATATTCCAAGGAGCTTGTTATAGCCCTATAAATAATCATTGATCCTCCCAGGATGCCTCACAGCACGAATTATTTCTGTTTTCAGAAGAAAGCCAAAGCTGTTAGTTTTTATACCTAAGCCAAATGGGTTGACAGCATACAAATAGATGCTCTAAAAGATGACAGGACAGGAGGCCTCTTTTTGCATCCTTTCCTTGGCCAGATATATACAAGGAACATCCCATGACTAAAAGTGGAGATTTAAAAAAAAAAGAAAGAAAAAGAAAAAGAGAAAACCCTAACCTGTGTTACTTTAATACACTAACATTAGCAAAGGCCCATAATCAAAGCTAGGCTGTGTTATCTCTTCTAACCAGATGCTCTCTTCAGAAAGTACAGTTGGAAAAGCAAAGTAATTTCCAGTTGTGTCTTTGAAGTTGTCTGGTATGATATGATGGGTGTTTAATACATGCTGTGGATATTTTTAAAATAGGGAGCAACTACAAAGTGATAACATAAAGGAACAGTTTTAACAGCTACTTTTAAGGCCTAAAAAATAACCTACATAAAAATTTATTTTTACTCCTTTATAGTTTTGTCTTTATTGAGAAACTGATAAATTTTCCTTTTAAATTAGAGACTTATACATGTTGGTGGTGAAATATTTACATGTTATGTGATTTTTTTTTAAATATTTATTTTTTAGTTGTAGGCAGACAGAATATTTTATTTTTATGTGGTGCTGAGGATCGAACCCAGTGCCTCACACGTGCTAGGCGAGCACGCTACCACTGCGCCATAACCCCAGCCCCTGTTATGTGATATTGATACTATGAAATTTCTAGTTTTTCACAAGATGGGTCATGCAGTAGTGATTAACCTGTCTATAAGAAAAACTATTTGTCTGTTTCTTTTCCTGTACCTTGTCTAATGAAATTGGTCACTAAAGACTAGTTTTAATTGGCAACTCTGTGAATTTATTATACTAATTTTTCCACTTTTTAAAAAAATAACAGGCAGTTGTTTTGTGTTTTAGTGGATTTGTTCAGTTTGGGGGCTTCTAGCTGAACAATACTGCAAGTAAAGAATGCCTGCCTACTACAATAGGTAGAAGGTAGTAGGTACTCAGTAAATACGTATTGAATGAATTAAATAGAGGGATGAATGACTGCAGACCATACTTCAAAGCTGGAATAAACCAATTTTTGACCTATTTTAGAATCATAGGATATTAGAGGTAAAAGTGACATTAAAGGTCACTTAATCTGGTTTCCTATTGGGAGCTATCAAATAAATTAGGTCTATTTGATCTAGAAAAATCTTTTAAGAGAGATTTGAAGTACTAGAAAGGATATCAGATTTACAGTTAGATCATCTGAGCTCCATTGGCAACTAATCATTTGCTTTTTGTATGACCTTGGATATGTTAGTTTCCTTTTACTAAAGCAAGGATAAAATGAGACAGTGGATATTAAATTGTGTGGTTCACATTAAATCTGCCTGACACTATTCTTCCCTTCTACCATCAGACTACATACCTATCCAGACCACAGGGCACCTCAACCCATCCAGACAGTGATTGGTCCAGGAACTGGGACTATGATTGAATCAGAGCCAATTAGAGTCATTCTGTGGAATTTTTCAAACCAATCCTGACAAGGCCTTTTCTCTAGTGTGGTAATTGCTTTAAGTATTTGACCTTTGAGTGTCTAGTAACCAGTCCCTACTTTCCTGCTTTCACTGTTAGAAAAAGATGTCATGCAAGGTAACAGTGCTATATTCAAATATTTGTGTCGTCTTCAAAATTTATGCTGCAATTAAGAGGTTCAGGCCTTTAAGACATAATTAAATCATGAGGAAAGAGCCCTCACAAATAGAACTAGTGACCCTTTGAAAGCCTGGAGAGAACTAACTAGGTCCCTTTTGCCCTTCTGTCACTTCTGCCATGTGAGGACACCACACCTACATTTTGCTACCTATAAGTCAAGCTTTATCTTGGAATTCCCCTCCTCTAGATTGTGGGAAAATAAATATGTCTTCTTTATAAATTATCTGATTTGTTATATTTTGTTATCGCAGTACAAACTTAAAACTAGCAGACATAAGGCAGAGATGTAAGGCAGATGGGACCTAAGTTTCTGATTTCTGTTGGCCCTGAGGCAAATATAACTCTTCCTTTTATAGCAGGTTTTTGTTTTGTTTTTTGTTTTTGTAACCTTAAAATTCCCTTTTAGAGGGTAAGGTAGTTGATCTACAAAATCTCTTAAAGAGAGATTTGGAGATTTACAGAGATTTGGAGTACTGAAAGGATACCAGATTTACAGTTAGATAATATGAGCTCCATAGCCAGCTAATCACTTGCTTTTTGTATGACCTTGGATATGCTACTCAGTTTCAGTTTCAATAAATTAAAATTCTTGGGATTTAATAAAAAAGTATCTTTATTTTTGTTTTCCCACTGACTAGTTAGAATGTATTCAGTAGAGGAAGTTCTTCCTATTCCAGGATGAAAACTTGGACAATCCTAAGACTTTTCTGATAATTTAAAGTAATATAATTACTTTAGTGACTTAAATTACAAATAGAACAATCAGGTTCATGAAATAATCAAAACTTGAAATGTGGTTTGAAGTTATATCTCCCTGCTTCATGTCCCCAACTAAGGCCTTTGCCATTTGGAACTCACTTTGAATTTCCCTTTGAAGGCCATAGTTTCTGATCCTGTCATATCTAGAAGAGAAAGGAAATGAGAGGGCCAGGAAAGTGTTTACAAATAGTGACACAATGATTTCCTCTTGTTAGTGATTCTATCTTCTGATAACTTGTGGGAGGTTTCAGCCATGCTTGCCTTCATCTTATTTACCTGTAATGTAAGCAATGCATTTTCCTTACTTCCTGGTTTTAGCAATTTGTTCCAAAAAGACTCCATGGTAGGATACTTTTAGTTACTTTCTAGGCAGTCCTCTGAGGCATCAGACCAACTCTCCTCCTTGGCGGCCTGCATGTACCCATAGGAAGTTCTTGAGATCCTTGGACAAACAAGTGCTGAGAGTGCAGGCCAGTCTAGCAAATCACCTAATCCTTCCACTTCTTCTTCACCTCTTGTTCTTTGGTGTTTACCAGGTAGGAGTCAGGCACATACCTATTGTGTTCTCCTAACTGTGGGAGCACTTGCTAGGCTTCCTGAATTTTCCTTTGAAGCTCTTTCTGCTGACTTATTCACATTGCCTTCCCCCTTCCCTCTGTTACGTGTGAGAAGGGATACACAACACATTACTTTTTCAGGAAAACTTCCTCAGAAACTCCTTTAATTTCCATATTTTTTACTCTTTCATTTTTGAATGTGGGGAAAGGCTTTTTAAGATCAAATAGTGGGTTGCCAAATGTGCGAACAGATTTTACAGATTTGCATGGGCCTGGAACATCATGTTCCAGGAACCTCAATTGAAATTTCCAGTTTAACAGACCTTTGAAAAAAGTGCTTTGTAAATAGGAAGTGCTACACAAATGTAGGGAATTAAGTCCCTTTGTCCTGAAGAGGTACAAAGACTGAATGAGGCAGAACAGATAATAAAATGTTGCAAGAGATTTATGTAGGCTGATCTGAGGGACTGCTTTGAATCTAGTTAATGCATACTTTATTAGTTAAAGCAGATTTGTTAATAATGCACAACTTCCAATTTGTGATGTTCTCAAAATGTATAAATGGCAATAATTGAGATGGTAGGGGACAGATATTTGAAATGAAAAATGAAAGTTGTCCGGACACAGAATTTCTCTCCCTTTTGGTGTAGGCAGCCTGCAGTTTATATAGTCACATACCATGCCCACACACATAAATTTTTGTGGTTGTGATACTTGGCCATGTGCACAAACTGCTTGACCATTCTGTACCCCACTCAAAGAAGTTGAGTGAAGAAGTTTCTCCTTGCTCAAGGATTGAAGAAGTTGATATAAAAAGGGGGAAATCAAATGCAAAGCTGCACTCATCACCTGGAATCTTCATTCATTTAGTTTATTTAGCAATTATTTATGGAACATCTACTGTTTTTCCTAGGCCCTAGGCTAACCATTAGGTCTGTAGTGGTAAACTAAACAAACAGCTTGCAATCTAATGGGGGAAACAGATATTAAACACTTAAATGCCCAGTTGTAAATTGTGTTACATGGTAAAAAGAAAAAGAACACAATTGAGGAGGGCAGGAATCTCTTAACTTAGTTTGAGTTGTGGGCGGGAGGCATTCTTGGCAGAAGAAATGCAAAGGGTGGGCCCCACAATTTGTCCACATTTACAGTTCACATATATTCCTAGTTAATTAATAGTAGCCAATATCTAAATGAATATGGCCTTTGATTAGGACATAGTATTTTCTTTCCATGGTTATGATGCAAGCCTATTCTTCTAGAATGTTGTCTTCTTCTTCAGATGATGCTTGACCCTTTCCTCAAGAAGAGCTTAGAATTTGTTTAAAAAGTCTATTTGGGGGTAACATCCTCAAATTTTAGTCCCATTATTCATTACAAATTTATTTATTTATTTTTCTTCAAAAACAAAAAAATTGGCATAGAATCAAAAAAGCATATAAAATTTTATATACATTTCCTCTCAGTGGTCATTTCTGCCCTCTCAGAGCTTCTTGTCCAGACCTGAAGATCTCTTGCAGAGGAGTCATCTTTGTTTTTGCTCTTTCTCATGCTCTGGGGTCACTCCTTTGTTTCTTTATTCTATTTCAAAGCAGAGAACCAAGTGGGACAGAAGAATGAGTGAAAAAAGCCTTTTTGGCTAAGAATAGTTTCCTAATAAGAATATTTTTTCCAAAACAAATCACCTAAGGTTTTCTATAAGAAAAAGGTATTGTGAGCATGTATGAATATGTAGCAACAAATCCCACCATTATGTGTAACTATAATGCACCAATAGAAAATGTGTGGAAAAAAAGCAAGAAAGGGACTATACTTATGAACATATTGTGAACTGTAAAGGTGTGGGTTGAGAAAAAGCCTATTTTCTAGCCTGACATAATACCTGTTTAAAGTGGGGCTACTCGGAATGCTTGACATCTGTTCAAGCTATAAATTTAAGTTTTACTTTCATAAAAATTATCACCTAAATCCTGCATGACATAGGAGAAGTAGCACTGGACAGAGAACTAAGAGCTTTGGTTTCTGATCTGTCTTTGCTACAGTGCTCATCCCTGGATAATTCTTTTTTTCTATCTATGCTCCCATTTCCTTAGCTACAAGGTGAAAGTGGTGATAATACTGTCTCATTGTTTCTCGGGATTGTCAGGGGACATAAATGAAATAATATTACAATGTGTTAAGACTTTCTTAAATGATAAAATCTTTGCATTTGATAAATTATTATTGCCATTGGGTTTTGGGTTTGATATTTGTGACTGATCTTAGTCTGCCAAAAAGTTCTCCCCAAGTTCATTTATCCTTAGGCCAAGAGCATTGACATCTTACCTATGTATCTGGTTGGGTAAAAGTTTTGTAATATGGCTATCACTAATACACCTATTCAAGATGGTTCTATATATTAGAAAATAACGTATCTTTTAAGACAGAAGACTGGATTTGAATTTCAGTCCATTATTCACTACTATATTTATTTATTTTTTGTTCTTCAATTTCCTCATCTGTAAAATGGCTGTGAGGATAAAAATGATAAAAATTGTGAAAGTGATTAACATACTTTTGACTGCTATGGTAGGCTTTTACTGAATGCTAGGTCTTGTCCCCTCTAAAACAGAGGGAAAACAGCATATTCAAAACAGAATACTTTATGAAAGACTCATAAGGGGTTGTTTAACACAAATTGTTTCTATTCAAATTTTGCTACAGTTGAGAAAGTGAGGTGCAACTGTACCCTCCCTCCCTTTCCTCCTTCCTTTCTTCCTTTCCTTCCTTCTGTTTTTTCTTGTACTCAGATGCTCTTAACCACTTAGCCACATCCCCAGCCCTTTTTATTTTTTATTCTGAGACAGAGTCTTACCAAGTTGTTCAGGGCCTTGCTAAGTTGCTGAGGCTAGCTTTGAATGTGAGATCCTCCTGCCTCAGCCTCCCAACCCACTGGGATTACAAACATGTGCCACTGTGCCCGGCTGTTCTTGTTTTCTAATAAAATCATATTTTAAAATATTTCAGTCTTTGTATCATGGACCATTTTTTTTAACTGAGAACTGAGCTGTTTTTTGATAGAAATATCCTAGGAACTAATTTATTGTCTTTTTTAGTGTAATTTAAAATGCTATAACTTTATGTTATATAGCTGGTTTTTGATAGAAATATCCTAGGAACTAATTTTTTTAGTGTAATTTAAAATGCTATAACTTTATGTGGGTTATATTTTAATGCTATATATTTATGTGGGATATATTTATTTGTTTTATTATTATTATTATGTGGCATTTATATCTACCTATTTCTAGAACAGTTTTAGAATTGTAAAATTAAACCTAACAGAAAATAAGGCAATTGAAAATGGAATAAAAATGAAAGCAGATATCTTCAGACACCCTGAGGCTAAGTGATACATAATACTTGTTCAGGAAGAGGAAAGAAAGAGTCCTTATTGGTTGCATTTCTTGTTGTTCTACCATTATTCTTCATTATCTTTCTTTGAGCTTTTCCCATCTCCCTCCACTTTGCCCCCTCATTATTTGGAGGAATGAAAGACATGGAAGTTTGGGAGTTTTGTGGGAAATGAGCCATAGCTGACCAAGAATTTGTAGCACACAAATAGGAATCCGATGTCCTTTTAGTTGCCTTGACAGTTTTTCCTGAATTGAAAGCTGCAAACATCGCATGTGCAAAAGTGTTGTCTCTTACATGAGATAGAACTTTTTTTTCTCTTTCTTTGAAATATTCCTGGGCCAGGAATGTTGGAACAAATGACTTCAGACAATCTGATTACATAAAAAGGATTTTGATACGTGGCTTTTTGTTTATGAATTTTAAATGACTGAATTTCTCTTTAAGAAAGTGCCTCTTGAGGGATGTCTTTAATGGAGATTTATGCGATTATGGATTGTTCAGCCTAAATAGTGTAATTACCATATGTCATTAATCCTATTCATACAGGGAACCTGTCTTTTTTTTTTTCTTTTTAAAGCTAGAAGGTAACAAGAGCGCATGTTTTCAAGTTTAGCACATTATTCATTTTAAGTGTAAGTTGACAAGTGAGGATATGAAAAATAAATATAAATGATCAATTTTATAAAAAATGGAAACCAGTAAGCTATGTTCACAAAGGATGCCTCATGCCTTCCCCCTCCTGTGCTGGTATTGGTAGAAAACAATTTCTTGATGCATCTTTTATTTTTAGAGTTGGATTTTCTGTGCATTATGCCTTTGCCTGCCTTTCTCCTCACCTCAGATACTTTTTTGTTATGTTTCCTGCTGTGACCAAAGTCAAAAGATTGGAAAAGAGGAAAAGTTAACATTCAAGTGACTAATTTAAGAGATTACAAGTTCAGTATTCCCTTGCTCCCCCTTTCTCTGGAAGAAAGAGGTGGTATGATCTATTGTTCTTTCATCCTCTTCCCTTTCCATCCAACATTATGTTGTTATAAAAGTAGTATGTATTCATTGTAGAAATCTTAAAAAATACAAAAAACTTAGAGAAGAAAAAAAATTAACCCCTGAGCACCACTGTTGACTGGTTCTACACACTGGTGTACATCTTTGTTTTATGTGTATGAGGTTCACACCATAGGACACCTCCAAGCTCTGAAGTCACAATCAGCATAACCTAGGCCAAGTGAAGACCTCTTCATTGCTCACTGAAGGGAGAACTGTTAGGACCTTGAAGAGAACTTGTAGAACCTGAGGGAGCACCTAGACTGTTTCCCTTTTCTTTTTTCACGCCTGATGTCTCACTCCCTTGGTGACTAAGGACAGTTTTGGGAGAGGATTTCTCAGTACTCCTTCTCAAAGTGAATAGGGAAATTGAAATATAAGAAGTAAATTAATTATAATTTTATTTCGTTCCCTCCGTCCCCCTTCCTTCCTTCCTTCCAGATGGTCTTCAAGGTCTGTTCAACTCTTTTTTATTATATATAGACTCCCATAATGATTCCCATGAACTTTATATCAGCACTCATTTAATTCTCTCATCCTTCAGGAAGTCATTTAATCTCATCTATTAATCAAATATCTGTAATCCCAGCACTTGGGGAGGCTGAGACCAGAGAATCGCGAGTTCAAAGCCAGCCTCAGCAATGGCGAGGCGCTAAGCAACTCAATGAGACCTTGTCTCTAAGTAAAACACAAAATAGGGCTGGAGATGTGGCTCAGTGGTTGAGTACCCCTGAGTTCAATCCTTGGTACAAAACAAAAAACAAAAAACAAAAAAAACCCCTCACTCCAGTTCCATCTTTAAAGAATGGGGCAATTTGCAACATCCAGGGTAAGCTTTCCGGAAGAGAGGATGCTAAGAGAGTAAATGGGTGTATACACTGTATGTATATGTAAATGCCTCTTTCTCGTGTTTGGTTTAGTATAGTTTGAAAGCAATAATCTATCAGTTAGTGTTTGCTGGTCTGGAAATGCTGCAGTGCAGCAGAGACATTGGAAAAGGCAAAGATAGGCTCAGGCAATACTGATACTGAACTTGTGTTGCATAAATAGTGGCTGCTGCAGCTCCCTTGTTTGCCTTTCCCAGCTGACTTGTCCTGGGGCCTGAAGCTGTGCACCTCAGGAACCTGAGAGGAGGCTGAGCTTCGGTGATGGAGTCCTAATTGCACCAAATCAAAGCTCATTGAGTCAGCCAGGTCATTAACTCCTTGATATTTAATTACAAGCTGCTCCACTGCTGGAAAATATCATCAGGCCCTTTTTCTAAATCTGCTCCTAAAGAATACATTTTCCCTCTGAATGGTTCTTGTTTTATTGTACTACAGAAAAATCAGAAAAACATTTTGACAATCTAGTAAACCTGATGTACCAGCTGCTGTGTCCTTAGCCACCACTATTCTGCAAGGCCTGCATCTAGTGGAGAAACACATTTAAAGATGTGGCAGTAAGCTAGGACTCACCTGGGTCAAACCTGTGATAGGACTTTGAAATGAGTCCTTGATCTGCGTGTTTTGTGTGTTTGAGTTCCCCCAATCCCCATGTCCTCTATTAAAATCAAGAACCTGCATGGGAAATTGGGGGAGACTTTTTAATTGAATTTCCTGACATTATTTTAATGGCCCAAAATTTCATTCAACCCTGGGTATCTAATGACATGTGAACTTATGCAGTTTTTCAAAACAACTATGTGAATAGAGTTTCTCAGATGCTTAGTATTCTTTTAACATTCCCAAAGGTATGTTGTAAAATATGGTTTCAACATCAGCAGAATTGTTTCTTAATACACTAAATATTTTGCTTATGTAATTACATCAGTTAATGGCAGAAGCATTATGATTCAAAACTTCCTAAAATATGAAGTATTAAAAATAGTTGTGAGATTTGTTTCCCAAAAGGATTTAAGTTCTACCTAATATTATATTTAAAGAGGGTTTAATACATTTGTCACCATTATAATTATGTTATTGATCATGACCACTTAAATTGCTTTCTTATATTTCTCTTCATTTCACAGAGGAAGAGCTGCTTATATATTAATAATTATGCAATGTTTGATAGAAAAACTCTAAAGTAGAATTAATTTCACTTGTGGAAACCAATCTAGTATAAATTTTGTGCTACCCAAGTAGATTTCTTTATTCTCCTAATTTTAGTTTGTGATGATACACATATGGTTTTTAGCTCAGTGCCTGGCCTAGATTAAATGCACAATAAGTGTTAGCACTTTGAATATTTTTATCATGTTCACCAAAATATTTCAGTTTCTTACCTCTAGTCATAGCTAGTATGTTTTTGTTTGACATAATTAAATCTCTGAATATTTACATAGTCTCACAGAATTAAAGGTAAACTATGAATAAATTTTAATATAATGTGTTTCCTGAGCTCTAGTAAAACAATTTAAATTCATTCCATAGTTCTGAATTAAAACTCTTCTCATTTATCATGCATTTCATTTAGTGGTGAAAGAATGTAAAACATATAAGGGAAGTCTTTGCCACAACAGGAATAAAATACCTATTGTCTAGTTAAAGCATTGCAACACTTTGTACTATTTTAAAAATTCTGTACTTCCCAAATGTGTTATGTCCCAAAGTGCAGTGAATTAGTATAAAGAATCACTGAATGCAGGCTGGGGATATAGTTCAGTTGGTAGAGTGCTTGCCTAGCATGTACAAGGCCCTGGGTTCAATCCCCAGCACCAAAAAAAAAAAAAAAAAAAAGAGTCACTGAATGCTAGGAACTGTTACGCTACAAGTTCAGGATACTTTGTAAGTGTGTGTATTTTAATATTTAAATTATTTTTCAATATTGTTTTTCATATGTAAAATTAAGAGTATGTGGTTTGTCATTTAAATTTTTTAAAAAGAAACTGACATCAAGAGTATTTGCCCTAAATTATTAAGTGTTTTAAAATTCTTAAGAATTCCATACAAGAATTTTTTCCTGCTGCATTTTTCTATCATGACTATTATCACTGTGCTCATGTAATGTTAAAAATCAGTCATACTGAGTCTCATTTTTGCTGCCTTAGTTAAGGCTCCGCAAGAGAATTGCTGTTATTTAATAAATGGATTTGTTCAATGTCACTAATGTGACAGCAGGAATTTGAAGCCATCTGATGCCTTAGCTGTTTCTGTTAATTCAGTAATGGCTTCACACTGCCAATAAGTGTGATAGCTGCTAAGTCACTAAAGTTAATGTAGAGGTTTTAGAGAAACTTCTGTTCCAATGATACATGAAAATTTGAGCATATTTTTAACCTTCTGGATGATCAATATGCCTTCTGTTTGTTAGGCTTATTCAATCTAACTTTGAGAGATTACCACTTAATGTTATACAGAACAGAGAGAGCTATATTGGGACCTGTGGACTGTTATTTTTCCTTAGCATTAGTCTATCAATATTATGGTTAATTTTCAAAATTTCAAGGTTATATAGGTTTACAGATTCTTTGTAGCTTGCCTCACATTCATTTCCTACTTCCAACATTGGGTAGCATGGTAGAGGGAAATAAATATCTACATAAATTTCATAGGATAAGATTTAAAACAAAAGAGGATCTTCAGAATCTATTAGATGAGGGGACTGAAGGCTGAGAGGGGAAGGAATATGTTCAAGTGCACACAGCCACAGAACTAGCTGGTTGCAGTGTCACTGGGAATCCAGGATTCTTGGTCTTGTTCAGGATTCCTTCTAGAAACTGGAGTAACAGAGCATTTTATTGCCAATTATTTACTGTGGAATAGAATGAATTGCCCAAGAAAGCATGCCTATCCCTCTTCCAAGATATTTAAAGCAAGTGGATCTTGCGGAAGAGACTTTATTGTTAGAATAGGTTCAGGTAGGAGCACAAGGACAGAGCAATGAGAGGGCTGAAAAATGGGTATAAAAATAGTACATATTTTTAAGAGTTATAGTGAAGAATAAGTAAGAATCCATTTAATGCTTAGCCTAGTTTTCACCATATAAAACGTTTTTAGTAAACATTAGCTTTTGTGTGTGTTTGTGTGTGTATGGTGCTGGGGCTTGAACCCAGGGCCTTGTTCATGCAAGGTAAGCACTGCAACTGAGCTATATCCCCAGCCCAACATTAGCTATTTTTTAATTATCATCATCGTGGAGTTAAAATTTCTAAGGCTCTTGCATGGTTCCAGTCTGCTGTTAGTATCTCTTCTGTCATTTCCTCCACCTCTCCTTTTCCCTCCCACTCTGACCTTCACACTTGACTCAAGCCTCATAACCTTTCCACCCTATACCCTTCAAATGTGGTTTGTTTTTGTTCTCTTCTACATCTGTGTGGTGTGTGCTATTGGCCTGGATTGCCCATTGTTCTCTCAGCAAGCTCCTTCCATCCCCAAGATTTGCTTCACATATCCCTTCTGATATGGTGCTTCCAAGTCTTCTCAATTAGACATTTTGTACTGTGTTCAGGTTATTTGTTAACAAATTATCTGCTTCCTTAAATCACAAGTTCTTTGAGGATAAGGAGTTCTAACCTCTCTTGTATTCTTCATAATGCTGAATGTTTTATAAATACCAATATCAATAAACATTCAATAAATGTTGAAAGGATGAATTATGAGACTTGCTTAGTAAACAAATTTGGCAAGCCCTCTGCTTTTCATAGTTGTGGATTTTGACAGTAGCTGGCTTAATGGACAAGAGGATAACCTTCCCTTACCAAGTTTATTGTTTCCTCCTTGAATAGCATAGAGATTAGACATTTCGCTTGATTCATGAATGCCATCTGGTGGAGAAAAGGATAACCACAGGTGTGAGCTTAACTAAAATCATGTGGAAGTTAAAGTTGTCACTGTTCATTAATATGGAAGTTTCCACTATTTCTTGGTAGATTCCGGAAGAATACTTGGGAAAATATTCTTGGTAATTGTTACTTCATTCTTTTTGATTGGTTTCTTAATATTTCAAGAATATTATGATTTTTATTTAATATTTTGATTTATCTTGAATATTATTTAAAAACATGAATTTGGCTAATAAGATGTAAGGCTATTAAATATTGTTTACTTGTAAGTACAGTAATTTATGTGATTTAAGGCAAATTGATTAAAATTTTGGATATTGAGTTTATAAAATGTTTCCATGACACTGAAGTCTTTTTTAAAATTTTTAAATATTGTTTTAGACATTGATAGGGCTTTATTTTATTCACTTATTTATATGTGATGCTGAAAATTGAACTCAGTGCCTCACACATGCTAGGCAAGCACTCTACCACTGAGCCACAACCCCAGCCCCTGAAATCTTTTTGATTCATTCATTCATCAAGCATTTATTGAGCACCTACTGAATGCTTGACATTTATACAAAGTACTGAAGAGCCAGAGATGAACGATATACTATCAGTCTTGTTCCAAATAATGAATATTTAGGTAACAGACAAAGCCTACAAACTCCATTTAGACTTTTTCTAAGAGTTCCTTGTATTCATCCAACATGCATTAAAAACATAGACTCTGCCAGGCACAGTGGCTCATGCCTGTAATCTCAGTGGCTTGTGAGGTGAGGCAGGAAGATCATGAGTTCAAAGCCAGCCTCAGCAAAACTAAGGTGCTAAGCAACTCACTGACACCCTGTCTCTAAATAAAATACAAAATAGGGCTGGTGGTTGAGTGCCCCTGAGTTCAATCCCTGGTTACCTCCCCCCCAAAAAAACCACCAACCCCCCCCCCAACATAGATTCCAAGTTACCAGTTTTATTTATGCCATTTTAGTGGATTTTCTTAGAGTATGTGAATCTGAAGAGAAATTCCTAATGACTTTTGATAAGTAGATATGCATTTTGTATTTACATTTCTGCACTTCTTATGCTCCATTTATCTAAAGAATTTTTTTATTTTTTAATCTGCAGCCCTGTAATAAACCAGGAACTAAGCCAAAAGACCTGAGGGGGAAACAACAATCACAAAGTACATGTACTTTTCTCAAATAAGAAGTTTAAACATTCTCTTAAGTCTAAAGGCTAGATACTTGTCCATAAAGTAGCTTCTTAGAAGCAAGATTATCTTTGTGGAGGGGAACCCAGAGCTTCTTACAGCAGTGAGAGTGATTTGATGTGGGAACCAAACTCCTGTGTGAGAGACACACTTGTTGCAACCTTCCCTTCTTGTTCCAATAATGGCCTGAATTTATCAAGAAAATGCTCATTTTTTCTGTGCATTCTCTTTGAGAAACTGTGGAAGTTTTTGAAGTAAATCAGATACATTTCCATCAAAAATTATTTTCAGGACAGACTCTTGAACAAGTGATGCTTGGAAAACTGGATTATCTACATGTGGAAGGTTGAAACTAGATCCTTATCCATCATCCCGTTTAAAAAAAAAATTAACTCAAAATAGATTAAAGACCTTAATATAAGACCTAGAACTTTGAAACTAGTTACTAGAGGAAAACATAGAGGAAACACTTCAAGATATTGGCACAGGCAGTGATTTCCTGAGTAGGACTCCACTAGCTCAGGAAATAAAACAATTGATAAATGGGATTTTGTCAAATTAAAAAGCTTCTGTGCAACAAAGGAAACAATCAAGTAAAGAGACAACCTACAGAATGGGAGAAAATCTTTGTTAGCTATTTCTCTGAAGGTTAATGAATTCATGTGAAGAATATGTGAAGAACTCAAATTTAACAACAAAAGAACAAGTAACCCAATCAATAAATGGACAAATGATATGAACAAATGTTTCTCAAAATAAGTACAAATGGCCAATAAACATACAAAGAAATGCTCAACATCTTTAGTCATCAGGGAAATGTAAATCAAAACTTTGTTGATGTTTCATCTCACCCCAGTCAGAATAGCTAAACCAAAAAGTAACAAATGCCATTGAGGAAAAGGTGGGGAAAGAAACTCTTGTACACTTTTGGTGGGAGTGTAAATTAATATGGCAACTATGGTAAACAGTATGGAGTTTCCTCAAAAAACTAAAAAAAGATCCAGCTAAAAACTAAAATATAATCCAGCTATACCACTCCTAGGTATATACTTGAAGGAAGTGAAGTCAGCATATGAAAGATACCTGCATATCATGCTCATTACTTCACTATTCATAATAGCCAAGTTCTGGAATTTATAATATATATAAATATTATATATATAATATTATATATAATATATTATATATAATATATATTATATATAATATATTATATAATATATAAATATTATATATAAATATATAAATATTATTTATAATATATATTATTCAGCCTTAAAATGGGTAGAGTCAGAAGTCATCATGTTAAAGGAAATAGGCCAGACACAGAAAGACAAATGTCACGTGTTTTCTCCCATGTGGAAACTAATAAAAATTTTAAACAATAAAGATTATCTGAAAGTAGAAAAGGGACTTTCAGGGAGAGGGAAGGAAATCAGAGAGTGGGAGAAAGGGGAGGGCAACAGAGTGTAGACAGGAGGGTGGACATAATCCAAATACAACATATGCACATATGGAAATGTCACAGTGAAACTCATTAATTTGTGTAATTAATATGAGTTAATAATAATAAAGCAAAGTGTATCCTTGATAAGAAAAAGCATTGCCACAAGTAGAAAAAACTTTTTCATCATTTAGAGTAGTACAATTGAGTTAAATGAGACATTCACTTATATGGAACTCTTCCTTCCCTGATGGCACTCATTAAGTGAATATCATGCAATTGAATTATTATTTATAGAAATTTCATTGGAAAATTACATAGAATACACATATATGTAGCCAAACTTAATTTCCTCTCTAATTGAAGAACTGGAAAGGACCTCAGAAATTTACCTAGTTCTTGGGAGGGTTACTATTAGAGTATTCTATTAAAATGTTCTAATTTTGTTTTGTACTGAAATCAAAGGAAAGATTTCAAACAGAGCTGGCAACTTCATTTATAAATAACTATTCAATGCAAAAATGTTCAGCACCTGTTTTCTAAAGTTCTGTTAATCTTCTCCATCTAATTACTTGAATGCGGACATATAATTTGTGTTCGAAAAGAAAACTTTGTTGCATATGTTTCATAAGTCATGTTGATTTACTTCATGATCTCTTGATCATAGGGGACTTAAATTAACACAGTATCTTTTGAAGAAGAATCGCAGATATCATACAGTGGGGAATAAAAAGAAATTAATAATTGAGTTTTACAGATGGCAAAATTTATATTTTGCTAGTCTGACCATTTCCATATGACATTTGGAAGTTGTTTGTTGCAACAGTAAATCTTTAGGATATGGAGAACCTGGGTGTAGGACATAGAGATTTAGGACACTGCTTCAGAGCAGATGTGGGTTTTTTTTTTTTTTTTTTTTGCCATTTCAGAGACACTATCCTTCACTAAACAATTCATTATTTTCTAAGGTTGGAGCAGCTGTGGATTACTCTAATTATGGATTTATTATGTCCCTGCCAATCTACTGTAAATCCTAATTCAAACTTTACATGTCTCTTTGGAACCTTGTTATTTTTCTCATGATTATGTGGTTCCTGACAAACAACAGTTGGAGAATCTCAAGTTACTTAAGTTTGTTTTTTATGAGGCATCACCATTTGCCCATTGTTTTTAGAATGCTTAATAGCCTTTTCATTTAATCTTGCATTAAGTAAAGCAGCTGTCTCTTATAATGTTTCGTTGTATTTTTAGCCATTTGTTGCCTCTGACAATGGCTATCTGGCTACAGTTCCTAAAACTTTCTCTAACTTTTTAGATTGCATGGCAAAGTGGAAAGAAATAGAATACTTAATGAAAATCTCTGGGGTATTAGAATTTTTAAAGCACTTAGTTGCTTTCAAAATGAATTACATTGTTTTGTAATTTTATTTTAAAATAATCATCTCTATAGCTATATTGTGAACTAATTCACAGTGAGGACTATGTGCATCTTATTTTTATATGCTTGGAACTGAACGCAATGCTCCATACATGAAGACACATAATAATGCAAGCTATACAATATCAATAATATACCTATATACATGTCTGCTAATTTTGCTTTAGTTTAGCCACTCTATACCAGCATTTGGCAGGTTTTTTTTCCTGTGGAAAGCCATGTAGTAAATATTGTAGGTTTTGTGTACCATACAGCCTCTGTCTCAACTGCCCAACTCAGCCATTGTAATGCAAATGAGTGGTGCTTTTTTCCAATAAAACTTTATTTATAAAAACAGGTATTTGGGCTCTAGTTTGCCACTCTGGATTTAGACCAGTGCTCATAACTAAGACTCATCTCATGTGCTAAATTTGATTGATTGGTGGCTGCCTTGGAATACTGTATTGAGAAGGATTTTGAGGGTGGATCTAGACTCAGTGGTAAATAATTATTTGATTAATTAATAATATACCATAGGCATTGTTTGTATCCTGCCTATAATTTGTTAGAAGGATGCTGTGCCTTGTGCGGATGGTTTTTTTTGTTTCTTTGCATTGCATGCCAGAAAACTCAGAGTCAGCTTTTAATTAATCTCTAATGAATAAAAAGAATCTTAAAGCATATATTTTATGTCTGAATTTTATCACTAGCTTCATCTCAATTTTACTATATTATATTTTTAGTCCTGAATTCCTAAGTTTTGCCTATACAAAATATTTATAAAACTATAGATTTGCTGAAGAAAAAAGGATTTCTGGAGGTGAGCAACAGCACATCTGTAAAACACTGATAATCATACCCTGATAAGCACCAACTAATTTGAAATCATTCAGGGTTGTAGTGAGGATTAAATGAATTAATTTTGTATAAAGTACCAAGCATGGTACCTGGCACATAGAAAGTACTCCGTAAATGGTAGCTGTAGAAAACCTGGCCAGCTCATCTGTAAGTGCAAATCATATTACTTCTGATTTTTCCAGCCCTTCTCCTGTGTAGATGGGAAAAACCCTGAATATGTCAATGCTCTCTTCAGGGTGGCACACACCTGTAATCTCAGTGACTCAGGAGGCTGAGGCAGGAAGATCACAAGCTCAAGGCAAGCCTTAGCAACTTAGCAAGGCTGTAAGCAACTTAGTGAAACCTTGTCTCAAAAATTTTAAAATAAAAATTAATAAAAGGGCCGGGGATGTAACTTAGTGGTAAAGTACCTGTGGGTTCAATCCCTACTACAAAAAAAAAAAAAAAAATTAAAGACTGGATTTCCTAGATTTTGTCTTTTGGAACTGAGTTTCTTCTGGTGGGAAATACTAGACTACTACATTGGATTCTTTTCTTCTGTTTCTCTGTTGTGGGGAACTTTCTGCATGGAATAGGACCATATATTTACACAGAAGGACAATGAGGCAGGGCAGTTGGGACACCATTGGGCTTATTTCCTAGGCAATTAGGAAATAATTGTCTTTTTCTTGCCATACTGTGGGGAAGGGGACTCCTGTACATTTGTGAAAGAGAAAAGCTGATTTTAGTTTCATTCTACTGATGTTTTAGACAAAAGTTTTAAAAGTTAAAATGAATGATTTCGAATTAGTTGGTGCTTATCAGTTGATGCCATTTAAGCCCAATTTCCTTCATAAAAGAACTTTTCCAACTTAAAAAAAAAAAATGAGTAGTATAAGACACCCAGCTGTGTTATGACTCTGCCTGTCATAGCAAACAGGTCACAATTGTAAATTCAACAATTGAGAGAAATGTGAGAGGAGGGCTAAGGCTGTGAAAGTTGTTTGTGTTAATGTAGGTGAAAAGGGAAAACATGACAAACACACAGGTGTTAAATTTGGAAGTCAAAAGCTTGTTGAGACCTAACATTGTTCTTTTTTTTTTTTTTTTTTGGTACTGGAGATTGAACTCAGGGGTACTCGACCACTGAGCCACATCCCCAGCCCTATTTTGTGTTTTATGTAGAGACAGGGTCTCACTGAGTTGCTTAGCGCCTCGCTGTTGCTGAGGCTGGCTTTGTACTCGCGATTCTCCTGTCTCAGCCTCCCTAAGTGCTGGGATTACAGGCTTGAGCCACCGCGCCCGGCTCTAACATTGTTCTGAACTCAGATTCTTTATAGTAAACCCATTTTATTGAAAAGAAGTTCAGAAACTATTTTTTCCTGACAACAAAACTAGTTATTACTGGTTTGATTTGGGCAAGTGAAGTGGGTATTCCTGCTTCCCTTATGTTCCTCAATAGACCCAATGACTGATACCCAACACTTCAGAGCACAAATCCATTTTGAGGTCTTTCCACCTAAAATTACAAATTGTATCCACTCATGGCTCTAATTTATCCCTACTGTTTTTGAAAATTTGTATCAATGTGATATTCTTTTTTTAAAAAAAAAAATGGGATCATTTGTTTATTTAATCAGAAATATTTATTGAGACTAGAGATGGAAAGATGAAGAAAAAGACAGCCCCTTCACTTATAAAACCTTTCACCCCTTTGCCTGTGAACCCCTAATTATTTTTGACATTTTGACCCAAGCATTGTTCTCTCAGGGAAGCCTCACCTGCTACCCCCACACCAAGCTGTTAGGTTGTGTCCTCTCAAAGAATCTGTTACCTAAGTCATTATTTGGTTAATTTCTGTCCCTCATTAGACTGTGAGCACCACAATTGCAGGCACATGTCTGTTTTTGCCCATTATTTATCCCTAGCAGGCAGCACAGTGTCTGGCACATAGAAGACACTCAATAAACATTTACTAAAAGGATGTGGTTCTAGCACATGACTGTGCACCTGCCCATCCAGCTGTTGTCTTTTGGAGTTGCAGGAGGAGTTGGGATAAGATATATAAATATATATTTCTTTGTAACCTTCATGAGCTGTTTTCCCATTCATATTTTTAAATGTGTCATTTTATATTTATACAAGCAGGTGCAGCCACTGCTGAAATTATAGCTTTTCCATACAATTAGGTATCCTGTTTTTCTCTTGCTAAAATAAGATACCCTTTAAGCCCTGTATACAAAATTATGCAACACTCCTGGTGATGCAGATTTTCTTTCCCTTCTGCTACATTTTGCTTCAGTTCTCCAAGGTTCAGAATTCCTCCAGCAGTCCCTGGCAGAGGTCAGTTCAGTGTTGTGTACATGCCTGGGCATGGACAAGAGGAAATCACTGTGTTATCAAGGTGCTTTGCCACAGGTCATTTTGTAGCTTGTTTTACACAGCTTGCTGAGACTTGCTTGATTGCCCACAAGCTACTGGGAAAGGGTTCCAGGTGCTCCCTAGCATTAGAAGTACTCAAGCAAGTTGGCTTGCTTCAGGGGAAGGGCTCATTATTTCCTAGTCTGAACAGACTGGCAATTTTAAGTGATTAAAAAAAAGCCTGTGGCACAGAAGTGATGGAGCAATGTCAAGGTTGCATACAATCAAGATTTTGCAAGAATTAAAAGTTTTTACTTGCCAAACTGAGTCCTGGGAGATGGATGACTATTATTGTGAAGGAGCTAGTTCAACCGTAGATGTATCAGAATTTGTTGTGAAGCTTTGTAAAAATGCACATCTCAACCTTATCAAATCAAAATCTCTAGAGGATAGAATCATATTTTACTTTTTAGTGAAACTGTTAAAATGTAGCACAGGTTAAAAAAGCAGATTATAGAATCCTTATCCCCTCCAAAAGACTTTGAGGACCCATGAATCTGCATTTTTAAAGAAATCACCTCCTTTCTCTATCCCAGATGACTTAGAAGTTGTTGGCTGGAGTACTGCCTGTGGAGAAACACTGTTTTTGTTTCAAATCGAGCCACCTAATTTGTGGCTCATTGTGACCCTGTTTATGAAATGTATACCTGGATTCCAAAAATAGGACATTAGATAATAGGTAAGGGGGTGGGGAGGGAGAAGAGGATCTGTTGCTTACAAAGATTTTTAGTAAGGTTCAAAATTATGCAAAAATAACTCTAAAATATTAGGAAACACATTCTCAATGTGAGATTCAATAGACTCTGGCTGTATCCAAACTGGCAGCCCCTGCAACTAGTTTCCTGTGGTATTAAATAAGATGTGGTACTCAGGAAATATTAAGTAGAATGGGGGCTAGGGATGGGCTCAGTAGTAGAGTGCTTGCCTAGCATGTGCAAGACCCTGGGTTTGTTCCCCAGCACTATACACACCAAAAGTGTAAAATAGTTTGACATTTACATGCTTTATGGCAGAAAAGAGGCAAACATCAGAGAGAGAAGAAGTACTGTGGGCCTGGTCCTTTTTATGTATTTTTGTGGTCATGTAGAATTATCATTCATAGAATACTAAGCCTGGTTTAAAAGCACCTATTCTCCATCCTTTTCTTCTGGAATTCCTACAATTGGATTAAGTGTTAGGAGAACCCATATATGTAAAAATGCTTTGATCCTACCTGTTAGTTGGTCATAAGCCAGTGGGGAGGCAAATATGTGTTTTCATGGAGATACCTTGGAGGAGTTGGAGCTGTCCTAGAGGTCCAAATGGAGGACAGTGCTGTGGGTAGTACAGGTGAGAAAGCAGTGGTGTTTATTCTAAGACCACTTTTAAAACCCCAGAGATGATTCCTATATATGTAGAAGTTTTAAAACTATTCAGTGGCAGCAGATGCTACCAAGTACATTATTTACTCCTGTGAGAGATGCAACATATTAAGTTTGATTTGTTATATTAGCCTCAAACAAACTTTCATGGTAAGCCCTGAAGGGGGAATCAGAAGAGTAACAAACTTTCAGGTAGTGTGCGTCTTTGTGTTTTCCTCCACACCTAGTTAAGTTTCAGAATAGGTGAAATTTGTCTTTCTTGATTTGTATGTACTTCCCCACTTTACACCCTACTTTCAGTAGTTTCCCTGGGTGCCTCCCTGCTTCTCAATCCACCTTCCTATAGGTAAAAATCTGGTAAATTTTCTGCACTAAGACTGAACGTTACTTAGTGTATTACTCCTCC
Source organism: Xerus rutilus (assembly GCA_028644305.1). Classification (NCBI taxonomy): domain Eukaryota; kingdom Metazoa; phylum Chordata; class Mammalia; order Rodentia; family Sciuridae; genus Xerus; species Xerus rutilus. Next base: position 26,906,148 of record CM053409.1, read on the forward strand.
TTAAACTATTTGCCTTTGTATAGAGGAACAGCTAGTGTTAACCAAATATTGAAGCTGTAATGGTAGAATTTCAGGCATCAAATAAAGCTGAAAGGGAAAATGATTTGGGGGTGGAAGTTCTCTTTGAATTACTTGCATCACACTAAATAAGGTGATTACCACCTCCCTGGACAGAAAAAACAACCCTGCTCCACAGCCAAACTGGATATATAAGGAACTTACTGATTTTGAAGTCTCATCTTAAAACTTTATCAGGTTGGGGATAACATACCAATTAGCACTGGTCTGGAGCATCCCTGCCACCCTGACCACTCCTGCTTTCTAGAGGTACACCCTAAAAAGCTTAACAGGTAGCTATGGGGCAGAAGACAAGTGAAGCACAGTAGGACTCCTCTGGCATTGCCCCTATATAAATAACAATTCTCAACCAAGGAACAGTTTGTCTATGTTTTGGCTACCTCCCTGAGGGGCTGCTCTGCTGTCATAGCTACAGAATTCTTTTTGTTTGATTAATAACTCATGAGTATTTTATAATTCATTTATAATAGTTCCATTGGCTTCCTGAATCCTCAAGGGTATTTTCAGTAAGCATTATGCATGGAACTTTCTAGAATACATTTGAATCTCACTTATGAAAGTTAATATTTCCTTACACTCTATAGGCAAAGATTCAGAAATGGAAGGGAAGGGAATTTTATCAGTAATTAATCATATTTTTCTTTGAAATATGAAACATTTCTCTCTACAAATATTACTTTGAAATTTTCTTCTATAGAATTCAAGTATTTAAGCTGGGTGTGGTGGCGCCAGCCTCTGATCCCAGTACTTAGGGAGGCTGAGACAGGAGAATCGCAAGTTCAAAGCCAGCCTCAGCAATGGCGAGGCGCTAAGCAACTCAGTGAGACCCTGTCTCTACATAAAACACAAAATAGGGCTGGGGATGTGGCTCAGTGGTCCAGTACCCCTGAGTTCAATCTCCAGTACCAAAACAAAAGCAAGTATTTAGAATGTGAAACAGTATCTTCTTTCTGTAACTGTAGAAAAGATAAGATCTCATCCATCAAAAATTTAGCCAGACTACTTTGGCTGGATGCTGCTTGTTTATTCAACAGATTTATGAAAAAGTCTGCTTGTGGGCTATTTTTATACTGCCATCTCTCAGGAAAACTTAGAACTGGGGAATGAAATTGACCAAATTATACTAGGTACATGTATGAATATAATGCAGTGCATCCCAATTTTATGTATAACTATAATGCATCAATTAAAAATAAATAAGTAGAAGAAAGGAAGATCAATAGAGGAAGGGGATCAGGTGGAGGAGGAGAAAGAATGGGGTGGAACTGGGGATTGAAATGGGAAAGTGATGTTATGCACTTATAAATATGTCTTAATGAATCCCACTATTATGTGTAACTATAATGCACTAAATATCTTAAAAATTTAAATTAAAAAAATAAAATTAAGAGAAGGATCATGGAAGTAGTGTAATCTTTTATGCCATGTCTCTAAACTTTCCCTGGAATCTGTATGGTAATTGAGAGGCAGAGAATTCATTTGTCATCAGTTTGGTAGTATGCAAATAACCTCAACTTTTCTTTAGATTGTAAACAGATATATTTTTAAATCCTTAGAGTTAGAATGTAGATTTTGACAAAAATAATATAAAAAGAAGAATGGACCACATGGCTGAACAATATTTGATACCTTGGTTAATCATATCTTACTGCACATAGTAGGAATCTAGAAAAGGGAAAGAATTTATTTTTCATATATAAAAGCATCCATCTGCACCTAGGAAGCTTGGAATCTAAGAGGGATTTGAGTTGTGTTTTCACACTCTGGCATGCTTGGTGCTATCATGTGAATGTAACCTCTGAATAAATATGAATTAAAAATGACAGATAAAGTTATTAAAGATTTGTCATATGAGGAATCCCAGGGGAATTGTCCTGAGTAATCTATAATTTAGCAGTTATCACCTTAATGTTTAAACTAAATTACAGCTTCAGTCTCTGTATTGTGTATTATATAATCTTAGGTCCTTCACATGTTGAGTGTTGTTCCCTTTGCTGTGGGCCATCTTGTGACATGACTGGCTAGTATTTGCACACCTGCAGCTTTGGTTCTCCATAACAATCTTAAATACCTATAATAGGCATAAGATTTTATTTATATACTTCTGGTTAATGCCTGGGACTTTTTCCTGGTGCCATCTCTTGAAGGAATCAAATTTGTCTTCTGAAAGCAAAATTAGGAATTCAGGAATGCGAGATGGTCTCTCAAAGATGCTTTTCTCATTTAAATAACCTCTCCAGGTTAGAAGTAGCAAAGACTAAAAATGGCAGAAATGACACTCTTGGCAGGCACAAGAGAGAAATAAGTTCCATGCTTAATGCCCTTGTCCTGGTGGGCAAGGGCACTCACTCTAACTTTATTTAAAAAGTGCCTGGAGCCAAAGAGCAGCTGTCAAAAGTTAATGATATGTTACCATAAGAACGATGGATTCCGAGGTAGACCTAAGTAAATTAACATGTGGTCTGTGTGCCAGCTGCTGCCAAATCAGCACACACACATTCACTTCCCTTCAAGGGTAGGGAAACCTTGCCTACAATGAAATATTGCTCTGTTCTCTCTCCTCTCTTTCTCTGGCACAAATTTTGAAGGATTCTCATGTTATCTCTGCTTTATCTTGTCAATACCTAGCCTTCATTCCTGAGTTACCATTTCCCAAAATGCAGTCCTTCTCCTCCTAGTGTTTGCAGAATTGATTTCCCATCTTATCTTCCTAGATGTTTTCCTCATGCCAAAGTCTCCTCACCGAGAAGGTCATTGATCAGATGCCCTGAGGGCCAGCTCTAACATCTGACTCTATGTGAGAGTGATTTTAAATTTGGCCTTAATATGGTGCAAAGATCAGCCTGTTGGCTTTAGCCCGCTTTTGATCCAGCCTTAGTAACTTGTGCCCATTCACAATCAACAATTATATTGCAAGCTGTATCACTGTGTGTTCCGAGTTAGGTATATATGGGATGTAAACATAAACTGAAAGGCACTGCCATCAGTTCTTTGTCCCATTTTGTTGAATGGAGCTTATGGATTTCTCTCTGATCAAATTATATGTGTGTGTGTGTATGTGTGTTAAATGAATTGTAGGGGGAAGAACAAGTTATAAAATCATTGTATTTGAAAGATATTAAAATTCTGAAAATTTTTGTCTTTGCAAAGCACTCTCTAGACTATCTTTGAGACAAAAGTAGGTATTTCTTCTTCAGATCCCTTTCTCAGATTTTGAAATCTTAAAAAATCTCATCTATTGGTTTTTCAAAATTGCTTTGAAATGAATCTCTATATCAGGACCAACATTTATGATACAACTGATTGCAAACATAATGATAAAATTCATTTCCTAGTTTTAAAAATATCTTGTAAGTAATAATTTATTGAGTGTAAGGGAGCTTTTTTCTTTTGAATACCATGCCTAAACTTTACAAAATTTCATACTACATACCAAGTCTTAGAATTGGTAATAAAATAGAACATTTAACTGAAAAGGAGGGAGCAAAATTTTTAAAGTCCTGCAACTATGACATGTACAATATTAAATTAAAATAATATGAGGAGACATATTTTCATAGTTCAGTTAAAGACATCAAAAGTCTCATTTTGTTTGTTTTGGGTTTTGTTTTTTGTGGTGCTGTGAATGGAACCCTGGTTCTTGTACATGCTAGGCAAATATTCTACCATGGAGCCACATCCCCAGCCCTCCTCTATTTTTGTTTTTGTTTTAAATCCACAAAAGATCAAAATGAGTAGTAACTTGAGTTTGCAAACTGAGAGAAAAATATTCAAAGTGATTTGAACATAGCTCTAATTTACTTCTGTAGTGGTCACTGTATTTGAATTTAATTCCATATCACTTAAAATTTTTTCTTGAAAACAGCTGTTGCCTTTCTGGAAACTTGCAGCTAAAATGATTGGTCTGATAGTTTTCTTCAGAGTTCTATAAAATGATTCTAACACATTTTCTTTGTGGAGGTTTGTTTTATGGGGGTGCTCCCTAAATTATAGAACAATTGATAGTTTTCAGGCTTACAATTAAATATTCAAAAGTAAATTTATTTTTTCACTGTACTTTGTTTTCCCATTACTCTCAGTAGTTCCACTGCTATTTTTAGCTTCTAGTTTTGAAAAACTGAATCCAGTTTACATTATTTCTTTCCCATCTGGCACCAATATCTGTTCATGTACTTATTTGTTCTTCTCACAGGCTTTCTCTTTTCTAGTGGCTACTTTACCTTGTAACATGGTGACTTAAGTAGGCATGGCCTTCTTTTTTTAAAAAAATTAATGTGTTTTCTTTTTTAATTTTCTGGCTCAAAAACAATTGGTATTTCCATCTTCACTATTCTCTGTATAACCAAGGACAAATTACTTAACCTCTCTGAGTCTGTTCCTTCATGTGTAAAAACCTAGTAAGGTTGTTATGAGGGTTACATAAGCTAACATATGTGGAGCATTCAGTTCAGTGCTGGCACAGAGAAATATTATTTTTATTTTATTAAATCTGGAAAATGCAGAAAACTACATAAAAGAAAAAAATCAATCACCCAAACTCTTGCTACTCTGAGAAAATGATACACATTTATATAATTCAACCAAATTTTTTTCCTCATACATGTACTATACCAACTACTTTGTAATCTGCATTTTATTGTGAATATTTTCCTGTATAATTTAGTATTCTTTCATAACCTGATTTTTAATAGCTGCATTGTATTCTGTTGCATAGATATTCCATAATTTCATCAACCAATTTCTAGACAGATTTTTATTATCACAAATAATACTTTCATAAACAAGTTTGTACATATGTCTGTGTGCTTATCTTTAAATTTTCCTTAAAATAAATTTCTAGAAAGACATTACTAGGTAAAAAGAAGTGTAATTATTTAAAAATTTTTGTTACATTTTTTTTCATTTTCTGCCCAAGAGATTGTCCAGTTTTATTCTCCAGCTACAGCATAGGCCAGTCTTTCTATACTTCAGCTTTTAGTTGTCTTGCCATCTCATTCTATTTTAGTGCATCTTAAATTCAGCTTCTTTTCTTATTATTCCTTCCTATGAATTCGCACTCACTATTCTATGCTTTTCTGTCCTCTTGCCTCAAAATTGGTGTTTTAACTTCACCTGACCAATTTCTTGATTATTTTTGTGTCCCCCCTCTCTCTAGAGGCTGCTCAGCACTTAATATGGCTCATATACTAAATAAGTATATTAATTTATCTCAAAATTCCTGCCTGTTTTTTTCATTTAAAATGTGTTTTCCCCCAGTATTTTGTTTGCACATAGAAATTGCAGGTTCCTATATAGAAGAGGTTTGTTCTCCCAACAGTGTCAAGTTTAATGGGCCTTACTCAGCAGGCAGTTAATAAGTTAGAGCTGGCTACCTGACAGGTTTTCTTTTTAAAATGAATTGTGAAGCATTTAGCAGCTCTTATAATACACTTCTTCACACCCACCAAACTAATATGTATCAATTATTTCTTAAGGAACATACCAGTGTAATAGTACGTAGTTTTTTAATCTAATGACCTATATCATCATTCTACCTCCTAGGTTTCCAGAATTTAGTCCTAGTCATTTTCTTTCTTTTCTTTTATTCTTTTCACCCACTGAGTTCTTTTTATAGGATCTATTCTAGTGCTTTGCTGTCTTCCAGACTAAAACTGGCACTTGTAATAAAAATGTATGCAAATTCTGTAAGAAAGTACATTGGGCACATTTTGTGTCCTGCCCTATAAGCTTTTGCTCATCTTCTTACTCCAGATATTGCAGAAGCCACCATCTTCTCAGGTGTAACTGGAAGGAACCTGTGACCTTTCTTCTACTTCCTGCATTGAGGCTTCTCCGTTGCCATCAGGATAAGTTTGGGAACATACTCAGTAGTTCAGATAAGCATAAGCATAAACTGGGAAGTCCAGGGGGAATTAATTCCCCATGATACAACTTTTAATTCAAGCATATAGTTCTGAGGGATATTCTATGAACTTCTCAAAGGGTCTCCACAAGAAGGGAGAATGTCATGGAGGGGGGAGTATTACATAAAGCTTCATATACAGCTTTATGGGTGAAGTACATAATTTGCCAATAATGCTTTGGGTTTAAGCCATTTACTTTTCTAAAATAATGGCATTAATGATAATTAAAGACCAAGTGTAGTTGTATTTGCCAATAGAAAACCAGACTCTTATTCTGTACTTGGAATCATGAAAGGTAGTTCTGTTTGCAGGCAAAGAATTATAAGCTGTCACAAAGTTTTCTCTAAAAGTTATCTCAAAGTATGTAATTCTTATGTACTGTCAAGGTATTAAGCTTCAACACTGTAAATTATTGAACCAGTTGCTGGTGAAACATATGATGTGTAAGATACAGTCCTTGTTTCCACAGACTGAGGAGCTAAAATACCTATACCTATATAAATAATTGGAAGGCTTTTGAGTACTTTTGTTGTTCATAGGAGTAAGATTAGGCAATACTAACAGAATACCTGTGTACTATCAATCATTTCATCAGACATTGAAGGATATGAAGGATTGGCCAAAACCAGTAATTTGCCTACTTTTCACTCAGAGTTACTGTGAAGGGACAAAATGATAAGGACATGAGTTTATTGGAAAAGCATAAAGTACTGCATAAATGCAAGGTAACAATGATGGTAACAATAGTGTTATTGCTTCTGGAATAAGGTTATAAGAAGATACAAATTAGAATTTAAACTTCCAGTAGCACTTATCATTGATTAAAGAATAGGTAAGTTAATACCATGTTTTAATTGTTTTGTATTTTATTTGTAGAATCTCAATAACATTTTGAAATTTAAGTAGTTCTTTGTATGATCTATTACTTGTGGACTAATTCTCGTCTGTTCAGAGTACGTTTTTGAACATAAGTCCATACTTATAAGGTTTAACTGCCATTTGAATATATTTACAGTGTCATTTCAGTAAAAAGGAATTTTTTGAAATATTTTAACAGAATCTAATATTTTTTTCTAGAATTGTTTTCTTCTGTTCTATTAAGAATCTTTCCAATAGAAAAAATTCTGTATGTGAAGTTACATTGTTTTAGAAGTGAAATGCCAAAATATAACTCCAGTATAGTAAAAGATACAGGCACTATTCCTAGACCTATATCACAATTGTAACTAGGAAAGTAATTTCATTTCAAATACAATCAGTGGACACAATTGGGAGGAAATAGGCGACATGCTTTCAGTAACATAAAATACACCAATATTTTTAAAATATAATAAATTACTGAACTACTTCTTATGCCTTGTAGGTATCCCAAGGGAAAAAATTACTAAAAACAGATGTTAACACTGAATAGTAGGAGTAGTGTGAATTTAAAGATAGTTATTCTACATTGTGAGAATATTGTTTTCCAGTGTCAAGAGAAAATCTTTATTAAACTCTAGGAGTAAATATGTTATGCCAATATGCTGAGTCCATTTACATTTTGTGAGATAACTTTTATTTGTTCTGCACTAGCTGGCTGGCAGACAATCTCAACAACATTTTAAAGTTGTAATTTCATCAGCATCTGACTTAGGGAATCTCAGTGTAAATCTGGAAGTTGCATGCTATCTTTAGTTACTCTCCAAGGACTGAAATATAATTTTTTCTGTACACTTCCCAGTATACCTTTTCTTAGAAGTCAGTTGTCATTTGTTCTGGAAATTTTCATTTCATCCTAAATTGTACTAACATTCCAAAGGAAAACAATGAAGGTTACAAAGAAAGATATTTTTAAAAGATAATTGTTTAAAATTACAATAGTAAGAACATAGAAACAATACTGAAACATGTAAAGTAAAAATAACTTCCACAGAACTTTGAATTGGGTAGAGGAGAGTAAGGGGAGGGGAAAGCCTAAAGGGTGGGAAAGATGATGGAATTACAGGCCTGGGCCACTGTGCCCAGCTGCAGCTTTGTTTTTAACCTCAGCAATACATCATTGATACTCTTCCTGGTCAGTAGGTATAGTCCTGTCTCATATTTTCCAATGGATATATACCATACTATTCTAGAAATGTTTAAACAATTGAACCTCTGGTGATGAGCATGTTGTGTGTGTGTTTGTGTGTAACTCACATGTATTTTATTAATCTTTTAATTGACAGATAATATTGTATAAATTTACCTTGGACAACATGACGATTTGAAGGATATATACGTTGTGGATTGGTGAAATCCATCTTGTTGGCAAATGCATTACCTCATGTAGTTACCATTGGTAGCACATGACACCCACTATGTTTACATTTTTCATAAATACAATATATTATTATTAACTATAGTCAACAAATCTTTGAAGTTTATTCTACCTAACTATAATTATGTAGCCTTTATCATCACACCCACCTCAGACTCTAGTAACCACCATTACACTCTCCACTTCTATGAAACCAACTTTTTAACATTTTATATCTCTTTTTTTTATCTTTTTGTGACTGGCTTATATCACTTAATATAATATTCTTCAGGTCCATGGATGTAAAAAATGACAGAATTTCATTCATTTTTATGACTGAATAGTATTTTTACTGTGCATATATAACACATTTTATTTACCCATTGTTTATTCATCCATTAATGGACCCTTAATTCAACTCTTAGTTATTATGAATAGTGCTGCAATAAATATTAAAGTAGAGGTATCTCTTTGATATACTGATTTTATTTCCTATGGATATATACACAGTAGTGAGATTGATCATATGGAGGTAGTTTTTTTTTTTTTTTAGTACTGGGTGTAGAACCCAAGGGGCACTGCTTGCCACTGAGCTTATATCCACAGCCCTTATTATTATTTTGTTTCTCATTTTGAGTCAGAGTCTCACTAACTTGCCAAATCTGGCCTCAAATTTGATGTTTTCCTACCTCAGCCTCCCAAGTAAGGATTGAAGTCATTGGCCACTATACCTGGCAAAATTCTATTTTTAATTTTTTTGAGGACCCTCTATACTATTTTCTATAATGACTGTATTAATTTACTTTCACAGTAGTGTTTGAAGTTTACTTTTTCTCTGTTGTGTTACCAACACTTACACTTGTCTTTTTGATAATTGCCATTCTAACTAGAATCTGGTGGTATCTCATTGAGATTTTGTTTTGATTTGATTTAGATAAAGGTTTAATTTCATCCTTTTGCATATGGATATTCAGTTTTCCCAACATCACTTATTGAAGAAAATGTTCTTTTCCTCCTTGTGTTCTTGGTGGCTTTGTTGAAATGTAAATGTATTTATTTATTTCTGGGCTCTCTATTCTATTCTGTTTGTCTCTCTGTTTTTATGCCAATACTATGCTCTTTTGGTCACTATAGCTTTATAGTGTATTTTGAAGCCAGGCACTATGATTCCCCTAGCTTTGTTCTTTTTGCTCAGGGTTGCTTTGGCTACTTGAGGATGTGTGTGTGTGTGGGGGGGGGTCCATTAGAATTTTAGAATTTTTCTATTTTTGTGAAGAATGTCATTGGTGCTTTGATAGGGATTGCATTGAATCTATAGATCACATTGTATAATATGGGCATTTTAACAATATTAATTCTTCTGGTTCATGAATATGAGATATATTTTTATTTATTTGTATCTCATACATATTTTAAATTATACAATCAATAGGTCTACAAGTCTTTTTTTTTAAATCAAAATATGTAGCTGAGTCTTTGCCTTATTCTAGGCCCATACCCCAGAGGCAATTCTTTCTGCAGCTTCTTTGAAAAGTTTTTTAGTGGTTATGAACATAATCTTAAACCATATATGTATGCTTCACTGTGCAGGTGAAGCAGAGCTATTCTACAAGGAAATGCCAAACTCCTGATATTCTCAGGAGGTATATTGTAAGAATTTCAGAATTCCTCTGATTCATACATGCCACTCTATCATTTAATTTCTCCCATAAATTTCTGTTTAGCTTTTACAGTGATTCTCAGCTGGGAGGGAAAGAGTATGTATGCTATCATCCCAGCCCACCAGAAGACTCCTTGGGAAAGCTTTTTCAAAATATGCTTGTCTTCCTTCCAACTCCCAAGTGTAGCATGTTTCCTTGATTGAAAATCACTGCATATAATTTCAGATGTTACCAGTTGGGAGTATTTTGTGCAGGTATTATCTAGAAGCAAATGAACAACAAAAAAACATTAAGAAAAAAATATATACATATATGTATACACACACACATATATATACTTGTGTATATATATGAACATATACATTTAAAGAACTGTTCTTTCTTTTCAGGTTAAGAGGCATATTAGAGCTCTCTTTTTTTTTAACTTTATCCTATTATTTCCTTATCAGCCCCAGCAGAAGGCTCTCCTTTCTACTCAGTTCACAAGAGTCCTATGTCAGCATTAATGAGTTGAGAACAGCAAAGCAAGTAGGAATGTGGTACTGTGACAGGGTTGGGCTCACTGCTGAGTTGTGTGACCATCTTTTTCAAGACAAATTTGTATCCAGCAAAATTATTACCATGGGGCCTTTGGAATTTCAATGAAATAATTGAAATTCTGGGTACTAATTCTTAATATCAAACCAAATCTATCATCTTTTATACCTTTAAACCTGGTAGAAATATCTTAGAGACCTAAGATTGTGTCTACTTGAAGATCCACATTACTGGATCCAGTGGAGTCTAGAAATCACAATGACAAGGATGTGCTTGTCTGGAGAGTTGATCCACAGTGCTTTGAGTTCTTTCTAAAGCACCATTGAAAGTGCATATAAAGATGTTTAATATGAAGAATGTAATCTGCTTATAATTTTGTGCAAAGTTAGAAAAATTATGATTGTAACAATTTTTTTCTATTTGCCTCAACAAATGTTTTCAGTGAATAGTGTGTACAGCTTCTGATGATTTGTTTTTTTCTGTTATGTTTGCCAACATGTATTAAAATGCAACTTTTGGGAGAAAAAATAAAATAATAAAAAAAAATAAATAAAAAATAAAGCACCTGACGGTAAATGAGAAGCCGTAGACTGGAGGTACTAATGGAGTTCTCTATTTTATCTGCAGACTGCAGCTGAATATGTAAAATCTCGACTGCCAGAAGCCCTAAAACAACATCTTCAGGATTACGAGAAAGACAAAGAAAACAGTGTATTGTCTTACCAGACCATCCTTGAACAGCAGATTCTGTCAATTGATCGAGAAATGCTAGAAAAATTGACTGTATCCTATGATGAAGCAGGTATGTTTGTTTTTAGTACAAACACACACACTTGCACACAGTTTTTTTCCTTACAGAACTTATTTGTAGTTCTCAGTTAAATTTAGCTTTTTCTGTGGGGTAGAGGTTAAGGGCAAACTGGATTCAGTGTTGTATAACATGGATTAATGTTAAGTTTCTTCTCAGCAGTTTTAGTATCAAAACTTTTTCAGGAGATTAATAAAAATGGCTCTTAAATATCAAATCCCTTTAAGCGTTTGCTCTTTTTAAAATGGAATTTTCCTGGCCTTTTATCAATCATGTACTCCTATTGATCTAATCTTTTAAAGTGTCACTTCAATTTTGGATACTAGCTAAAAACTTCATCTGATAATCTAAGAGCTATTAATTGATTCAAACTTTTGTTTTTAATTTCAGAGATTTTTGTTTCTAAAGAGGTTTTTATTTTTCTTTGAAGTTTTAAGCTGAATTTGACTTTCTTAACCATAGCAATTCAAAGGAAACCCTAATACCACATCAGAGATTTCGGTTCACTGTGTGCTATAGGTTAATCCCGTTCAAAGAAGTTTATTCATGGAGTCATTCACAGATCCTCATGTAATGCTGTGATCTGTTAGCTAAAGCCCAATTTTAATGACTCAGGTGCAATATTACTTAGAATTATTAAAATTATTAATTAAATATATGCAGCAAAAATGTCCTGATTAAATTTTTCATATTTCTCACCTTACCAAAAAGAAAAAAAAGGAGTATGGTATAGGAAAATAGGTTGTTAATGGTCAAATGTTGAGTTTTAATCCCTATTTTAATATCAGAAATTTCTGATATTTCCACAAATATTTTTTAGTATGCATCTAATTTTCTTTATCATAACATAAACAGTCCTCAATGCTGATATTCTTAGCATTTGATTTCAAGCTTTGATAGTAAACAGTGCAAATTTAAAAGAAAAAAAGCTCAGCATTATGCTACATTTAGCTAAACACTAATGCAATTTTTCTAGTTATTGTGCTGCTCCCATTTATATTGTGCCCTCTAACCCCCTCACATCCCTCTCAAGCAGGATTCATATTTCTAGCCTTGCTCAGGACATTTCTACTCTCCCTGGTTCTCCTTTGCTTTATTAATTTTCCAAACATATTGGCTTGCTTCTGCCTTTGGGTGATTAGTCATTTGGTCTTTATATTTGTTTGGCTTTTAATATTCTTCTTGAAATCTTATTTATCTCTCTTATCCTTAATGGAACAAAGTAGATTGTGATCAGCCCTAATGAAAATAATATTTAAGTATTCATAGCCTCTTAGAGATCATGCAACTCACATACTCCAGCCAGTTCTTATCCCTACACCCATTTTATGGTGAGAAAACTAAGAGCCATAGATTCACCCAAAATAAGTTCTTTGTAGGTCTGGAACTCTGATATCCTAATTACAAATCAAGGTGTGCTTTCACCACGCTAATGCAGGTTCTCAGATGCTTGGTAAGCATTTGTTAAATAAATAGGCTTGTGCCAGGCTGTTAGGAAAAAGGGAGAAGACTGTTAAAAGGGGAGAGTCTAGGATGTAGAAACAGATCTTGCTTAATTAACATCTAGCTGGGGACCTAAAACATACATATATGACCTCTAGAAAAAAATTCCCAAGGAATTTGAGACTAAGTACACCCTGTAACATTCACAAACTATTAAAGTTAAACTGAGCTAGGGAGTCAAGAATAGCAAAAGTGGCTCAAGTATCCCAGGGGCTTCTTTAGGTGAGGGCATTTGCTTAAAGCATGAAGGACAAATGCTGAAAGTGGATTTGTGGAGAGCAGAGGAATGCATTCTAGTGGATGAAGGGGTACGAGCAAGCACCACGGTGAAAGTGAACATCAGCCATAACCTCCCACTAACCAATTTTTCCTTTCTCAGGAATAATTTTCCATTCTTCAGAACTTTTGTTGAGTAACTACTTACCTTCAAGAAGTACAGTTGAACTTGTACATGCTCTTTAGGGGCACATAGTTTGGTGCAGAATTAATCTATCAATAAACTCTGAAGCATGAAGCAGTGGAAATAAACAAAGGATTGAGAGTTAAAAAATCTCAAGTTCTAGGCCTTGCCTCTACCTTAATTACTAATGTGATGTTTCGCAAATTAACTTATTAAGACCTCTGTTTCTTCTTATATAAAATAAGGCTAATAATATTTCAAAGGGTTATTCTAACAATAAAATATATTGTGTTTGGGGAGGGCCTTAGGGAATCCTATTGAAAATGCTAACTAATGCCACTAATGCTAGGTGAGGGCAGATTTGGATCTTGCCCATCTTGCCTCAAATGACTTTAAGGTATTGTCAGGGTCTTTCTGAAAAGCATTTAGTGTTTGGGAGGCAGAGAGAAAATTTTAAAGTGTTGAGAAATAAAGCATCTATTTGTAAAATCATCTACTCGGAGCTCAGTTTGCCTTTGGTAGTTCCTGCATGAGGTGATGTGGGCTGGTAATCTGGTTGGGGGCTGTGTGTATGGATGGATGGATGAATCAATGTCATCATATGTTGTAAAATCAAAACATCACAACCTCCACCTCTGTAACCCTCATATTAATGATATCAATCAAAGTAAGAGGAGAAAATAAAAGATATTGCTATTTCATAGAAAAATATTTCATCTTAACACAAAGGACTTAGAATAGAAAATTGATCAAAGCATCCAATACTATTTCTGAAATATAACCATCCTATACTAAGGCACTTATTTACTTTAACTTCTTAGCTTCCTTCTATGCTTTCCAAGTTTTTACTTTTGTACATTTTTTAAAATATATTTTTATTTGTTCTAATTAGTTATACATGACAGTAGAATGCATTTTGACACATCATACATAAATGAGGTATAACTTCTCATTCTTCTGGTTGTACATGATGTAGAGTTACATAGGTAATGTAATCATATATGCACATGGGGTGGTAATGTCCGATCCATTCCACTATTATTCCTACTCCCACCTTTTCACATTCTTAATTGAGCTCTCTCAGTTTTCTCAAGGAGTTAATTGTTAGTTAGAAAATATCCTGGTCTCTAAAGAGGTTAATTTGTTTTTAATGCTTATCCACTGATAAAACAGCCTGAGTGACTTAGTGACAATTATCACCATCTGTGACTTCTAAACTTCCAAAAACTAATTAATGAAAAAAATCTAAAAACATTGGCTCTGAATCTACCCCCTTTTCTGTTTTCCCTCTTTCTGTGTCCTCTCTTCTCCTTTAAATACATATAAACCTTAATACTCTGCCTGTCTATAGTTCAACTTTACAGCAACCTGAAATTCAGGAAAGGATGGGAAGTAAGCCAAAACCCTGTGTGTACAACCAGATCACACAGTTCATTCAACAGAGGTTTTAGATGCTCATCTAGAATCTATGTTTTTATTATATAGTTCTCACTAGTAAGTTATACTTTCCAATTTGATACTTTCTTTTAAAAAATCCCTTTTCTGACTATAGGCATTATAATCTAATTGCAAAAATAAGTAACTGATGTAGAGCAGTATAACAAGAGAATGATAATTAGTAGTAATATTACCACAATAATTTTTTTTATATTTCCCTCTAAAAATTTTTAAAATGTGGTTGGTATCTTTTTTATTTTATTATTTTATTTTTTTGGTACTAGGAACTAACCCAGGGCATTTAACCCCTGAGCCACATCCCCCAGCCCTTTTTAGTTTTTATTTTGAGTTAGGGGGAGGGTCTTGCCAAGTTGCAAAGGGCCTCACTAAGTTGCTGAGGCTGGTTTTGAACTTGTGATCCTCCTGTCTCAGCCTCCATAGTCACTGGGATTACAGGTGTGAGCTCCCGTGCCTGGTGGTATCTTGTAACTTTATATCCTGCTTTTTTTTCTTGACATTATTACAAAAGCATGTCCTAATTTTATTACAACTTCTTTGTGTGAAGAGAATTTTTTTACAGTGAGTGTATTTATTGAAAGGCAATGTCTTTGCTCCTTTGATACACACAAATAAATTATCCAATTGTTTTGACTTTGATTTTTTCACTTTAATAATTACTCTGATTTAGAATCATTTCTGAAAGTATTAGGTCCTTACTGTTTTCTAGTATGAATCTTTTGATATTTAGACTTTATAATTAAATACTTTCTTTCATTTATTTAGCCTGCAGGTTCTTTGCCATATAAACTGTCTGATGTACATTTTGAACACAGATCTTTCCTTAGTTATTACATATGTAGTATATGTGTTCAGGATGAATTTTTTTATGTCAAGTGAGGTTTGAGCATATTTTAAAGGCTTTGCTATACAGTCTTTACATTTATAGGTTTTCTTATCACAATGAACTCTATAATGTAGAGAAAGGATTGAGCATTGACTGAAGGCTTTACCATATTCTTTATATTTATGGTGTTTTCCTCAAAATGAATTCTTTGACATTGAGTAAGATTTGAGCAAGTTTAAAAGACTTTGCTATATTCTTTACATTTGAAATTTTCCTCTCTGGTGTGAATTTTCTGATGCATAATAAGATACAGGGATGAGCCAAGGATTTGCCATATAATACACATTTGTAGGGTGTTGTCTTCAGTGTAGATTTCTGACATTGAGTAAGATATGAGCACAGATGAAAGGATTTGCTACACTCTTTACTTTTCTAAGGTTTCTTTCTAGTGTGCATTATGTCTATTTAGATTTAATGATTTACTAAAGACAGTTCCACATTTATCACATCTGTATGTATTTTCCCTAGTATGAATTATCTGATAAGTTTTGAGGACTGATTAAAAGTTTTGTCACATTCATTACATTTGTAAATCTTGTCTTGAATACTGATATTCTGATGGATAAGTTCTGAACATTGATGGAAAATTGCCCACTTTATTACATCCGTTATTGTTCTATTATTGAACAATAACAATTTGTTATTGGAAAATTAGTACTTTGGTATTTACTATAATAACAGTCATGTTTATAGTATTTTCAAGTTTTTTTTATAAGTTCTCTTTCCTTTATAAATACTCTGTTTGCTGGGCGCAGTGGCACTCCTTTAATCCCAGCAGCTCAGGAGGTTGAGGCAGGAGGATCGAGAGTTCAAAGCCAGTGTCAGCAAAAGTCAGGCACTAAGCAACTCAGTGAGACCCTGTCTCTAAATAAAATACAAAATAGAGCTGGGGATGTGGCTCAGTGGTTGAGTACCCTTGAGTTTAATCCCTGGTACCAAATACATACATGCATACATATACATACATACCCTAGTAATTTTTTAGACTTGAGTTCTTACTGTAGGCCTTCCTGGTTTTATTATGTTTCGTTCAAATATCTATACTCTTGTATTGCTTAAGCAATGGTAGATAGGAAAAGACCTTTCTATATTTATCAGAATTTTGGTTTTTTTGGCATATAGAGAAATTATTTGTTGGTGGTGAAATAATGAAATTTTGGTAAAATGGTTAACAGATTGATGGCATTTAGAAATGATTTCTTCATTTTTAATTCTCATTTTAAAAAATATTTGAATGAGTGTTTAATCCTATATTTGAAATGGTTCAAATGCTTCATTGTAGTATTGTTCAGGTCACATTTCAGATTTTCTAAATTTCCTTTCATAGGAAAGTTATGTTTCAAAAATGTGTATGAATATTTGCTCAGAGAAGCCAATTTTATTTTTCTGCAACCCTCACTAACATCATTCAAGGCTTTTTCTGAGATGGTTTAAGTTCTTAATCTCCTTTGTTGCACTTCGGTTATGTCTCTCATAAAAACTTTTCTGTGTGTCATGCATACCCACACTCTTCTAGTCTTTTACTGTGTAAATTATCAAGGCTATAGCTTCTACCTCTCACAAGTGCTCCTTTTTTGAAATACAATTTCCATGTCTTATTCTGGTCAAAGAAATTGAGGGTAATTAGGAGACACACTCAGGAAGACCAGGTTTTTGTTGTTCTGTCAACATCACGTCCATATACAAATTCCACTGAGCAGGATCTAGGCATTTGCACTTATCTAAAGAGAATCCTATGGCCACATCTCAAATGTCAACAGCCCCAAGAATCAGCCATTTCTTCTTCCTCCTCCCTTTCTGGGGTTTCCTTATTTCTTAGGCAGTTATTTATCTGGGAAAATCATTAGAGAGAGACTATGGGTGTCAGATGAAGGACCAAGAAATGGTTATAGGGAAGAGATGTCATCAGCTCATCTCCGTCAGGCCCATAATTGGCATGTCAACGTACTCATTGTCATGGAACAGAGAGAAGATGGAGTCCATGTGAAGGGAATTTTAATGGCTACATAATATTGTATTTGAAATTATCACTCACTAAATATTTTTCTATGTTGGATGTTTTTGTTTTGCTCTTATAAATAATAGTACAATAAATATGGTGTGCATTTGTCTGTATTTCATATTACTCTAGAGAATAGACTTTAGAAAACATAAGAGAATTAGAAAATAGGGAAAGGGGATGATACAGACCAGTGACACCGAGAACGGCAGGGAATGATAACAGAGAAATCCACAAAAAGCAGTTATCAAGGGCTGGGGTTATGGCGCAGTGGTAGCGTGCTCGCCTAGCACGCGAGAGGCACTGGGTTCGATCCTCAGCACCACATAAAAATAAAATAAAGATATTCTGTTTGCCTACAACTAAAAAATAAATATTTAAAAAGAAAAAGCAGTTATCAAATCCCCAATACTTCATGACTCTGTATTATAGAGTTGACATCACTGATCTTAAAGACTCAACAGAAAAAAGGTAAATAATGTTTATTATACTGAATATATAAAAACAGGAATTATATAAGCCAGTGTCATAACCCAGCTGCTCTAATAAAATACCACAGACTGGGTAGCTTAGTAGAAATTTATTTTTCACAGTCCTGGAAGCTGAGAAGCCCAAGGTCAAGGTGCCAGCAGATTCAGTGTCTGATAAGGGGCCCCTTCTTTGTGCACAGCTATCCTTTCCCTGTAACCTTACATGGCAGAAGGGTGAAGGATAACTCTGAGGGCTCTTCCTTCATGACCTAATGAGGCCCCACATCCTGATACTATCACTCTGGGGATGGGATATATTGAAACATGGATTGGCTGGTGAGGTCTGGGGGAGGGGACACAAACATTTAGACTGTAACATCAGTATAGAAAGAAAGATTTTTATCCAAATGGCTCAAGTTTTGATGATTGTGGGAATAAAGATGTTTTGTGGTATAAAATTGAAAAATGACTTGGAACCTAAATGTTCAGATTCTTTTTCTAGCTCTACTGCCAACGAAATCTATGACTTTGAGCAAGTCACCAAACCTTCTTTAATCCCATTTTCCTGTAAATTAATGGCATGAACATGATCTCCTAGATATCTTCCAGTTCTGAAATTATGCTTGTGGCCTCTTGATAATGGAAAATTCAAGTAGCTATAGTTTCTGCAAGGTTGCATGTAGCTATGGATTTTCTGTTTGCTCTATTTCCTTTCTCTTCTCACACTCACTCAGCTCTTATAGCATATGCATATGAATATGCCCAGGCATATTTTTGTTGGTGGGATGGGGAATGAGATTGTATGAGTCAAGCAAACTTAGATCTTGAAAAAAGAGATTGTGAGCTATCATTCATGGATCCTCATTAAGATAATTCAGATTATTTTGTTAGCACTTATTAATGCTAAGCAAAATCCAGAGTATGATGTGTTTTATATTTGATCTATTGTTTTATTTTAACTGAAGTACAAGTCCATGCACATTTTAATAAACTGGGCTCAGCATAGAGAAATTTCCAAGGAAAGTAGAGCCACAATTTGAAAATAAATCAAAGTAGCATTTTACAGTGTCTCAGAGAGCATCATTAAAGTAAATATTCATTATTGTCATAGTGGACAAAAGTTGAAGGGTTGAGATACTAGGAGAGGAATCTTTCTACGTGTTATTTTTAGGCTAGTGTGTTGTCTATATTTTAAGTAATCTCAAATTCTGTTTTTAATTAATTTGTTAATTTTTGGTCATGAATAAATAACCCTCATTTTTTAGAATAAAATGGTTTGGTCTGCAATGCCTTGTGTTGGAGATTATAGGGGAAATTGATCCATTTATTTGAGTGATATTCTCTGTTGCAGACTCAGGAGCCCTAAGCCCTGGAAATAGGAGTAAAGAGTGCTGTACTTTTCCCTTTGGGAAAAGCTGAGTATACCTGCAGTGTGTGGACTTGAGATAGTTGCATAAGTTGCAGATTAGATCTACTTCTCAAGAGCTCTTCTCGGGCTGGTGAGGCCTTTATTTCTATTCTTCCAGTTTACTAGAAAACTTTATAATTTTCAGCACATGATTTAACCATATAGAAAGAGTACTTACAAGTCAAAAGTGAACTAGATAGTACAAATGAGGAAAGGAGAGAACTCGGCTGGCTGTTTCTTAGGTTTATTTGGGCTTTAGTTAAAGCCAGGGACCTGCACATCCATTTACAAGTGTCAGGAAATCATAGCTTTCTCAGAGGAGGTGACAAGGAAGGAGTAGTATCAATTTTTCAGTTTTTGCTTTGTGATTGCCTGATACAGCTCTACATTAGAAATTCCTGAGAGCTGAACCTAAGCAAAGCTCTGTGCTCTAAAGACACACCAAGAACTGTAATATACTTTCTGGAGAAAAAGCTTTTAAAAAGAATGTGGAGTTTGCTGTTAGCAATTCAGGACATAGCTGGAGGGTTACCACCTATTGAGTATATTTTATTCGTCTTAAAATAGATGATACCTGAAAGTTACATCTATGTCTTAATTGAGCCATTAGTGTCATCGTAATCAGTGATCTCAAAAAGAAAGCCATTTACTGTCATGGGGGAAAAATTGCATGAACATCCATAAGCTAAACCCGAGAAAGAGTATGTGAATTATTTAGGGCCCTTACAGTTTTTCTAAGAAAAATGCAGTATAAGACATTTTTAGGAAGTTCTTCATTCTAACAAGTACTAAATTTCTCAGTATGTTTCTCAAACAGGTCTTAGGAAGAGAGATGACACTAGGTTTCCTTATTTCATGTCTTCGATTAGGACCCCATTTCCACGCTCAAAAGATAACCCTCTCCAGGGACTTACTGACAGGAATGGGAGGACTTGGAAGACAAACAGGGACCTGAAAAAAGCTTGTAAAATGAAGTTCAATATTAACTGTGCCACTTCTGACATCAGCTTCCAGTTTTCTGTAAAACATTAAATCTGTTTTATTTTTCCTTTATACGAGTAATATAAATACATTTAGAACTTTTTTTAATCTTTTGTTTTGTTTTGTTTTTGTACCAGCGATTAAATTCAGAGGTACTCGACCACTGAGCCACATCCCCAGCCCTATTTTGTGTTTTATGTAGAGACAGGGTCTCACTGAGTGGAAAAAAAGGAAGAGAAAAGGATAATCTCTAATCCTACTACCTAAACATAGCTACCATCTTTGGTGTATTTTCTACTAGTCATTTTTCTCTGCTGGCCTTTAATTATGTATGCCCAATTTTGTATCTTTTTAAAAATTTAACACTGAAATCTAATCATATTTCTTCATGCACTTATAAACTACTCATAAATGAAGTATCCTTTGAGTAAATATGCCACAGTTACCATTTTTGTAACTTTTAATATTTTTAGCATGTTCCCTTTTATTCACATTTAAATTCTCTTTACCATATAAAATCTCCTAAATTTGAGGACAGGTGCTTTTTATCTGTGAAAAAAAATTGAGTGGCAATGTGATTAATTTTTTTTAAAAAAAGGAGAGGCTTTTTAAAATAAAGTCAATAGTTGAAAGAGAGTAGGAAAACTTGTCATCAAAATTCACTTACAAACCTAGACCATCTTTCTGGCCAATCATACTAATCTTTTTAATCAATCTGATTTGAATTTGGTTTATAATTCTTTCATTTTTTCTTTATATCGAGGATTTTCAAAGGCAGATTATATAATGGTGATGGGGAAGAGTAATGAAATAAGTTATTTTTTCCATCTACAAAATAGAAAACTATCCATCATGGTAGTTCAGAAGTACCCACACATGTGATTCCCAAGCCCTGGGGTAGGCTTGGGTCTGTGGTAGGACATTGCAACCCTGTGTTTATTTGTTTTTATTTTATTTTATTTTATTTTTGGTACCAGGGATTGAACCCAAGGACACTTAAGCACTGAGGAACTTCTCCAGCCCTTTTATTTAGAGATAAGGTCTCATTAAGTTGTTAAGGGCTTTGCCAAATTGATGAAGCTGGCTTTGAACTTGAGATCTTCCTGCCTCAGCCTTGTGAGCTGCTGGGATTACAATAATGTGCCACCATGCCCAGCTGTGTTTGGTTCTTCAACTATAAAATAAGACCATCAGATTTGGTATTTTCTTAAGACTTTTCCAACTTTAACAATGTGTGATTCTATATTCAGTTTTTATTATTTATATCCTGCTTGTTTCCTAAAAGTCAGATTTTCCATATATAAAACAATAGTGTTATAATAAAAATTAAAAAATCAAAGCAATAAAAAGAGAAGAAAGCAAATGTGTCAACCATGAAGAATAATATAGTACCAAGATTAACAGTATTCTTTAGTGAAACATCTAATTTTCCCCTACACTTTCTTTTTTTTTTTTTTTTATTTTTTAAATATTTTTTTAGTTATAGATGGACACAACGTCTTTATTTCATTGCTTTGTATGTGGTGCCGAGGATCGAACCCAGGGCCTCACGCATGCGAGGCAAGCGCTCTACCGCTGAGCTACAATCCCAGCCCTCCCCTACACTTTCTATGCTAGTCAGCTTTACATCACTGTGATCAAAACACCTGACAAGAACAACTTAGAGGAGGAAAGATTTATTTTGGTTCACAATTTCAGGGTTTTCAATCATGGTCAGCTGGCTCCATTGCTTTGGGCCTGAGGCAAGGAGAACATCATAGCAAAAGCGCAGCAAAGGAAAGCTGCTCAGCGTATGGGAACCAGAAACAGAAAGGGGCTAGGAGAAGATAAACCCTTTCAGGGCATGCCTCCAGTGTCCAGCTTCCTCTAACCTTGCCCCACATGCCTGCAGTTTCCACCACCTTCCAGCACTCCACTCAGCCATCAATGGATTAATCCACTGATGAGGTCAGAACCCTCACAGTCCAATCACTTCCCCAAATCCCCACCTCTGAAACAGGTGTGTGAGACTTTGGGAGACATTCTAGATCCAAACCATAACACTTTCTGACAGGCAGGGCAAAAAGAGAAAAATAACAGTTTAGAAAGTTTTCTCTGTTTTAATATATAAAATAAAAGTTTTTCAAAGAAAATTTTTTTGAAAAATTTTCAGAACTTTTTTTGCATTGAAATTTGTGAAGACTTTATCACATGTCTTTGCTTGGATTCCCCAAAAGCAGAGCCTGAAACAAAAGGCTTGATGCAGATAGTTTATTTAGGAATGTAAGCTAAGGTGTAGGAGTGAGGGGCATTGGAAATGAAGCAGCAAACAAGTGAAATTTGGCATGAGGACATGGGAAGCTGGGTACCCCTAATAACAACTGCTGTTTAAGCCTAGAAGCCTTCTAAGGAAGCTTATAAAGAGCATCCCCACATTGGTCAAGGGAAACCCTATGGACATTAACTTCCCTGTGCTTCTGGTTTTTGTATGTTTGTATACTGAATGGGATCTGGTGGGCATGCCTTGACATGAGGAAGGAAGTAAGTGGTAAATAGTTCAAGCAAAGCTACATCTGGACTCAATTAGTCCCTGCACCAGTGGCTAAGGTTAAGAGATGTATCAAGAGAATGATTCCATCCTATGGTGCCTACAAGATGTCCCAAACATAATGAATGAAATCTTAAAAACATCCTTATAAACAAATTCATGTGAGATCATCTTATGGTCATTTCTTGCATTAGTAGCCATCTATAAAATTTATAGATGTGTTTTTCACATTTTTTTGAAGCTCCTGTGTATCATGGGAATATGTCCAATACAGAGAGTGCTCAAATGCATTTATAGAAAATCTTACATATAGAAGAAGATGAAAGGAAAAGAGGATTTCTGTTTCATGTAACAACTCAAAAGGGCCAGCTTCCCACTCAAACCCAAATAGTTGGTTAATCCTCTTTTTTTTTTTTTTTTTTTTTTTTTTTTTTTGGTACTGGAGATTGAACTCAGGGGCACTCAACCACTGAGCCACATCCCCAGCCCTATTTTGTGGTTTATGTAGAGACAGGGTCTCACCGAGTTGCTTAGTGCCTCGCTGTTGCTGAGTAATCCTCATTTTTATAACTAATGAATTCAAGTACCTGGCTTTTCAACCTGATGGCAAAGTGAATTGTAGTATAGCTTTCAAATTGGGATATGTATTTTCATTTTAGATAACTCACAAGAGTGGTTACTCTGAGAAGGGGAAACTGGGGAAGGAAACTTACTTTTTTACTGACCATTTCCACTTTATTGTTTACATTTTTAACTTTGTCTTTGTATTTTCTTTTTTAAAAAAAATAAAAGTAAGCAAAAGATTCCAAATACACTGCACTTAACTTCAATGCTGGAAACGGAATATAAGGCAGAAAGCCATTTTTTTTTTGTTATTGTTGTTTTCAGTGGAGCCTTTCATCCCTAAGTCATATATATCCTTAGAATAAGTCAAGGAAGGAACTTAGTGACAAGGCCAGCTATCATGGAACTTCAGTGCTAAGGGCAGAGAAGGTCAGTGGTAAGACTGACTTAGTCCTGTGCCAGTGTATGCCAGGGTGCCAGGGCTCCAGCCATAAAATACCTTGAACCAGCTCTAGTCTCAGAGTCCAGGACTGGCCTTGTTGGATAAAACAAGATAAGAAAGCAAAACAAAATAAAAACACTCATCTAAAAGAAAACAGAATCGATGGGTGGTAAGCTGGGGGAGATTTAACTGATCTTACTTCCTTTGGTTGCCTCTACTTCACCTTGGAGCTTGATCTTCTTGTGTCTGACAAGTTACCTAACTTGCTGCTTTACTTGTGTTTTAGGCAGGTCCTCTCTCTCCTGAACTACAGCCAAACCTCCACTGCTTTTCAGGCAGTTCAGTATAGTAAAATGAGTCCAGGCTTTGAGGTCCAACTGCCTTCATGATGATTCATTATATCATAATTTATAAGGCTTTGGATGAGGATTAAAGATAATGTATGGAAAATAATGGACATATGGTAAGCATTCCACCAATGATGGTCTTTTCGTTATTTGCTGTTCTGTAACTTAGCATGTCCTTGGTGTGGTATACAGGGATATTTTTTCAACCCTCTTCATGGTAGAGAGAATTACCCATAACATGCTTGACATGAATTAACTTCCTTCACAATAACAACTAGCAAAATACTGGCTCTATCAGCCTCCTCTTCCTTCCTTGTCCTTTCCTGGATGGAAAAAGTATCTCTCAAGTTAAGTGTATGTGTGCTGTTTTCATGTTTGCTTATTTTTACCATTTCTAAGTATTATTAAGTTTTAGTTATCTATTGCTAATTAGATATTAGTTATCTATTGCTGTATAATTAATTATTCCAAAACCTTATTTCTGAGGGTCAGGAATACTGATTAGTTCTCTCACAAGTTTATTGTTGGGCTGTCAGTTAGGGCATCAGTCTCTGAAAACTTGACTGGAGCTGGGAGTTCTGCCTCCAAGCTCACATGGCTCTTGCCTCTTCAGAGGGCTGTTTGCTACATGGCTTCCCTCCATGTGAATAAACTAAGAGATAGAACACTAGACCAAAGCCATTGTCTTTTATGACCTCACATCAAAAGTGGCATAATTTCTGCCATATGCTGTTGGTCTTTGGTCACACAGACCAACCTAATTTGGTGCAGGAAGGAACACAAAGATATGAATACCAAGAGGTAGGGATCATTAGGGGCCTCTTAGAAGCTAGGTACCATAGCGGAATTGTAAAAGTATCTACTCTGATTCTACCAACTCCTTCATCTTTTTTCTATTATTATTATTACGTTTTCCTCTCATTTTCTAATCACTACCTGCCTCTCACTTTCCTTAAATCCAAAGCTGGCCTGTTCTGCTCTACATCCAATACCAGGATGGCGTTAGGACAACAGTCATGCACCACCTAAAAGATGTTTAGGTCATCCATGAACCACATATACAATGGTGGTCTGATAAGATTATATTGCTAGTGACATTTTAGCTATCCTAGTTTGTATAAATACAATAAATGCACTCTGAAGTTCATACAATGAAAAAGTCTCCTACTGACATATTTCTCAGAAACATCATGCCAGTAAGCAATGCATGACTGTATTTAGACCCAGCACCTTTTCTAATGATTATAATTCACATATTATTTGTTCATTTTCAATGTATCAGTTTTTAAATACTTTGACTATCACTTCTGACTCCTCTTACTTATCAGCATATTTCCTCCTAGAGCTTTCTAACACAGTGCCTAGGTACCTCTACAAGTTTGAAATTGCAGGTTAGTTTTTCATAGCAGCATCCTAAATACTTCAAGATGAAGCCATTATTCTCTGAGGATGAAGTCTCAGTCCTCTCCTTCATTACTCCTTCTACTCTTTGTTCGTTTGTCCCTCCCTCTCTCCCTTTCTTCCTTCCTTCCTTCCTTTCCTGCTTTCTCTCTTCTTTTCCTTTAACTATGTTCTAAAACTTATCACATTTTTATTTTTATATTTATTAAATAATTTGATGGCTTTTTCTGCTCTTAATTTTTAAAATGGATTAGAGAATAACTAGGTATATTTTTCTTATACTTGACTTTCAAAATTTGACCCAGCAGTTTCCCTCAGTGGAAAAGCTTCTTATCTTTCTTTAACGTTCTTGGCTGCCTTTTCTATTGTGTAGGAATAAAGTAAAGGAACAAAAATGAGGACGTCCCTGAATATCTTGTCTGTGTCTTCACTTTTTACTCTGCCATAATTTCCCTTACTTGTAGTCATCTACTTGTCTACCAAATCTCCATTCATCATTCTTTGTTCCTAAAGAAAATAGTGTAAATAATTGAGGCTCTCAGTTTGACAGCATTAGTGGAGGAAGAAGATTGTGACTAGGAACCAGCAAGTAATTTCCCCCCATTTTTGAAGGACTGCTTCATTGTAACTAGATTTAAATAGTCAGTTTGAGGAAAACATTATTGTTGAGATAATGCATATATTTTTAACCTATTTCTCTTTTTAATTTTCTTTCTTGTAAATTCAATCTGAGACTAAACTTTAAAGAGCTAGGAAAATCATGCCTTCACAGAATTAGAGATGCATCTGATTTTTGCACTTAAGACAACCTGTGTGAAGCATTGGCCCACATAAATAGAAAGAAAGAAACTCAGCCAGGCCTACTTGTGTTTTTAAATCGCACTTCAAAGTTTATGGGCCTGGTATAATTGCATTTGCAAATAAAATGCAGGAAGGTCTAGGGCTCAGAGTAAAATTAGACATGTTAATGTTCTTTCCTTTTTTTTTTTTTTTTTTGCTATACTGTTAGTTTTCAGTTGACTTCTTATAAACCAGCCCCTGTGGGGGAAATCAGTATT
The DNA here is from genome assembly GCA_028644305.1 of Xerus rutilus. Taxonomy (NCBI): domain Eukaryota; kingdom Metazoa; phylum Chordata; class Mammalia; order Rodentia; family Sciuridae; genus Xerus; species Xerus rutilus. Next base: position 26,932,851 of record CM053409.1, read on the forward strand.
CCACAGCCACCAAAGAAAATAAGCTTGTCTAAAAATAGTTTCCTGTTGACAACATTTTAGCAGATTTTTTTTTCTGATATGAAAGCTTCATATGAAATGAGGTCAAATATGACAGATGTGGTCAAATCCACTTCTAATCTGTAAATCCCTGACTAGCTGCAGTTGTGCTAATTTTTATATGGGTGCTTTGAAGCTGTACTAAATTTGACATTCTCAGCATTTGTCTATATCTCTTAAGTATGAGGGGGGTACCTGATTGCTTTCTGTGGATTAGCAACTAATATATGCATTGTTTGCTAGTACCCATTTACTAGAATCTCAAGTGAAGACCATTGAAAATAATAAAATTAATATTATAATATTCTTTCCTTTATAGCAGTGGTTCTTTACCAGGGGTGATTTCTACCCCCACCCCATGGCTTATTTGGCATGTCTAGAGGCATTTTGGATTTTTACAACCTAGGAGGGAGAGTGAGAAGGTGTAGGTAAAACCTAAGGATACTACTAAACATTGTATAATGTACAGGACAGCCCCTCACAGCAAAATTTATCTGGCCTAAAATATCAGTAGTGTCAAAGTTGAGATCCTACTTTAGAACAATAGTTCCCAAATTTTGTGGCATACTAGAATGATCTCATCAGCTAATGCCCAGGCCACATCCAGACCAGTTAAATCAGAATCTCTGAGCAGTGGGACCCAGGCATCAATATTTTCTTAATTTCCCTAAGTGACTCTAGTACACAGCCAAGATGAGATATATACCACAGTAAAAAATTTTAGGAGACAAGACTACTTTAGACACCATCACAAATAGTTTCCTTACTAAAGTATATGAAAAGACCTCATTAAAATGTGGTATGACCTAACAGGCAACGTCCCATCACAGTATTATAGTGACGTTCAAATGAATTTTTAATAATTCTCTGTTCTCTAAAGCCCATACTTAAAACTTGAAAGACTGCTATTCTCATTGCCATATTGGAAGTTTGTTTTCCTTTGGTTCTACCTAATAAATATGCTCTTTCTCCCTCCAGCAAGTAGAGATAACAAGTATTTACTGGTAACCTTAGCCAGTAATGTTCTCTCAAATAACATCTGGGGTGTTTGAACATCTTCCTTGAAGATTTTTAAAGTATCTTTATTACTTGGTGAATAAATGTCATCATTTACTTATCTACCTGAATTGACATACAAAGAAGCTAAGGTATTCTTACTGAGAATATTTTATTCAAATCTTTGCCCTTTCACTCTTTTCTTAACATTTCCTCTCACCAAAAATTAAATCTTAAAATTCATGGACAGTCATTATAAACTCTAAACAGATAAATATTCTTCAAGTATTTAATAATACTGGAGAACATATAATTTTTTATTTTATTTTACATGTTAATGTTGATGGCACAGGCTTTCAAGGAAACCAAAATAAACATAAACATATCTTAAAGCTTCTGACAGGGTAAACTGAACAATATTTAGTGATGTATTATATAGTAAGAACTATTTTATTTACAAAAGCCAGAACATGCCTCCCTAATATACAATGAAACTATACTTTGCCCCATCTGTTTCAACGCCTCAATGGAGATCAGGTGTTAAACTCTAGAAACTATTAGTAGCTTCTTTGAAGAAACTGAGTGAGGTATTTCTCATGGTATGCCCTGGGGTATTTGGCTCATTAAACCCAATCTTGTTAACTAAGGCCCCACAAGCCTATCAGGAGATGCTGGAAAGTAACTACTCTGGTTTGAATATGGTTGGTCCACAAAGGTTCTTGTCCTGGAAGCTTATTTCCCAATATGGCTGTGTTGAGGTGGTGGCACCTTTAAGAGGTAGTAGAAGGAATTAAGTCATTCATCCTCACTTGAATGTCAGATTATCCATAAGAACCTGTTGAGCTATAACAGAGCAGGGCTGTTTTAGGTCAAAGGAGACAAAGATATGATCAGGCCTGGTAACCAGTTTGAATGAAATACTGTATACAAATAATTCAGAAGTGAACAGCAATACTAGGAAGGTGTACGGGGGCCAGGTAGGCATGGGGAAAGAATGTCATAAATTGTTAGATGGCTCAGGAGAGACTGATTATCTGTTGTATATTTAAGAAGATCCAGGCCATTTGGGGACTGCCAAACCTATGAAAGATAGCACTGGATAATAGCCAGGTAAATTCTGGTTTGAATACTATTTTTCCCCCCAACAAGCCTCTGAAACCTTGCCATCAAGAATTTAACTATATGTAAAAGTCACGGCAAACTACATAAATATATTTCATATACCCAAATTTGATATATCCTTAACTTCGTTTCTTCTTAGCTGGATCTCAGCAGGAGGCCAATCTAACAATATTCCATACACAGAGAAATATGAATGAAGGGAGGTGAGCGTGAAAAGAAACAGTGGTCTTACCTAATTAAATTTTACTTCTCCAAATATCATCTTTAAGTTTTCCAAAATCATGTGACCATGTCTTGGAAAGGGCTTGTATAAAGGAGGGGTCCTCAAATTTAAGTTCCATTAGCTTCAAATAAGTCTGCCTTTGGGCTCATTCTCTTCTGTATGACTTCAGATCCACACAAATTAGTTTTAGTACAATTATTTACATAGTTACTGTCATTTCTGAAAGCTATATAGGAAGGATATTCTCTAATTACATTTGGACTAGGTCATAAACCTAAGCAAAGAAACATTAAGTGTCTAATTTCAAGACTGGACAGAAGGCAAACAGCATAGGACAGGCCAGGATCTAGTGCCAATGGTCAGCCACCTCCTTCTATCGAAAAGTGAGACTTGATGACAAGCAAAAGTCTGAAAGAACAAGTGCATCCTGATTTCAGCAGAAAGACACTGAGGTTTCTAAAAGAGAGCAGATTTATAGGAGTAAAAGTTCCATAGCAATCAGGAATCTGGTTGTCAGTATTTAGTCCTGAAACACTCAGGTATGGGCCTATATTGGAAACCTGATGTAACCGGACTTGGCCTAGTCAGCCAGCTGGAATATGTTAGTGGAGTCTGGTACTGAAGAGGGAAATGAGGGAGTAGATTCAAAGCTGGAACCAGACCCTAGGGATGGGGGCCCACAGGCGAACAAGCTGAACTGTAAGACAGATTATAGGGAAATGTTGAAGCCTTGAAACCAGTGCTAAGTTTCCCTAGATGGGAAGTAGAAACTGTTTACATACCATAGACCTGGGATCCAAACCTGGATTAGGCCTGTAGGTGTGGTCCTCAGTGGGTTCAGCCATGGGAAGTAGAAGGTAGGGAAAGTACTTTATAACAGTGGTCTTAAAAGTTTAAAAAAAAAATGTTGGCATATTCCCCAAAACAATATTGAAAGTTAGAAACTCTTCTTGCATATTTGTAAATTGTCCTATAAAACCTTAAATTATAAGTTTAAATAGTTACAAAGGATATACTACCTGGCATATTTTGTGTAGTATATGGGACTTAAATATTTTAATCAAAATCTTAGAACCTCAAATTTAGATTAAGTTTTTGTATAAATGGCCATTTTTTAGCCTAGTTGTCAAAGTCAGTCCTCACTGTCAACAAAGGAACCAAAGTAGACTTATTTACTTGTAAGGAAATATCTGCTTTCATTTTTTACCTCATAGTAAAGATATTAAAACAATTCCATGTACAAAATTATATCTGAATTCTAAGATAGAGAACGGGATGAATGGATGATGGATGGATGGATAGGTGGAGGGATAGAAGGAAGGAAGAAATTAAAAGAAGGAAGGCAGGTAAATCACCATCTAATCTAAGTAACACCTTTCCATAAGTGTGTCAGCTAGATGAAAGATTGCACTTTCAAATGGTCCCTTTGTTTGGCCTGTAGTAGGTTTTTATATGCTAGGCAATGCTACATATTAGGATGCAGGTATAAGGGATGCTGTTCTTTTGTTATGTGGGATAAAATCAATTATGAAAGAGAACATAGAAAAGAACCTGCAGAGGTGTCAGCTCAAGCAGACCTAAGTTACAAAAGAAAGGTCTGGGGAATGGGATCTGAAAACTGATTCTATTAAAACTATATCCACATGTCTTCTGGGAAGTCTTTGTATATCCCTAGGGGTAAAGTTAAAGAAGGCTACTTTATAATAATAGGTTTTTACCTGTCTAAACATCAGTCAGAAGCATATAGAGGAGGACTGCCTAGATAAGTATATTTCAGTGCAGTTCTCAATATGGGAAGGTATTTGTACAAATCTTGTAGAGGTAACAAGGCTTTCACATCAGAATCAGTTCAATGATATTTCTAAGTCTAGTTAGACTTTTGGAATAAGTGTTTCTACTATAACCTAAACTGCCTTTATATCCTAGCCCAATTAATGATCAGCCCTATGGCTTTAAGATAATTATTGAACTTCTCCAGTCCACAATTTCCTTATCTACAAAATGGGGCAAATAAAACATGGTGCCTAGAATATATGATCGTTGTGAAGATTTGCCAGGCATAGGGGTGCATGCCTGTGATCCCAGCTACTTGGAGACTGAGTCAGTAGGATCTCAAGTTCAAGGCCATCCTGGGCAACTTAGTTCTCAAAATAAAAAATAAAAAAGAGGAGGCTGGGGATGTAGTTCAGTGAGTCCAATCCCTCAGTACCAGGAGGAAAAAAAAAATGAGAATGCATGTAAAGCAGAGTGTAGAAGTAACATACAAGGACTTTTTGGTGGTTGTTTTTTGTTTGTTTGTTTGTCTTTTTTTTTTTTGCTTAAGAGAAAGAGTAGAGTTCCTGATATAAAGGATAGATGTGCAACTGAAGACAATAGAGAAGATGTGATAATGTAATGCCAGGGATCCCTCTGAGTCACCATCTGGCATGTCTCAGAATTTCGGACAAGTTTCTCAATATCGTAAGGCATGAGGTAGTAATTAGGCTTTATTAGGGAAAGAGACTTTACAAGGCCAAGGTTAGCAAGAGAAGATCTGGATTCCCCAAACTCCTTCTTCCCACAGAGAGATGTGTCCATAGCCAGAGCATCATGGTGTCTATATACTGCAGAGAAAGCAGATTCATACCCCACACTATTTTCCTTTTTCTTAAGACAGACACAAAGAACATCTTTCTGTGAAGAGACACATAAAAGCTTAGGCTTTAAATAATACAAACTTAGGCACTCATTTTTTAAAGTTATTAGCTTGGAATATAGCTTCCTAAAGCCCTGGGCCCTAGAAGTTGTTCCCCTCAGTAGAGACCTTGGGCCTCTAGAGATGTTGTGCCCTTCTGGGTGGAGGAGGAAAGTCCAGACACTATGGGAGGCTGAGTTTGGGTCAACCCCTTCTACTGATAGTCCTTAGTCCTAACTAGCTTATGGTCCAGACAATTACAATGTTACTTTTGGTTAATCCTGCTCCTCCAATTAAAGATATCGTTTGTCTCTCATTGAACTCCTAGACTGGATCTGAGTCCCAGCAGCAATGGGGATTTAGATGAGAAATTCAAAGGAACTTAAAATCTATCTTTTGTGGAAGACTCTGGCCATAGTCAGTGCTGCTTTAGGACTAAAGGATCCAGGCATGATCACATCACTTGATGCGACTGTCCGGACATCCCATAGGCCTCTTAAGAACTGGCAGGTTTGGTTGCAACAGGAAATATTCCTTTTATCATGGACAACCTTATGATAAGCATTCCCTCGAAACATGTCTGAGTATAAAGAAGAAACTTCATATTTTCTCAAGAAAGAAGGAGGTTTATTAGAAGGACAGAATCTTGAAGAATTTGAGGAAAAGTTGTATAGCCAGAGCTTGAAGGTATGACCATGGTAGTTCTGGGAACTCTTGCAGAAGCATATGGATCTTCATTCTTGGGCACTGTTGTTCATGTGCTTTGGTGTTTCAGTTACTACTGCTGTTTAACAAACAACCCCAAATTTTGTAATTAAAAACAACCACTTTCTTATGTTCATACAGTTTATAGAGTCTATAGGTTAAGGCCTAAAAGGACTCATCCTTGTTCCTCTGTGTGAGGGCTAATCTGGGAAAACTCAGATGGTTGATGATTGGAGGATCTATTGACAAGGTAGTTTCTTTGTTCATATTTCTAGCATGCTGGCAGAAATGGCTAAAAGATTGGGCTTCGCTGAGTCTGTTGGCTAGAGTGCCTATACATGGAACTGGTAGCACAGGGACCAATGTTGAATTTTTTATATGGCAATGCAGTCTTGTGAACTGGAGTGTCCTAAAAGGTAATGTCCAGATAATGGTCATTCCAAGAGAGTCAAATAGAGGTTGCACAACTTTTTTTTTCTCTCTTTTCTTTTTTCTTCTACATATTTTTTCTTTTGCATGGCCTTTTTTTTAACCTAGACTAGAAAGTAACTTCTGTCAAACACTGTGGGTGGAAATAATCAAAGTCCTGCCCAGATTCAAAGAGAGAAAACAGACTTCGCCTTGTTGTTGTTGTTGTTGTTGTTGTTTTTTGGTACTTGGGATTGAACTCGGGTACTCGACCACTGAGCCACATCCCCAGCCCTATTTTGTGTTTTATTTAGAGACAGGGTCTCACTGAGTTGCTTAGTGCCTTGGCTTTGCTGAGGCTGGCTTTGAACTTGGAATTCTCCTGTCTCAGCCTCCCAAAGTGCTGGGATTACAGGCGTGTGCCACCACACCTGGCTAAGACTTCACCTCTTTGATAGAGACATGTCAAAACAATTATAGCTATTAAAAAAAATTGTCACATGGGCTACCAGCTTCACTTTGGATTCTTGAAATCCTTGAACTTGGGCATCTGATTGGCTTGGCTTATTCTATGGTTTGGTTCCGCTGGACCTATGAGCTGTGGCAAAAGGGGCAGGATCACATGTTTAGTAGAATTTCTCTTTCCTCACCCTGGAAGAGGCAGATCCTCTAAGAAGAGTTCAGAATTGAGGGGGATATAATGATATCTGTAGTGTAGACACTGCCAGGAGTAGCAACCATATTCCTGCCTTCCACAAGCAATTTGGTGAATAGGGAGAACCTGGACAAGAGAAAAGGAAGAGGGCAGATGTCATGGGATGACTGAGGCTCACAGGAGGCATCCCTTATTGTGGAAACACTCAGAAGAGTTTCTATAAGCACAGGTTTTTTCAAGAGCACAACATTTGAGTTATTGATGTTTATATGACATCTGAAGGTAGGAGAGTCTGGAAACACTAAGGTTAAGGAATTAGTGAATGACATCAGAAAATCAACCTTGTTTCTGAAACAAGAACAGATTTGACCTTGAGCAAAATCAAAGAATGATAGAACCACTTCACAGCTGCTATAGATTTCCACCTTTTAGAAACAGATGTTAAATATCAATTTTGGGGGAGTTTTAGGCTGTGTGCTCCAGTCAATAATTAAACATGCAGAATAAAATATCTTTCCTCTGAGATCCTCAAGCTGTTTAACTGATCAGTTTAGCTTAGCTGAGCCATCCGGGGGTAACAAGCACAGGGAAAACATACTTCCAATTTTGGTGTGTGCACTACTAGAGCAAGCACTAAAGAAGAAATAGAATGTTTTCTAATCTTCCTTTCTACTTGGGGGAACTAATTCATGGGAAAGTTAAGTGACTTTCTCAGGGTCTCAGAACAACTGGCCAGAACAGAATAGCCTGTCTTTGACTACCAAAGCTTTCCTGGGAGCCACCATTTATGCTCTACTAACCTGCTTCCACTGTTCAGATAGAATTTACAGTGGTAGTGCAGTTAGCCAAAGATGTCTATAGGATTCTTTGTGCTTCAGGAGAGGCCAGGGAATGTGTGTGATTCATAAGCAAGTTCAGTATATCTCATGAGCGGCACATTTTAAGGACAGGAACACTTTAGTAATCAGAATCTTAATTGGAAAAAAAAATTTTGCTATAAAGGGGGAAGGGCGTGATTCTTTTATGGAAAGGATCAAACTGTAGCCAGCTGATAGAAAATCCAGTGTATTAATTAACGCAAATGTTGTTATTCATGTCCCATGTCTGTGGAAAGGAAGGTGGAAATAGACTGAAATAAACTGGACAATCTTAGGAAAATCTGACAACCTGAGCATAAAGGATTTCAGTGCTTCATGTTGAAGTCTCCCTTTTCCTGTTACTGTCCATTTCTCCTTCAATTTTTATAGCTCCAAGTCCTGTAAAACCAAAATAATAATTGCTTTATAATATGTTCCTTTGCAGTGAGAAGTCTTAGGGAAAAATAATTTGCTTTTTCTCTGTTGATATTTTAAAGTAGTAATTTTCACCCTTGCAAAACCAACATTTTCTTTTTGTAACAAATGTTTTTAACATCATATTAACTATCTGAAGTGAAATTCATAGATAATATAGTGTACTATTATGAATAATGTTTTTAAAATCCAATGATATGCCCTAACATTATAAAGAGAAAAACAAAGGGAAAGTAATGTATAATGTTATATGTATTTCAATGTGAAGGACTAATACATTAGAAGTCATAATGGAGTTGCCAGATTGTTACACTTAGCTGTGTACATAAGTACAGCAGGTACAAATGCAGATTGATGAATAAGTTTTGACAACTCAACTCAAACACAATGAGTGATGGTGCTGTTTGTTGGTCAAGTGATTTTTCCAAAATGGGAATAACTACAGATTCTAAATAAAAGTGCAAGCTCCCCTTAATTTATATAGTAGTTATATGCCTGTAAAATTTTGTGTGTAATAAAGCCATTCCAAAAATACTCTGTTTACCTGTAAAACAGATGGCTCATATGATTATAAACAGGTTTTTCACCTCTATCATTTGAAAGTTGTGTGGGATTGAGAATTTTGTTGTTTTTGTGAGACAATCCATCACATCGCAGAACCTCCACTATCCCTGACACCTGCCAAATGCTAGTGACAACCAAAAGTGCCCCCACAAATATTCAAAACACCCCCATTCAGAACCATTGCTCCAGAGTCTAGAACAAAGGTGAAGGATTAAGTTCAGCTAAGAGATGCGAACTGATTCCACTTTGAATGCTTTTTATTCAAAATGTTGAGAGCCTCTCTTTCATTTTCAAATACTGGAATCTTAAGACCCTAAAATTTCTGTATCACCAGGCCATGGCATCCTCAATTCATAACTGAATTGTCAATCCAGGTATAACATACACTGGTGTTATAATGAGATTTTTTTCCTTCTTTGTTTTGTCTTATATGTGAGGATATAGAATTATAAGCAGTGCCTGGTATAGTTTAATCATTCAGTAATTTTTAGTTGATAGTGTTATTATATGATATAGGTAAACATGATGTTTCTTCTCTTGCCTCAATAATAAATATTTAAGAAAAAACTACTACAGTGTTTAGTGGTCTTGGGTGATATCTGACCGGAATACTCCAAGGCTTATTAGCAACCACATGCAAAATAGTAGTTGTTCATACTCTGTATAAACTTTCAAAACAAAGCCATCAGTAAGCACATAGCACATCCCATACTACTCCTTTAGTTCCTCATTTTTTCCCATCACAGACAGATATACAAAGACTGCTTCTTTGCTCCATACCCATTTTCTCCCCCTTTTTCTTTCTCTATACATAAGAACAAATTTATCCTCTATTTCTAGTCTCTTTTGCAAATTTTACTCAAGATTTTTTGGGGAGGAGAACATATTATTTTCTATTGATTTACAAATAAAAAAATAACAAGTATAGCAATAAATTTTATTTATTCATTCAAAAAATAATCATTGGGTACCTACTATGTGCCAGGCACAGTTCTCAGTTCTGGAAATTCAATTGTGAACAAGCCACACAAGCAAATGCAAGGACCCAGAGATGAGAATAAGTTTGGCCTGTTCAAGCAATAACAGCAGGTAAGGCAGAAGATGTAGAATATCAAGTTGGAGAGGTGTTGAGGATGTTTATGGGACATTGTTTCAAATGCTATTAAATGGTGGTGTAAGATGAAAAGCAAAAGTTGATAATTGGATTTGGCAAGATGGAAGATGTCATTATTCTCAACAAAAGTAACTTTAGTAGCACTGTGAGAACAAAAGCTTTGAAGTGGGGTAGAGAAAAGTTGTGGAAGGTGAGGAAGTTCCTAGTCAATTTAAGCAGAAAAGGAATTTGTTGGAAGGCAATTGGGTAGATCACAGACTTACTGAGGAGGCTGGAGAACCAAGTTTGAAAATGTGTAGGAATAGAGAAGACCAAACACCAGATCTGCAGCTAAAATATCACCCCTAGATTAGTCCAACAGACACCATTGCATCATTGTCTCTCCTGGAAACTGGCTGATAGAACCATTGCCTGAAAAAATTCTTTCTCATCCCTGCAAATTTTCATCTTTAGCTCTGGATTCAGAGTTTAGGTAGGAGATTTGATTGCCCTCTTGTTGGCCATGTGTCACATCCAAACTGGCAGAGGTGGCTAACAAAATGAGTATCTGGACTTTTCAGTTTCTGTAGCAGGAGATGGCTTCTGCCTCCTTTCAGTCATTAAAATGATGAAAATATCTCCAAATGTACTACACAGTCACTGGAGATGAGTTTTGTTTTTTTAAACCTTGGGTGAAAGGAAGAATGATAATGCTACTAGCACAAATATGGATGGTGACATGGATTAGATTAGAAACCACTCAGATTTTTTACACATGTGAATTATGGCTATTTAAATATGTCATAAGAAATTCTGGCAATTTCAGGCAGTCACATTGTCTGTTATCAAGTGGGATGGTTTAATGACTAACTTGTAGCCATCTTAAGACAGCCTTAGGATAGGCCTAAGCAAGACTTTAGTTCCAGGTTTTGGTAATTGGCCTCATTATGGCTCTAAAATCCTCTTGATGGCAGTGAGTGGGTATGTAGGTGGGGTAACTTGTAGCCATCTTAAGACAACCTTAGGATAGGCCTAAGCAAGACTTTAGTTCCAGGTCTTGGTAATTGGCCTCATTATAGCTCTAAAATCCTCTTGATGGCAGTGAGTGGGTATGTAGGTGGGGTACAAGGAGTCAGACAAAAAGGAAGCCCAAGAAACAGATACATTTCCAGTTTCTTTTTCTAGTATTACAGATTGCTTCCTTTCTTTTAAACAAGAACAGACTATTGCTAACAATCTCAAAATAAAATTGTATATGTCCTGAAGAGTTTACCAAGACTTATAATAGCTGAGCAGGATCCAAGTCTCACACATAAAGAAATAGGTTTGATGAAAAGCCTCATAAAAGTATATCACAGGACATATTTGGAAAATATGATAGAAGGAAATGAATGTATAACTAAAATTACCTATTATTCAAATTACTTTGAAGGTACAAGTAGCTTTTGTAATAAATAACAAATACAAATAACATTACTGGAAAAATTTCTCTCTGTAGGAAGACATTTCCATATTCCATTTTCCACATTAAAAGTGGCATAATCAAAGTGTCCAAAATTGTGCTAAAATGACCACAAACACCATATTTAGTCATAACAGGATTGATTTTCACCTGGGACTCACTATTCCAGTTGTTCACAGCCAGCATCTGTTCTAATTGTTTAGCATCTGTGCCTTACTGGTTGTTAATGTTTTTATTATCACTTCTGCTAGAGTATGTATTTATTTGCCAAATATCAAAGAGTACACATAAATTAATAGGACAGGAATGGAAATCATAAAAAATTATTTAACCTCATGGTACTTATCATTGTCATTCTTCTATGTCCCTTCCCTTTTGCACTCTTTTTCTTTTGTAGCAAATCATAAATGTGACTATCATCACCTTTGTCAGGGTCACAGAATTCAAAAGGACTTTCTTGAGAGAGATTTTTTTAAATATTTTTTTTAGTTGTAGATTGACACAATATCTTTATTTTATTTATTTTTGTGTGGTGCTAAGGATTGAACCCAGTGCCTCAGGCATGTGAGGCAAGCGCTCTGCCACTGAGCCACAATCTCAGCCTGAGAGAGATTTTTGACAGACACCTTTGAAGAGATGTCTGAGGAGACTTGGAGCCACTGGGTGACGTTTTAGGAAACTGAGCAAGAATAAATAAATTTATTGGCAGTATTAAAAAGTCTGTTAAAGTCATTTCTTTAGTGTAAATTTTTTTGTGAAGCAAGAATAAATACTGACCATTAAATTATATCACTATAACACAATGATTATTTGTTAAGGGTAGAAAGTGGTATGATCTTGATAAGCATAGAAAGAACTGTTGGGGGCAACCTGAAAATTATTTCATAACTGTATTTATTAATAGTGAGTTACAAAGAGTCATAGCTTTTTAATAATGAACTTGTCTGGTGAGAGAATGGATTTCAGTTTTTATGAGTTAAAAGAAAAAAAAGCTGGTTCTGAAAACAACCATGTTTTCTAAGTAAAGCCCACTGAAAGTTTGACATGTAAAAAAACAAATAAAATTTTGGTTCAGGATAAGATTCAGTATAATAATAGCCTTCATTTTAACACACATTTTATGTGCCCTGTACTCTTTTATGCATTCTGCATGCAGTAAGTTATTGACTCCTCACAACCATCCTATGATGGCCATGTTGACAGATGCAGACTGAGGCATGGAAAGGTCTTAACTTGCTTAAGGCCACACTACTTGCAAATGGCCAAGCCAGGTTTCTGTGGCAAACAGTCTCTTCCAAAGCCTGTAGTCTAAGAAAGTTGAAGATTATATTGTGATTGCATTTAGTAAGCCACATTTTCACTGCCTTAATCTGCCTATCCCTTGTAACATATATTTGTGAATCCAGATAATAATCCAGATCCTACCTGAGGGAAATAAGAACTTATTAAACCCAGCCATTGTTTCCCACAGCACAGCTTCACCTGTGCTCAGTGTTTTATTTCCAGCCTTCTCTCCTCCTACTGTGGCTGCTGCCATCTCACGCTCTTAGGAGACTGCCACTATGACACGCATAATCATTTTTTTGGATGCAGCTATCTTAATGTTCCCACTCTGACCTCAGGGAAGACATGACTTCCTACAATTCCCCAGAGTTCAATTGAGACTAGTTAGTGACTTTGAATAGTTCTGCTCATACGCCCAATTTACAATGTCAGTATCTCAATCTGATGCATCTGTAATTTGACTTTGCTGTGTTTGTCAAGGACAAAGCAAAAAGTGCTTAACATACAGCTCACTAGAAGTGTACTTCTCAGAATGCAGAGAGAATGTACAGCCTAATTCTAATTGCTATCTTAAAAGATACAATATGCTTACATCCCTTAAAATTATGTTTTCATGGCTTCCTAATCTTGTATAATAAATACTGATTTATAGGTATTTCTGTACCTAGCGTCCTCAAGCAACTACTGTGTTCACCTTTGTAACCATAGGATCCAGCACATACTAGACATCCATGTGTCTAGATGGGAAGAGATGACAGAATAAACAAGCCACAGAAAGGAACAGCTCTTTGGTGTAGCATGTTCTATTTTGGGCTTGTTCAGTGTAAGATAATGGTGAAACATTTGATATACAAATATTTTCAGTAACTAAAGGGTAAGAGTCAGAAATTAGAGGTCAGAGCTACAGATAGACACTCATATTCCCAATAAAGAATTTCAAGATAGACAATAAGGAAAAAGCATTGCAGGATGAGAAAGCAAAGAGTGAATCTTGAAGAACACACACAAGTATGGGAGAGGAACATGATCAAGCAAAGGAGCTGGTGAAATAGTGCTCAAAGAGATTAGAAGCAGTTCAGTAACATGCATATATCAGAAACTAAGAAGGACTAAGTGAGCATCAAAAAGTTACCAGTAAAAATACAAACAAAACACATGACCAGTAAACAGAATGTATTAGTCAGAGTTCTCTAGATGAACAGAATCAACAGGAGATATAATTATAAAGAGGAGACTTATTAGGTTGGCTTACGACCAGAAGCTGGATAGTTCACAACGGCCGTATGCAGGCTGGAGAGCTGGAAGAACCAGTGGCTGTGCAGTCCAAGAGGCTAAAGCTCCAGAACAAGAGGTATCAACAGTGCTACCCTAGTATGAGACCAAAGACTTCTGGAGAATCACTGGCAGGGTCCCCTTTGGAAAAGTGAAGAAGCAAGAGTCCAATATCCTCAGATCACAGCAGCAATCAAGAACCTGGTCAAGAAGAACTGAGATTGCATCTGCTGCTGCTTCCTTGTCCTTCCAACTTTTATTTCATCCAAGCCATCATCCTATTGGAAGCTTAGGGAGGGTCTTCATTTCAGTTAGTTAACCCACACGCCAGTCATTCCTAGACACACCCTCATTGACATGCCCATAAACCACTTAATCCTCAGCATCTCTTAATTCAATCAAGCTGATAATTTAAATTAGCCATTACACAGGGTCAGAAATATAACAGAGGTCAAGGAAAATAAAGAAGGACAATGGATATGAGGGGGAAAATTATTAGAAATCTGTACAAATAAATATACTTTATTTCTTTACATTTCTGACTTATTTACAATGATTTTCATAATAAAAGTTATTTCCCAATATCTAGCCTTTTGTAATTTGTATAAGATATAATGGAGAAATTTACCAATTAGTTGTAATCATTTGGGTTGATCCCAGGCTCACTGGAATCACTTTTAGAAATTTCTCCCCAGTAGCACTATGTAGACAGTACTTTCTTTAACAGGGCATTGGATTCAGTTTTTGTAAATACTTCACATAGCTCAAAGCAATGAGCTGTTCACATAGCAAACATTTGCTGAATGTTCTGTGGCTACAAAGGTGAACACAAAAAATCTACTAAAACCTCTCTAATCCATCAGATGATGTTAAAGGCTATGCTTGACTTTCTTTTAGGGAATAAGAATACTAAATATTGAAGAATTAATACTTCCTAAGATTCATGTGGATTTTTAAACACTTTATGGGAATTTCATTTTAGGAACATAACTTTGTTCTACTTCAAACTGTTAAAATTTAATATCTTCTATAAATAACTAACTTCTGATTAAGTCATTATTGTTTGTTCTGTCAGCTCTTATTCTTCTAAGGCTCACAGACAAATTATTTAGCCAATTTTTGGAGCATCCTGTAGACTACATTGTGAGAAAACACCTAAAGGAACAAAAGGCTATGATTTTAAAGCAAATAAAATGAACTTTTCTCAAAGATAGAACAATATATGAAACAATAACTATTTGTGTATATATCAGGCACAGCTATAAAATGTTTGTATTGTGAATACATACCCTGAGAGCTTTTTACTAGCCTACAAGCTGTTTCTTCTCTCTCCTGATAAAATTTAGAATTGGAAAAGAACTTTCTATCACCCATTTCTAACAAGTGTAACATAAATCCTCCCTAACATATTTATATTTTAAGCACCTTTCTCTTTATTCACTCACCCAGGAAATATTTGTTGAACTCTCAGCATGGTACTTGCTTTTGTGAAAAATATAAGGTCAATAGATATGGAACTATTTTTAAAGTAGCATGAAGAATATGCAATTAACTGTGACCTAATACTTAAAAAAATGATGACAGTGACATATCCCATGAGAGGCATAGGTTTTCTGAAGTTTAGGGAAAAGAGAGAGCCTCTTCAAGCTCAGAGTGGGAAGGTATTGTGGAAGAAGAGGTATTTGAGAGGGTAGCACAGCATGATGATTAAAAACAGGGAATCTGGAACCAGCCCTGCCTGCTTGTTTAAATCCTGTCAGTTACTGAATGATGTCAGGCAAGTTACTAAGTAAGCTCTCTGACTCAGTTTCCTCATCTGTGAAATGAAAATAGTGGTGCATACTTTAAGGCTGTCATAAGTATTAAATGATTTATAGTTTGAAAAGCATGTAGAACAATGTAGTCTATCATTTTAAAACAAACAGAATTAACTTTATGGAACTAACCTCCACAAAAATTAGCTATTGTTCTTTAGACTGGGCCTTGAAAGATAGTATAATTAGGATTGAGACATGCATGCAAAAACAAGTTAGTATTAAATGAATTTCAGAAGGAGCAAAGATTATAACAAAACCACAGAAGTGCTAGAAGAAATCTGGATAATTTTTATTTATAATTGCACACTGGGGATGGTCTTCTGAGGTATGACTCCAGACTTAGAAGTGGTAAATGAAGAGTTGATAAATTTACACTTTAAAAAAATTACATTAAAAACATTAGAAATAACACTAAAAGTAGGGGAGTTGTTTGGTGTGTATTGAGTTTCGGTTCTGCAAGACGAAAAAGTTCTAGAGACCTGTTATACAACAATGTGAATATAGTTAGCACTAGTAGAACTGCATTTAAAATGGTTAAGAGGGAAATTTTTATGTTGTGTCTTTACCACAATTAAAAATATTTTCAAAGGTTTAAGTAAACTGAATAATGTTGAAAGTGAGACAAGAAAACATTTTTAAATAATTGACTTTCCTCAGAATCCCATTCTTTTCCCTTTTACTTCAGTGTTTAAAGCTTTTAGGCCAACAAATGCCTCCTCAAAACCTACCTTCTCCAACATAACTCCTTCCTTTGTGTCATTAGGAGGATGTGCCATTTCTAATTCCTCCTTTTAGCATTCTAGTCATTCATTTAATATTTATTGAACACATATTATGTGCTAGGTTCTGTTTTAGACAATGAAGACTTAGCAGAGAACAGAACAAAATTCCTACACCCATAGACTTATATTCTAATAAAGATATATAAACAACAAATAAATATATAACGTGTCAGATGGTATTAAGGGCTTCAGAGAAAAAGCAAGGGGAAGGTGAAAGAAATGCTGGAACTTAAGTGGAGTGATTACTATTCCATACACTGTTATCAAGGGAAGTATCACACAGAAGTTGACATTTGAGCAGACATCTGAAGAAAATGAGGAGCATGAAGAGCAGGTATCTATATGTAAAAGAGATTTGAGTTTGGGGAAAAAGAGGCCAGTGTAGCATGAGGAGATGAGCAGGAAAAAGGGAGAGAGACAGAGAGAATTGGCTATGTGGGCCATTATTTAGACTCTGTATTTTATTGTGAGAGAGATTGGGAGTCACTGGAGGATGCTCAGCAAAGGAGTGACACCATCTAAGTTAGGTATCTCTGATAACTTGGTGACTGTAGAAGGAAGAAGATGTAAGATGAGTCAGGAGACAGATGGTGGTAGCTGAGATCAAACATATCAACAATCAACATGGTATAAGAAGTGGTCCGAGAGCTGGGGTTGTGGCTCAGTGGTAGAGCACTTGCCTGAGGCACTGGGTTCAATTCTCAGCACCACATATAAATAAATGAATAGATAAAGATCCATCAATATCTTATATATACATTTTATGACCACTTTATTCATATATGAATGAAGTGGTCAGATTCTAGGTTCATTGTGAAAGCCAGTGGTGATTTCTATTGGATGGGAAGTATGGAAAAAGAAAGTCAAAAATGACTGCAAGGAGCACAATTCACAATTGCAAAACTGTGGAAGCAACCCAGATGTCCTTCAATAGATGAATGGATAAAGAAACTGTGGTACATATACACAATGGAATATTATTCAGCAATAAAAGAGAATAAAATTATGGCATTTGCAGGCAAATGGATGGAACTGGAAAGCATTATGCTAAGTGAAGTAAGCCAATCCCAAAAAACCAAA
>CM053409.1:26950836-27086454 GCA_028644305.1 Xerus rutilus
ATTGAAAGTGCATATAAAGATGTTTAATATGAAGAATGTAATCTGCTTATAATTTTGTGCAAAGTTAGAAAAATTATGATTGTAACAATTTTTTTCTATTTGCCTCAACAAATGTTTTCAGTGAATAGTGTGTACAGCTTCTGAAAATTTGTTTTTTTCTGTTATGTTTGATAACATGTATTAAAATGCAACTTTTGAGGAAAAAAAATAAAGTATAAAAAAAAATAAAGTGGTTGTTGAAGGAAAAAAAAAAATGACTGCAAGGTTTGGGACCCAGGTGGCTGGCTGAATGGAGTTACAGTATAATAAAGCCTGTAATAGAAAAAGAAGCTTAGATTAGATGTGTTACATCTGAGATGCTAAGTAAGGCCAGGCAGATAATTTGATATATGAGTCTTTAGCCTAGTGAAAAGATCAAGGCTAGAAATAAAAATGTGGAAATCATCAGCATATAGATAATTTTAGTCAGGACTGCATGAGTCTAGCTAGGAAGTAAATATAATTGAGAAAGAGTTCTGTGGACTAAGCCCTAGGATGCCTCACTTTAATAAGGAAGATGTCTAGAAAATATCCTTTTATAAGTGAATTTTTGATTATCAAATGACTGATCAATGCTACTGTTTCTACAGTGTTTTAACAGTTGCCAAAATGATCTTTACTCCTGATTGCTTGTAAATGGTAAGACCAATGTACTTGATAGTGTGCCTACAGTGTGTTCTTCATAGATGATTTTTTAATATTTTCTTTTCTTTTTGAAATGGATCATCAGCTGTTATGTAAGTTTACGTATGGAGAGTGAAAAATAAGATGTTTATCCAAAAATATGTGACCATGTATTATTACTCATATCATTTAGAGATGAAGTACTTGTTTTTTAATAGGATGCAAACAACTTTCTACATCATCATCACAATGAAAATAATGTTTAAGAATCTCAGTTCTACTATGTTTGTTACCTAATCCCTCTTTTCTTTTTTTTTATAATTTATTTAAATGCATTTCAAGTCATAGTACATATATAGAGTTCAATTTTTCCATTTCTATGGTTGCAAACCAGATAGAGTCTTTTCATTCATCACTAACCCTCAGTAGTCAATAAGAGCCTTTCTGCAGCCTCCTCTTAAAATGCAGTGAACTGATTGATTTCACTTGCTACTGCATTGCCCTCCCTTGCCTCTAGCCGCAAATTAGTCTGAGTCAGAAAAGGTGGCGAGATAATAAGGCTGTATATAGACTGTCCTTTTCTATTCCTTCTAAGAAACTTTTTAAAAATTTTAACTAGAAGGTGATAAAAACTTTGTAGAACCTGCTACAGGCTAATATGCCCTACCATTGAAATCCTTTGTTCTTTAAAACCAAACATTTTGGCTTACCATTCATGTTTTCCTAAAAATATGTTACAGAAGATGTTCAAATTCATTGTGCCATTTAACATAAGGGATTATTTCTAACATCCATTCTCAAATGTAAGATAATCATGTTGTTTTTATGTCTCTATTCTCTAAAGAACAAATTAACACTGTCGGCTCGTTAAGCCAAATAATAAAGCTTTCCTTTTTCAAGTCAGGAATTTTTGTAGCAGTACAAACTAGTAGAAGCACTAACCTTTGTCATATCTCTGGTCTTGCCTTCATCTTTTGGTTCAGGATGTGTGTGTGGGTTATATTGGACTGTGTGCAAGCAACTGAATTCTAACACTCATGGAACAAAATCAGTATGCCTGAGTTTCTCTTGTATTATGCACAGGCAATGCCACGTCCGTGTATGAGAGCGGGCAAAAAAAGAGAGCTACTGCACAGGGAAAGGTCACAGTTGTAAATCAGTAAGCAGTAAGTCTTCTAGGTGTGTGTGGAGGGCAGCTGATAGGCAGAAGAATAAGAGGAAGTGGATGGGAACATTTTATAACAAATTCTCTAACACACATACCTCCCTCACACACACACGTGTTAAAAGCATCATAATATACATTTTTATTTGGACGTGTTCTGTTTTTTAATTAATAATTATGCATTCTATTAGATTTTGCTTCCCAGGTTTCGGCAGTGTAACTCTAATACCCTATTGCAGACCCCATCTCATTTGTAAAATAATGCTGGTGATCCTTCTTTCACTTTAGAGCCCCTAAACTAACTGGAAATCCAAATAGTTATTGATAGGGCACCTCTGTGAAGTTAGCAGTAGACTGAAATATGATTGTGCCACTGATGTGTACTAGTTCTTCATCACACCTCATTGCTAGGGCCTGGAGATAATCCAGTTGTAGTAAAAACAATTTGTCAAATGTGATCTGAAATCCTAGAGGGGATTTTCCAGCAGATGAATTCTGTTAATGCTAGTGCTAACCCAGTTGACCAGAAGATGCCAGCCACATCTCTAAACTGGTCATTACTTATATGCTTCAGCTGCATTCACTAATTAAATCCCCTGAGTTATCTCAGATACCTACCATCTGGGACCCGTCTCCAGACAAAGGCTATCTTGTGGCACACAGCTGAGCTGGATCTGGGCCCTTCTGTTTTATGTCAGAATAAATACTTTAGGTCTGGGGCTTTTTGTCCAGCTGGATTTGGTGGTGCTCTTATTGATTTGCTTTAACTCTTTAGCACAAATCAGTTTACCAAGCTAGCTGATATTTGGACTAGCTAATAAAACCTGCTTAGTGTACAGGCACCTCTGAGCTAAATACTGCCCTATACAAAACTTGAATAAAAACATCGTATTTTTATTCAGTAGAACAGATGGACATTGTGAGTTATCCCCAGCCAATCTGATCCTTGTTTTTTAATTGCATGTTTTAGGGAAAGTGTACCCCAGCTTAAGAAGTGGAGTGCCCAGAATTCCCAGTTTTGGAGCACTTATATGAAAAGGAGAGTTGTGACCTGAGTGTTTCTGAAAATAGTCCTGATGTCACCTTCATGATTGGCAGGTCACCAAAAGATGCAGCTACATTGCATATGGCATTTGGTTTTAGGAAACCCATGGAGAGCAACTATTGATGCTATTTTTTAAAAATCAGATTTCATGTAAAGTGGATAATTAGTTATGGAAGCTTTCCCAACACTGCCATTCCTTTGGAAGCACTTTAGATGGCCAATTAAAAAATAATAAAAAGAGTATTATCTCAGGTAATTAACTGCATTAAATTGTGATCCCCATTGACATCAAACATGTACCCATTTATGTGGCATTGCATGGTACTGTTTTCTAGGAGAGGCCTATTGTATTCCAATAAGGAGCTCACGGTCTTGTGGATAAAATAGATTTGCAAACAAATAATCCCACAAGAATGTGCTAAATTGTTTCAGATTTCTAAATTAGGTAAATGGGTGGATGATGATGCTCTAACCAAGGTACAGAACCTGAGAAAGGAAGAGGTTGAAGGATAGGAAGAGATGGAGATGTTAAATTGGGTTTCATATGCTCACAGGCACCCAGGTTGAAGTGTGTATAATGGGCATTTCTAAATAGAGCTTATGAGACAGATGAGGAACTGCCTTTTTCAGGAAAATATTATTTCATCATGTTCCTACTAGAGGTCAAGGCATAATACAAATAGGCTTTGATAGGAGAGGATAAACAAAATGTTGGGAGTGGAGGCCACCACAGAAGAGAACCAGATTGAGGAAAGTCAACTTTTCAAGAACAACTTTACTAATTCCCTATTTTATTTAGCTCTCTGGTTTTAATAGTATGTCCATGGTTTGAAAACCTTCTGAGAGGTTGACCAATGCTTCTTCATGGATTGGTATTCATTTAAGTGATAAGACTGTTTTATCCAGGTTCCTAGAAGAGATATTTGGAGTGTTGTCTGAACTAAACAGTAGTCAGTTTTTATTCTTATTTATGCTCATCTTGCAAGATCATGAAAGAGCCAATCTGAAATATTCAACTGGTATTTCTAGCTGGAAATGATTGGGTTTGTGAACTGTCTCATTATTTATAAAATAAAACTGTGGATAGAAGTGATTCATTTCTTTCATTTTTGCATGTGACTTCTTAGAAAGGAAATTTAAAGGTGTGTATCTATTTATCTTAAGAGTGAAATTCTCTCTCAAATGATTCCAAGTTAAAGAACATTTTAGAACTGATGTCATTGTGAAATTTGAGGGAATAGAATGTCACAAAATACAATAAAGCAAATGATCAGAACACCAAGGAATCTGAGGGAGATTAGATTATAGAGAAGTGTCACATTTTCATTTTAGACCAATTATGGAGTCTGATTATCTTTACTCACCTGATTATGCTGATTGGCTCTTCAGTAGCATTTTCATTTCCTTACCAAATTTTCTATTCTTCAAAGACCTCCAAAATTTTAAGTACTGAGCTTAATGAACTACCTGCATTTTGGTACTTTACAGAAGGTCCAGTGTTCCATCTGTGGAAGTAAATGCCAGTCTCAGAAGTAAGTGCCCTTTATGCTTATTGCATTTTACTAAGCCCAGAATTGTCATAGAAGATTAAAACATTTCAGAGGCCAAAGGAAGGGCAATTTGCTCACTTAAATCCTTCTCATATCCCATTTTGTCCTTGGTGCAAAATTGCCAGCCTATCTTTATATGAATAAATAATATGTATCTATTTGACTAACCTGGAGTAGATATTGTTAGCTGCAAAGGTTTCTCACTATAGATGTAAGAAGAAAGTGACCTCCTGCAACTTGTCTGATGTGGCAGCCAAGATTGAATAGAAGAACACAGGGGAGAAACATGGAGAGAAAATTTTTGCAATTTAGAAATAACCTTGGAATAGTGAAGAGCCTGTTACAAAGCCTCTTCCAAGAGAAAACCTAAAATTTGAGTTTATATAAGAAGTTTTGAAAAAATTTCCCTACTACCTTCACCTGTTGAAGCTTCAAATGAATGAAAAGCAAGTCGTTGACTCTTCAAAAAAAGAACAAATGGGGCATACAGCCTGGCATTATTTAATTCAGCTATCAATCTTAAAAGAAACTGGGCAGATTATAAGGCAGATTAAATTTGTATTCTGACTGTGTGTCAGTGTGTTAACCTCCTCAGAGATTACCTAGTTCTGTGAAGAGGATCCTCAGCAAGAGCCTTCTTTATAGAATTCTCTATGGGAGGTCACAAATATGAGATTTGCATTTACACATAAAAGACCATCGATTTTAAAAAGATCTCTTTTCATTTTACAAACTAATTGACTCTAAGAACATTTCAGATAGAAATCTTCAAATATATTTTGTTTATTCAACAGTAATAATATCAAGTGGTTTTCGTATCTTCTCTCATCTTTTTTTATTAAAAGTAGTACATACATTTTTATAAATAGAATTCCAATATTATTGCCTTGGGATTTTCTTAAAATTTGAGTTTAAGATACTGTATTATGTAAAATGTTAAACTACAATTGATGACAAAGAATATTTAGTTAAGAATTAAATGTAATTAGCATTTAAATGAAGTTGAATCATATCTTTTTAAAAGGAATTTTGCAGTTTTAGGATTGTGAATATTTTTTATTATAGAATGAACTTATTTTACATTGTCCAATTATTATAAAACTGATCAAAAATTTAATCCAAGAATAGTATTGCTGATCATGTGCATGTATGATTAAACCATAAAAAAAAAAGCAAGAGAAAGATAAACACCAACATCAGCAGGAGGAGGTCAGAGAAGGGCAGATGTGAGGCTCCTCAGTCCTTTGCCGTGCATTCTTGGTGGTGACTAGCACACCATGCTGGTTTCATATGGTATTTGAGTTGCCTTTTTTAGCTTCAAGTCTATAAAATTGATGTTTTCATTAGATCTTAGTACCTATGATAGGAAGAAAACAAAAGAATTTTCTTTTGTCGGAGTAGAGAGGAGTTCATGTCCTGCAGCTTCAGAGCAACTAACTACCTAGCATTCCATTGCTTTTGTTTCTTGTTTACCTAGAGTTCTCCCATAAGTGAATGTTCATATTTCTAAACTATAGTCAGAAAAACGTCTTGGAATGATTAATAGCAATCTGAAACAACCACAAGAGAAAAATCTATGCCCTTTTCTATTAGTCAGTTCCTTTTAAAAAGCACTTGCCAAAATCTGCTTGTGGTAGCCAGAACTCAAGATAACCCTGAAGATTCCAGTCCCCTAGTATATACATCCCTGTGTATCAGGGGTGGGGTTGGGGGCTGGTAATATGCTAGGCTGGTGGTTCTATTGATTATATTATGTTTTATGAGCAAGATGATGAGGAGCAGTCATCTAACAAAGGTGTTACATTTTATAAGACTCCTGCTGGCTTTGAAGCTGCCACATTATAAGATGGCTAGGAAAAGTGGAGTGTATCCTCTAGAGGCTGAGATGATCCTTTCTGCCAAAGGCTAGAAAGAAATGAGGATCTACTACTTCAAGGAAGTGAATTTTACCAACAACCTGAATGAATTTGGAAGAGGATCTCAAATTCCAGATGAGAGCCATAGCTCTGCTGATATTTCATTGTACCCTTGAGAAACTGAGCAGAAGATCCAGACTGTGTCCAAATTTCTGAGACCCATGGAAACATTGTGATAATAATATGGGTTGTTTGCTGTAAGTTATCACATGGCAGTAGGAAATGAATATGCACTCTGTTATTATGTCTCACTGATAAGTAGCTTTGGCTGCCAGCCTGGTTTAGGCCCCTTCCTTCTTCCCTTTTTTCATATTTCCATAAGGTTATCAGTTTCTATGTCTGGGCTGAAGTTGCTATTCTCTTTTACCATGGAGAAAAAAAAGAAGCTCTTGACAGTTTACACCTGCACTCCAGACTGTCCTCCCTCCCTATCTCACCAAGAAAAAAACCCTCATTGAGTATCAGAGATGGGTTGCCGAGACTACAACAGCAGTCACTAATAAAGATAAGAGTCTGTCCTTCCTTCCCAGACATTTATTGAGTAGAGACTATGCTATGTCCTGTGCCTACTGGGATAAAAAGCAATCTTTTTCTTTGAGGAGCTCACTATTTAATAGTGGAGACAAATAACCACATGGTAATTACTCTGTTCTTGGACAAGCAGCTAAAAGGTGGGAGGGAGAAGAAGGTAATTATGTTGAATCTCTTCCTTTCCTTGTTGCTGCACACCCACTCTCCATTCTCTCATGTACACTCATCAACATCCATAGATAAATAATATTTTTGGTTTCAGTTGAGGTTGATTCTATATTTAAATCATTAAATTTCCGTTCAAAAATGACAAGCATCTTTTTAACTGGTTTGCAAATCATTACTTAGAAGGAAAGCAAGTAGTAGAGAAAGCTGCTTTGGTCTTTTAGGTCTGCATTTTCCTGTAAGTTGGAGCCAGGCCATAGATGATTTCTTTTGTGTTTTATTTTCCAAGTGCAGCATTTGTTTGTCCTAATAGTTGGTTGATTATAATGTCAGAAACATCATCCTGAAACATTAAAAGTGCCAGGAGTACAAAACAACCATTTGTCACTAATGCCTGCAGCTGTTTCGGTGGCTGATGCTTCCTGTGTTTTATAATTAGAGCTTTTTACGTTTGCACCCTGGCTCATATCTAGAACTGGCTGTGTTAAACAGAATGTTGATAATCTGCTTTTATGTCAGTTAACATCAGCACACCTGTATAATTTTAAGCAGGGACAATATTAGATGAATATGATGAAAATAAGTTGTACCTATCAAAAGGAATTTGTTTACAGTGTTTAGATTTTTCAAGTAAAAATAGTCCTATAAAAATCTATGGGTCACAGCTAAAGAAAAGCAAGTAGAAAGCTAAACAAATGCAAACATTTCTCCCACTCTTCTAACCTACATTTAATCACTTACGGGTGGAATTTAAAAAAAAAAACTTAAGAAAATGTGTATATGCCCTTTTACTGAAGTGTGTGAGTATAGCCATCCTTTTACCATTGTTCAGAAATGAATCGCTTAATACCTTTATGGGATAAACATTCAGAAGACAAAGAATCTGCCCCACAAGTATCTTGTTTAGGAATTAACTTTCCAAACTGCATTATATAAGATTTCACTTAAAAGTCCTCTTATTCTTATATCAGGCCTTTTTATTTCATTTCACAATGATCACTGCCATCCAAATTTTAACTGTAAGACACTCTGTTACTGATGTTGCAGTCCTGTATTGCTCTTCTCTTAAATTGAATAAATGTGGTCATGCTCTACTAGACATGTAGAGACTAGAACAGAGGTGAGAGTGAGACAGCCTCTGCACAGGAGGAACAGTCCAGTTTAAGGGTGACCATTGGAATGGTCAATGTAAACAGCCACAGGAAGGGTGAGGTAATGAAAGCAAACTCTCACAGATGCACAGCTGGAGTGCTTAGCTTCTAATTTACAAGATCATTACTCCTGCCAGATTTAGTTTTCTAAAGGAACAAATTGTGGATGTCTGACTTTTGCTTCTTGTAAAGGATTTTTTAGGGTCTCAAGAGATACTGGAGAAATTCAAAGTACACATGCTTGTGTATTCACTGACCAAAAATTCATGCCTTTAATGTGTACATTTAGTGGGTTGTGATATATTCAGAGTTGGGCAACTATCAAATCACTATTTAATAATATTTCCATCACTCCCCAAAGAAACCTTGTACCCTTTAGCTGTCACTCCTCATTTTCCCAGTCCTAGTAACCATTACTTTGCTTTCTGGCTGTATAGATTTGCCTGCACTGGACATTATTTTCATATTAGTGAAATCATACAATATGTGATCTCATAGCTGATTTCTTTCATTTGGAATGTTTTCAAGGTCCATCCATGTTGTAATATATATCAATACTCCATTTCTTCATACAGCCAAATAATATTCTATTGTGTGGATATACCATATTCTTTTTTTTTCTTAGTTCGAAATTTTAATTTGGATTATCAATCCCTCTGAGATTCTGGAGCAATAAATGAATGCTCCATTTCTTTTAAGATTGGGTAAGATCACATCTGCTAAGACTTTTTCTATTGCAGAACAGTGAAGGGCTATTGACTAGAGGAAGGAGAGATGTGTGGAGCTAAAGTTCATCTTCATCATATCTTTGTAGCACTTTTGAAGACCTTTCTGTTAATTAGAATTAGTGTACCATCTATTAGCATAGTTTATTGACTGTGATCATCTTTTTCTTGACTTTTCCTCACCTTAGAACACAAGTTCCATTTCTGTTTTTTCCATTTATCTTGTCAATGATTGGATCCAAATGGCTTTTTAAATTTGTAAAATCTCATTTCACTGACAAATATACCTTCTGATAATTTACTTTACATTCTGTACTCTGATGACATAAACATCTAGGTCAAGGATCATAAATACGTGTGATTTCAAAGAAGAGGCAACCTAAAACTAATGTTAACTATAGCTCTCTTACTACTCTCAATCCTAATTCTAGGCTTAGCATCTATGTGTGAAATCACTGAAGACAATGGGAGTCATATGGACAGGGCTGACTTCCTGTCAGATTGTAAGAGTCTGAGTGCAGGAAGTTTTCACTTGTTTTGTTCATTGATAAATCATAGGTGCAGGATATGCCACATTCTGTTTATCTGATGGACATTTGGATTGTTTCCATTTGGAGGCCACTGTGGTGAATATGCAACATTACAAAATGTACAAGTTGTTGTGTGGACATATATTTTTATTTCTTGTGGATATATATCTTGGACTACAATTGCTTAGTTTTAATGATAACTTTAACTTTCTGAAGAACTGCTAAACCTTTTTTCAGCATGATTGTATCATTTTACATTCCTATCAGCAAAATATGAGGGTTCCACTTTCTCCACATCCTTACCAACACATATTGTTTTAGTTGTTATAGTGGTACCTCATTGTGAATCCACATTTCCGTAGTGACTAATGATACTGAGCACCTTTGAATGTTTAATGGCCACTTGTACCTCTTTTTTGGACAAATGTGTATTCAAATTCTCTGCCCACCTTTAAATTGGATTGTCTTTTTACTGATAAGTAATAAGAGCTCTTTATTATTCTAGATACAAATCCCTCATCAGATAAACGACTTGCAAATATTTTCTCTCATGTTATGGGTTGTGATTTCCTTTTAATGATATCCTTTGAGGCACCAAATTTTTTAATTTTGAAGTCCAACTAATCTCTTTCTTGTCCTTTGGGTGTTATATCTAAGAACTAATGCCTAATACAGATTAACAGAGATTTACTCCTATGTTTTCTCCTAGGGGTTTTATAATTTTAGTTCTTAAATTTAGTCCTGTGATCCATTTTGAGATAATTTTTATATATACCATGAGGTAGGGATCCATATAGATCCACCCTTTTTAAATATAGCTACTTGGTTACGTCAGTGCCATTTGTTTTTTCCCTAGTTAAATTTTCTTGGCGCCACTGTTTTTATCAATTGACCATAAACGAAAGCATTTAATTTTGAACAGTCAGTTCTGTTCAATTGGTCCATATGTTCATGGCAGTATCACACTGCTTTGATTACTATAACTTTTGTAATAAGTTTTCAAATTGGGAAGGTTGATCC
The DNA here is from genome assembly GCA_028644305.1 of Xerus rutilus. Taxonomy (NCBI): domain Eukaryota; kingdom Metazoa; phylum Chordata; class Mammalia; order Rodentia; family Sciuridae; genus Xerus; species Xerus rutilus. The sequence continues at coordinate 26,961,298 of CM053409.1, forward strand.
CTTCAATTCTGGGTCCCTTGTATTACTATATGCATTTTAGGAGCAGCTTATCAGTATCTACATAAAAAGCATTTTGGTTTTTGACAGGAATTTAGCTGAATTTGTAAATCAATTTAGGGAATATTGCCATCTTGACAATATTAAGTCTCCTAATCCATGAATATGGAATGTCTTTTCATTTATTTAGATCTTTTTCAATTTCTTTCAGCAATGTTTTATAGTTTTCAGTGTATAAGTCTTGTTTTTTGTTAAATATGTTACTAAGTATTTTAGACTTTTGATGATTGTATATGGTAATGTTTTCTTAATTTCATTTTCAGGTTGTCCATTGCTAGTGTCTTTTTTTTTAAGTTGTAGATGGATACAATATCTTTATTTAATTAATTTATCTATCTATCTATTTATTTATTTATTTTTATGTCATACTGAGGATTAAACCCAGGGCCTCACACATGCTTGGCAAGTGCTCTACCACTGAGCCATAACCTCAGCCCCATTGTTAGTGTCTTAATGTATTGATCTTGGCTTCAGCAGCTTTGTTAAAGTCATTTATTAGTTCTAATAGTGTGTGTGTGTGTGTGTGTGTGTGTGTGTCCTTTGAATTTTCTATATGTATGATCATGTATCTCTGATGTCTTTTCCCATCTAGATTTTTTATTTCACTAATTGCCTAATTGCCCTGACTAGAACCTCTGATATAATGTTGAATAAATAGAAGTATCAAGAGTGGGCATCCTTGTCTGGTTCCTCATATTAGAGGGGGAGCACACAGTCTTTCATCATTAAATATGATGTTTGCTTTGTGTTTGTTGTTGATATTCTTTACCTGCTTATGGAAGTTCTCTTCTGTTCCTAGTTTGTTGAATGTCTTTATCAAGAAACAGTGTTGGATTTTGTCAAGTGATTTTATTCAGAATCTATTTAATGATCATGTGTTTTTTCATCTTTTATTCTGTTTACATGGTACATTACATTGATTGATTATCATATGTTGAGCCAAATTTGCATTCCTTAGGATGAAATCTTGATCACAGTATGTAACCTATTTTATATATTGCTAGATTTGGTGTGCAGGTTTTGTTTTGTTTTTGAAGATTTTTATATCTGTTTTCACAAAGTATTCTGGTCTGTGATTTTTGTTTCCTGTAATATCTTTCAATAATACTAGCCTCATAGAATTAGTTAGAAGTGTTGCTTCCCTCTATTTTTTGAAGGAGTTTGTGAAGGATTAATATTAATTCTTATTTTCATGTTTGGCAGAATTTGCTAGTAAATCATTCTGGACCTAGACTTTTCTTAGTATGAAGTTTTCTGATTACTAATTCAATCTGTATACTATAGGTCTATTCATATTTTTTCTTGAGATAGTTTCATTATTATCATGTCTTTTTAGGAATATGTCAATTCCATCTAGGTTATCTAATATAGTTGTTCATAGTATTCCCTTATAGTAATTTTTATTTCTATAAGATCAGTAGTCACTTCCCTTTTTTATTCATAATCTTAGAAATTTGAGTGCTTTCTTTTTCTTCATCAACCTAGCTAAAGTTTTGTCAATTTTGGTGATCTTTCCAAAGAACCAATCTTTGTTTTTACTGATTTGTCTATTGTTTTTCTGCACTCCACTTATTTTTGTTTTAATCTCTATTATTTCTATCCCTTTTGAAGATTTAGTTTCTCATTTCTTAGGTGGGAGCTTAAGGTTTTTCATTTGAATTTTCTTCTTTTTTCAACCTGGGTATAGATTGCCATGAAACACTTGAGTTTTGTCACCTAAGTTTTGGTTTATTGTGTTTCATTTTTATTCATCTCAAAGTACTTTCTAATTTCCCATGTGATTTCTTCTTCAGTACATTGGTTATCTGGGACTTTGTTCATTAGTTTTTGCATATTATTCTATTTTCCAAACTTGCACCTGTGATTATTTTCTTTTCTTTCTTGCTTTAAAAAAAAAACAAAAACCAAAAAACTAGGAATTGAATACAAGGGCCCTTTACCACTAAGCTAGTGGCCATTTTTGTTTTTTATTCTGAGACATGGTAGCACTAAGTTGCCAAGGCTGGTCTTTTTTTTTTTTTTTTTTTAATTTTTTATTCTGCTTAGGTATACATGATAGCAGAATGCATTTTGATTCATTATACACAGATGGGGCACGACTTTTCATTTCTCTGGTTGTACGTGATGTAGAATCACAACATATATGAAGTCATACATGAAGCTAGGGCTATGATGTCCATCTTATTCCACAATCTTTACTGTCGCCATACCCCTTCCCCCCCTCTTCCCTTGACCAAAGTTCCTCCATTTTTCCCATGTTCTCTCCCTCATTTTGAGTTAGCATTCACTTATCAGAGAGAACATTCGGCATTTGGTTTTTGGGGATTACCTTACTTCACTTAGTGTTATATTCTCCAACTCCATCCACTTACCTGCAAATGTCATAATTTTGTTCTCTCTTATTGCCGAGCAATATTGCATTGTGTATATACACCACAATTTCTTTATCCATTCATCTATGGAAGGGCATCTAGGTTGGTTCCACAGTTTAGCTGTTGTGAATTAACCTGCTATAAACATTGAAGTGGCTGCATCACTGTAGTATGCTGTTTTTAAGTCTTTTGGGTATAAACCTAGGGGTGGGATAGCTGGTGGTTCCATTCCAAGTTTTCTAAGGAATCTCCATACTGCTTTCCAGATTGGTTGTACCAATTTGCAGTTCCACCAGCAAAGTATGAGCATGCCTTTTCCTGCACAACCTTGCCAACACTTATTGTTGTTCGTATTCTTGAAAATTGCCATTCTGACTAGCATAAGATGAAATCTTAGTTTTGATTTTCATTTCTCTAATGGCTAGAGATCTTGCGCATTTTTTCATATGTTTATTGATTGATTGTATGTCTTCTTCTTAGATATGTCTGCTCAGCTCCTTAGTCCATTTATTGGATTGTTTATTGTTTTGGTGTTAAGTTTTTTTAGTTCTTTACGTATCCTGGAGATTAGTATTCTATCTGATGTGCGTGTGGCAAAAATTTGTTCCCAGAATGTAGGAAACAAATCTCTGTTCACTTCATTGATTATTTCTTTTGCTGAGAAGAAGCTTTTTAGTTTGAATCCATCCTATTTATTGATTCTTGATTTTACTTCTTGCACTATAGGAGTCTTGTTAAGGAAGTAAGGTCCTAATCCAAGATGATGAAGATTTGGGCCTACTTTTTCTTCTATTAAGTGTAATGCCGCTGGTCTAATTCCCAGGTCCTTGATCCACTTTGAATTGAATTTTGTGCATGGTGAGAGATAGGAGTTTAGTTTCATTTTGGTCCATATGGATGTCTAGTTTTCCCAGCACCATTTGTTGAAGAGGCTATCTTTTCTCCAATGTACGTGTTTGGCACCTTTGTTTAGTATAAGATAATTGTATTTAAGTGGGTTTGTCTCTGTCTTCTATTCTGTACCATTGGTCTACATGTGTATTTTCGTGCCAGTACCATGCCGTTTTTGTTACTATAGCTTTGTAGTATAGTTTAAGGTCTGATATTGTGATGTCTCCTGCTTCACTCTTCTTGCTAAGGATTTCTTTGGCTATTCTGAGTTTCTTATTCTTCCAAATGAATTTCATGATTATCTTTTCTATTTCTATATGAATGATGTTGGGATTTTAATTGGAATCACATTGAATCTGTATAGCACTTTGGGTAGTGTGGCCATTTTGACAATATTGATTCTGGCTATCCAAGAACATGGGAGATTTTTCCATCTTCTAATGTCTTGTACAATTTCTTTCTTTAATGTCCTCTAATTTTCATTGTAGAGGTCTTTCACTTCTTTTGTTAAATTGATTCCCAAGTATTTTTTTTTTTGAGGCTATTGTGAATGAGATAGTTTTCCTAATTTCTCTTGCAGAGCATTTATCACTGATATATAGATATGCAATTGATTTATGGGTGTTGATTTTATATACTGCTACTTTGCTGAACTCATTTATTACTTCTAAAAGTTTTCTGGTGGAATTTTTTGGATCCTCTAAGTATAGAATCATGTCATCTGCAAATAATGATAGTTTGAGTTCTTCTTTTCCTACTTGTATCCCTTTAATTTCTTTCATCTGTCCAATTGCTCTGGCTAGAGTTTAAAGGACTATGTTGAATAGCAGTGGTGTAAGATGGCATCCCTGTCATGTTCCCATTTTTAGAGGGAATGTTTCCAAGTTTTCTCCATTTAGGATGATGTTGGCCTTGGGTTTAGCATAGATAGCTTTTACAAAGTTGAGGTATGTTCCTACTATCCCTAGTTTTTCTAGTGTTTTGAACATAAAAGGGTGCCGTATTTTATCAAATGCTTTCTCTGCATCGATTGATAAAATCATATGATTCTTATCTTTAAGTCTATTGATGTGATGGATTATGTTAATTGATTTCCGTATGTTGAACCAACCTTGCATCCCTGGGATGAACCCCACTTGATCATGGTGCACTATTTTTTAAATATGTTTTTGTATGCAATTTGCCAAAATTTTATTGAGAATCTTTGCATCTATGTTCATCAGCGATATTGGTCTGAAATTTTCTTTTTTTGATGTGTCTCTGTCTGGTTTTGGTATCAGGGTGATACTCTCCTCATAGAATGAGATTGGAAGGGTTCTCTCCTTTCCTATTTCATGAAATAGCTTGAGGAGTATTGGTATTAACTCTTCTTTGTAGGTCTTGTAGAACTCGGCTGAGAATCCATCTTGTCCTGGGCTTTTCTTGATTGGCAGGCTCTTGACAGCATCTTCTATTTCTTTGCTAGAAATTGATCTGTTTAAGTTGTGTATGACCTCCTGGTTCAGTTTGCGTAGGTCATATGCCTCTAGAAATTTGTCAATGTCTTCAGGGTTTTCTATTTTACTGGAGTATAAATTTTCAAATAGTCTCTAATTATCCCTGTATTTCAGTAGTGTCTGTCGTTATATTTCCTTTTTCATCATGGATTTTTCCTTCTTTTCATTAGGGTAGCTAAGGGTTTGTCAATTTTGTTTATTTTTTCAAAGAACCAGCTTTTTGTTTTGTCAATTTTTTGAATTGTTTCTTTTGTTTCAATTTCATTGATTTCAGCCCTGATTGTAATTATTTCCTGTCTTCTACTTCTTTTGGTGTTGGTTTTTTCTTCTTTTTCTAGGGCTTTGAGATGTAGAGTCAAGTCATTTATTTGTTGACTTTTTCTTCTTTTAATGTATGAGCTTAATGCAATGAACTTTTCTCTTAGTATTGCCTTCATGATGTCCCAGAGATTTTGATATGTTGTATTGGAGTTTTCATTTACCTCTAAGAATTTTTTTCTCTCTTCCCTGATGTCTTCTGTTATTCATGCATCATTCAATAGCGTATTATTTATTTTCCAGATGTTGAAGTAGTTCCTATTTTTTAGTCTGTCATTGATTTGTAATTTTATTCCATTGTGGTCAAATAGGATGCAGAGTAGTATTTTTATTTTTTTGTATTTGCTAAGACTTGCTTTGTGACGTAACATATGATCTGTTTTGGAAAAGGATCCATGTGCTGTTGAGAAAAAAGTGTATTTGCTCATTGATGGATGGAATACTCTATGTCTAGTAAGTCTAAATTATTGATTTTTTTATTGAGTTCTGTGGTTTCTTTGTTTAGTTTTTGTTTGGGAGATCTATCCAGTGGTAAGAGCTGTGTTAAAGTCACCAGGTATTATTGTGTTGTGGTCTATTTGATTCTTGTAGTTGAGAAGGATTTGTTTGATATATGTAGATAATGTTGGTTATCATTTCCTCCTCATGGAATATTTTGCCAAGAATACTGTGTAGTGCAGGCTTTCTTGCTGTAAATTCTTTTAACTTTTGTTTATCATGGAAAGTTTTTGTTTCATCATCAAATCTGAAGGTCAATTTTGCTGGATATAGGATTCTTGGTTGGCATCCATTGTCTTTTAGGGCTTGGAAAATGTTATTCCATGATCTCCTGGCTTTTAGTGTCTGGGTTGAAAAATCTGCTGAGATACGAATTGGTCTCCCCTTGTATGTAATCTGGTTCCTCTCTCGCATGGCCTTTAAAATTCTATCCTTATTCTGTATGTTGGGCATTTTCATTATAATGTGCCTTGGTGTAGATCTGTTGAAATTTTGTACATTTGGTGTTCTGTAAGCCTCTTGTATTTGATTTTCTATTTCATTTTTCATACTTGGGAAATTTTCTGATATTATTTCATTGAAGAGATTATGCATTCCTTTGGTTTGAAATTCTGTGCTTTTTTCTGTCTTGATAAATCTTGTATTTGGTCTTTTGATGCTATCCCATAATTCTTGTATTTTCTGTTCATGATTTCTTACCATCTTCACTGTGTGGTCAACTTTATTTTCAAGACTGTATATTTTGTCTTTATTACCTGAGGTTGTGTCTTCCAAGTGATCTAGTCAGCTGGTGATGCTTTCTATTGAGTTTTTTATTTGGTTTATTGTTTCGTTCATTTCAAGAATTTCTGATTGGTGTTTTTTCACAATCTCTAGCTCTTTTCTTAGAGTAATCTTTTGCTGCCTGTTTTTGCTCTCTTATCTCTTTGTTGGAATGATCAATGGTTGCCTTTATTTGCTCTCTTATTTCTTTGTTGGAGTGATCAATTTTTACCTATATTTGCTCGCTTATGTCATTCTTTAATTCGCAGATCATTTTGATTATGTACATTCTGAATTCTTTCTCTGACATTTCATCAACTGTGCTGTCAATGGATTCTATTATTGTAGTATCTAAGTTTATTTGGGACACTTTCTTCTCTTGTTTTTTTCATGTTGATTATGTATCTTCCTTTCTTGCAATGCCAATCTGAGATATTGCAGTTTCTATCCTGTAATCTTGTAGTGATGCTACAGATTACCTATAGCTCACCTTGGAGTTCCCTTCCAGTCCCCAGCAGGTGTCTCCAGATGGACACTACTGCCACTAAAGATGGTGGCCAAAGTAGTTGAGGTAACTCAAGATGGCAGTGGGAGTGGCCTTGGCTGGGCTCCCCCTGCGGTCCCGGGCCTTGGCTTATGCTCCTGCCCATAGGCAGGAACTCTGGCATGGAACTGGGGGTGATCCCGGCCTCATTTAGGCCAGGCCTCCTGCAGGGGGTCCCTGGAGGCAGTCCTTCCCCTGTGTCTGGGTTCCCCGTGACTGGCGGCTAGCAGTCTAGGGTCTGCTCTTGACTGGGCTCCCGCAGTTATCCCTGAAGGTGGTCCTGGGTTCTGGTTTGTGCTCCTGGGATTACAGTCATGCACCATCACACCCAGCTTTGTTTTATGGTTTAATATATAGTATGTCCCAGAGAATGTCCTGTGTAAACTGTATAAGAATTTGTATTCTTCTGTTGTTGAGTGGAATGTTCTATGTATATCTGTAGGTCTAGTAGTGTATAGTATTCAACTCTTCTATTTCCTTCTGGCTAGTGGTTCTAAACATTGAAAGTACAACTTTATTTATTTTTGGTACCAAGGATTGAACTCGAGGGTTACTCAACCACTGAGCCACATCCCCAGCCCTCTTTTGTGTTTTTAATTAGAGACAAGGTCTCACTGAGTTGCTTAGCACCTCACTGTTGCTGAGGCTGGCTTTGAACTCAAAATTCTCCTGTCTCAGCCTCCCAAAGTGCTGGGATTACAGGCATGCGCCACTGTGCCCGGCTGAAAGTACAATTTTGAAGTCATCATCTATTACTGTTCAATTGCTTATTCACTCTTCAATTCTGTCAATTTTTGCTTAATATGCTTTAGAGTTCTGTTGTTACATGTATATACATTTATAATTGTTTTATCTCCCTAATGGATTCACCCTTTTATCACTTTTAAATATTTTTGTCTCTAGTAGCAATTTTTATCTGCAGTATTTTGTCTGATATTATTACAATAACTCTGGTTCTCTTTTGATTGTTAAGTTTTAAGTGTATTTTTCCTTTTTACTTTCAACCTATTTGTGCCTTTGAATCTAAAATATTTTCTAGACAACTCACAGTCAGATCCATTTTAAGAATCCCTTCTGCTAATGTCTGCTTTTTGATTAGAGGTTTTAATTTATTTATGTGTAATGATGAGGTAGAATTTGCTTGTCATTATGATCTTTGTTTTTTGTACGTCTTATTTTTTTTCCTCTTCATATGTTTGTACTAACTATACATTTCCTGCTTTAATTCAATTGTTGTTTCTTTTACTACATTTTTGTATTTCTTAATGGTTGCTTTAGAGATTGCAATTTGTACCTTAACTTGAAAATATCTAATTTATATTAATTCCAACAAAATTTTAATTTTATACAAAAACATTGCCTTAATATCATTGCATTGCTGAGCGTTGTGGCACATGCCTGTAATCCCAGTGACATAGGAGGCTGAAGCAGGAGGATTGCAAGTATGAGGGCAGTATCAGCAACTAAGGAAGCTCTAAACAATTTAGTAAGACCCTTACTCAAAATAAAAAATAAAAAGGGGTGGAATGTGAGTCAGTGGAAAAACACTCCTGGTTTCAATTCTTAGTACCAAAAATATAAATAAGTGTGTGTGTATATATATATATATATATATATATATATATATATATATATATGTATATATAAATATCACTCCATTTTCTCTTCCATCATTCTCTGTGCTATTATTGCTTTATTCATTTGCCTTTCAATTTAGAGAAAAATAAGTTTTTAAAATTTTTATTTTTTTATCATATTTAGTTATGTTTATTGATGGCTTCCGTCTATTGTTGTGGATTCAGACTACTGTTTAATGTCTTTTTGTTTTAGCCTTTAGTATTTTTAGTTTGTTCAGGCTTCAAATGAAAAATTTTCTTTTATTCTTTTTTAATCTGGACATGTCTTAGTTTATCCTTAATTTTTGAAGGATGGTTTTGATGGGTGAATTCTTTGTTGGCATTCTTCTTCCATTCAGCACATTAACTATGTTGTTCCATTGATTATTAACTCCCATGATTTCTCACGAGAAATCAGCTGTTAATATCTTTGAGGATTCCCTTGTACATAACACATTGGTTTTTTCATGCTGCTCCAAGAATTACCTTATCAGTTTGAGGATTGTCTTTAACAGTTTGATTGTGATATGCCTTGGTGTGAATCTCTTTAAGTTCATACTAATTGGAGTTCATGGAGCTTCTGTAATGTACAGATTCATTCAATTTTCTTTCTGTTCCTCAGACTGGATGATCTCAACTGATCTATATTCAAGTTTTCTGATTCTTTCTTATGCTTCCTCTTATCTGCTGTTGAAATCTTCCATAAAAGGAGAGCCTCAAATTCACAATTGGTGAGGAGGAGCTGGGAAGAGTTCAGGGGAGAGGTAACATTCCAGCCAAATTTATAAAGGATGAATAGGAATTGGCAAGGAGGTAGTGGTGTTCATGCAGTGGGAAATGTACTTGCCAAACCAGTTTGTAGTGGCTGGAACTCAAAGAACAAGGTAGTGAGTGGCAGAGGGAAACCTTGAGGATTACACAGGCCATGCTGGGGATTGGGTTTAGATCCTGGAGGCTATGTTTCTATTTGAAAGATTTTAAGATGGGAAATGGCAGGGGTAGAACAGCAGTGGATACAGTGCCTAAGATCTTGGGCTGCAGACTAGAAGCTTGTGACTAGAATCTTGTCACAAATTCTGACTCTGAAACTTTCTACCATTGTGACCTTGGAAAAGTTATACCCAATGTTTTAGATTCCTCATCTATAAAATAGAGATACTATTATCTATCTCAGAGCTGTTCTCAACTTTAAATAAGTGAATTCATGTTAAGCATTTAGAGCTATCTGAACCACATGGTAAGTGCCTAGCAATTACTCATAAATTCAAGCAATTTTAATGTAAAGATTGAATAATGTTTTAGAAATATGGTTTTGATAGCACTATGGAGAGAGGATGGAATTGGGGTGAGGACACTACAGTCCAAGAGACCTTGAGGTTGTTAGTGCAGTTAAGGTGTAGGGCTAAGAGCTGCAGTCAGTGTCACCTAGGAACTTATTAGAAATGCAAGTTTTCTAGAATGGAGTCTAGCAATGGAGGGTTCAGCAAGCCTTCCAGTAAGCCTATATGCACTTAAATTTGCAAAATATTAGTTGAGCTGAGAATAAGTGAGGAACAGAATAAACCACGACTATGTGGAGGGTTCCCATGGACCAGATACCAAACATTAATTGGTTTAAACAACAAATTATGTTATTTGCATGTTACAGATGAAGAAACTGAGGCTTAGAAGGTCTAAAGTCCTTGATCAGCTATACAGCTGTAAGAATGTGACCCTAAGCCTGTGCTTTTAACCACTATGCTCCTATCATAATTGGAAAATGACCAAGAAAAAGGAGAATTTCAGAGATCACAAAGTGATAAGATTAGCAATGCTTATTGAGTAATTAGCATTGGGAATAGAGAGCGGTGTCAATGTTAACTCCCAGGCCTCTGGATTTGGATAAATGATGCCATTCTTTGATGCCTGCTACATGAATAAAGAAGCAAGTCTAGACCAAATATTGTTTTCTGACATAATGAGTTTGAAGTCCCTAAAGGCAAATGGAATGCAGAGGCCACATGGGTTGGACACTAAGGTGGGAAATACAGATTTGGCAGGTAGGCATAAGTACTCAGGTAGATGCGGCTGTAGATGTGGACATGAGTAAGACTATGCTAGGCAAGTGTATGTAGGACATCAGAAAGGGAACCAAGGACAAAACTGTGAGGCACAAATGGAAGAAGAAGCTTCTGCAGAGTAAACTGTAATAAGACATTGAGCAGAAAGAGATAAAAGAGAAAAGGCAAGAGAAGGCCCATAAATCCAGAAGAAAATTGGCTCAAACTCAGCTTGAAAAGTAGCTGGGCCAGTATCAACTGTTGTGGAGAATCTCAGCCATACTGCAAGGCAGAATTTCATTACCTTACTTTTTACTACCCCTCTTTCCATATGAATAAACAGGGATCCTAGACACCAAAGGCAAAAAGCCTCTCCCAGATGGCAGAATGTTAGAAAAGGGGGCCCTAGGTCTCCTTTAGCTGTTAATAAAAGCTTATTGGAATGCTGACAGGATGCCAGTGTGCATGCCCTATAAATTTTTAATTAGTGAGACTGTACTCCTTAACATGCAACTCAATGTAAAAGAAGTAATCTTTATGAACTGTGGTAGGTGTGGGTTCAGGAAGGTCATCTTACTAATAATAGAAGTCTAATTCATCATATTTAATACACTTGTGGTTTTACACCACAAGTACCTTTAAGTATTTATAATGATCATGATGCTTATTATTGCCTCACCTAATTCTGTCAGAACTAGCATATGTGCAATCCAAAATCCTAACTGTGTGGTCTGATGGCAGCTCATATGTAAAAGGGCAGATGTGGATTTTAATCCATAAGGAAAAAGTTTTTTTGAGTGCTCATTGTGGTCAACATTTTGCATTCGTTGTTTCATTTTATCCTGTCAAGCACCCTCTGATGTATTTACAAGAATCAGATTTAGTGAACAAATGAGGAAGTTGAGTTTCACAGGCCTAAGAATTTTCCTTGGTCCTACAGCTAGTAAGTGTGTATCTAAGATGTGAAACCCTGTCCCTCTCACTCCAAAGTCCATATTATTTCTATTAATGATGCCAGAATAGAATTAGTATTAATCCAGCATGAACAGTTTATAAGGATGTCATAAAATTCAAATAAGTAAAGCTAAATGAAAGCACTTTAAAATTTGAGAAGAAAAAAGGTATATGCAGGCAGGCTATATTTTATTTTCACTATTAATATCGAAAATCAGGTCTGAAAATTCTTGGGCTGGTGGTATAGCTAAGTGATAGAACACTTGCCTATCATGCATTAGGCCCTGGGTTTGATTCCCCAACACTGAAAAAATAAAATAAAATTGCATCTCAGTAACAGCTTCCCTAAAGAAACCCTTAATAGCTACCTTTCTTTCTTTTTTTCTTTCTTTCTTTTTTTGCTGTTTATCACTACCTCTACAAGCTCATATTTTCATATTTATACTTACTACTTTATAGAGCTATATTCTCCTCTACCATTACTCTTAACACACAGAATTTCTCCATTCTTTTCTACTCTTCTGCTGGAATATAGAGCAGTCCTGACAGAAAAACTAAAAGAGAGCAAGCCTTTAACTGCTTTGACTCAGTGACTATTTTGTAAAACAGTGTGACTTGTTTATATTCCTTGTATCAGATGACCCCAACATCCTTGGTCCTATGACCTGGAGGCTCTGAGAAAATACTAAGAAAAGAATGAACTCATGCTGGTCTATGGAAACTTGGGAAAGTTTCTTGACCTCATGCCTGCCATGGGAACAGACTATGAGTTGTTTCATGCCAATTTCAGACTAAATCTTGCAGGCTCTATTTTCCATTTTACAATAACCTCTCCTATCACTTCCCAGTCAGTAACTATGATAGTCTGAAAGTATCCCCTCAAAGTTTTTATGTTGAAACTTAATCACCAGTGTGATAGTACTAAGTGGTGGGACCTTTAGGTTAGAAAGGAGGTTGAAGGGAATGCCCTTCCATCTCTTTTATGTGAGAACACAGTGTTGGTACCCACACACACACATAATTTTTTTTTTTTTTGGTCACTCTGTCTTTTCTACCATGTGAGGATGCCATGAGAAAACACCGCTCCAAACTGAAAAATAAATTTCTGTTCTTTGTAAGTTACCCAGTCTCAGGGCATTTTGTTACAGTAGCACAAATGAACTAAGTAGCCTCTGTCTTCATTATATCCATATCTATTATTCAAGAGATACAGATTTGGAATTTGAGTGTTTTGTTAATTAGAGAACCATGAGTTAAAATCAGACTCTTAGGTGAGCCCAGGCTCCCAATATTTTTGCTTCCAGATGTGTTTTTCTAAGCCTTCCTCACATTTGGCATCCAAATATCAAAATCTTAGGTTATGTGAAATAAAGGTGGTCCTTAATGTAACTACTATATCCTAATCACAAAAGAGATTATAGATACAATCTCTCTTGAGCAAAAAGGAAGATTTCCAGAAGTTCTCCTATGATGGATTCCTTTAATATAATCCACTAAACCTTAGAAAAGAAATGGGATGTCAGAGATAACTTCTAAGCAATAAGAGGAAAGAAATTTTAAGCAAGTAGGCCTTATCCCAAAGTCTGCTTCCCACCCTCTTTTCCTGAAAGGAGACCTAGTATGATTCACCACCATTCTGTTTTAATACCTTCAGAATGGCTACAGATGACTAATAGTTCCTTTCCTGACGAAATTCAGACAGGTCAGATGACTAAATTTCTGATCAGTGCCAAGGATTGGAAGAATCAGATGTCCTTTGTCTGATAAGGCAAGAGGTCAGATACAATTAAAACAAAAAGTTCAGGAAGATACTATGGGTGTATGCTAATACTAGAGGTTATGGTGACTTTGTAAACTCCAGTGACTTGAACAGAAAACCACAATGAACAATCATTGATGAATGATTATGTGCTTTAAGATATATTATTGTAACAAATTGAGAGTAGGTCATTTGTCTGGAGTCATTTAGCTAGAATTATGACTTTGCTCTCTCTCTTTTTTTAAATGTTGTTGTTGTCAATGTGGAAATACTTGCTAGAAGAGTATATAAAGCCAGGCATGGTGGTGCATTCTTGGATTCCAAATGATATGGGAGGCTGCGACAGGAAGATCAAAGTTCAAGGCCAGCCTCTACCTTTTAGCATGGCCCTAAGCAATTTGATGAGACCCCATGTCAAAATAAAAATAAAAAGGGTTAGTGATGTAACCAGTGGTAGAGTGCCTCTGGGTTCAATCCCCAGTGCCAAATATTAATAAATAATAACAACAACAATAATAGATGCAGGTTTAAAATTACATGAACATGATAGGGAGTCCAAGGTTAAAGATGATTGATTTATTTGCCAACTAAAGTCATGTATGATTGAAAATGACAGTCCTTGCCAGGAATACCAGTTAAAATGATTTTACAAACTGTTCTGATTTTATTGGTTCCTGGGCATTCCTAATAAATGATTTTGCTATTCTTTAGATATTCTTGTGGTTTAAACACATTATGTCCTTTTTGTAATGCTTTTCAATTTATGGCCAAACATACTCAGAAAGGGTTATGTTTAGTTCAGCTCTCTGATTTCAAAATTTGTTGGTTTCCTCCACTTAATAAGCTGTACATCTGATGTCATCTTTTATTTTCATTATCAGAAACCACAGAAGTAAAGGGGAAACAATATACCAGCAATTCCAAATCAAGCTCTGATATAGCTTCCTAAGAAAGAGGAAATTGGACTCTGCTTGGATCTATTTTATCTTAAATTTTAAAAATGACTTTTGAGACAGTGTTAATTATGCAAACTGGTATGCAAAAATCTCAGGTCTTCCCTGATAATCCTCCACATATACTTATAGACTTGACATTTTTATTGATATACTGTTAACTTCTGAGGAAATGGCTCATTATAAGTATATATATGGAATAGTAGCATAGGGAAAAGACAGAACCTAAAGGACATAGGGTACTATAAAATTAGTAGTGTAGACCTTGGAACTAGAGTGAATGGGTTCAGATTGCATCTTCTATCCTTGCTACCTTTGTGACCTTGGGCAAATTATTTAGCTTCTTTGTGTCTTACGTCCTCTATATGCAAGATGGTAATACTGAAAATATTGTTTAGAATTGGCGTGAGGATTATGTGAAGGGGTATGTGTAAAGCACTTTGAACAATGCTTGGTACAGAATAGATGCTCAGTGAATAGCTCGCAGTAAATGTGAGCTATTATTGTCCTTCAGTAAATGATAAATTTTACTCTTATAGTTGTAGCGTTTGATTCTTAAGTCAAGCCAGCTATCGTTCAAGACATCACAGAGCTGTGGGGTTTTTACTGAAGAGTTCATGTTCCGTCATGTTCATCTGGGATTCTCCTGCCCTCCTTTTTAATGTTACTTTCAGTCCCCTTGTTAGTCGTTAAAAACTTGTGGTCACCAGTCAGGGCACTTGCTTGCTCCCCTGCACAGTGCTGGGGATTGATTCACTTGCATTTAATGATGCAAATTCAAGGGCACTTTCACAGCAGAGGCTCATGATTTTTAAGAGATTTCCTTTGAGGTTTTTATATATAATATAAATAGTATGTATAAAATAACATGTAATAAATAATATGTAATATATATTTTAATATATAAAAATGAGAAAGCCCCTCATTTTTAAATCCTAAAAGAGGTCAATGTTCCTCTTTAAAAATCCTTGCAAGCCCAGATTTTTATTATCTGGCTCTATGGTAACCATCAGCATAGTATTAAAGGTATGTCCACAGATTCTTGGGTACTTCTCCCCTCAAGAGGTGAACCTTAATTCTTCTCCTTTGGAGTGTAGCTGGACTGAGGCACTCCATTGTAGTAAATGAATATGGTGGAAGTGATAGGATGGTACTTCTGAAATTAGGTTATAAAAAGACTGTGGCTTCTGACTTGAGTGTACTCTCTTGCTCTTCTTTGTTTCTGGAATCACTTGCTCTGGGGAAATTCAGCTGCTATGTTTTGAGGACACTTAGGAAGCCAATGGAGAGACCCATATGGTGAGGAAGTAGGGTCTGCCAAAAGCCATATGAATGAGCTTGGAAGCATACTCTCCCCTAGTAGCCTTGAAATGACTGAGAGCTCAACTACAACCTCATAAGAGACCATGAGACACAACCACCCAGCTAAGCTACTCAGGATTCTTGATCCTCAGAACTATGTCAGATAATAAACGTTGATTATTTTAAGCCACATTTATGAAAAATAAATCGTATGTGTCCATTTCTTCAGAGGGGTGGTTATATGTTGCATATAATAGCAGGTGTAGTTTTATTTTTCTTTTGTAAAGCAAA
Organism: Xerus rutilus; assembly: GCA_028644305.1. Lineage (NCBI taxonomy): Eukaryota > Metazoa > Chordata > Mammalia > Rodentia > Sciuridae > Xerus > Xerus rutilus. Next base: position 26,977,150 of record CM053409.1, read on the forward strand.
AGTGACTCCATCATGGTATCTTTTTCATTATTGTTGGCACATCTCCTGGTACGTACTAGAGCCTAGTTACCTGTCTCTAGGAATTATATGAAAATCATGGGTAAATCTTTCCATTTTCAGTGGTTCTACCTCTGAAGAAATCAAGAAATTGAATACTCTCCTTATGAAAAAATGATCAAGGTTCTTGGTGTTTTGTCTTATTAGTAAATAGAGTGGCTGAGTGTGGAAGCAGTAAGAAGGCAGCATATATTTTTTTCATCTGAAGCTATTCTAGTACTAATCCAAGACTAAGTTTGTCTTAGAATTTTATGAAGCTTACACCTCATCATATTTTAAATTATAATAAAGAACTTCTACTATTTGGCAATTTTAGGTAGAAAGCATTGAATGAACCTGCTTTTCATCTATTGATAAAACTGGAGTCTGAATCAAATAAACTTCTTCAATGTAAATGCTACAATTTGATTTCTGCAAGTTTTTGAATCTTTAAAAAAGCTGGCTTCTAAAGCTGTTCCTGGATCTCAGGCAACATTTACTTGCTTTGGGAATTAGGTATGAATCTACTATATTTAGGTCAGAGACAAGTTATTCCATTTGTGTGTCTTCTCTAAGGCCATGGGAATTTGCCACAGCCCATGATCATAGTTTGAAAAGTATTATCCGGCCAATTACTTATACTTAGTGAAATGTATTCTTTTATTTCCAGGTAACTCTTTGCTGTTTTCTTTGCATTAAGTCATTTCATTCAAGAAGTGACACTTCATCATTTTTTAATTAAAAATTTTAAGTACAATACATAGTTTGATAATTATTCCTAAATTATTGCCTCAGATATTTAATTCTTAAGTAGTGCTAAGACACTCTCTCACCTTTTTAAATGCTCCTCAGCTGGATGTTATTTAGCCATCATATCAAGTGACTGGCATAACGTGTTCTTTTTATATATATATATATATTTTTTTTAAGTTGTTGATGGACCTTTATTTTTTTCAATCATTTATATGTGGTGCTGAGAATCGAACCAGCGCCTCACGCATGCTAGGCAAGTACTGTACCACTGAGCCACAAGCCTAGCCCCATAACATGTGTTCTTAATTTAAGATCCTTATGGCTTAGAATTTTCTATTGCACATTAGTTTAAATTTGCAAGCAAGTAAGAGTAACGTATTTCCTGACTCTCCATAAGGTTAAACATGTGGATTGAAAATAGAATAAGAGAAAGTCAAGTATGGTAATTTACTTTCTACAGTACTATAATTGGGCACTAAAACATATGGTCAAAATCTTCACTATTAATTAAGTTATCACAGAAAATTCCATATGGATGATTTGTGAACATTCTAAAGTCAGACTGAGAATTTGCTTCTTTTTCATGTTTTCTTTCTAAATACCGTTTTCTTAAATGTTATGTAGATCTCTGTTAATATTTGCAACTCAGTAATGTTTAAGAGCTCTGACATTTCTTAATGTCAGTTATTTCCATATTGAGATTTGACATATATTTAGACTCATGTTAAGTCAGATGTTCTAGTCTTCATCATTTAAAAAAATTAGAATAGTCTCTCTCAAATATGGAAGAAAAAATTAATCCCCTCCCATTCATTTATTTATTCAGCTTCCCATCCTACCATACATACATACATACATACACTCACACCTACACACAATGGAAGTCTTCCTCCCACTTTGTTTGGCTTACTCCTTTCCTTTAATCAAAACTCAGCTCAGATACCTCCTCCTTCTCCTACCATTCCAGGCCGGCTTCTATGCTTGCCTCTGTCAACTTCAACCACAATAGAATTGTTTTTCTATTCCAGCCCCCTGTTCCATTAAACCATGACTTCTTCACCTTGGGACTATATCTTTTGTTCCTGAGTTTCCAGTACCTACCAGGATGCCTGGCATAGCAGAACGTACTTGTGAAATACCTCCTCAATGAAAAATGACTTCATCCTCCAGGATAGCTAGAAGATGAATTTAGAAGCTGTTGTGGTCAGCTTTCTCACTCCTGTGACTGAAAGACCTGAAAAAAAAATTTTAGAGGAAGAAAAGTTTATTCTGGGGCACATGATTTCAGAGGTCTTAATCAAGAGAAGGCCAGCTCCATTCCTCAGGACTTGAGGTGAGGCAGAAACATCGTGGTAGAAAACTGTGGCAGAGGGAAACAGAGACAGAGACTCTACTTGCCAGACACAAAATACCCCAAAGGCACGCCCCCAAGGATTCACCTCGTCCAGTCTTATTCTACCTGCCTTCAGTTGCCACTCAGTAAGTCCCATCAGGGGATTCATTCACTGATTAGGTTAGGGCTCTCATAACCTGATCATTTCTCCTCTGAGCCTTCTGGCATGGTCTCACACACATGAACTTTGAAGGGGACACCTCACATCCAAACCATAACAGAAGCTGTATAAACATCATTCATAAGATCAGCAAGACCAGCCAAGCTTGGGGGCGCTCACCTGTAATCCCAGCAGCTCAGGAGGCTGAAGTGGGAGGATTGCGAGTTCAAAGCCAACCTCAGCAACAGTGAGGTATTAAGCAACTCAGTGAAACCCTGTCTCTAAATAAAATACAAAATAGGGCTAGGGATGTAGTTCAGTTGTTGAGTGCCCCTAAGTTCAATCCTCAGTACTGACCCCTTCCCCTGAAAAGAAAGAGAGATTGGCAAGAGTCTCTTGTAGCCAGAGTTGCAGAAGCCCAGCAAATCAGGAACAATGCCACTCTGCACTCTGGGGCTTTTAGCTCCTTAAGGGGTTATACAAGGCCACATACCAACTAGGGAAACCACAAGCTGGGGTACTCTCCCTCCTCAAATCCTTACTGCCTAACAGTTTTGATGGGCCTGGACCAAGTCCATGTAAGGGAACTCCCCAAAACTTTTTGATTAGTAAAGAACTACAAAAAGCAAAATATATAGACAAATTTTCCCTGGTAAAGCCCTAAACAAAATTCAATTACATGAATCATGCTTAATGGTTAAAACCACTACTTTTTTTCAAGTCAGAGGTTAACTACATTTGCCTGGAAAATAAAGTGGTGACAAGTGAAGAGACTACCTCCAGTTCGACACAGTGGTTCCAGAAGGGCAGTGGATCTGTGAGAAACTTCATTTCTCAGCTGTCAACCAGAGCGAGGACTTTCCAGGGATCCTAGGGGTAGGGTTTAAATAAATGGAGGTTGTGCCCCTTATTTTCAGTTGTGCTCTTATTTTCAGTTCAAAAGATGCCATCCCTATGTGTAGCAGTTGAGGTCAAAAGAATATTTAGTTCTACTTAGAGCACAGTCTTTCCTGTTTAATTATAGAATCTCCCTGTTCTTAACTGGCCTGCCAGCTCCTCTATCAGTTATGTTTACATAGCTTATGCCTCAAGGGTTCATTTAAACTTTTGGGACTGAAACTCCTAAGGCTTTTTTTTCTTGCTTGGAAACTAGAAGCCTTTTCATTTTATTCATCAGAGGCTCAAACCAGCAGCCTGAATACTCCAGGTTTGGGGAGGTGCCCAGACTTTTGAACTGAGCAGTTGAAATGCAGCTTAAGTTCTAGCTCCATGGCAAACCAGGCAATATTCTTGAATTGGTTTCTCAATCCCTCAGCCTCTTGTCTTATTTGATAAATAAAAATTGGTAATATCACTCAGGGCCCTTGGAAGAAGTTTTTGGTATCACTTTGCAAACTCTAAAGACTGTCCAACCCTCTCTCTGGTGCACTGGAAACATTGCATTCTAAATATCCTAAGCCCCTTCCACAATGACAGTCTCATGGAACTAGGAGAATATATGTCTGATAGTGTATTTCCAAACTAGACAGTAACTTCCCTTCACTTATCTCTTGGGCTTTTCACTTCCTCACCATAGTTGGCCGCCAGGGAAATCACATACTTTTTCTCCTGTTCAGCCATGAATTCTAAAGCAACTTTTAAAAAATATTTTATACAGCATTTGTATACTATACCAGAAAGATTTCTTTGAACATCTAGTTTGTATATTACTCTATGGTATTTTAGTGCCATAAAGCAAATATAAACTTTAAAGAATCCTTACATAAAGCTCTTTTGCTGCCAAAACTGACTGCCTCCTCTCCATACTCTTAATGTAGTTCTGTGTCTTGCAGATAGTTTTAAAAGCTTGATTTAGGGTATCAAACTTGGGATTAAAATCCAGCTTTTCTGTTTAAAACCTGTGTGATCTTGGTGAGCTTCTTGTTCACCAAGATGGGATGGGGGATGAGGGGTAATGATAATAATCATATGTACTTTGTTGAATTTTTGTGAAACTGAATGAGGTCGGGTATGTGTGAACAGCAAGAGGAGTGCCTGGCCCACTGGAACTGTTTAGTTAATATCATTTTATTATGACTTGACATCAGGTTTGAGGTTCTGGCATCCTGTAACTCACCACCACCACTCCCCCACCAACCACGCCCGGCAGCCCTACTTATTTTATTTTATTATTTATTTTTTCATTTATTTTTTGGAAGGACTGTGGATTAAACCCAGGGGTTTACCTGGAGCTAGATCCCCAGCCCTTTTGATTTTTTATTTTGAGACAAGGTCTCACTAAGTTGCTTAGAGCCTCACTAAAGTTGCTGAGGTTGGCCTCAAACTTGCTATCCTCCTGCCTCAACCTCCCAAGTTGCTGGGATTATAGGTATACACCACTGTACCTAGCTCCTGACTCCTCTTTTAAAGGGAACTTGGTGAAGATGACATTAGTGTGGTTGTCCTCAGGATCCTTAGGTTGACATAATCTTCAGTATCTGATGAGTAGATAACATTGGAAAGTCCTCTAAATTATAAGTTTCTTAAAATGTTTTTTACTTAATCTGTTTATTGGTGGCCTGATTAACAGTGCACAGGTAACTTTCATAAGTGGGTGAATTTATAGTAATTTTAATATTTACAGATGTCCCAGAAATTTGGGCATAACAAGTCTGAGAGCGAGACTGGATCAGGGAGTCACAGGCCTAGAAAGGTATATAGAAACTCAGATTAAAATTATATTTTCTTGTCCTTTATGTCTCCTTTTTTTTTTAAATTTCTCTGTCCTGCTTCAGAATTACAGTAGTCTAAATGTGGAGGAAGCAGTACAGTTTATCAATATTTCATTTGCAAGGCTGCAGCTTTAAGTTACTAAAATGACAGGTTGATTCAATGAGGAAAATCAAACAAATAAATAAAAATTCTAGTTTAGTCCAATTCCATTTGTAAGACCATGGCAAAAGATCCTCAGTAGGAAGGGGTAAAATGCCTAAAATCAAGGGACACAAAATTAAAAAGCACTAAGTTTAGCAAAAGTAAAGTTTCTGTAAATGAGTCACATTATATATAGAAAATTTGGAAAAATATTTTTGTAATATTTTAAAATAAAAGTTAATAACCAATATTATCTTTTTTTCCTTCTAATATTTTGGCATATATTCATACACATATTTAATCAAGTAAATATAATTGAAATAATTTATATATAATTCTTTTGTAGTACAATTGTTAATATATTTTTAAAATTATGTATAGTTTTTATTTCAGTATTCACAAAACATATCATGAGCACTTTCCCATAATAATACCTGTTCTTCACAGTAGAGTTTAACACTGTATATGTTATCCTTAAAAAGCTTCATTATTTGAGTATTTCATAATGGATTTAATCATGCTATATCTACTCATTTTAGTTGTTTTCATGGCTTTTCTGTTTTGAATAATTCTATGAGATCAGTACTGCCATATAAACTCTTTTTATATCTCTAATTATTTCCTTAGGATAAAATCCATTATTGGATCAAATATTGGTCCTATCTTATTATCAAATACAGGAGCTAGAGGTCTGAGAGAGAAAGAAAGATGGCCATTTCAAGGAGTATCATGGTCATATTTTCTCTATTACATATGTTTAGATGTGATATCTCTTTCTTGTCTGTGTCCAGAGAGGCCAGATGGAATTAAATTCAGGATTTTATCAGGTCATTGGAGCACCAACCTTCCTGGAGAAAAAACTTTAGAGTCCGTTTTGTAGTCTACTAAGCCTAAAACAAGATGGATAGTTAATAATTATTGGATCGAATTGGCTCCAAATCTGTTTAGGGTTTATCTATCTTAAATGCACATAATTGCACAATCTTTATTTTGTTCCTTTAAATGAGGATATAAGTCTCTATGTTCTGTTTGGATGGAAGAGATTGTCTGGAAATAATTTGTGTGAAACTACAGAACACACCCATGGCATGCTTCACAAGGGCATACTTGGCTCTGGAAACTATTTTGCCTTCCAGATGGAATCCTCCAATAACGGATACTCAGTGGCCAAGGAAGTCATGTTTGGTTGTATGACATTTTTGGTATTTGTTATAGCATTTTTAAAATTGGATTTCATAGTTTCTAGGTCACGAAATTGAAGATATGCAATGTGCAGTAGAAACACTCATATAACACAGCTACAAAATAAATGTGTGCAAATGTAACTTGATTTATCCCTCTAGAATTGAACATAACAGCTATTCAGTCCACATTGTATCTCATAGTAAAATTTTGTTCCATCTAGTTCAATGTATATTCCATAGTGTCCTTTTTTCAGTTTCTTTTGTGTAAATACCAGGTCAAGTTCATATTTTATCATCCCCTTTCCCCAGGGATGATCTAAGTGTCAGGATACTGTTACTATCCTGGCATCTACTGTGATGACCAGGGTTTTCATGACCTGTAGTTGAAAGGCCCACTCATTCGATCTCTGAAGCTCCCAATATTCAGGAGCTGGTGGCCTGCCGGGTTGAGATGAGGCAGCCACCACAGTCCTTGGTTGCCAGTTCTGTGACTTTGCCAGAAAGAATTGGAGTGAAACTCAGAGTAATAAACAAAAAGTTTAATGGAGAGAGTGAGAAGCCAGGGTTATGTCCAGCATAGGGAGGATGGCATTGTGCTCACAGGGCTGGAGTTTTTAAGGAATTGAGTCCTTTGTTCTATCCCCTCTTAATTGGCTTATCACTCTTTGGATAGCCCTCAGCAAATTTCCTTTGTGAGGTCTGATAAGGTGATTGTGACACAGTTTTGCCAGTAAGGGAGGACTGATTGCAGGAGATGGTGATGGCATTCAGGAAACCATAATGAATATATCTGTTTTAGTTTAGATCTCTAAGATTTTTAAATAATGATTCCTTCAAGGGATTATACTTCTCTGCAGCTCGGGGAAGGTTAAGCCTTCCGATCTTGGATCTCGTTTCCAAATGCTTGTCTGTTTAGATAAAGTTCCCCTTCGGTTTTATGGCTCCTAGATTTTTCTTGGTGCATAGGCCTGATGTCTGTCTTTCATTGTCCTGTCCCTCTACTCACCTGTTCATGGCTAACCAACCTACCTAACACCAAGATTTACCATTTCTGCCTTGGGGAGCAGTAGCTCTAGGCAGTTGTCTGCTTCATACTTGACTGTCCAGGTTAGCTTCTCCACCCATTTCCTATATACTGGGGCAGGTTTATGATCTCCCAGTCTATGTCTTAGGAAGTTCGGTCCATCTTCTCTTCTTTCAGCTCCACATAATTCTTGGAGATCCACAAATCAAAGACTTCTTCTTTTCCTCTTTTTCTCCCTTTTATCTCCCACTATTATTACTCTGCTACCTGGCCGGCTTTACTGATCAGGGAGAGCAGGAAGAGAAGACTTATGGGCAGGAAAATTGATGTTTGCTCTAGCTTCATATGCCTATGGACTAAAGAGTCCAGAACTTTGGCTGATACTCAAAAATATTTTTCCATTGCCAGGTATAGTAGCACATGCCTATAATCCCAGTGGCTCGGGAGGCTGAGGCAGGAGAATTGTGAGTTCAAAGCCACTCTCAGCAACAGTGAGGTGCTAAGCAACTCAGTGAGACCTTATCTCTAAATAAAATACAAAATAGGGCTAGGGATGTGGTTCAGTGGTTGAGTGCCCCTGAGTTCAATCCTCAGTACTCCCCCCAAATGTCCCTTGAGAATATTGTCTCTTTGTGAGTTTTTATGATCTGCTTGAAACTCAAACTAAGTATAGCTATTCATTTCTCTTTGCATTTCAGCCATAGCAATCCTAATTTACCTTGTGTTAGTAAGTGCCTCAAACTGAACTGAGGAAGGTCACGTAAATGAAAAGGAGCCGAAACTTCTATTAATATCTCCAAATATCATCCTATGAACACCTGTATGTGTAAATAGAATTCTAGTTCTATGTAAAATAGCTAAATAAGTATAACTCAGTAGGGCTGGGGCTGTAGCTCAGTGGTAGAGCGCTTGCCTAGCATGTGTGAGGCACTGGGTTCGATCCTCAGCACCACATAATAAATAATAAATGAATAAAATAAAGATCCATCAACAACTAAAAAAATATTTTAAAAAAGTATAACTCAGTAACCTCAAAGGCCAGGTTTGTTCTTAGTTACAACTGTAGGGAAGAGGGTGGATTCTACACCAAGAGGAAAAAGATCAAAGAATGTTTCTGTTAAGAACCAGATTAATCAGGCTGTGCCTTTGTTTCCAGCTTTTTTCTCTTCTTTTCCTCTCTCTTCTTTCTCCTCTCTGCCTTGTATTAAACTTTTAATAAAACTCCATTTTGTAATTGCCTGTTATATCCCCACTCCCATGGCATTCATAAAAAAGCAGAGTCAATACTTGTAATTTGCTGGGAACCCTAAAGAGAAGTGAGACTCACACTGAAGATAACACTCAAATAACATGAAGATGTAAAAAAAAATATAGCCAGTGCTTCTCTGGCTTAGGTAGGAAGAATCAAAGCAACCGTGAAATTAATTTTATTTATCATTAACAGATAAATTATAAATTAGTTTCAGAAGCTTGTCATAATTGGAACTAAATGTCAGAGATAGTTATGAGCAGTGTGTTAATGAATATCACAAAAGCTTGTCTGCTTGCCTGTACCTCCAAAGAGTCATACCCAGAGGGTATATATGAAGGCTTTTGCAGCAAAAGGACCTACTTTGGCTCGCAGAGACTCCCCAATTCATGTGAACCATTTAATAGGAAGCTCTCTTTAACATGTTCATACTTAACTAAAAAGGAAGGACCAGTACTCACAGGTTGCACCCAAGTATGAATATTAATGAAATAAACATAAATGAATAGTAATGAAATAAACATTACTATTATAGCAGTTAAATGTGAAGTTAAAGAACATTTTAGATTCAGAATAGTGTTCATAAAAATCAGATGATAAATCTATACTTATCTCTGATGAAGTGTGAAAATTAAATGAATACTCCATCTGATTCTGAAAGCTTAAGTTATGACTGTCTCTCTCCACTAAATTGATTTTTTTTTCTCTTTACATACTTAGGGTGGCACACCTTATTTGTGGAAAAGATCTTTCTGGTATTCATATACTGGTTCTCATTTCTTCTAGTCATCTTAATAATGACTGTGTTTCCTAGGGAAAGTCCCAAGGATAGCTAATCCAGGTATTAAATGACATAACACTAGGGTTTAAAATAATAGAATTTGTCATCCACCTGATAGCTTCACATTCAGCCATTGTCAAATTCAATGGTTGATATTTTTGCTTATGCAGAAATCTCAAAGAGGAAAAGAAAATTCTCATTTGTAATAGATTTTTACAAAATGTTTTTCTCTTAGCCTGTGGTGAGGGGAAGCACCTTTGATTGCAGAGGAAGACCTAAAGAAATGCCACATGGGGGACTTTGGTCTGGGCCCAGTCCATAAGCATCCCTGCTAATACTGGGTATGTCCCATCATTTGTGGAAGCCCACAAATATAGTTTGCCATCCTGGTGCCTCAGGTCTTGATGGAAAATCTTCATTTGTTCTTAGTAATACCCTCTGGCCTCAGATGTGTTGTTAATGTTCTGCTGGAATTCCTCACAGCCTAACACTATCCTGTGGTATTTTTGTTCCTTGGATCAGTGGGGGCAAGATACAGCCTACAGGCAGTATTGTCCATATCCTTGTGCATGTTTGGACTACACAGCAGTAAAATGCACCATTTACACTGGTCATTGTCAATTTAAGTGTGTATTATGGCTATTTATGGAGATATTTTTTTCTGGTTTACATAAAACATTAAATATGAGCTAGCAATAGTTAGAAGCAACACCCTGGCAACAGACTGGTCAGATTCTTCCTCTCACTAGCTGTGTGACCTTGAGCTAATCACATAATTTCAGTATTACCAGTGGTAAAATGGAGATAACAATAGTACCTCATTGATTGTTATGAGAATTTAAGAAATTATATATTCTAAGAACTGAGCATATAGCCTGACACATAGTGAATGTTCAATATATGACAGCCCTCAGTTTGGCCCATACATGTCCTTGCACACAGATAGGTCTCTTTCTAGTCACTTTCCATCAACTTCTTTTAACATAAATTAACTTCTAAATTTGTAACTATGAGATGCATTACAATGGAGCTATTAATTTGTGGTTTGAATCATTAATTAGTATTAATTTAGTAACCTCATGCACAGAGCCAGACTAATGTGTCAGGTGATTATTTTGACTGAGCCATACACATTGATATGACTCTGAAGAGGACCTGCTTCTGAGAGAATTTGGAGTAGGGATTGCAAGAACTTTGGCAATAGAAGAGAGAAAAAGAGTGGAAAAGGAAGATTAGAGCTTACTGTTTCATGTTTCAGACCAGATATCATCCCTGACAAGTCTGTCTGTGCCATGGCATTAATTTTATTAGAGGAAAAACCAGTGAAAAACTCCAAGCAGATCGAGCTTTGTGGAGGGCTGAAAGATTATGCAGACAGGTATGGGGAGCCAGGGTTCTTATCTGAGAGCCACCTGGAACTTTATCTGTGTTGTAGGACATAGCTGATCACAGTGTTGGCTGTAGGGGGTTGGGCTGCAAACTTCTGCTGACAGTGATCTTATCATTCCTACTTTCATGAATAACTGGCTTCACTACTCTCTTTTTCAATATGCTGTGCACCAATATAATTTCTGTCAGTTATCAGGCCTTGATGCACCTAGGCCCTGAAATTGTGTTATTGAACTAACATTCATTGTCAAATCTTTACCAGATAAACCTATTTTATTTTTCCCAACCCTATAAATGTGGATTCTCCTATGTTGCATATAATGTATGGCCCTTTGTCCTATAACACCTTCACTGAAATATTTCAAATAAGTTTGTGTGTGTGTGTGTGTGTGTGTGTGTGTGTCTCCTTTCACCTTTTTTTTTCTTTTCTTAAGAAAGAAAAATATCAATTTTCCTTATTCTCATACAAGAGACCTAATGTTACAGAAGGGAATTGCTACTAGCATGACAGTCTGGCATTATGTGGGCGAGTGTCCACATGCATTATTGAGCAAGGCTTATAAGATGTGTTACTTCCACACAGCTTCTCCACTTCATCTAGCCTCCTACATCCACACCACCAAAAACGAAATATGATGTCACTCACTTAAGAAAATGTTGTTGTAAGGTGGACATTTATAAAATAAGAATTCTCATTACTTCAATTTTTAAATTATGGTTGTTTGCCTAAAGAAAGGGTGGAATAGAATATGCAAGGAAGTGCGGGTAAAGTGTCTGATTGGCACCCAGGGCAGAGTGTTTCCTCAGAATAGAAGAATTAAGCAGCACTGCTCAGAGATGCAGCACAGCCGTGCAGGGGGATCCTAAAGATAGCTAAGGCTCACTTGTCTGTCACCAAGACACTGATAGATAGTCACTGATGGTTGAATGTGAATCTGAACTTGAACTTTTGAAAGTGCTGCTGTCATCATTGTCACCACTATGCCTCTCAGCCTTTTTCTATCTGTACCATCTTGTTCTCTGTAGCCTAAATTGTTCTCTTTTCTTCTGTTTTATAATCTTATATACTTTGCATTATGTAGTAAATATGCTCCTGAAACATTATGAATAAATTGTGGTTTTAAATAGCATACAAAATTAACCTTGACCTGGGGATATAGCTCAGTGGTACAGCATTTGCCTGGCATGCATAAGGCCCTGAGTTCAATATCCAGCACTGAAAAAAATTTTTTTTTCCTAATACAGAAAAGTATGACAACAAAAAGGCCCCAACTCCCTTCACCTAGATGACTGTTAATATTTTAAAGTAAAAACATGTATGTACATGATTAGAATATATAATACACATGTTATATTTAGATAGTATCAAGGTATACATTGAAAAGCAGCCCCATTTTCCCCACCCTCTTTCCAATCCTCAGCCTAACCTGGCATTATGAGTCTGTGCATTGTACAAAGCATTAGTATAAGAATACAGAAATGAATAAGAAAGGCATCATTCTGACCCTAAAAGGGACTTTCAGTCTAATGGTCAAAGAATAATAAACAACACATGTAAATGGAATTATATGTGATATGCAGTCACTTGGCCACTAGGCAGCCATGAGATATGATGCAAACATTGCCCTTAGCTATGGAACCCAGGTAACTGTTGTCATCTCCTCTCCCTTCCACTAACCATGTGATCTTAAACAAATACCTTAGATCTCTTTGCCCAGCTTGTGCATTTATAAGTTGTGTGTGAAGGGGGATGTGCTGGGAAGTGATCTTGGCCAAATTATATTGTTATATTGTGTGCATGTACAAATATGTAATAACAATCTCATCATTATGTACAATACCAATGCACCAATAAAAAAAATATGGAAGGAGAGAAAAAAGTTGTGTGTGATCATTTCTGTCTGATGAGTTTTGAGAACTGAATGGGTAAGAAAGCACTTCATAACCTTTATAGCAGACCAGAAGTGTGAGATTTCATTGCTGTAACTACTGTTAGGCACAGGTATACTATGGAGAATCATTTTTTTTTTTTTTTTTTTGGCACCAGGGATTGAACTCAGGCATACTCGACCACTGAGCCACATCCCCAGCCCTATTTTGTGTTTTATGTAGAGACAGGGTCTCACTGAGTTGCTTAGCGCCTCGCCATTGCTGAGGCTGGCTTTGAACTTGCGATTCTCCTGTCTCAGCTTCCCAAAGTGCTGGGACTATAAGCGTGAGCCACCGCACCCAGCTGGAGAATCATTTTTTAGGAAGCTCAGGAGTACAGGATCACAAGCTGCTAGCCCAAATTTGGCCCACAGTTGCCTTTTGTTTGGCTTGCCCAATTTTTTAAAAATAAAAGTTGTCAACATTTAAAAATTGGAAGAGTTTACATAGAAATAGCTTCCTCTGAATAATCTGAGACACTATTCATACAGGCCTGCATCCCTACATGGCAGCCATCTTCATTGCTAAGGAGCTGTGGTCCCTCTCCAGTTTGCCATATACCCCACTCCCACCACTCCCAAATACTGAAGTATGATGTCAGCTGCCGCTTACCATCATGTTTGCCCTTAGAATGGAAAGATGTTTTAGAACACCCATTCCTGTCAAAAGTAGTGGGGAAAGTTATTCCTAAAGGGTCATGAGATTCTTTTCTACATCTAACCTACTTTCTTGAAGATATTGGAGTTTGAAATTTCAGTTCAACACGCAAATATTCAAGCTGAAAGAGGCCTGGAGTTTAACTTAACCAAGCCTCTTGTTTTTGAGTTCCACAGAAGTTAAATTATATAATGTAAATAAAATGTTAAACATTATAATAAATGCTTAAGTGACAGGCAGCCTCTATCATTGTTATTATTACTAGGGTAATAATTCTGGATTCCTAGAATAAATCCAAAATAGGTTTTCTTGTGTACCCTCACTTTGTGTGTTTCTCACAAGTTAAATCAGAGTAGAGCATGCTAGTTTAAAAGAATAGATTGATGAATAACTGACATTGATGAGTTTTCCCTATGGAAAATAAGAATTATCAAGACGACACAAAAAGTTCTATTTTGCAAATCAAAACTACACTGAGATTCCATCTCACTCCAGTCAGAATGGCAATCATTAAGAATACAAGCAACAGTAAATGTTGGCAAGGATGTGGGGAAAAGGTACACTCATACATTGCTGGTGTAAGTGCAAATCGTTGCAACCACTATGGAAAGCAGTATGGAGATTCCTAAGAAAACTTGGAATGGAACCACCATTTACACCCAAATGACTTAAAATCAGCATACTACAGTGACACAGCCACATCAATGTTTATAGCAGCTCAATTCACAATAACTAAACTATTGGACTGACCTAGGTGCCCTTCAACAGATAAATGGATAAAGAAAATGTGGGATATATACACAATGGAATATTACTCAACCTTAAAGAAGAATGAAATTATGTCATATATGGATGGAACTGGAAAATATTATGCTAAGCAAAATAAGCCAATCCCAAAGAACCAAAGGCTGAATGTTTTCTCTGATATGTGGATGCAATAAGGCTGGGGGGTGGGGGTAGGGAGTGGTATTTTGGACTAAACAGAGGGGAGTGAAGGGAGGATAGGAGGCATGAGGCATGGGAGTAGGAATGATAGTAGAATGAATCAGACATTATTACCCTATGTGCATATATGATTACATGACCTGTGTACCTCTACATCATATATACCCAGATGAATGAGAAGTTATACTTCATTTATGTATGATGTGTCAAAATGCATTCCACCGTAATGTATAACTAATTAGAACAAATTTTTAAAAAGTGCCTATTTTGCTGGATTACAAATTGAAGTCCAAATCAGAGACAGATTTTTTACATAAACACCACCATGATACACCTTTATTCCTTCGCAAGGTGCAGTGGCTTTGGAAGGTGTGGCAAGGATGGAAACTCTACCATGTTTCCTTTGTACTGGATCCTGGACTGGAGAAAAGAGCTTGGGACACACTTGGGCTGAAAGTTCTCTCCTTGTGAAAGCAGTGTGCTTGGAAGCGTGTGTTGTACTTGTAGAGGGTGTCATCATGTTTCAACCAATGTATCAAACATATTTTGCTACAACAGAATAACTGCCTATATGGCACTGTGTAGGAGATGGTGCTCACTTGGTATTGAAGTGGGCTGACCTGTCAGAGCAAAGCATCAGGAGATTAGCACAGTGTTAAGTCAGGATCTTATGTGTAACTGCTTATTCATTCATCTATTCATTTAACAAATATTGAGTGCCTTTGATATTCTAGACATCAGCATTAGAGTAGGGAAAACAAGCAAGCAACACCCCTACCCTTGTGAAGTTTATGTTCTGTAGGGAATGACTAACACTAAAGAAATATTTTAAATAAACAAGGTATCTACATAATTGTGTGTTATGAGGGCAATAAAGAAAATAAAGAGGAGACAAGATCATTGTTAGAGAAACCCTCTCTGAAGATGTCATAATCGACCTAAGATAATACCACATGCATAAGTCAGCCAATGTCAAGGTCAGGGCAAATACCAAGCAGAGGGAACACCAAATACAAAGGCCTAAAGGTGACAAAAGACTTGCCATGTTTGAGCAACGGAAGGGAGGCCTTGAGCAAGAGAATGAGTGTATTGGGCCGTTTGGTGGGGGTCAGGTCCCACAGGACCTGCCACCATTGTTTCCCACTTGGACTACTGAAACAACCCACTGGTTGAAATGACAGTGGCTTGGACCGTTGTCAGTGCAATGAGAGCAAGAGATTAGAAGAGTTTAAGATACATTGTGCAGGTTAGAGTGACATAGCTTAATGACAATGTCAGAAATGAGGAAAAGAGAAAAACCAAGGATGCTGCCTAGGTTTCTGCTTGAGCAACTGAGGAGATTATGGTGCCATTTTTTTGAGCTTTCAAAGCCAAATAGCTTGCCAGACCTCACTTAGCCAAGACACTGAATTCTAGTCTGTGTGAACTCACTTCTTTAGGATTTTTTAAAACTCTGTGAGGTGGCAGATGTGGCCACACCTGTAATCCTAGCAACTCAGGAGGCTGAGGCAGGAAGATCAAAAGTTCAAGGCCAGCTTCAGCAACTTAGCAAGAGCCTATCTGAAAATGAAAAATAAAAAGGGTGAGATGTGGCTCAGTGGTTAAGCACTCTTGAGTTCAATCCCTGGTAACAAAAAGGAAAATAAAAAAAACATCTGCGAGATGAGGTTATGAAGTTAAATTTCAAAGATCTTTTCCAGAGTTGCAAATAAATTCTCATTTAGATTAAATTGTTAATATGGAAACATTCTAATGCTCAGAATTAAGCAATATTGGCAGACCTATAAGTTTTGGGGGTTTTTTTTGTGTTTTTGTTTGTTTGTAAATAAATAGTACTATAATGGAATAAGTCATTTACCTCAAATCAACAGCCAGAACACTGGGGAAGTTTTTTCTTAGCATACAAAAAAAGAGTGGTTTTCTGAATTTTTTTTCCAGCCTAATACTTTTCTGGAGTTTCTCAGCAACAGAGCAACTTGTAAGAAAGATTAGATTATACACTGTCTTATAAATCTGGACTAAAACTGCAAAGCTCAAACAATAAGGTGCTTATGTAAAACATACTGGTTTGTTTCTGACTATCTTTAGTTCTTGAGCAACTAAGGAGCGACCCCAGGTGCTCTGTAGCTTTACAAAGATTATTTCTCTAGACTCACAAAGGCCCCACCCAGGATATGGGTAGGGTTTTTCTGTAGAGCGAAAAATGGAGACATTTGGGCTGTATATTTCTACCATTGGGGCTCAGCATTTCTGGCCAAATAGAAGACTCTTGCTAACATAGGTAATAATTACTAAAATCTACATTATGAAATAGATCTTAATGGACCTATAGAAACAATGGCATTATGTTCTTAACAAAAGCAGGTCATAAATCTTAAGTATATTCAATAGCATGTAAATACAGTAAAGCAGCCACATTCTAAATCTCTCAT
Source organism: Xerus rutilus (assembly GCA_028644305.1). Lineage (NCBI taxonomy): Eukaryota > Metazoa > Chordata > Mammalia > Rodentia > Sciuridae > Xerus > Xerus rutilus. Next base: position 26,993,875 of record CM053409.1, read on the forward strand.
CAATAAACCCCTTTAAGGACTGTGCTCCCGAATCAATTAGGGTAATAATAAGGAACAATAACAAATCAGACTCAGAAAACCTCTTATAGAAAAGGCATTTAGTGTCTTAAAGAATAAAGACAGATTGGTTCCAGGGTGGTTCTGACTTAAGGCCTCAAGCTCTTTACCTGTTTGCTTTACCAACCCCTGCTCCTTGCCATGTCCCTGAAGCATGTCCCCTAACAGTGGCAGATAAAGAGAAAGCCTTTCCCAGAAGCCCCTGGTAGACACCCCTTGAGTCCTTGTCCATGGAACACCCAGTTTACCTCATTCAGATCCAACAACATTATTCTCAACTTTTCCTCTTCTCTCTTATTCCCCTCATTCTCTATGACCTATCATTCTGGTTTAAAAATCTTCCCCCTGTGTTTACTACATTAATTCAGATCCTCATTACCTGCTCGCACAACTTCCAGATTATATGTCTAATACATTGCCACTGGAATGGCCTTTCAAAACACAAATCTCATTATGTTACTATCCTGCTTAAAACCCTTCAGTGATTCTTAATCACAGATAGGATTAAATTTAAAAAAAAAAATTCTAGCTGCAGTAATGACTCCTCTTCCCCACCTTTAAAAATAAGAAAAAAAAAATCTTAAATGATGGCTCAATATAGCTAACAGATGTGGAGCTACCATTGTTGAAAAGTGAGTAAGGAAGGTGCCCGTACCTCAGCCAGGTGGATCCCTTTCCTTCTATTACATGGAGGTCCCAGAGCCTTTCCCTGGAACAACAGGCAGAAAGAAATGCCTACTAGGCATATGAGTATGGATCTCAGGAGTGTCAGCCAAGCTAATATCATAGGCAAATGATGTGGAATCTGAATTCAAGGGCATGCTCACCCAGAAAGCACAGAGAGAGAAAGGAAGAGGGCCCTACAGAGAGACAGCTTCAAGCGTTATACTGATACAATGCTCATAAACCATGTGACACCCAATAAAGCAGTGTTTCTATTTCTCCTTTCAAAGACTGTGTCTAAAATGAGAATTTATACTGATTGTGTCAGACAAGTTATCCCAATCAGATGCTTGAGAACAAAGTAAGGATGGTTACAGACAAAAATGCAACTGGTTTCAAAACTTGTGATTAACAATTTCTAGTTATTTGATTTGCAGTGGCCTTTTTGTTTGTTTTGGTACTGGATCTTAAACCCAAGGCTTCACATATGCTGGGCAAGAGTTCTAACACTGAGATATATCCCCAACCCTCCAGTTTGTTTGAAATGTGCTTGTGTTTACATATTCATTCTTATAACTACTTTTTTTTTTTTTTGGTGGTGCTGGGGATTAGACCCAGGGCCTTATGCATGCAAAGGCAAGCACTCTACCAACTGAACTATACCCCCAGCTCCACTACTTTTTAAAAGAGGTACAAAATTTCTGTGATAACCACTGAGAATAGTCTGTCTGTCTGTCTGCTTTCACAAGGCTTTTCATATTAGAAATCCTGAGTTAACAAAAATTTCATTTCTTTTCATTTCTGATCAAGGTAATTTTGTGTTTAGTAGGCTTAAGAATAAAATTTCAAACAAATGTAATAACCAAATATATTAGTTATCACAACTATTCTCCCTGCTGCTGAAATCAACTTGCATTTATTCTTTATGTTTATTTAAGAATTCAGTACTTTTTGTTGTTCTGTGAAGACTAAACAGCTATTTAGATGCAGTTTACATTCTTGTTATAGAATATGACCTTCTTAATGAAGATGGAAATGTTAATAAAGACTAATTAATGAATAATTTTAACAAGTAAAGGAGTGATCAGTTTGAGGCAAGGATGAATGATTGTGCATTGTACAACTTATTGACAATTGATATCATCAGAAAAGGAGGGAGGGATGGAGGAAAAAGAAGGGAACCGGTCATGGCAGGTTCCAACCAGACCAGACTGTTAACTCTTCTTGCTTTAATCCATTCTCAATTCAAAGAGGATTGAGGAAAGCTTGTCCTTAAGTATCTTGTGTGGGCTCCATACAAACGGATCATCAGTTTTGCTTCCCCTTTGACTTTGACCACCTCCAGTGCTCACCTCTTGTCTACCAAGGCCTCATTACTTCCATCACCGTAGGCTTTTCTGCTTGTACCTTTATAGCCTGCTCACATCATACCTAGAGCTGACCTGTTTCTTGCCACTATTCTTTGCTGTCTGATTTTGTACAGTCAGGCTCAACCTTTCCTGACAACAGCAGCTCCACTGGGGCACCACAGGGTACGTCTGCCATTTCCCAGCTTTTCCTGCAACCCCACATGAGGAGCCCACCCTACCCCCAACTTCTCAGAAACTGAGCACCAATCAGAAGCTGAAAATATGTACCAATTGTCTGGGGCTTCAAACTAATTTTGATTCTCTCCTAATCCTTTTAAACATGATGTTTTTAAATTAAGAGCAGCAGAGACAAAGTGATTTAGGAAAATGATAATGTTATCTTAGCCTATTTCAGTGCCATTCTAACATCATTAAGAAAATTGACTGTCAGATTTGATCAATGTTGTTGAAATGAACCATGATCATTCCCAGAGTAGCTGGAATAAAATTCTCACCCAGCAGGAACAGTTTTAATAACCGAAGAATAGTAACCAAGAGAAGCAACTGAACCTCAGTGCATTGCTGACCTCCTACCCTGCCTCTCTCTTCTCTTTTTCAGGCACAACATGTTTGATTGCTCTACTATCAGACAAAGACCTCACTGTGGCCAATGTGGGGGACTCACGAGGAGTCCTGTGTGACAAAGATGGGAATGCCATTCCCTTATCTCATGATCACAAGCCTTACCAACTGAAGGAAAGAAAAAGGATAAAAAGAGCTGGTGAGCTGTGACTACCTCCAGAAAATGTCTGCCATCTTGTTTGGTGGACAAAGTGCTTGCTTGGAGAACTCCTGGGCTATAAAATACTCAGTTACCCACAATTAGTGAGTCACTACAGAGGCTGCTACTGAGGTAGCTGTGACTTTGTAATGTTTCCTGTCAAATAAATGGCCACTGACTTTGCCCCTCTTCATGATTAAAGATCCAAAAGGGGAAGCCCTTTTCCAGGTTAATAATATCTTTGATCCACTGCTTCCTGCTTTGTTCTCATCTCTTATCATACCCTGCTTTCCTTCAGCCATGCAAAATTACTAACCATTTCCCCAAATGAACCTTGTTTCTGATACCTCTCTGCTTTTGCAAGTGCCATTCCCACTCTATAGGGATATATTTGTCCCTTGAGATTCAGTTTCAGGGTACCTTTTTGGAAGCCTCCCGTGTCACTGTGGCAAAGGCTGCCCCAGTCTGGGTTAGGTATACCTTTTGTCTTTCCACAGTATCCTAAGCGGTCCTCTTGGATCACCTGTCACAATTTGTACACATACACATATCTGTCTCATGTTCCTGACTGAGCTCTTCAAAGGCAGGAATTTGATCTTGTTCATCTCCATCACTTAGCTCAGTGACTGGTACAGTGAATATTTCAGAGCATGGTGGAAGGGTCCCTTATTAACTTATTCAACATGCCCTCTACCCCAAAAAAATCCCTCATGGAGTTTACATTCTGAAATTGGCCTAGAAGTGGGGAATGGATTAGATGTTAACAAAAAATAAATGAGTAAAAATAACCAAATCATATAGAATATTACAAGGTGATAGCTGCTATGGAGAGACATAAAGCTGGTATGGGAATGAGGAATGTCAGGGAATTGCAGTTTTATGAAAGGTGGTCCAGATAGGCTTCACTAAATTGATATTTGAACAAAGACTCCAAGAAGGGTTATAAGTTGATTCTGTTTTCATAATTAGATTTGGGACATTCTGTAGAAGGAAAGAATTCCTTTGCTCCCCAGAATAACAACTTCATGATGTACCAGGCAGCAGACCAGCTGGAAGTGCAAGACTCAGGCACACTAGTCTCTAACCAGCATGGGCCTCTGCTGTCTTCAGTTTGACTCTCAATCTCTATAGGTCAGCTTCTGCCCAATGAGTAAATGAAGTGAACCTAATAAACATTTGAGTTTTCACAGTAGGAAGCTGTATTATGGAGTCAAAAAGTGTTGAATTTTATTACAACCCCTTGTTCAATAACTGCTTGAGATGCAGAATAGTTTTGAATGAAAGCTTTGGTCAGGTTTCTGTTGATGAGATGGAAAAAAACAATGATTTTAGAGCATCTGTCAAGCCTTGATGAGCTCCAGGCAGCATGAGCACAAAACTTTTGACTTCCTTAAGTGTGAAGGCAGCATCTCCCCATGAGGGCCCTTTGTGAGCCTGGATTTAAGATCCAGGTGGCCCACTCTTGCATAAGCATAGGTAAGGATGTGTACATGATACATCTGGAGCCGTCACCTTTGTATCCAGTACTCTTTTCAAATGTCACTGTCATTTCATCCTCTCTCCCCTTCCCTGTCACACCAATACCCCACCCCACCCTACAGTAATTCTATGTAGAAGTAAATTTGGACACCACCTCCAAGGAGATTAATTTTACCTGCTCTGTTCTTTTATGTAATTGGGTCAATAAGAGGCTTAAAGAACAAGTATTAGTTTTGTCATCTTTATATGTGTCTTCTCTGACCAGTGATCCTACTCCTGCTTAGCATGACAATAAGCTCCAACCAGTCTGGGCCAAAAACTGTATATAATAGTCTTTCTATATTCTTTATGCTGTTTCCAATAACAACATCAACATCAGCTGCTCATTTGTGCCCATTCTGTGCTAAGAGCCAAGCCTAAAGCCTTACAGACTTTTTCTCTTTTATGAGGATGATAATCATGTCACAACCAACAAACTGGCACCTAAAAGAAGCTTGTGTGCTCAAGGACTCACAGCTAGTGAATGGGAGGACCAGAATTGAATGAGGACTGTTTGACTCCATAGCCCATGCTCCTGCCTACTAGACCACACTTCCTGGAATGTTCTCCTGCATCCCTGCCCATAGAAGTCCTATCCATCATTCAGTCCCAGTTTTAATACCCATTCCCCCATGCTCATCACACTCAGAAATTATCCCTCTGTCCTCCCTCTACTTATAGCATTTAGCAGGTGCTGTTCTTCCCTGAAAGAATACTACTTTGTGCTTGTAGCATTTAATGTGTGTCTTATCTCTCCTGCCAGACTGTCTATTTCTTTAGAAAAAAAAAAAAAAGATCTGGATCTTGTATAATTTCATATCCTGCAAATTGCCTTCTGTGGAATAGGTAGTTAATAAACACCTGAAAAAATATGTGAATGAACAGATTTCGGTTCCTTTAAAGAAAAATAATAGATAACATTATTGGGAGACTATATTGTTCAGGCATGGTGCTAAATGGTTTTTATGGAATAATTGTTATTTCTCACAACAAAAGTAGATACTGTCCCCATTTTGCAATTAGATGAACCAAGGATCAGAGAGAGAAAATTTCATCCAAAATTTATTATTGTCACATATAGCTACAAGTGACAGAGCCAGAAATCAAATCCAGGCCGTCTGGCCTGAGCCTTCAACATGTATATTAAAATGTGCTTTTCCTTAATCCCAAACCTGTTGTGGGGCAGGGTGGGGTGGGGTGGGGTGGGGCGGTGTCAGTCAGCTTTTTCACCACTGTGACCAAAAGACATGACAAGAATAATTAAAGGAGGAAGAGTTTATTTGGGGGCTCATGGTTTCAGAGGTCTCAGTTCATAGACAGCTGATTCTATATGCTCTAGGCCCGAGGTGAAGCAGAACATCATGGCAGAAGAGTGGTGAAGGAAAGCAGCTCAGGACATGGCACCAGGAATCAGAGAGAGAGAGAGAAAGCTTTTGTCACTACAGACAAAAAACATACGCCAGAGGCTGGGATTGTAGCTCAGTGGTAGAGCGCTTGCCTCGCATGCGTGAGGCCCTGGGTTCGATCTTCAGCACCACATACAAAGCAATAAAAGAAAGACATTGTGTCCATCTACAACTAAAAAAATATTTTAAAAAAGATACGCCAGGGGCTGGGATTGTAGCTCAGCGGTAGAGCGCTTGCCTCGCATGCGTGAGGCCCTGGGTTCGATCCTCAGCACCACATACAAAGCAATAAAATAAAGACATTGTGTCCATCTACAACTAAAATATATATATATGTTAAAAAAAAAAAAGATACACCAAAGGCATACCTTCAATGACCCACCTCCTCCAGCCACAACCTACCTGCCTGCAGTTCCCTATCAGAAAATTAATGCACTGATTATGTTAAGGTTCTTATAACAATCATTTCACCTCTAAATTTTCTTGCTTTGTGTCATACATGAGCTTTTGGGAGGCACCTCAATTCCAAACCAAAACAGGGAACTGTTTTGAGATGTATATAGGGGCGTCCAAGGGCAACTATAGGCTAAGTGATCATTCTAGTGATGTCTCTGGTATCTGTCTACCTGCCTTGCAGCACTCCCATGCCACTCTCCTCCAGTTGCCAGCCTAGTGCTCTCTACTGCAGTCACTGAGCTGCCACAGTGTTGTTAAAACCGATGCCTCTCCCTTGTGTGTAACCTACCCTGAATACTCTAGTTGATATATTCCTGAAGGCCTTAGAGGTATAAGGATAAGGGGCATGAGGATCTCCTGAAAGGTTGTCAAACTCCAAGCCATGCAACAGGATGCTGCTTGGTGAGGGGAAGTACTGTGGCCCAGCTTACATATAGTAGGTCAACCTGTTGTACATGCCCGCAAACTGTGCCAGGTGTGAGAGATATCAGCTGAGCAAGCTAATGGGCTTCTTCTCTCTTCCCAGGTGGTTTCATCAGTTTTAATGGCTCCTGGAGGGTTCAGGGAATCCTGGCTATGTCTCGCTCCTTGGGGGATTATCCACTAAAAAACCTCAATGTGGTCATCCCAGACCCAGACATCCTGACCTTTGACCTGGACAAGCTCCAGCCTGAGTTCATGATCTTGGCATCAGATGGCCTGTGGGATGCCTTCAGCAATGAAGAAGCAGTTCGATTCATCAAGGAACGCTTGGATGAACCTCACTTTGGAGCCAAGAGCATAGTCTTACAGTCATTTTACAGAGGCTGCCCTGACAATATTACCGTCATGGTGGTAAAGTTCAGGAATAGCAGCAAAACAGAAGAGCAGTGAACCCTTCATGGGTCTCAGCTGCTTTAAACTAAAGGACTTTTGACACACTGGTCTCTTTTAATGTAGTGAAAGGTGTGGGAATTGTAATTAGGATCATTCATCCCAGACACTGAATCCCCACCCCACCCCCTTCAGTGATGAACAGAGGATCCCCCTGGCCAATGTAGTTGAGAGGCTGAAAAACGGTTTCTTTGTGTTCCTCAACTCTTCAGTGTCCAAAATATATAGATAGCTGTAGATCCACATGTATGAAGTGAACAGCAGATGCACCATGAATTCTCCTTAAGATTCTTTTCAAAATCCCTTTCAGGGTCCTCCAGGCATCAGCCTTTATGTCCCTTCTGGAACCATGGGTGGGACAAGCCTCCCTTGCTGCAGGAGACAGGCCACTGTGACCTGTTAAGTCAGGGGCTGATGTTCAGCCAAGGGACAGAGTGGTCCTAGAATAGATGGTCCTCCTGAGTCCATGTTTTCTGCTCAGCAGCATCTTGCAAGCAGATTTGAAATGTTTATGATTTGTGGGCTGCTCTTGGAGACTGAAGAAAGCTGGAAGGGTGGGTTATCAGTAGCAGCACCTGCACAGCAGAAATAACCCTATTCCCTTGTTCCTTTTATTAGATTTTGTGTACCACCTGACCAACCAGTGTATGTTTCTCCTAATCATGCATGACCTGACCTTTTGCTTACACCTTCCTGTACGTAACAGGTAGCTGTTAACTTCACCACAGACACCACAGTTTTTTGTCTTAGCTTACCAAGAAATCATATTAAGGGAAATGAAAACAGCAAATCACAGTGGCATTATTCCTTCCATCTTTAAGGACAGGTAGAGGAAAAGCATACTGAATGAGTAACAGTGCCCCTTGGAAAGCTGGCAGTTTGCACTGAAAGTGAAAGGAGTGAGCAAGTGAGGTTACCACCCCGAAGTGAGCTCTAGCTGCCAGGTTTTGTGCAGTTTTTCCCCACCCCTAGCTTAGTAGGTTTCAAGCGTCTTTCAAGCAGTGTTTGGAAAAGCAACAGCCTAAAACTGCATGTGTTCCTTGAAGCCAGAAACGCGTTCCCAGACTTTGCAATTATGTGGTGAACTACTGGGGCATGCATCTTTTCACCAATGAAAAGGATGAAGCTTGTCACATTTGGTTGCAAATCTCTGTCAACACTGGGTAGCCTTCCTCAGGCAAAGGCAAACTGCCCCACTTAGCCTGAAGGGACTCATGGGGGACTTGTGTGCAGTGGCAGCAAAACTGGATAAGAATTCAAGCAAGAACCCACATTGATAAGTGGCCCAGAGTTACTTGGGAGCCTGGCTTTGCTGCTGTCTGTTTCCTGTCAGTCACCAAAGTCACATTTTTAACAGTCTCAGCATTTTATAAGTTCATTTATAGAAAATGCTGGGTTAACCTCTTTGCCTGGAGAAGGCAACTCTAACAGCTAAGCAAGACTTCTGTTGCATCCCCATTCCCAAGAAATTCTGTTGCACCTGGATTTGTTCTTTCTGAGTGGACATTTGTCCTTACAAATGCCTGTTCACTGGCCACCTCCAACCTATGGTGCCCTCCTCTCTGTTCCCCTTCAGCTGCAGAGCTTTCCTGAAGCAGTTTCCAGGAAAGAACTCAGGAGAATGATTAACTTGTGCTGCCAAGAACTGCAGTTTGTCTTGATATTTCCAAGAACTTACCTATCTTTGACTGCAGTGAGAATTAATATTGGTTTCCCAAGAGTTTGCTTACTTTTGTATTCTGTATTTTCCAACATTAATGTTAGAATCATGGTTATTGTTTTTTAGCCATAGAATGTTTTAGTACAAAATATCTGCTGCCATTTTAGATTTATGCAGTTGTCCCTTGAGAGACACTGAACATTTGGATGTGTGTATTCAGGGAAGGAGGGGGAACAGAAATGTGGAAAACAAATTATTGTGATCAGTGATGGGCAGTCAGACCAGGTGGCTGAGTTTGCTTGGATAGCTAGGATGTTCTGACTCTGCCCACCACCTAACTGAAGGTCCAACATTTTACAGTCCACAGTAACTTTCCTTTTTATATTTTTGCTTAACACAAAAATGCATAACAAGGGACGTACATTCTATTGTCTAAAATGAAAATAGTGATGCAATGGTGAAGATGAAAAAGCTACCAAATTAGTAAATTTTGTACTTATTAAGCAAAATTTCTTAACAGATAGTGCTGAGTGCACAAGGTACATACCTTTTTCTTTAATTGAGGTTCACAAGGCATCTTCTAAACTTTGCTTTGTAGAATTAATTCATTTCTGATTTTAACCAAGTAGAGTGTAAATCTCACATTACTTTTCTGCCTCTTTTTCCCCCCAGTATGATTTGTAATTTTTTAAAGATAGAAGTTATGGGCAAAGTAGTGGTTTGATTGTTATGTATAAAATCAAAGTACTCTGTTCCCTTCCCCTGTCCTCTGTTCCCTTCCCCTTCCACTCTCTCCCTGATCCTTTTCCAGTTGTTAGGAGTCTGCAGACAGCACACCTAGGCTGCCCTGTGGTGCACTGGCTGCTCGCCTTCTGTAGAAGCTCGGCAAGGTTGGATCTAGCATATAGGGAAATTGAGAAGTTTGCATGTAAAGCTTCCCTAAACAGCACTGCCAAAGCTTTGGAATTGTCACCTGAAACTGCCCCGACTCCCTAGTTAACCTGAGTTCGAATTGCCAATAGTAGTCCCCATGGTGCCAAATTTTGGGATGGTTCTACAGTGTTTTGGAAATGAAGCTGGGAATGACCACATGCTCCTGAGCCCCCAGCAAGAGGGCAAGCCCAGATCCTCATTTAATGCACTGCTCCGCTGCTGCCGCACTGGCAATTTGTACTCATTGAATGGGTTAGAAGTGGGAGGAGGGGAAATTTTTTAAATTCAGTGTATTTGCAATTCTTTAATCATAGGAATAAACTCTACTTATATAGAAAGCTCCAACACTAGTCCCCAAGACCTGAATTTTTTTTAATGTGACAAACTTGTGGGAGGCAATTAACTCTGAGTCACTGTTCTAATGCAACATGACTATATGCATATATACTCATTACTGGCAACTAATGACTACATTCTAATCCTTGCTGTGGGTTAAAGATATTGGCTTATTGGATCTTGCATATATGGAGTATTACACAGAAAGTGTTATATAGTAAAGAAACTGGATAATTTAAACCTTATTTCACACAAATACAATGACTGACATTTTGCACAATGGCAAACAGGACTGCACGATGGCATCATTTCAATCCTCTCTAAAGTGGTTCTAGATTGCACTATTGAAGTGGGTCACTGGGGTATCTGGAAATGCATGAGGGATTGACAAAGAAGGGATCACCTTTTCCTTTGCCAGGTATGCCTTGATTTTCCTTTCTTCCATGAGTTGCTGGCAGATCTCTCTTGCATCTGTTTTAATGTAAGGCTTACATTGAGAAAGGATGAAATTTCATTGTCTGTTTTAAAGTATAGGGAAATATACTTTATAGAAAACTTTATTTTCCAGTGATTTCAGAAATCATTTTTCCCTTCTTTCAACCCATCATTAGACTGATCTTCCTTTAATAGTCCCCCAGAATCACCTTTGCATGTTATACCAGCATTCCCAGTCCAGCTCTGGAAAAATGAAATGACTGTTAGCTACTATGCTGGGGCCTGTTTAATTACATCTGGACTAAATCATTTTCTGAATTTTTGAGCTTGTTAGCTGCACACTGCGAAAATAGAATTCAGTGTTCCCCAAAGTGTTTCAGAGAACCAAGTTGCAAAGATGCTGTTCTAAATATGGGGCTTCAGCAACTCAATGAGACCCTATCTCTAAATAAAACACAAAGTAGGGCTGGGGACATGGCTCAGGGGTCAGAGTACCCCTGAGTTCAATTCCTGGTGCAAAAAGAAAAAAAACAAACAAACAAATATGAGGAGCTTCAGAGTCAAAGAGGTTTGGGAAACATGGTCTTAGAAAGTACATATAAGCTCATTGAAGCCTCTAGTTTAAATATCCTGCAGTGGAAGGGAAAACATACCACATATGTAATTGCTGTTAGCTCTGTTTCCCAGATTAGTTTGACCAGTGAACCTTTTTAAAATAACACCTAGTAAAATTCCAAGGAATACACTTTGGGAAATTCTGGTATATTGAAATATTGTTTTTTCATTCACCATGACTCTTCATAGTAGCAGTACAGTTTTCAATTTAGTAGTACTAATCCTTTCATGTAAGAGGCTGATTAAATAGAAGCAGTTTAAAAATAGTCTTATTTAATGTGACCACCAGCACCTCACATTGATAGCAGAAGTCTAACAAGTTTTCCCTCATGTGAGTAACAAGTAAGAGCTTTGTCATAGCCAGGCAGTTCTCAAATTAATTCCAAGATCTTTCAGTTGCTTTTTTGCAGATATATTTGCTCTCCAGGTTGAATAAAATGTGTTTATGTTTCATCACTATGTGATAGTTAAAAATATAGAGAAAATAATAGAATAAAGTGCATATTTGATTTTAATTTACTGTTGAAATTTTAACTCAATTTTTAAAATTAACTATATTGAATAATAATGGAAGTGCAAACTTAACACCTATTTACTCTTTCCTCTGTTCTCTCCAGATTCAATGAAATAATTTAAAATCAACTAGAGTGCCTATGTCCTCAAATTTCTGTCCTATGTCATCCTGCCTTTCATATTTTGTACATATTAGGTTTAGCAAGTTATCTCTTCCCTAACATGTAAAGCTTGATCATAGTTCCATAATGGTCGCTTTCAGTCTGTGTAGTTTGTTTGGGATGCTATTACAGATAACACAATAATGGATGAAATGTGGTACAGAGTGAGTTTAGGGTAAAGTCACTAATTTAAAATTACATCCAATATTTAAGAATATGCCCACCCTCTGGACCTAAAGTAGTAAAAATCTAAAGGTAAGATCCCTTGCGCTAGGTGGCATATTGCAAATGGCAAGGGACAGTTAGTACCATTAGTACCATGAGGCTTCCATATTTCTGAATATTTTTTCTAATATGTAAATTTTTGCTGTAGTAATGTTAATGCTCTGTCCATTATTCTTTTTGTAACTATTAAGCTACAAACTATTACACTGAGGGCTGATTATGATAATTTTTACATGTTTAATAATAACTACACCATCATAGGTACAATCACTTTAATAAATCCAAGTTCAAGACTTTGAGGAGAATACGTAGTAACTGTTCATTTTGAAAAATCATCATAGGCATTATCACTTTCTAAAACTTCAACAAAAAACAAGCATAAAGCAAAGGAATAGGTTGTATTTAAAGATGTATACAGCTTCATTTATTCTAGGAGTTTTATAATCTGGTATTATTTAACTATAAAATCTTGCCTGCCCTTTGCCACTTTGTGTGTGTGTGTGTGTGTGTGTGTGTTTGTGTATGTATGGTTACTGGGAATTGAACCCAGGGCCTTGCTTATGCTAGGTAAGTACTCTCTACCACTGAACAACACCCCCAGCCCTTTTTATTTTTATTTTAAGACATGGTCTCACTAAATTGCACAGGCTGGTCTTAAACTTGAGTTCCTCCTGCCACAGCTTCTCTAGAAGCTGGGATTACAGGTATCCACCACTGTGCCAGCCACATTAATTTTGGAAACGTCCAAGGACCAGCATCCCTAGCTCTGAGCACAAGCAGACTCTCATAAAAGCTCTGATGGCCGATTGTGAGGTGGGAGTTGGGGCTTGAAGAGAATTAGGAAAATCAGCCTGAGTCACTTGCTACCTCTACAGGAGCAAGGCTGAATCAGCTACATATTCTCTCATCACCTTCTGATGTGAGTCAATCCAGAAATTAAATGTTATAGATTACTTCAAAATCTTCATATTTTAATTAGACAAATCATTATTTAACACGTATTCATGCAGAAGCAAAGGTAGAAGTAATAGTCAATTGGGAGAGGGCAGCCTTTGGCATAACCAGACATGAAAAATATAAAAGCAGGTTATCAGAGATGTAAATTACCAGGCTTTTCCCATATATAAGTTGTGTTCAACAGTTATTCCTGACACCTTTACATAGATCAGTAGGAGGCAGGTTGTACTTTTCAAAGCATTCATTGATATTCTAAAAGGGAAGTGAGGTTTTTTTTTTCAATAACGTAAAGTGATAAAATTATAAAATGAAAACAGATGTGGTGTCATTTATTGCTGTCCTAAATATGTTTACTGTCCTAGACTCTATTCACTTTCCAAAGCTTGGACATGGTTTTACCCTGAATCCTTAGAATTTCTGCATTTTCTAGAATTTTAAAAGATACTAAAATAGACTAAATGGTTGGCCTTTCATTTTAGGTTGCCCAAATAAAACTGAAATCAGATAAACACAGTCATGGTCACAACTGAGAGTGTTTTAACATACTGGTAATTTTCAAAATGTCAACATGAATACTACAAAGTAGCCAATTTATAACAGACAATTTCACAAAAATGAACCACATGATAATTTAATGTTCTTGCTTTGTATAATGAAAAGGGTCATGATGCTCATATAATTTTTTAAAAAGTAACCCTACAGAAGTGGTGCATTAGACATCTCTAACTCAAGAGAATGGTGTCTCTTGTACACGTTTTAAATTCTCATCATCATAGTGTACAAAAGAAAAAATAATGACTGCTGAGTATAATTATGGAAAGATAAATTGTACTATACGGGGAAAACCTAGAATCTGCCTTGGGACATTCAGCAAGAATATTTTTCTTATTTAGGCTCCAAGGCTATAACCAGAAAGGCTTTATGTATTCATCATCTTGATTATTCTTTTATCTCACACATATATTCAGAAAGTAGAATAATAGATGCAACAATGGGAAAACCCATAACTTTTGCTTCTATTCTAAAATGCAGTGTTTGCCCTTTTTCATTTATCTGAAGTACAGTTTCACATTGAAACATTAACATCTACCATATTATCTTTCAGTTTAGTCTTCAATCACTAAAGTAAATGATTTTGATTTATAGCACTTACACAACTTCAATTCAGATCATAAAGTTGAAATCTATTTAGTGACATCTCAACATTCTTTGGGCAACCAGGAAAAAGAGAACAAAACCAAAAAGAAATTTTAATGAGTTCAGAAGAATGATTGTACTACAAACCTGAAAAATGGTCATTAACCCTTTAATTCCAAGAGACTCCAAAGTGAACTCTGTTCATATACAATAATCTCTATAATCAAACTGTATGAGGTTTTTGAATATATATAAGCATCACTGAGTTTATAAACAGGTCTACCTTATGAACAGATTTCACTGGGAAAGTCACTATTTTTAACTATAGGCAAGTCTGCTTATATATTTTATTCTTTCCTTTGTTTTATTTTTCTGAGCACATACGATGAGCCAGGTAGTGACTAAGTGAATGTCTCCAGTGGTGACTGCTCAAGTGCCATCACTGCCTTCCTGTGGTTTACCGTCTAGTGGGGACATTTAATATTAGCTGAATGGGGTGAAAGCATATTTTATGATTTCCTCCAATGGGCTGAGATTCATAAGGATAGGACAGAATTCTTCACATAATAGTAAATGGTAAGAGATTGGTAATATCTTGCCCACAGCCAAGCACACTGCATTAATTACTCTGTGTAACTAGATCATCTACTTTCCCAAGGGTGGAGTGGAGAGTTGAGACATAGAGGCTTTGGGGACCAGAACAGAGGGTAGGACTGTCCCAGTGTAGGGATGATATGACCTATGTATGGGAATTTCTGATAATCTTATTTTACATTTTTAATGTCTGTGTACCCTAAATGTCCCTCTCCCCAATTCCTTCACTATTACTTCTATTTTTGCTTCTGAATGAATACTTTTTTTTTTTTTGTACTGGGGATTGAAGGATTGACCTCAGGGGCACTCAACCACTGAGCCACATCCCCAGCCCTATTATGTATTTTGTTTAGAGACAAGGTCTCACTGAGTTGCTTAGCGCCTGCTTTTTCTGAGGCTGGCAATCCTCCTGTTTCAGCCTCCCAAGCCCCTGGGTTTACAGGCATGCACCACCACACCTGGCTGCATGAATACATTTTAATTATGAATTATCTAATTAAAATAGAAACTTTTTTTAGATAATTCATGATAGCACATTTAACTTTTGAACTGCCTTATGACAGAAGGTGATGGGAGAATGTGTTTCCCCAGAAATTTTCACCCAAATAGGACCACAGCTATGCATGGGCTCCACAGGTCTAGTCAAACAGGCTGTCTATCCCTCTGTAAAAGAACAGGGGAGAATGGAACATCTCTCCATGGCCTATTTTTATTTTTGTTCCCAAGACACTATAAAGTATAACACTCATGCTTCAAAAGAGAACCCAGAAGTAAAAGTATTTATCATCAGTATTCCTAAGTATAAAAATTGGTGAATTATACAGAAAAGTAACATACTTCAGGAGTAAATTATTTCTTGACTTCAAATACAAACAGAAGACTAAAGCCAGATTTTTTTTAAATCATAAATTTGGTATTGATGGTTACCTTACACATTCCAAGATCTAGGCATGGAATTTTAATTTTGTATTTTTGAGCAAGAATAACAAGATCTATTTTCTGTATGGAGAAAAACTAAAACTCTAAATTCTTGGCCTGCTAGCCATCTTCCCTAGACCATGAGAATTCTATTGAAATAGAATAATTTTTTCCCCTACAAACAGTGAATGGTAAGAAATGAGACTATCTCATTGTGATAAGAAGTTGACTTTTTGCTGTTGTTTTGTTTTGTTTTTAATCATGAGAACTTGTAAAATAAAATTCAAATTAATACAAACCAACTTCTGATTTGCTAAGATTAAAACCACAGGTAGAGCCAGGCATGGTGGTGTGCACCTGTAATCTCGGCAACTCTGGAGGCTGCAGCAGGATAATTGCAAGTTCAGGGCCAGCCTCAGCAACTTAGCAAAGCCCTAAGCAACTTAGTGACACCTTATCTCAAAAAAGAGGGAGGGGAGTGCTGGGGATGTGACTCAGTGACCCTGAGTTCAATCCCTAATACCAAACAACAACAAACCTATGGGTGGAGTCCAGTTATTAAGGAAAGGAAAGGAGGAAGAAAGGACAGGGTTGGGAGAGAAAGGGAAAAAAATACCATAAATGAACTGTACTTTCCATGAATGGTACCATAGCTCAAAAGTTCTAAACTCTTATTCTGCCAAATTTAAATATAGTAACTTCATGTAAGCTTTTATTTATACCCATTTCGACATTAAATTTTTTCCATCAGCATTTTCTTGGTACTTTAAAAATCATAAGGGCCTGTTTGTTTATAAAAAGGTACCAGGATTCACAATTTATTAGCAATATTTTCTTTTAGGAATCTTCAATTTTATATTTGATAATTAAATCACAAGTCTAAATCTCAGGTCAAACAACAGCTCACATCAATCAGGCTTTCTGGTGAGTTAGTTCCTTTTTTAAAAACATTCATAATAAATACAACAAAATCTTAAAAAAAACTCCATTACTCTTGGTACTCTTCTATTTTTGTTGGTAATATTTTACACTTGTCTCTTAGAGTCATTTGCAACCGAGTTGTAATGTCGGTTTAGTGGAGCATTATCTGCAGTTGAGCTCAGAGTGTGTGGCTTCCATGGTCACTCAAGATGCATGGCACGTCATTCAGGTCCCTTTGATGTATGCTGGGATACAGTTAGCATTGTAGAGACTAATGTGTTCATGCGATCACTAATTCTATGTTGTATACAAAATGAACAGCTAAAAATTCACCCTTGACAACAAGATTAAAGCAAAAATAAACACATTAAAGTTATTAGACTTTACACACTGGACTGTTGATACTTTTTTCCTTTGATTAAACTCATTTTCCATTCTAATGTCTCCTCTGGAATTTTACACTTTTGAATTGACGTAATTGTTGGGTTGGGGTTCTACATAGAAAACAGAAAACCAATTCATGGGCAGAAGACAAGACCAAAATAAATCAGGACATAGGAGATACTAAGACTTATAGTGCTTTCATTTGGAACAAAAAAGCCTCACTCTGCTTCAAAACAAGGTAATTTTTTTAAATGTATGCAATAAAAATTTTCTTAGCATAGAAAAACTTTTGCCCAGTTTTGTAATTAGCATGATAATGAGGGTTAGATTAGCTCTACATGCATGTAGACTCCAGTAACATGACCTGACAACTTTGAGAAAAGTATTCAAAACTGAATATCCATCTGCAAAGGTTTTCCCAAGGTGCAAGAAGTAACACTGTGAAATTTGGATGCAGAGTGTACTTACACAGACACACATGTAATCCTATTTTTAGGTATTCCAAAGATGAAATGCTCAAATATGAACAGGGTCTGGGTTCTTGCTGAAGAACAAAAGTCAATCACCAAACTGCTGAATTTGGAATTGGGTATAACAATGCAGGAAAAAAATGTAGCCTTTGATTCTTTGCTTCATTTTCATAAAAAATAATATTTGATACTCAGAATGGAAACTGCATCCCTCTAATCCTGAGCTTTCACCTCTCTATAGATAGAAAATTTCTAACATAGAAACGAAGGGTATGATTACAGATTTTTGTCATTCAGGTTAAAATAAATATTATGGACTCCAATATCAACCACAGACCCCTCCCCAAAAAAAGGAATTAAGAGTCATATCCTACCTTGACTTATAGTCATGGGTTATTCATATTTTCTATCTCTCTGTCTCTATATCTATCTCTCTTTCCCTTCCTCCCTTTGCTTTAGAAATATAGTAGTGATAATTTACCTGTGTGTGTGTGTGTGTGTGTGTGCGCGCGCGCGCGTGTGCGCCCGCGTGCGTGCACACACAACCCCTACTCCTCACCTCCTAGATAGATGCAGCCTTGCCACTCCCTGGGGGGCCCTGCCCACATGGAGCTGAAATCAACAGTTTCAGAGATGAGCCCAGGGAGGTCTATGGGATCATGTGCTGGAGAGTATCTTGATAAGCACAGGGCTGCCATGTGCTCCCACTCAGTCCGCTCCTCTCTCTGGGGCCACACAGCTTCCGACATGTACCTGGGGAGCGATAGGCCAAATTCAAGGGGTCAATACTCACCTTGATCTGGTCTCCCTGACTGACCTTACCCCTCAGCTTGGAAAGCACAGAGCCCAGATCTCTCAGCCAAGACCCTAATCCAGGCTGCAGTTCCCCTCTATCTCATTTCTTGGGACAAAAACCTAGAAAGGCAAGAAGATGGAAGTTCCCAGAAGCTCCCAGAGTGCCCTGGAGAAAACCCAAAGAAAAGGAACAGTGAGTGTCAGGGCCTGGGAGCTGGGTTAAGGGACTAGGGAAGAAGACCCAACTTCACCCCAGGGTTCAACACTTGAGTCTCTGGTTTACTAACTCATTTGGGTCCAAGTGATGCACAGAGGGTGATGTAACAGTTCCTGGCACAGCCCTAGTCAAAGGAGTTGTCCCTCTGAAGGAACTGGCCCTAGAGGGAGACGGGAATGGGAAGAGGAGCTCAGAACCAGCAGGACTGGGCAAAGCAATCTCCCAGTGACCATCCCTAAGTTGGTCAGCTAAGCTAGGGCTCAACCCAAGCCTGGAGCAAGACTCCATGGCTAAGGAAGCCTGAGAGTGACCCAGGGCCTCCTGCCTTCCTGGGTTCCTAGGAAGAGTGACCTCCCTCAACCCACTTAAGAGCAACTCTCCACAGACAGTGCTGGCACTGCACCACCCCTCCTGCCTTCTCAGGGCATCCTCATCACACCTCCTTTTGCAGTATCCTTGCTCTATCCTCATGGGCCACACATGTCCCCCCTCCACATCTTTTCAGATACCTTATAAGATCTTCCTGTGCTGCTTCACAACTGCTCCAAAGACAGTGTCACCACTGTCTCCCCATTCACTTTCCCACCTCTCATTTTTTTCTAAAAATATGCCTTCATTGAATTTCACTATCTGGGAGAGCAGCAGATAGTGATGCCCCACTATCTGCTGTGGGCATTTCCTAGTCATTTTGACCTTTTCCTAGTCAAAAATCACATAGCCCGGGAAAATTTGTGCTGAAGGCCTTCAGTACACAAAACAGTAAAGCTCAAGCTCAAAATTCAGTTCCTCCCCTGGACATTGACTGGGTTCTCCTTTTCCTTATTCTACTTTCTTCTTCCCATCAATCCATTTGTCAGCTTCACCCTCTCTCTTCCCCCAAGACCAGGTTAAGTCTCACCCCAGCTTCAAGAACTTTAGTTAGCAAATATTCTGTCACAATGAGAAGTGGTCCAGCAGCACCTCTGTCCACCCCCAACTCTCCCGTGGCCCACTCATAAAGACTTTGATCTTCAACACTATTCTCCATTAGAAGGAACTAAGATTCCACATCAGGACAGCTCTGGAATATCCCACCATGTCGAAAAAGCAACAAGAACCATTGTGCTCTGTGAGGTTCTGCCTTGTTTAATGTATTCACAGCACTTAAGAAAATAATATTCTGCCAGGTGCAGTGGTGCATGCCTAAATCCCAGTGACTTGGGAGGCCTTGCAAGTTAAAGTCCAGTCTAGTTAAAGAGCCTGTGTCCAGTCCATAAAGAGCAACTTAGGAAGGCCCTCAGCAACTTAATGAAACCCTATCTCAAATCAAAATATAACAAAGATTGGGGATGTAGCATCAGTGGTAAAGCACCCCGGGGGTTCAATCCCTAGTGCTAGAAAAAATTAATTAATGGCAGATTATTTTTTAAAAATTTACAGAATTTTTAAATTTGGAGAAAGAATTTTGATTAGGTGTTTATAAAGTATAGAAAATCATTAAAATCATTAAAGGAATGATAATTAAAATTTTTAAGAACTGAGTGGTAAATTTGAATACTTTCTTCTCTGCACATGGAACCCTATCAGACATGAATAGAATCCAACAGCTCTGAGGCATTGAGACCAGCTTCTCTCACTGGCTCCACTCCTGGGGCTCCAGCTCCAATTCTGTGTCTCAAATGCCCTCACACTCCACAGAACCAAAATCAACTGACATCGTCTTCTTGCGCCATCTTCTGCCCAATTTCCTGCTGCCTTTCTTTCTTCCCTGTACGCCAGGAGGATCAGGACTTCAGGCTTCTCTCTTTCTCTCTTCTGTCCCCAAATGTTGATTGTTTCGTTTGTTGTTTTCACTCATTTATTTGGATTCCTTTTCTCTGTGTGCTGGGGATTTAGCTCAATGCTAAAATGTGTTCAATACCCAGTAGCAAAAAACTAAAGTCCAGTTACTGCACTGGGAGTTGAAAGCACACTGCAAAGAGCATGGCCAGCCTATTTTTAGGGCGATGAGGCCAGCAGCAACACAAGCCCCTGAGAATCATGCGGAGTGGCCAGAGTAGCAAAGAGAGAGAGTATCATGGGAAAAATGTAGGCAACTCAGCCCAAACACCCAGGTACATCCAGAGGAGAAGCCCAGAGAGTTAAGAGCAAGGACACTCAAGAGGGCTGTTTCAGCTACTGTTTCAGCGGCTGTGTCCAGTCCATAAAGAGTAGTCTGAAGAATGCTGGCTTTGGCCATTGACGAGCACATCCTCATGACAGCAAGGGCTGGGGCTGGGCGGACGTGAGCCAGGAAATGAAGGGTGGAGCTACTGAGCACGGTCAACTCTCATGGAATCAGGCACAGAGGGTACAACAGGTGGAGTGGAGGTCTGGGACATTAAGGGCGAAACTTGCTTGGCTTTTAAGATGAGGCACAAACATGTAAATGACCATGGGAAGGAATGGTAGTAATAGTAACAGCAGCACATAGGGCAATTTCTGGTACCAGGCACTGTTCTATGTGTCTTTTGTGAATTAACCCACACTTCCCTCTTTTACGGATAGAGAAACTGAGTCACCAGGTGGCTAAGTAGCATACACAAGATCACCCTGCTAGTATGTTGTAGAGCTGTGATTTAGACTTATGTAGTATGGCCCCAGAATCCTTTCTACCAACCACCAAGCAGGTGACTCCAGGAGGACTTGCAGTCAGGGAATGGAGTTGGGAGGGAATGAAAGTTGGAGCATATAATCAGTGCCTGAAATAGGCGCTGCAAGTAATGGAAAGGAGCCCTGTCTGGTGAATCCCAGAGTGCAGACCACATTTTGGTCCCTTGAGACTGGGGATCCTGGACTTGGAAGGCCTCATTCTGAGCAGAGGAGAAAGGACAATGGCCTATGGCCTCACCTGGGGCTGGAAGAACCACAGGATGGAGGATGGGAAAATGTGGCCAGGCAAACTAAACAATAGACTGAAGCTGGAGAGAGAAGAATACCACAGGGCTGATGAATAAAGGCTAAGCAGAGGAGTCACTGGGTGGGAGGAGAACCAAATATGGCAGTGGTGGGGTAGTGACTAAAAGGATGGAAGATAATGAGCAGAGAGCTCTTGTGTCATTTCAGCTGTCTCAGAGTCTGCAGCTTCCCCTTCCCCCATTGATGCTGCTCACCAGTCTTCCTGAAAGAGCCTTTAGTCAAGTTATTGTTATACTAAAAAATCCCATGGCAAAGATGCCCAATCCTATCATTCCTATTCAACACTAAAAAGAAAAAGAAAGACACAGAGATTGGAAAGAAGGTAATAAAACTGTTCTTCACAAAGAACATGATTTTCCATGTAGAATGAACAACGACACCCAGTGGTGGAGCACCTTTGATTCAATCCCCAGTACTGGAAAAACAACACCACGAAGAACTTCTGCTTCTTTGGAAGATGCTGGGAAGAAAACGAAGTGACAAGCCACAGATTGCAAGGAAAACTTTGCAAAACATAGAGCTGAATCCAATATAGAGAATTCTGAAAACTCAGTAAGGAAACAACCCATTTTTTTAAATGGGCAAAATATCAGGCCAAACACTTTACCAAAGACACTGATGGCCAAGAAGACGTGCAAATATGCTCAACATCATTACACATTAGGAAAACACAACCTGAAGCCTACATGAGATACACTACTCATTTATTAGACAGGTTACAATGAAAGACAAGACAAAATAACAAATGACTGTGTCAAATGTTAATGAGGATATGGAGTAACTGAAATTCTTATATACTGCTAGTAGAAATTAGAAATGGAAGAGTGGTTTTGGAAGACAAATTTGGCAATTTCCTATAAAGTTCCACACATGGTTACCTTATGACTCAGCAATGCCACCCCTTAGAATTTACCCAACAGAAATGAAAATTTATGTTCACATGCCTGTACACCAATGTTTGTAGCAGCTTATTTACAACTGTGAAACAATAGTGGGCACAGTGACCACGCCTGAATTCTAGCAGATTGGGATTCAAGGCTGAAGGATTGCAAGTTCAAAGCCAACCTCAGCAACTTAGAGAAGCCCTTAGCAACTTAGTGAGACCCTGACTCAAAAATAAAAAATGAATTTTTAAAGAAAAAATAAAAAGGATAGGAGGGCTGAGGATGTAGCTCAGTGGTTAAGCACCCCTGGGTTCAATCCTTGGTACAAAAGAAACAAAAACATTGTGGAAAAACTAGGTATAATGAACAACCCTTCAATTTGTGAATGTATAAATAATCTGTAGGGCATCCATACACTACCAAACAGCAATAAAAGGAAATAAACTACTGATAGGGACAACACATGGATGAATCTCAAATGCATTGTACTAAATGAATGAAGCCAGACTTAAAAGGCAAAGACTCCATTTATATGTGATTCTTGAAAAAGAAAAACCAGAAGAACGCAGGGAGAGAAACTGACAACAAAAGATGATGAAAGGATTTTCTGGGGTAATGAAACTGGTCTAAACTTAATCATGGTAGACAGTGCAGGATGGTATCCATTTGTCAATATCCTTAACCATAGATGAATAAGGGCTTACTATGTGTAAATTATTTCTCAAGAAGTGACTTTTTTAATAAAAAAATCCTACCATGGCTCCCAAGTTTTTAGTTCATCCAAACTAAATTCCACACTTGACTTTCTGGGCCTTGTTAATCTTGACCCCCACAGGGTCAACTTCATTGCCCATGCCACCTTGTGCTTGAATTAGAGCCATATTCTCATCATTCCTTTAACATCCTACTTTCAGGTTTCTGTCCCTTTTTGCACAGGTGTGCCTCTCAGAGTCCTCCTGTCCTCTGCCTCTCCACAATCACACCTAGGACGGGTAGAGTGGCATGTCCTATTCTATAATACAGGCCTCACCAAACTCTGTTTCTTCCAGTCAGCTACACCACTCAGGACTGACCTCCCCAACCCCCAGAGTGTTCCTGGGTGTTTGTCTGTAGTATTCTGATTGCCAGTTGCTTATCAACACAAGAGCAGGATGTATTTACTCACTTCTATACCCATTCCTCAAATAACACACAGCCTAGCACACAGTAGGCTCTGGAATGCACCCAGGAGGGAGAATGACCACCAAGCTCCAGGGGGAGGAGAGATCTGAGCTGCATCCAGGTGGGTCTGGAAGGACTAGTAAGGCACCATCAGGGCCAAGGGCAGTGAAAAAAGCACAGAAAGTGCCAGGGGCAGTAGAGGTGCAAGATACCTATGCACAGCTGAGTATCCTGGCTCAGGCACTGGGCTCTGCTTACCAGACCCTTGTAGTGGCACCCGGTGGTGCTCACCACTACAGCCTGGATCATCAGCTCCAAGATGAGTGACAGCAGGGTGCCAATGGGGGATACAACCACTATGAAGCTGTGAACAGGCTAAGAAGCCAAGCCAGGGGACAGCTCCTCATGGCCCCGCCCCTTGACCTGACTCCTCCCTCCCTGGCCCTGGCACTGCCCCCATTTGGCCCCACCAACCTACTCTTCCCCTCTGCACTGGACTATTAGTCCAGTACACTCAAGGGAAACTTCACTCCACCATGCTGTCCTCCTGCCTGTCCCTTTTCTACCTTCATTATCCCTCTCTGTGCCCCACTAGGTTCTTAACTCCACAACCAATCATACCCCACCTATTCCCCTGACCCCATTCACCTTCAACAGGTCCTTGACAGGTCTTCTCAAGGGGCTTTTCCCTCTGTCCCTGCCCACATCAGTCCCACCCTCAGTTACTCCACTCCTTGGCTCTCTGTCCCTCCCTCCCCACAACCCCAGCTCTTCCCAGTGTGGGGCCTTGGTACTATGTGGATAGGCCATGGCTTTGTCCAAGGAGAATGGCATCTCTGGTGCACACAAAGAAGATGTCACATGTCACCAGCAGGGCACCCAAGTACAGGCAAAGGGTCACAGCAGCAGGAACAGCCAGATATTACGATGCCCCACACAGTTGTTTATCCACCTACAGTGGTGGTCAAACTCCTAGGAGAGAGGAGGCAGGCATTGAGGACCTATCTGGCCTGGCCCCCATCACCTTCAAATGCTCAGGGCTCCCCTAATGTGGCCTTCTAGGCCACCAGCTCTTGGCCCTACACATGGGCTACCATCTCAGGGAGAACCTGGCATTTCCATTGTTAGAGAACAGTTAGAACTCCATAGCTCATTAGGTCACCTATCATGAGTGAGGTCTTTAGAGATTAGATCTGCCTGGTGTAACTTGGAGCAGGATGTAGAATAAGTCTGGCCCTTTATTTTCTCAGATACTGGATAAGAACGTAAAGAACTCCCTTGCCCAAGCAGTCCTCCGCACTTGGAAACCCATGCAGAGTATGAACATGAGAGAAGAGCACTCAGAACCCAGGAAACCCTTCCAACTTGGACATCCAGATAAGCACAGGCAAAGATCTCCAGAACAGGGCAGCAGCTGGCCTAAGGGTCTGAGTATCCTGGATCAGCAAGCCAGGGGATGGGACAGGTGCTGCCTTTCCTCCCCCTGACTCCACCAGGCTCAGTACAGATGTGATGCCCTTTGCATGTCAGCACCTGTGCAAAAGGCCCAGCCCCTCAGGCCAGGTGCAGACACAGAGGCGATAACAGATGTAAGTGACCAAGAGTGGCTGGGAGCCCCTTTTAGCAGTCTGGGAAGATGGTCTCATACCCACCCGTGGTCCACTTATGTTGAGAGGTTTCTGGTTTTAGCCAGGTGCCTGGTGATGGGTTGGTGAGTGGACAAGAAGGAGGAGTACTCGCCTCCACACAGATGATACAACTGGGACTGTGGAAGGTCCTGGATGGGCGGTAGAAGTAGCAATGTGAGTATCAGGGCATTTGAAAGGCCCTTCAATACATCCAGGCCATGAATACTGCCTCAGGATCTGGCTTGAAGGAGCCTGGCATGGGAAGAGGTTTGGGCAGTGACAGGAGGCCCTTCCATCACATGGCTGCTCTGGGCAGCCCCATAGCATCATTAGGCAACAAGAAGGGTGGGGAAGAGGTGGGCAGGAGAATCCCAGTCCTTTAGAGCAAGCTGACCAGTCAGATGGGCTGGCAGTCAAAGAGAAGCGGGTTTCCAGACAACAAAAGCTCTCCATAGAGCTCCACCCTTTGGAATAGGGATCAGTGCTTGAAGTCGTGTGTCAAATGGGGAGGAGGAAGAGGGAACTGTGGTTTAGAAGAGCCTGCTGGCCATTATTGTCAGCCTGCCCAGTCCTCTCTTCTAAAGCAACTGGAAAACCTTCAGGATTCTGTTTTTTCACACCTTGGGAAATTGCTTGGGAAATAAAGTGACAGGGTTTAAATAATGATGACATGGAGAGAAGGGATACTGAGCCATCAGTGGGGTTAGCATTTTAGAAATCACCCCTGTAGGCATCAGCCCTTGGGATGCCACCTCCTTCTTCCAGGGGTCTGAGGTCTTACTTTGATACAAGATGCCAGGGTCAGAGAAGTTTAGTGAAACCAGGCTGCTGAAGGTGACCAGAAACAGAAGGGCAAAACAGGGCAACCAGGGCAAAGCCCCACTTCCCATTCTGGGAAAGCTATATTCATCTGAAACCAGAACCAGTCTCAGTTTTAGTCTGGGGCCACCCAGAGCTCCCCACAAGGCCTGGCTCACCTGAGGTAGAACTCACAGATCTTAAGGACTGATTTAAATATCCATGTTAGAGACAGACCATGGAGACTCCACCAAATGTCACCAGCATTACCATCCTCCTGCAGTTTCCTAAATGCATCAGGCACTCTAGACCTCTGTGCTTCTAACCATATATCCTTCTTTCCCCTCCTGACCCTCTCTTTTTACTTCCTTGCCTTTGCACTATCACTGTCGATTTTCCCTTCTCTCCTGAGAGCTCACATGGGAGACTCACAGAAAAGCAAAAAACACACCACTGACATTCAGCCCC
The DNA here is from genome assembly GCA_028644305.1 of Xerus rutilus. Taxonomy (NCBI): domain Eukaryota; kingdom Metazoa; phylum Chordata; class Mammalia; order Rodentia; family Sciuridae; genus Xerus; species Xerus rutilus. The sequence continues at coordinate 27,020,125 of CM053409.1, forward strand.
AACACCATGTTGAATGTGGTAGAGACTTAGGATAAACCAAGCATACCCAACCAGATGTTGGGTGGGGTGCTTCAAATCACTGGAGAACACCATTGCTAGGCCTCCTCTTCTCAGCAAAACAAAGTCACCAATGACTTCTTCTGGGTTGCTACCCAGAGTGACACGAAAACAGAAGGGAAGGAAAGAAGTATCAAGTGCGACATCACAGAGGTTCCAGAATGGGTGCTCTGGCTGCTTCCAGTGACTTCTGAGAGCAACCTTTCTCCATCCCTACATGCACACCTGTTGTAGACTGGGACATCCTGCTCTTACAATTCATAGGCTACAGGCTTGATCCTCAGTGTGGCAGTGTTGAGGTGGTAGAACCTGTAAGAGGTGGGGCCTATTGGGAGGTCATTTGGTCACTGAGAATGATGCCCTCAGAGGGAATAATGTACTTCTCATGGGCCCCATTAGTCCCTGTGAGAGTGGGTTATAAAAAGAGCAAGACTGGTTCTGCCCCAGTTTTCTAGCCATGCAAACTCTACCCCTTGCATGTCTTGTTACCATAATGCCATTTACCATGTTGTGATGACCCTCATCAAAGGCCAGTCACAGGGCCTGCCAAATCTTGGACTCTGAGCTAAATAAATGTTCTCTCTTTATAAGGTACCCATTCTTGTGTATTTTGTTAGAGCAACAGGAAGCAGGCTAATACAGTCTCTGGGGAGATGGCATAGTTAGAAGTTGGCTGATTCGTACCACTCTTTTGGGCCCGGTACTACTTGAAGCAGACAGTGCTCTTCGCTTATCCTATCTCCATTCTTCCTTTTTGTTGTAAGAGTTCCAGTTTGGGAAGGGCATAGCAATCTATTCAACTAAATAACTTCTAGATTTCTTCCAGATTTCCAGGGTGGACTTTATGACACGATTCTGGTTACGAGATGTGTGCAAATTTCTATTGAGGATTTTTGGAAAAGATTTTGCATATTCAATGAAAGGAGAAGAGCTCTGCCTCCCTTCTTTCTGTCTTGAAGCTAGACCTGTTGGCGGCAGTGCCACCTGGGACCCTTGAGGCTACTAGTCATGCTACCCAGGCACAACTTGTGACATTGTTGAGTCCCTGTTCTATGCTTCAACTGCCTCCTCCTAAGCTGCATATTATGAGAAAATAACTGGGTGCCATTGTATTGGCCACTGAGCACATAAAACTCTCTGTGTCTGGCAGATTCTGCCCATCATAAGTCTTGGTGAGGGGCAGAAATAATTTTCCCATCCCAATTGAAGGTGAAAATGGCCAAATACTTGTGGCCTCTCTCACAGTGATTACAGCGGCCTGTGATCCAGGTGACATCAATTTCACTCTAGAACTGCTACCACCAACCAAATCCATGCTGAGATGCAGCAACTGCACAGAAGTCCAAAGCCCATGTGTCCCCCTCCCCCTTTTTGGACTAGGGGTTGAACCCAAGGGCACTGAGCTACATTCCCAGCCCTTTTGAGTCAGGGTCTCACTAAGTTGCTGAGGCTGGCTTTGAATTTGCAATCCTCCTGCCTCAGCCTCCCAAGCCACTGGGAGGTATATTACAGGCATATACCATCGGGCTTGGCCAAAGAAATTAAATTACTTAAAAATAGATCAGGGCTGGTGGCATTGAGACCAGGGCACAAGGTCAGTCAGTGTAGATGATGAATGACTGGGTCAAGAAGATGTGGGCTGATTCAAAATGCTAATACCTCCAGAGCACTTCCCCCTATGCCAACCTTTTTCCAAGGTTATCTGCTTCCAGGGAATTTTCCTCCCAGCAAGGAGTTTTAGAAGTTTTCTGGTGGAGATTTTGGTGAGGGTGTGAGAAAAATGTACACTCATACGTTGTTGGTGGGACTGCAAATTAGGGCAACCTCTCTGGAAAACAGTATGGAGATTCCTCAGAAAATTTGGAATGAAACCACAATTTGACCCAGTCATCCCACTCCTTGGTTTATACCCAAAGGACTTAAAATCGGCATACTATAGTGATGCAGCCACATCAATGATTATAGGAGCTCAATTCATAATAGCTAAACTATGGAACCAGCCTAGGTGTCCTCCAATAGATGAATGGATAAAAAGATTGTGGTACATATACACAATGGAATATTACTCAGCCTTAAAGAAGAATGAAATTATGGCATTTGCTGGTAAATGGATGGAACTGGAGACTATCATGCTAAGTAAAATAAGCCAATCCCCAAAAACCAAAAGCCAAATGTTCTTTCTGATATGCAGATGCTAACTCACCATAGGTGGGGATAGGTAGGAGTGGAGGTTCACCAGATTGGGATGGGGGAAATGGAGGGAAAGGATTGGGGATGGAAATAGAAAAGATGGTAGAATAAATTGAATGTAACTTTCCTGTATTCATATATGAATATACAATCAGTACATTCATGGACAGCCACAAGAATGGGAAGTTATACTCCATGTATGTATGATATGTCAAAACGCATTCTATTGTTATGTATTACTGAAAAAAAAAACAAATAAAAAAGAAAGAAAGTCAATGGCCACAGAACTCTGTAAAAGGTGCTTTAAAATGGATGCCTGTAGAATCTTGTGGGAACTCAAAAGAGCATGCAAATTTCTCTGAGGAAAGTTTAACATTTGAGTCTTGCACAATCCTAGGATTATACCAAGCAGAGAAGAGAGGAAAGGTCATTATGAACAGAAGAATTAGTAAGGACATGCATGTATAAAAAATGCATGTAAAATTAGTGGAATTGAGAGGACAAGACCTGCGCCATTTTGTGACTCTGAGCCTTTGTCTTCAACCCAGCAGCCCCCGCCCAGATCCTGAAAAATTGTGACACACTTAATGGCACACTGCTCTGGCGCCAGTGAGTTGTTTCACAATCTGGGCCAATCAATAAGGAAATTAAGCATTGGGCCCACCATAGCCAAACCTATCAGCCTAAAAGCCAACTGACCTCATACTGACCACGCTCACCTTTACCCAATCCTGTAGCGACAAGACCACTGTCCCCCTGTGCGCACTTTCCCTTACCCAATTATGTAACGCCAAGGCATGTACTCCCCTGCTTGCGATTGTAATCCATAAAAATCTTTGCTCCCCTAGACTCGGGGCCACACCTCCCTACCCACTGTGCCCGTGGAGGTGTGTGCGGACCCTCTTCGAGCTTGAATAAAAGACCCCTTTTGTAATTGCATTGGGATCGGACTCCTGGTGGTCTCTGGTGGTCTCATGAGTCTGGGCATTACAGAATGACATAACTTTTGATATGATCACAGCATAAAGCTGGGTAATAGTGAGGAGTTAGGCTAAGCAGTTAGTCAAAACCCCGATTTGATAGTCTTAATTAATGTTAGGACTTTTTTCCTTATGTTATAAAAAGCCATCTGAAGCTCTCAACCAAATAAATGACACAATCAGATTTATGTATAGATGTACATGATGAGACTGGATTAATAATTATTGCCTCATAGGTGAGGTTGGACAATTTTTCAGATGGTTAAATGCAATTTCTATTTATTTTTCTATGAATTTTAATGCAAATCAATCCATCTTTCTATAGGGTCCTTACCCTTTTTCTTCTTTATTTTTAGAAGCTCTTTATGCATTACAGATATTGTTGTACTGTGTATAAGTGTACCTTTGGTGGTATACTTTGCATATATTTGTTCCCAGTCTATCATTTGTATGTTTTTAAACCTTCTTATGGTATATTTTTGCTGTAAAAATTTGTTTTATATTTATGCAGTATAATTTACCAGTTTGTTTTTCTTGTTTTTAAATTTGGAGTCATATTGAGGAATATTTTTCTTCTCTCAGATTACAGATAAATTCACAAGTTTTTTTTTTTTTTTTAATACATGTGTGGTTCCTTTTTTTAACCCTTGGTTTAAATATCTCATCCATTTGGAATGTATCCTGGCTTACTGTGTAAAAAATGGATCCAATTTTATCTTTCTCCATATGGCTATTTTTATCACAACATTTATTTTAAAAGTCTATTTTCTACTTAGTGACTTGAAGTTCCATTTATGTTTCATATTTAATTTCAATATGTAGTTGCATCTGTTTCTAGATATTCTGGTTTGTCTACTATCACTGTTTGAATTATGAAGGCCTTATGGTATTTTTTTCTTGTGAGCCCCTATCTTTAATATTTCTTTTCTTCTTTGGGGTTTATGTATTTTTTCTAACTTCCTTTTTTATTCCTAATGAATGTTATAATTAACTTTTTTAGATGTAGAGAAAAAATCTTACAGGTATTTAATTAGAATCAAGTTAGATTTATAAATAAAGTTAGAAGTGACATATTTATAACATTGTTCTTTTTTCTCTCTCCCAGATTATTATCTGTTTTTTCATTCATTTCAGTCTAGTTCTTATTTTTGAAGCACTTTGTAGAATGACTAATATAAATACTAGAAATTTCTTGTCAAGTTTTTGTCAAGGTACTTTTTTCTCTTTTTCATATTTTCTATCATAAACAGGATCCATTCTTCAATTACACGTTCTCACATACACATATAGGACATTGATTTTTACATTGTTGTTTTGGTTGCCATCTGAAATGACCCCAAAAGGTCATGTGTTGAAAACATGGCTCCCAATGCAGCAATACAAAGGTGGTGCCTTCAACAATGATTGGATCATGAAGGTGCTGATCCCATCAATGGATCAGCCCATCAAGCAGATTCATCCATAGATAGTCATATAAGCTATAGAGATGTGAGTCCTAGTTAGAGGAAGTAAGTCACTGGGGGCATACCTTGTAAGGGTTTATCTTCTCCCCTGGCCCTTCCTAGCACTCCCCCTTTTTTTTCTGTTTCCTAGTTGCTATGTGCTGAGCAGCTTTCTTCCACTGTGCTCTTCCACCATGGTGTTCATCCTTACCATAGATGCAGATCAATAGAGTTGGCCAACCTAGGACTCAAAACTCTAAAAGCATGAGCTAAAATAAATCTTCCCTCCTCTAAGTTGTTCTTGTCAGGTATTTTATCCACAGAGATAAAAAGTTAATAGTTCATATTTTAAAATGTTATCTTCCAAATTCTCTTACTGTTTATTACATTTTTCCATGGATCTTTTTGAAATTTATGTAATTACACATGTAATTACATCTTCTCATATGAGGAGGTTTTACCTCTTTGCTTCCTATTCTTACCATAGCATAGTAATTGCTTTATCATGCCCAATAATTGCATGGGTTAGTATTATGGATTGGATGTGTCCCCCCAAAATTCATATATTGAAGCCCTAAATCCGTATGTAACTCTCTATGGAGTAAAGAAGTGATTAGGGTTAAATGAGTATAGAGCCTTGATTTGATAATATTAGTGTCCTTTTGGTGGCTTTTTTCTCCCCTTCACATCCCACATACCACATGCACACAAGGAAGAAGCACATAGCAAGATGGTAACCATCCGCACGAACTCCACAATGAAGCCCTCAGTGGTCAACGCCTGCTGGCACCTAGGTTTTGAACTTTCTATCTCCAGAATTGTAAGAAAATAAATTGTCATTGTTTAAGATATGCAGCCCAAAGTATTTTGATATAGCAGCCCTTCAGAACAATATATTTAGTATCTGCAGCATAATGTTTAATGTTAGGGATATAGTAGGCATCTTTGCTTGTTCCTGACCTTAAAGAAAAAATATTAAGATGTTAAATATTAAACATTGAAGTTTTCCCAGCTTTTGGGATGAGTTGAATAAATTGTAATAACCCAAAGAAGTTTACAGAGTATTTTTAAGAATAAGTGTTGCATTTTGCCTAGCACATCTACTATATGCATGGAAATAATCATATATGTTTTTTCTTTGTAGTTCATTAATTTAATAAATGGCAGTAGTAGATTTCCTAATATTGGACTACACTTGGAATTTTAGAATAAAACTAACTCCATCATATCCATTGTTTAATACTCCACTGGCCTGATCAGTAGTCTAAGATAAATTTGAGTTTTACAGAGACAATTCTGGCAAATTTTGACAGACATAGTAGAAGAAGGAGACAATGGGAGATAATTATAAAGTTCTAAGTGAGGAATTGCTGAGGAGACAGACTGAGTACTTGTAATTTCTTTGCTTTATATTAGGCTTCCTCTGTAGCCTATATATCCAAGAGAGCAGAGTCTAGTCTTCTTCATTACTGTCTCCAGATCCTATTACACTTAATGACATATTCAGTGAAGAAATTAATTTTAAAATATGAATGAATAAATAGAGTTAGCTGTAGGGAATAAACTTAGGTGTAATTACCAGGTAGAGTCAAGAGGATATAGGGGCAGAATAGATATAAAAGATTAGAGACAAAATTATGTAACATTGTTAGGAACCTAAAGAGAACTAATTTGGGGAATCTGGATTTGCAGAATCTGGATTATCATCTTGAGGTTTTGTAAGACATTTACATCTGAAGGGACACATTCAATAGGTATGGCCTTTTTAAGAAAATGCTATTCCTATGAGTAAAGGAGAGACTAAGGGACCATCCCAGAAGCTGCTGTAACTCTTTTTACTTTGGGGAACCCCTGCCTTCTCTCCCCAAATAGTACAGGTTGCTCCATCATGTTCTACTTTGAGAAAAAGAAAACTGAACTCAGTAAATTCACGACACCCTTGGCCATTTGGTAAGCTCCTCCAATGTGCACACTGAGGCCCTTGATTCTATACATCTGGTTTCCCTTTGTGAGACCATGTGGTCCCTCATCATGGGGATATCTGTGACACTGCTGGTGTAGAATTCATGGTTAAGTGGGAGTTGGCAAACTGGATCAAAGACTTAAGCACTAGAAGAGAGACCTGTGCCTAGTAAAAGAAAAAGTAGGTCCAAATCTTCACCATGTCAGCTTAGAACCTGACTTCCTTACCAAGATTCCTAAAGCGCAAGAAGTAAAATCAAGAATCAATAAATAGGATGGATTCAAAATAAAACTCTTGTCAACAAAGGAAACAATAGTGTGAAGAGAGAACCTACAGAATGGGAGAAAATCTTTACCACATGTATCTCAGATAGAGCACTAATCTCCAGGATATATAAAGAACAAAAAACACCAAAAAAACAAATAACCCGATCAAGAAATGGGCTAGGGAACAGAACAGACACTTCACAGAAATAGAAATACAATTGATCAATATATTTGTTGAAAAAAATGTTCAATATCCTAGCAATTAGAGAAATTCAAATCAAAACCACTAGGATTTCATCTCACTGCAGTCAGAATGGCAATTATCAAGAATACAAGCAACAATAAATGTTTGTGAGGAAGTGGGGGTAAAAGTTCACTCATACATTGCTGGTGGGACTGCAAATTGATGCAACCACTATGGAAAGCAGTATGGAGATTCCTCAGAAAACTTGGAATGGAACCACCATTTGACCCAGCTGTCTCACTCCTTGATTTATACCCAAAGGACTTAAAATCAGCATATTACAGTCACCTAGCCACATCAGCAACTCAGTTCACAATAGCTAAATTTTGGAACCAACCTAGTTGGGAACTTGGGATTTTCCCCCATTTAATCTGTCTGTTTTAAAGATTTCTATCTACTGGCTGTGGTTTGGGAATTCCCTCTGATTGTCTGTGTTTTTGTTTTTGGATCTGTTAATGCATATCGTAAGCATGGGCCAAGGTGCATTGATCTTACCAGTAGTTTCTTTAGCAGAGAGATCTTGGTTGCATGGGCCTCCTATAGGTATAAGCTTGTCTAAGAGAAAGAGGGTTTACTCTAACACAATCTGGCCTTTGAATGTTTTTTCTAGACTATTATACAATCTTAACATTGAAATTGGTCTGTCAGGGTTAAAGTATATTAAAGAGATTCTGTATGTATAGGCATTTATGCTGTTGCATCATAAGGGGCTGAACCATGAGGAACTAATTTGAAGGTGCTTAAAGGCACTTCTTCTAGTGTGCAAGGGTAGCAGGACACCAGAAGAAAGGGTTAAAAAAAAAAGATTTAAATACAGTGCTGGCATTCCCACAACTGTTTCTCAGCCTGGACCCAGGCAGCCAAAGATCATCTCATTGTGAGTCAAGGACAGCAGCCCTAAACAAACTGGGGAGAAAAAAAATCCCAGAAAAGCTGCCTGGACTGTAGAAAAATGGCCAAAGAGAGACTGATCTCTGCCTTGCCTTTTAGCTCCTTTTGCCCCCTAGGGGGGCAGGGAATGGAGACTGCTGGCCGTAAAGAAGCTGGTAGTAGGTTCTAGCACTGTTAGTTTATGACCCATGAACAGGAATAGTCCCCCTTTTAAGATCTGATAGAATACCCCGTTTGGCCAAGGGATATTTATCACTGGGGCAAAGCAATTCTTGCTTTAATAGTATGCCATCAAATGAAATGCCTGGAAAGAATGGCAGAATAAACAATTGCACCAAGGAAAGAAAAGGATAGAAATTAAGGCCAATCTGTGTTTTGTAGGCAGCCTCTGCAAAGGGATCTTCAAGGAAGCCTGAAGAAAAGATGGAAAAGTTCTCCTTCATTGCATGTCCATATGCTTAGTATTTTTTTTAAAAAGGCCCAAAAGGAACTTCTGGATACAATTGACAGTGGAGAATTCACTTAAAGTTTATGGTATTGTGATAATGATAACAGAGATAAGTCAAGTTCAAAAATATCCTGTGCTCCAACCCCTTGAATACAATCTGGGAGAGAAAGATTAAGGCACAGATTTTGTACATGCTGGATTGTCCATCCCTCTCCTGGGTGAAATTTGTTGTGTAAATTAAATGCACAGACAGCATTCATAAGGACTGTTTCAGAATATGAATTTAAGAAAGGGTTCAAAAGTAGAAATGATAAAAGAAAGGTATAGGTATGGAAAAATATATTTTAGTATGGAAAATTAGAAGGTAAAAGAAATGTTTCTGGATAAGAAAGTATTCTGTCTGGTAAAGTAATATTCTTGTGCTGAAGTCTAAAATGAAAGAGGAAAAAACTAAGAATGTAAAGAAGTTTTGAATGTTTAAGTCAGTCACAGAAGCTTTGTGGAATGTAAATCTCAAAAAGTTTGTGTTTGTGGTTAAATTGGCTATCATTAGCACAGTCAGTTAAAGTTACTTGAACTTTAATGCACTGATATGAAACAAAGTTTGAAACCTTGATCTACTCTTATCTATCAAGATGACTTTCTTGTATTTGTTAGGTTTTATTACTTGGGGAAACTAAGTCTTAAAGGAATTAGGACTTGTAACTGTTTTAAAGTCTTAAATGAATGATTACTTTGTAACTGCTTAAACAAACAATGGTTATTTAGGTTATAACAATATAGTTGACATTCTAAATATATGCATCTGAGAACTGTATCTGTCTAAGCCTTGTCTAAGTGTTATATGAAAGTTTATATAAGTTTACTGGAAAGTTAACCAATAAGTGCTTGCAGGGGACACGGTCGGTCCCGAACCAGTGGGCCAAAGAGGCACCCCCACATTCACCTAGCAGTGGAAGTCAGGAAGAGTTGGAGCCGACTGGCTGCCTGTTCCCACCCAGGGAACAATCAGACATGCCAGGGAGTCCAGTCAAAGCAAGTACTTGTTCAATTGTGGAACAAGCTTTTCAACTTACAGGGCCGTTGGGCCAATCAGAGACAATGCACATAGCCAGCAGCTGTCCATGTGACAAGGCACACAAGCTCCCTGAATTCTGTCCATGAGCTGATCACGTTCGCGGAACCAACAGTAAGCCAATCACATAGTCCCTCCTTCCTCTGTGCCCTTCCCGTTTATACACTTTTCACAATGGCTAGTCGCCATCTTAAGGGCATAGTATGGAGCTAGCTCCCCACAAGTGCTCTTTATATATTGTATCTAAAGGGCGACAAGGGCCCTTTAGATACAATACAAGGGCCACACTGTCATTTGGAGACCTGTCTTATATCTTTTTGCTTTGACTAAGTCAATTTCTGCTCAATAACACTGTTTCCTAAATGTATAAGAGATTTAAGTCTATCTTTTGATTTTTTGTTAACCTATGTACATTTGTGATTATTGTTACTATACACTCTGGATTCTAAATTGTACTTGGAAAGTTAAACTTAGTTAAATGTAAAGTTTAGGAGAACACTTTGCCAAGTTGGTGATCTCCAAACTAAAATTATCTATAGCAAAAGTCTCAAGTTTGTATAGAAATAACAAATATGGTTGGTATTTATTCATGTCGTTTGGTGTTTTATAGCTAGATAAAGTAACCTGTTGTCAATAAGTTATATGTATAATTTTGTGTTACTCTTCATGCTGGAATTGGAATTTAAATGCATTTTTGGACCATAATGAGAGCCTGATCTGTTTAAAGGTGACATTATAAAACGTGAAAATATTCTGCCACTTTTTCCACAAAAAGAAACTTAAAAACTCTCTTAGCCTTTCTTTGATTCATATTTCAACTGTAATGTTGTGTTATTTGTGAAAAGCCTGCCTTGGCTGAGATAAGGCTCTGCCTCCCACCTTACTCCATGTTAGAATGACTCCAAAATAGGCTAGATTTTAGCTCATTTAAAGTTGTGTTCAAAAGCTTGATTTTTGTTGTAAAGATTACTGTGATCTCCCAGGCCTGGTGGCACACGCCAGTAATCCCAGTGGCTAGGGAGACAGAGGAAGGAGGATCATGAGTTCAAAACCTGCCTCAGCAAAAGTGAGATGCTAAGCAACTCAGTGACATCCTGTCTCTAAATAAAAACAAAATGGGGCTGGGGATATGGCTTAGTGGTCAAGTGTACTTTAGTTCAATCACTGGCACCTCCCCTCCCCCAGTGAAGGCAGGAAAGAGCCACAGCTTTTCAAAATGGAAATTATTAAAGTGGGTGATTCACTTAAACACAATCATATTAATAATTACATTAGATATAAATGGACTAAACACTCCTCAATGGGGAAAGTCTTTTTAAAAAATGTTGCTGGAGCGACTGGGTATTTGTGTGGAGAAAATGAATTTCAAGCTCCTTTTCAACCAGAATAAAAATTTAATTTCAGATGGATAATAGACCTAAAGGTAAAAACTAAAATCATGGCACTTCTAGGAGAAAATATAGGAGAAGATCTTCCAGACCTTAGAGTAGGTAAAGATTTCTAGGCTGGGCACATAAAGAATGAAGCATAAAAGAAAAAAGTTGTAGAGATGTACAGTGACACAAACATCTTTGAAAACTGTTTGATATTTGATAATACAGTTAAATACACATTTATCCACAGCCCTCAAATTCCATTCCTAGGTATTTTCACAAGGGACATAATAACATAAGTCCATAAGACAACTGTAACAAAGACTTTTATAGCAATCTCATTCATAATACCCCATATTGGAAACTGTCCAAATGAATTAATGAAGTGCTTACTCATAAAATGACATAATAGTCAACAATTTTTTAAAAAAACTTCTGATGTACAAAACAAATAAATTATGTTAGATCAGAAAAGAAAGACTTAAAATAATACATAGTGAGTGAATACATTGACATAAAATCTAAAAGAGGCAAAACTAGTGGTTGCTTTGCAGTGGGGTGAAGTTGAATTAGAGATTGATTGGAAAGCAGCACTTGGAAATTTTCTGGGGTAATGGAAATGTTCTGGCAGCCAGGAAGCAGAGAGAGAGAGAGCTACCATAATTTTAAAATATCATTTGTAATAGCATCAAAAATTTCAAATACTTAAGAATAATTCAAAAAGTGTGCAAGACAGTTATATTGAAAACTTACGAATATTGCTGAAAGATATTAAAGAAGACGTGAATAAATAGATGATAATCATAAATTGGAAGACTCAATATTTTAAAAAATCCTTTCCTCAGTTTTTACCTTTAATGCAATCCCAATCAAAAGCCTAGAAGACTATTTTGTAGAAATGTAAAAGCTAATTGCAAACTTTACACTAACTTTTAACATTCAAGTCAACTTTGCAAAAAGGAACAAAGTTAGAGGACCTATATTACTGACTTCAAGATTCACTAGAAATTGAACACATTCCCTCTAAAAATGGGAACAAGACAGGAATGCCCTCTTTCACCACTGCTATTCAACATAGTTCTTGAAACACTAGTCAGAGTAATTAGACAGATGAAAGAAATTAAAGGGATATGAATAGAAAAAGAAGAACTCAAACTATCACTATTTGCTGACTACATGATTCTATACTTAGAGGATCCAAAAAAATCCACCAGAAAACTTCTAGAAGTAATAAATAAATTCAGCAAAGTAGCAGGATATAAAATCAATACTCATAAATTAATTGCATTTCTATACATCAGTGATGAAACCTCTGAAAGAGAAATCAGGAAAACTACCCCATTCACAATAGCCTTAAAAAGATTGGGAATCAATTTAACAAAAGAGGTGAAAAACCTCTACAATGAAAACTACAAGGACACTAAAGAAAGAAACTGAAGAAAACCTTAGAAGATGAAAAGATCTCCCATGCTCTTGGATAGGCAGAATCAATATTGTCAAAATGGCCATACTACCCAAAGCACCATACAGATTCAATTCAATTCCAATTAAAAGTCCAACATCATTCCTTATACAAATAGAAAAAATAACCACAAAATTCATTTGGAAGAATAAGAGACCTAGAACAGCCAAAGCAATCCTGAGCAAGAAGAGGAAAGCAAGAGGCATCACAATATCATCACTCACGGGAATATCAGACCTGAAACTATACTACAAAGCTATAGTAACAAAAACGGCAGGGTACTGGCACCAAAATAGACATGTAGACCAATGGTACAGAAGAGAAGACACAGAGACAAACCCACTTTAATACAGTTATTTTATACTAGACAAAGGTGTCAAACACGTACATTGGAAGAAAGATAGCCTCTTCAATAAATGGTGCTGGGAAAACTGGAAATCCATATACAGCAAAATGAAACTAAACCTCTATCTCTCACCATGCACAAAATTCAACTCAAAGTGGATCCAGGACCTGGGAATTAGACCAGAGACCCTGCACCTAATAGAAGAAAAAGTAGGCCCAAATCTTCATCATGTTGGAGTAGGACATTGTTTCCTTAACAAGACTCCTATAGCGCAAGAATTAAAATCAAGGATCAATAAATGGGATGGATTCAAACTGAAAAGCTTCTTCTCAGCAAAAGAAACAATCAATGAAGTGAACAGAGAGCCGACATTCTGGGAACAAATTTTTGCCACATGCACATCAGATAGAGCACTAATCTCCAGGATATATGAAGAATTCAAAAAACTTAACACCAAAAAAACAAACAACCCAATCAATAAATCGGCTAAGAAACTCAACAGAAACTTCACAGAAGAACATATACAATCCATCAATAAACATATGAAAAACATCTCTAGCCATTAGAGAAATGCAAATCAAAGCTAAGATTTCATCTCACACCAGTCAGAATGGCAATTATCAAGAATACAAACAACAATAAGTGTTGGCAAGGTTGTGGGGGAAAAGGCACGCTCATACATTGCTGGTGGAACTGCAAATTGGTACAACCAATCTGGAAAGCAGTATGGAGATTCCTTAGAAAACTTGGAATGGAACTACCGGCTATCCCACTCCTAGGTTTATACCCAAAGGACTTAAAAACAGCATACTACAGTGATGCAGCCACTTCAATGTTTATAGCAGCTCAATTCACAATAGCTCAACTGTGGAACCAATATAGATGCACTTCAATAGACGGATGGATAAAGAAACTGTGGTGTATATACACAATGGAATATTACTCAGCATTAAAAGAGAATAAAATTATGGCATTTGCAGGTAAATGGACGGAGTTGGAGAATATGATGCTAAGTGAAGTAAGCCAATCCCAAAAACCAAATGCCGAATGTTGTCTCTGGTAAGTAAATGCTGATCCATAATGTGGGAGGGGGCATGGAAAGAATGGAGAAATTTTGATCAAAGGGGAGGAAGAGGGTGAGGGGGTGTGGGGGCAGAAAAGATGGTGGAATGAGATGGACATCATTGCCCTAGCTTCATGTATGACTGCATATATGGTGTGATACTACATCATATACAATCAGAGAAATGAAAAGTTGTGCTCCACTCATGTACAATGAATCGAAATGCATTCTCCTACCATGTATACCTAAGTAGAATAAATAAATTTTTAAAAAATAAATTAAGAAAAGGATACTCAAGGTACACCATGTTTGAGTGAAAACCACAATACTGAAGATGACAATAAGTATTTTTGCTAGAGTACAATTTCTATTTTAATAAAATTCTTATTTTATTTCAGTTAAAAAAATAGATTTACTAGAAAGCCAAAGTGATCAAGACAATATTGTACTGATATAAAGATAGACTTAAAGAGTTATGGAACAGAATTAGAAAATTCAGGAAAAAATTAATGTATGTATAGCCCATTTAGTTTTTTCCTTATGTTCCTCTGCTTAGAAAGCACTACCTGCTTCCAACTTCTGTCTTCCTGACTGCGGGTGGCTTTTTCAGACTCTGGTTCTAGGAGCAGCAGCAAAGTCTTCTGAGATCTTCATGTCCTTCACTTTATTTCTAATCATTTTTTAGAACTAAGTGGTGATCTCCTGACATTTCCCAATTGCTGGGTACCTACGGCCTGCTGTCTCCTTTATGTTTACCACTTCAGTGAAGCCTCACCAAAGTACTACAATGTGGACACTCTACCACCTCCTTGCCACTTCTAAATGAGGCTCAGAGAGAAGAATAACTTCACTAGCAAGAGGTAGAGCTAGGAATGGAACTCAGAGCTGAAAAACTCCAAAGCTGATGCAAATATTCCTCTCAGAGCTAGTTTCCAAGTTCAAACCATTTATCTCTCAACTCCTGAACCTGTTTACCAAAGGACTCCAGCTTCTACACTTTCCTTTAGGATTGGGAATTCACTGTTTCCCGAAGCAGCCAGCTCTATCTCTACTTTTCTCTGATCCTTTGCTAAAATCTCTCTCCCTGCCACTCTTTCTACTGTTCTTTGTTCTGCCTTCCAGGTCTTTCTAGTTAGGACTGCTTTCTTTACCCTGGGGACTCTTCTACTCCAAGCCTCAGCACTTCTAAATAATCATTTCACTTTTAGAATAATCATTTTACTTTCCTTCTTTACAGATGAGGAAATGGAAATCTAGAAAAAACAAAACATGTTCCTGGTAAAGGAAACAGCCTGGCCAATGGCAGGTAGGCTGGGCAAGAGTCTAGGTAACTGAGAAACAATGAGCAAGATGGAGAAGGCTGGTACACTAGTTATGGGGCATAAGTTAGGGAGCCCTGGGTTTGGAAAACATAAGTCTCCTTAAGATTCTGGGTCTTCCATCAAGACTTTGCAATTCTAGATGAAGAGACAGCCCTGCCCTTTATCCTTCTGGTCCATACCTGGCCCACCTGGTTGGGAGGCCACACTAGGGTTGGCATCTGTGGGAACGGGAGGGAAGGGCAAAGTCTTTTTGACTTGGGCCACATTGTGCTAACACGGCAACTGTATTAACCATGTAGTCAGTGGTTGAGACAATTCTCAGAAGTGGTTGTTTCTAGAAAATGAGGTTGTTGAGCAAAAATAATAATTGCCCACTCTACCTGCTTTCAATGTAAGGCTGAGAAATATAAAATTGTATTTCTATATATAAACATCTCTTATTTTTTTCCACTTTTTTATTGGTGCATTGTAGATGTACATATTGATGGGATTTGTTATTACATTTTCATACATGCACACTAAAATGCTCTTTTAAAATATGCTTTGTTTATAAGTTAAGGTTCACTAAGGTAGAAAAACAGTGTGCGAAAAATTTAAAGGCACACATATGAAAGGTCCAGTCGTGGAAGTGAAGTAGTTATTCTCATCCTACTATTCATTGAGCTATAAGACAGCATTGATTTTCACTCAAACTTTGAATGCCTAATTAACCTCTATTTACAGTTTTTAAACTATTCTTGTTTTGAAACCTTGAAAAACTTCACTTTGAATAAATTGATTACGGCAGCTTGGAGGAAGTAAAGCGTTTCAGAAAGACCTGCATCTGTAGCCTTAGTCATTCCATTGTGAATTGCCCATAGACCCTCTCCAGCGTCTCATTTATGAAGAAGGCTGAGTGAACGCTGTTACTATCTGGCCTGAACCTTTCCCTGATGGTGTTCAGTGAGTAAGCTGTGAAAGGCAAGCAAATGGTCCCTGGCCTCTCCTCTTGAGCCAAACGAGAAGACCTGGCTTGATTACTAAGTGATGAGTCCTCGATTCTAGTCTTGAAAGAAGGATTTCAGCCAGGAGATAGAGAATAAGCATATAGGGTTTATTTAGTCCAGGGAAAGTACACTCCAGAGAACACAGAGGATGCTCTACCAAGAGAAGAGGTAGACTGGGGGTCTACAACCTGGTGGGTCTGTAACCTTCCCTCCTGGTGTATTGTGTACTGGGGGCAGTTACTATGGTTCCCTTCTGTGGTTTAGTGTGCAAGTGCTGATTTCACCACACTGGAAAATTTCTCAGTACCTAAGCAAAATGCAAACGTGCAGCAGTCAAAACGACAATGTGAATGGTATTACAATGAACCTAGGGTTACCCAGAGAACTGTGTCTTGGTGCTCTGGGAAGGACTCATAGTTAGAAAGTTCTTTTGGGGTTCCCACCCATGGATACCATACCGGGGATTGAACCCAGGAGTGCTGTACCACTCAGCTACATCTCCAGCCTTTTTAATTTGTTTTTCTCTGAGACAGGGTCTTACCAAGTTGCTCGAGTTGGCTTTGGACTTTTGATCCTCCTGCCTCACCCTCTCCGGTAACCGAGATCACAGGAGTAAATCACTGTGCCTGGTCAGTTATTTTTAGTTTTAAGAAGGAAGTACCTGGCTGTGGAAGAGGCAGTTTATGGGCATGTTCTCCACCTTGAGGTGGAGTGATCTTTCTTCACTGGAGATGGAGTGAACCCTATTCTCCCTCTCCCAACCCTGTCCCACTGCTTGTGTCTGCCTATCTTCCTGCTCTAACTGCTCCCCACTGTGATGGTTTCATTGGTGAGAGCTGAGCAGACTCTTCAGGGCTACAGCTTACAACCCATGATTTGTGCTTATTTCACCCTGTTCTCAGTGGATGTAACTGTAGACCTTGCTGCCTAAAATGGAAGGCAATCACTTGTGGAGGAGTGACAGGAGCCATTTCTGATTTTTTCCATTTCCAGTTCATGGGGCTAGGGGTGCTGCTCACTAGGGCTAGACTCCATACTCCTACAGTATCTATGCAGACCTTTAGAGATTGCAGATCAAAAATCAGTTGCTTTTTCTCTGCCACACAGGAAATTGGGTTTGATTTCTCTCTTATCACATCAGCCTACTCACTACTACTGGAACAGTCTCCCTGGGAAGAGAAACTATTCCTTATGTCCCTATCATAAGGACACGCTCCACTGTGAGTAACAGACTGTTCGCTGGCCCAGGTGGTACACACCTGTAATCCTAGCAATTCAGGGGGAGGCTGAGGCAGGAGGATCATAAATTCAAGGCTGGCCTCAACAATTTACAGTTTGTCTCAAGATTAAAAATTTAAAAAGGGCTGAGAATGTGGCTCAGAGATAGAACCTTTGTAGGTTCAATGCTCAGTACCAAAGTGTGAGGAAAGAAACAAAAAACAAGCAAGCAAACAGATCACTGGGCTTACCAGAATGATTGCTTTTCATACTCAGAGTCTAGAAGTGTGTGGGCTCAAGTTTGTTTTGGTGGCTTAACACTGTCAGAAAGGACTAGACTCACCTCAGCTCTCCTATAGAATCCATAAGGTTTTTGAAGGTGTTGGAATACAGACATCACATCTGGCCAAAGGCAAAGTCTTTCTCGTCTTTTTTATTAGGGAGGAGCACCCCAGAAGCTTACCAGCAGACATCCTTGGGGTCTCACTAGCTGGGCACTGTTCCCATGTCTAACTACTGTGGAAGGCAGCTCACTGACAACACAGCATGCTGGGCTGTGGCTTAGTGGCAAGCCCAGCCTGACTCTTCCCAGCCCCAAACTCTCCATGACTTTCTCTGACCTTGCTTTTTACCTTTACCTAAATATGTCCAAACATTTATGTTGTAAAAATAATTTATCTTCATTGTTGAGAATGAAGCAATAAAATATACTTTACAAATAGAAAAAGCCTTCAAAAGGTGATTCCTGTTAACATTTTGGTAGGTTTCATCTTGCCTGTTTCTGTACAGGTTCTGCATATGTAGCAAGACAAGTGACATTTAGAATGTCCCAGCAGCTTCTCCAGCCTTTTAAGAGAATGGCAACATTTACCTCTAGACAAGTAACTTTTTATCTGGGAAATGTCTTGAATAGGCTTCTTTCAGAGAGAAAGTAAGTACCATTCACCTCCACCCTGCCTCTCACTGGTATGAAAAGCAAGAGTGAAACAGAAAGAGGGTTCAATTGAGGCATTTTGGAATTTCTTTATGGGCAACTCATAACAGAGGTAGGATGTACAAGGAGAAAGAAGTGTCAGATGGGAGGAAACAGGAACAAAACTTGGCTCCAGGAACAAAACACTTCCTTGATGAGAAGTATTTTCATTATCTATGCGTATCAAACCACCCCCAAAATGGAAGCATAAAGCAAATAATTTCTTAAAATTTTCTGATTTTTAAGAAATCACAATTTCTTCTCTCCAATTGGCAGGTCCTCAATTGGAGACTCACGTAAACTTGTCTGGAGTTGTCTGAAGACTCCAGCATGAGTTCTTCACTCCACATCTGGTGCATCAGCTGCCTCAGCGGGAGCACTGGGGAGCTGGCTGGGCATCCCTCACTCATGGCCTCTCCATGTGGTTGACCTGGGCTTCCTTGCAGCACAGCGTCTCAGGGAAGTTAGACTTCTTTTGGAAACATGCACTCCCAGAGGAGGAGCTATAAACTGCAAGCTTCTTTTGTTACACAGCGTCTTTTGTCTGAAAGTTTCAGTTGATTACAAGGGGATTGCTCTGAGTCAGCATGGGAGGGATCTATATAAAGAAGCACATCACTGTAGATTTTACCTTTTAAGACCATTACCACAAGAAATAACTGGCAAGTTCCTAGGAGCAGCCATGTCAACTCTTGACTTTGGAGATCTTGAATTTCCCAGGTAGTAATTTTCCTTTATGACTTTCAAACTATGTAAAATGCTAAAATTCACATCAATCTTGTATTAGTGAGGCTTTGGGAGAGAAATTAAAGAAACTGGAGTGAAGTTTTAAAAAAACCAAACTCATCTGTATTAAAGACTCTGCAGCCTGGTTGACCAAGGCTGAATGGAAAATCCTGACAATGGAGAGATGGAATACTGTAGGTCAAGGGCCAAAATTATCTTTGGCTATCCTAGTCCCTTTAATGAAAGTCTTTTGCTTTCAACCTCTGTATCTGACTTAACATCCTCCTATTAGGTAAAACTCTCAGAATGTCTTACTAAGCTTAGCAGACCTGTAGCCTCCACCAACCCTAAAGTTAAAAATGCTGTAATATCTAAAATCTACAGAAAAGATTTCTCCTCTTTGCTGTAGCCTACCTACCTAAGGCCCCAACCAATGTGTTTGGTAATGGTACTTTTGTTCTGTGTCTG
Organism: Xerus rutilus; assembly: GCA_028644305.1. Taxonomy (NCBI): domain Eukaryota; kingdom Metazoa; phylum Chordata; class Mammalia; order Rodentia; family Sciuridae; genus Xerus; species Xerus rutilus. The sequence goes on from CM053409.1 coordinate 27,039,618, forward strand.
TAAAAGTTCACCTTTTCCATGGCCAGACATACCATTCAGGTAAGTTGAATCCATGTTCCTGGGCATTGATCACTCATATTTGTCTCACAATAAACTATTTATTTCCTTTAGAGCTATTTGATATCAACAACGCATCATCTAAGAAAAGTATGGGAAGAAGTGACAGAGCCACAGGCTATACGGGCACCAGCTGGGAAAGGGTGATGGTAGAGAGGCAGGCTGTGGCATGGACTGACAAGGATCATAAGCCACTTCCCTACCCTCTTATCTTCACAGCATGGCTTGTGGACTTCCTACAGTGTAGTACATGGGGCTAAAAACTTCTATTTGGATATTGATGAGAGAGAGGGATCAAGGATTTGGTTATATATAAGGGCACACAGAGCTCCAACCACATTACACATTTACCTCTTTTTATTTTAAATAAACTTGGGCTCATAACAAAAAACCTATAACTTAATACATACCAGGATTTGTCATCTATTTTGATGGACTCCAAAATTAACCACACATGGGAAAATCTGAGCAAGGGAGTGTGATGGAATACCAATGACAGTTGGTCTTTGGCTCACAAAAGATCCAGTTGGTTTAATGTAAAGCATATGAGGTCCTAGTGGATTATAGAATACATGAGCCCCAAAGATGGCAAGATGGGCTTGCCACATTTTCCATATTCAGCTTCCTATCCTTTTATTTCCATCCTGCAGTAACTGCCCACCAGACAGAAGCTGCATCCCCACCTCATGCTCAGAAGTATTTTTGATATAAATAGTTCAGCTCTGCCTGTTCTGCATCTGAGGAGTTGATGGAAACACAATAATAATGCAAGACCATTTAGGGTAGAACTAAGGAAAGATTAAGGAGGGTAAAAACAGAGCTCTGAGAGAAGGGCAAACCCCCAAAGCATCAATTCCAAGTGAGCCAGAAAACTTCTACTTGAGCCAGCTCAAACTGTGTTAATTTTCCATTGCTCTGACAAAATACCTGAGATGATAATTAACTTAAAAGGAGGAAAGGTTTATTTTAGCTGACAGTTTCAGTTCATGGTCTCTTGGCTCCATTGCTTTTGAGTGTATGGCAAGGCAGCATATCACAGCAGAAATATGGGGCAAGAGAAGCACTGTTCACCTCATGATGGCCAGGAAGCAGAGAGGGGTAAGGACCAGCGTCTCCATATCGCCTTCAAGGGCATGCTCCCAATGACCTAACTTCTTTCCATAAGGTCCTGCCTTCTAAAGGTTCCACCTCCCAACAGTACCACAGGCTGGTGATCAAGACTTTAGCATATGGGTGTTTCAGGAACATTTAAGATCCAAATCCTAACAGAACCACAGGCCCGAGTCCCCTCTCCTTTTCACACACTAGGTATAGATTACAATGATGCACTCGATTCATCCCCCATGACCTACAGTTACTTCTCATGAGAGGAATATACTTTTCCATCCCTGTCACTGGGCTTACAATTGAATTTGTTTTGGCCAGTGGATGTATATGCCACTGTATTTCACCGGCTGCTTTTTTCCTTCCCTCAACAAGAATGGTGTATTCCAGACAGGGGCTGCCCTTCAGCCTGCAGCCAAGAATGAGAAGACACAGGGAGCAGGGCGTCAATCAACCATGCACAACCAGTGGCAGGTAATGTGGGTTTAATGAAAACATGGTGGTCCTCACCTCTGAGACCTACAAGTTCCTGCAGCATAATCTAACAAAAGCTAACTAATGTGCTGGGGGTCTCAGACTCAATGCTCACAGACACAGAAAATGAGTGAAGCATAGTGTAAGACCATGGGATGGATGGCTGGACTGTGGTAGCTGGGATGGAAGCACAGCATAAGGGTACACTGCAGTATTCAACTTAGTTCTATAAGTTCAAATTTAAAAAGCTGTTGGTTTGGTTAGCCACCACAGGGCTAATATATACTACCTGAAAGTTTAAGAAACATACAGGTAAAAATGAAAAATACAATGACCCAACTGTTTTTCATAACTATTTTAGAGATCTTCTAGGAGTCTTTAGTTTAGAAGAAACAATCCTCTAAACTTTGGGTCCTCTCCACCAGGGTATTTTCTTAGAATGAAAATAAATTATTTCTTATTTAAAAGTTCTAAAAATCCTGAGTTAGCTTCTGAAGCATCAGTATAGTCTGTGATACTGATCAAATCTAATCATTAGTCTTAAAGTGATTTCTACACAGATGGGGATTAGCAAGGGCACAGACTGATTCCATGGAACATTTCATTTAATTGATTTTTATGGTAACTGCATCAGGTCTGATCCCAGGGAAAAAGAAATAGCCTTGCTATAGAGAACCACACATTATAGCAGCTTTAATTTAGGTTAGATTTTTTCATATAGGTGAATTATAAATATCTGAGTATTACAAGAGCTGACTACATACCTTCAAGCTTTTATTTCCTGCCAAAGGATTTGATATTTTGCTCTCTTATAATTAAGAAGGATTACTTATCTCAAATCAACTCTAATAGAAAATTGTATAATCCCAGGAATTTGGGGGCAAAAACTCCTTCTTGACCTACTAGCAGCATTTCCAAAAAAGGATACATCACTGCTTCTACAAAAGCACCTATAAATCAGACGACTTCAGACTATGTATGAGGCCCTTTATCTTAATTACAAACAATAACAGTAGCAGCTTTTTTCCCCCTCTTTATTCACAAATTGATTGTTAATGAGAAAACACAGATGGTAAGATTAACATTGCAACTTGGATCTTCAGTCTTGTTTTCCAGCTCAAATACTGATAAATGACACTCTTCTAATAACATTCTGTCCATCATATCCTCTCCCTTCTTTTGTGCCTTCAGAGTCCTTTCTAAATGGAAATAGACTGCCTGGCATCCTATATAATTCCTAAGTTCCAGGGGAGAAATGAAACAGATGAAGTGATATCTAAAAACACTGGGAACTATACTTTTAAAAACAAGACAGTAACTCAGATTTTCTTGCTTTAATTATTCTTTACATTACCACAGTAAAATATAAAATGAAGTCCAAGAGATATTCAATAAATGACCTATGACTTCACATTATTGGAGCTATCAATAATAAACTGATCAATGAAGTAACTAGAACAAAGCGCAAATATAAAAACTAATTCACTATTCCATTATACAGGATTGAAACCACCATAACATTTAAACACCCAGAAAGTTCGAAGTAACATTAAATAATAACTGGTAACTCCAAAATACTGCAACATCTTTAAGTGCCTTCTGAATAACCAAAAACAGATATAATTTTGTTCAATATAACGTCAGTGAAGTTTTTTTCACACAGAACTATATATTTTTTAAAAAACTGGTAATCCACATAAGATACACACTAAACCCTTAAGTGACTAGACTGTTCAATAAATAGAACTCCACATTGCTTTGTTGTTATGGACTAATGAGCTTATAATTCAGGAAACTCTTTTAAGAAATTCTAGTCTATAGAACGACATGTTCAATGTTTGGCCCTATTAATTTTACAGGTAAAAACCTGATTCCTTTATAAGATGTTTAAGTCCTCAGAATATCACTTTTAAAGGACTTGACTTGAATTTTGTCAAAATAAATCACTAGTAATGTATGGCCTTCCAGTCTTCAGACCATGGGTTCTCCATGACTTCAGTTCAGTGTGAGCCAGCACACTGACTTTTCCATGAGTTTTCCATAGCACCAACTTTAAGACTTTCCACAAAGTATCCTACCCTTCTCTAGATTTTTGGTAGAGTGTAAAGTTAATAATGGCATGTGGTATTCCTTAGCATAACCTGCCAAAACGTGATGATTTCCTTGGAAGAAAAGCCATGGGCTGCAATCACACGTCTGAGTTGACAGACATCCAAATGGATTCTATATAAAAAGAAAAGGTTTGTGTCTTCTGGAATATGAATGTCCACTTTTAACAAATTCAAACAGATCCCGACATAAACATCTTCAAACTTGATGGGTTTTACATGACCCATCATTTCATAGATCCTTGGCACCAAATCTCTGGACATGATATAACCCAACCCACTGCAGTAGGGAGGGAACACCTTGAAAGGATACTCCTGGTACGAAATATGGTTTTTCTGGTAAAATCCTCTATAGGAATAATTATCAATTAGAGGATAACCTGTGAAAAACTTCTCTGAGTAGTTTAAATTTAAAAGATACTTCACTAAGTTGCCAGTATTGATGAAAACATCAGTGTCTGTCTTCATGATGTACTTGGCATTGGGGCAAAACTCAGTTACCCACCTGAATGCCATAATGGTTTTCAAGGTCAGGTTATTATATGTGTCTAAAAAATCTTGTCGTATTATGTCACCATAAAGAAGGTGCTCATCTTCTAAAGACAATGCTAACATTTTGTCTTCTCTTTCAGCTTGCTGGCCTAGTAAAAAAAATGTAAGAACCTCATATCCCCACCAAGACTTTTTTTCACCCCAAGTGACCCTAATGGCCTGCCGGGCTTTCACATCTGAGGGGTGCGAGGTCACTAGGATGACCAGAAATGGGTTTTGGTGAGAGCAGTTTGAATGCTCTCGAAGTGTAAAGCGAAAGTCTTGTCTGTAAATTGGCTCATACTCATAGAAGTACATCCAGTTCACACGCTCTATCACGTTGTAGTGGGGAAGGCTGAGGTACCACATCACAAGGAAACTCAGGAGCGACAGCAGCAGAAGGCTCCATTTGAGGGATCTCAGTGACATCCTACTGGGAAGAGCAGTTAAGAGAGTCAGGGCCATCCACAGCAGCTGGGAAGTACGTAAGGCACGGGTTCTGCAAGATTTATCAAAAGTTGGGTTAGCACTCCACCATTCAAAACATATTTTCAATTGGTATCTGAGAACAAAGGCTGCAAGCAAATCCCCAAATCCTGACCTGAATGAATCTACTTAACTTCATTTAACTATAAGCAAATGGATACCAACAACCAAAGTGTATTTTAGCTTTTACATTAAGGCCAAGGTTAAAACATATCTTTTAATTATTTTGAAATGAATATTCCTTATTCTGTACAAATGACTGTCTTTTATGAACTATGATTTCATATTTAGCATAACTGGCCTGGAAGGACAGAAAGAGATGAGTAATGATGAATTTAAAAATTAATCTACAATAAAAACAAACAAAATTGTGTTCCTTCTTTTTATGCCACTATGGAAAAGAAAATGAAGTAAAGGATTTAAAGCAAGGATGTATTACTAGCAACATGTTTAAAATAAACCAAGAGTCTTTCTCAGCTGCGTGATTGGATTCTACCAAATTGGAGTATGAAAAAACCTATGGCAACATTTATTTATCTATTTATCTATTTATTTATTTATTTAATTTGGGTTCTTTTGGCAATAATTATTTATGGTGGCCACCGACCTGAGGGATCAGATAAAGGAGGAGATGTCACCTGGAAGGTGAGTCCTTCAAACACAAATAGGATAATTTTCTCTTGATTTTTTTTTAACTCTATGAAACAGCTTTTACTTGTCCAAAATACCACCCCAATTCCCCTTTTACCCCACTGCCTAAACTCAAAGCTCAGTCTAGAAGCCAAGTGTATAATTAAAAGTCTATCTTCATGCCTCCACTCTCCCCTCTTGATTGCATCTCACTTTCCTGTGCCTTTTGCATGTTGGGAAATGGTCTGGGTGTCACTGCTGCTCATGCTTAGAAACTGCTGAAAGGCTGCAATGAAGCATCCAGGAAAAAAAAGTCTGTCTCTGGTATTGAGTTTTCCCATTTCCCCTTTCAATCTATTCAAAAATCACACACCAGATCAGAATCATGCAAAGGAACACTTTTAGAACACTTGCTTTTACCAAAACTGCCAGTTGAGACAAGGAAACAGAACTACGTGACCTAGCACCCTCAGACTGGAGATGACAGGCTTTAGCTCTGCTCCAGACACCACAGGGCTTTTGTGTGCCTAAGGACAGTCCAAGGTCAAGAGTGCCTAAGTGTTCCCTGGACATGGTCTAAATCAACAGATTGCACCAGGCACTAATGAGACCAAAGGAACTGGAAGAGAGGAAGAAAAGAAAATCCCAAGACAATGGTTCAATATGGCAGGAGAGCGCAGTAAAGACTGCTTTATATCAAATGCTAAGGAATTTCAGAGTAAGGGGCAGATAGATAACATGAGGAGAAGGCTAAGGAGGCTTCTCAAAGATATCCCTTCACCAACAATTATCTGGGCAATAGCTCCTGGGAATTCATAATTTGGTGTAGAGGATGAACATTAATGTCAAACGTTCTACCTTGGAATGACCTTAGGGTGTCTGAACACACAGCTCTTCTGCCTCTTCATACACATGAGGATGACCAGATCTTGAGACTCATTGCCTTCTCCATGTGGCCATACTCACTTGCCCTGATTATTTCTGGACACAATAATCTCTTCTATTTCTATTGCTTTGTACATCTGAAGTCACACAATGTAATGGAATGTTTCAGCAAACTGTCCCCAGTTTGGGTTGCATGAATATACGTCTTCCCTTCTCACTTACATTCTATTTTCTTTCTTGGCAAAAATAATTTTTCTCAAGAGTCAAAGCACAAGGCAGAAGAAGGCCCACAGAAGGAGTGTAATGGACACTGACATACTATTTGCATTTGAACAAGAATACTATTGTATGTCTGTCCATCCAACTCCCATCCTCCTCTAATCCCTTAATAGCCATAAACAGTCCCTGAAACATGAAATAGGATAGTTTTAGAATGGAAAATTTAGATGTAATTAACACTATGTTTACATGTTTTTTCCTCACTTGGCTACTGGTCACTGAATAACCCTTAGAGGGTTACATTTACATTTCAGCCACTGACAACTTGTAGATTTATTACAATAGTTGTCAGATGCCAGTCTTACGTCATAGTCTAATAAATCAGCATACTACAACAAACTTCATACAAACAAAAGTGTTCTAAAGTGCATCATTTTATCATTGCACATGGGCAATGGAGGCCCTGCTACTCTTCAATAACGGGAAGAACTTAATCAACAAGTCTTAATATAAAAAGTTATTTTTATGCATTCTATAATCTACAGTTTATAAATGTGAAAATGTGACAGTGGTTATGATGTTCACTGTGTATGGGCCAAAGAAGAAAATAAAACAGCAGAAAAAAAGGAGAAACTATCCAACCAGTTTCTTCTTCACGAAGGTACTCATCTTCTAATGACAATGCTAAATTTTGTCCTTCCCAGAACAGACTTTCAGTCACTGACAAGACAGGTGGCTTGGAAGGCAGAAAGACTAGAGTCCACATTCCAGCTCTGTCCTTTACAAGCAGGACAGTGAGGTTTGTTAAGATCCTCTCAAAGCCGGGCGCAGTGGCTCACGCTTGTAATCCCAGCACTTAGGGAGGCTGAGACAGGAGAATCGCGAGTTCAAAGCCAGCCTCAGCAACGGCGAGGCGCTAAGCAACTCAGTGAGACCCTGTCTCCACATAAAACACAAAATAGGGCTGGGGATGTGGCTCAGTGGTCGAGTGCCCCTGAGTTCAATCCCCAGTACCAAAAAAAAAAAAAAAAAAAGATCCTCTCAGCACCTTGGTTTCCTGTCCCTCTGCTGGAGCCATGGGCACTGTGCAAATGAATGATAATACATGCAAGGCCTCTGGGCTGTGTTAGGTGTTCATCAATAGAGACTTGCCATCAGCTGCTGTTACAGCCTTTGCATCTACACCATCCTGTGTTCTCTAAATTGATTTTTATTGTCAAAAGAGATTATCCTAAAGAAATAATCCTGAAAAATTTATATGACTTGAACAACAGTCAAGAATATTTAAAAGCCACAAATATATTTCTATTTCTTACCTTCTTATTTCTTCTGAGTGAAGGACCTTCAGTTTCACCCAGTGAACATTCAGCAGGAGAAGGTAGTTGTCCAAAATAATGCTTGAAATTTCTATAAGATATGTAATAAGCCAGCATTCACCTATGAATCAGGGGATTAAGAGTCAAAGAGGGCAAGGGAAAAGACTAGGCACTCCCCATTACTTTCTGAACTAAGAACATCTGTTGAAATAAAAACTTCTAAAAAAATACTGCTTATTCACAGAATTCATAGTCAATGGCATCACCATGGCAAAAGGACACATGGTGTTCAAAAACCCATACAGACTCAAGACTTAAATACACATCTAGAGGTTGGGATTTGCTCATGGATAGGCTGCACTGCACGAGGGCCTGGGTTTTATCCCTAGTACTGAGGAAAAAAAGTAAATAAATACCTGTATCTAAGTTCTCTCATCCCCTGATATCTTCTGTCACCCTACCACTGTCCCACTTCTTTGATAAAGAACCGAGGTCACTAAAAGAAGTACAAAGGCAGCTACTGTGAGACACTCCACTTGCGTTTGCTCTTTCTCTGTTCCATATTCAAATTCACAGAAGGCAGCCCTGATGTGCAAATGCCAAGTACCCCTCTGCAGCCCACTCCTGCCCCTTCAACCTCTCTCCACTGATGAAAACTCAAGAAAAGTTAATAAACAAGCAGCGAGGCACAATTAAGCCACAATTAAGTCTGCTCATTTTTCCCCCTTGCTGGTCAAGTTTAAAAAACCAGAGGAAGATATGAGAAATGGGGAGGCACCGACATACATCACTCCTTATACTAAAAAAAAACATACTCCACAGGCACTAAAGAGTCAAAGATGGGAGAAAAATAAACCCCTGGAAACATCAAAAGAAAATATGGAATTCTCACAGATTAAGAAAAAGAAAAAAACTAAGAGAGAAGAAATGGCCAATGGCAATTCTCAAAAGGAAAATACAAATGGTTACTAAAGTCAGAAAAGATGTTTGTGATAGTTTGGATATTGAATATGTCCCAAAGGCCCATGTGTTAAAGGCTTGGTCCTCAAACTTTAGTAGGTGGGACCTAGTGGAAGAAGTCAGGAGCATACCCTGAAAGGAGATACTGCAACCCCTGCCCTTCCTGTCTCTCTGATTGCTTTCTAGTTGCCATGAGGTAAACAGGCTGCCTCTGCCATTGCTCCTGCAATGATGTGCTGCCTCACCACCCGCTCAAAATCAACAGTCAAATGACCTTGGACCTTGGATTTAATGCCTACATGACTCAAAGTTCCACTGAATGGTAGTGAATTTAAGCTAGGACTTAGGATCCTGACTTTTACTTGTCCTAGTTTTCCCTCAAAACTGTGATCATGTATAATTCATGACATTTTTATTGTTGTTATTTTCCATTATTTCAACATAAGAATGATTTAAAAAACCCATTTAAAACACTGTAATATATACACATACACATACACACATACACATGAATAGGTCTAACAGTATATTTCCCCTCCAATAATCCTGTATGGTAGGTGAGATGGTTTTATTATACTTATTTTGTAGATGAATTTTAGAGAATTCAGATGAAATGAAAGTGAAATAAAGACATTTTCAAACAGACTAGGACTTATAAAGCCCTCATGTTCTTGCTCAAAGTAGTCCTTTAATATGAAGAAAAATGAACTTGGGGAAGGAATAGAATGCAAGAACAATAAATTATTAAAAGATACTGGAAACTAATAACTATAGAAAACAAGGAAGAATAGAGAAAAGAACAAAACTAATTTTTTTTCACATGGTTAAAAAAAGTGAAAACAAAGGTAAAAATGATATAGTGTCTGCAAAAAAGATGTTTCAGAGGAATACTAAAATATGTTAACACAACTGGCTGACCCAGGAGTAATAAGGAGATACTGGTAAGCCTTAACATTTTGTTAAAAAATTCACTTAAGAATGTGTATTAAGAAGGGCCAGGTGATGCACACCTATAATTCCCAGCAACTCAGGAGGCTGAGGCAGGAAGATTGAAAGATTGAGGGCAACCTCAAGTGCTTAGGGACCCTGTCTCAAAATAAAAGGAGCTGGGGATAGAGCATGAGAGGTTCAATCTCCAATACCATAGGTGGGGAAAAAGAATGCATATTAACCTTCAGATTGACCACTGAAAAGAATGAATTTGGAACATGGACCTTCTAAATCGAGAAAAGAAACAAATTATCTATTTAATGGAAGGTAGGAAAAAAAAGGAAAAAACCTCAGAGAAAATGCATGGTCGATGGAACATAATTTAAACATATCATTAACTAAGGTAAATAACTCACCTACTAAAAAAGAGGCCTTGAGAGACTGGCTTAAAAGTCTGCCTTATACTGCTTATAACACACACACCTAAAACAAAAAACACAAAATGTTTAAATATTAGGAAAAAGGAAAGCATACTATCAACCAAAAATGTCAACTAAGAGAAGGTTGCTAGAGTTAACTTTTAACATCACATATATTTTTTAAATTTTTATTTGTTCTTTTTAGTTATACATGACAGTAGAATGTATTTTGGCATATCATACATACATGGAGTAAAACTTCCCATTTCTGTGGTTGTACATGATTTAACATCACATATTTTAACTGAACAGCAACAAAGGTAATTATGTTAGTAACTGAAGGAAGCATCCGACAAGATAATTTACCAATCAAGAAGCGATATAACCATAAAAATAGCACCAAAATATATAAAGCAAAACCTGAAAAGTAGGTGTATAAATGAAAAAAAATCTATAACCCTAATAGAAGACTTTTAACATATCTCTTTAAGTGCTATGAATTGAATATGGTTTGTCTCCAACAAAATTTATGTTGAGCCAGGTGCACAGGCACATATTCCCAGCTATTCAGGAGGCCGAGGCAAGAGAATGCCAAGTTTGAGGCCAGCTCTCTCTCTCTCTCTCCTTCCTGGCTCTCATGATGTCAGCAGCTTTTCTCTTCCACACCCTCTGGCCATGATGTTCCACCTTGCCTTATGCCCAGAGCAAATTGGCAGATCATGGACTGATCCTATGAAACCATGAGTACAAATATCCTTTTCTGGATTAAAAAAGAAAGGAAAACAAAGTTTGAGGCCAGGCTGGCCCTGGTTCTATCATTATAATCACCAAAGGGGAAAAATATAAAAATGTTTAAGAGTTAATTAGGTTGGGTATTGTGGTTTATACCAGTAATCCCAGTGACTTGGGAGGCCAAGGCAAGAGGATCAACAAGTTTGAGGCCAGTATGGGCAATTTAACAAGACCCTGCCTTAAAATAAAAATAAAATGGGCTGGGGATATAGCTCAGTGGTACAGCATCCCTGGGTTCAATCCCCAGTACTGGAGTGGATGGAGGGGGCAAGGGAGAGGTAATTAGGTCAGAGGCTCCACTCTCATAAAGGTATTAACATAGTTCCCAAGAATGGGAGAGTGAACTATGACTCCGCAGTCCCTCTTACACATCTACTTCTGCATGGTCCATTTCCACTTCCATTTTCCTGCTACACATGGGTCAACATATGGCCCTCCCTAGAAGGCAAGCAGATGCTGGCTTCATGTACTTGGACTTCCAGAATTATGAGCTAAATTCATATTTTCCTTTAAGCGTTATCCAGTCTCTTGGAAAATGGTCTAAGACCCTAAGTAACTGATATATCAAGCAAAGATTAAGAATGTGTTTCAAATAATATTATTAATAATTTTGATCTAATAGAATTATTTAGATTCAATTATTTTTTTCAATAAAAAGAAAGAAATAAGTAGGCCATCCATTTATGGATTTCACACATATACAACCAACTGCAGATAGAAAATATTAGAAAAAATTTCTGTGTCAAACATGTATAGACTTATTCTCTTTGTCATTATTCCCTAAACAGGGAATTTATGCTGTACAAATACAATTTTAAAATTCTTTGTAATACAATTTACAAATTCTTTAAAGTATACAGGAGGATATGTATAAATTACATGTAAATACCATACTATTTTATATATGAGAATTGAGCATCAGAGGACTTTGGTATCCACAGGGGTCCTGGAACCAGTCTCTCACAGATACTGAGGGACTACTATATTTGTTTCAAAGACTGTATGAAATATTTATCAGAAAACTGGTATGAGGTTGCACAGACCACTTAATAGTTCTAAAAACACAGCTGAATATAGGCTACATTCTCTAACCACAATATAATTACAAATCAATAACAAAAATGTATGAAAAACATTTAAAAAATTTGTTTGGGGGCTGGGATGAAGCTCAGTGGTAAAGCACTTGCCTAGCATGATGAGGTCCTGGGTTCAATCCTTAGCACTGTAGAAAAAAAGTTTTGGTTAGAAACTTAAAATCATCACACATAATTTTGGTTTAACCCACAGCTTTAAAGAGACTATCACACCGTAAATTATTTCAAATATCTGCAACTGGACAGTGACAATGCAGAATATCTCAATGAAACAGGTATTATACCAAATCTTAATTTGAAAGTTATTGGTGAGGTGAGGAGACAAGCATTTTTTTTCTCTGTTTTAAAGAATGATATACAGAGGAATAGACAAAGGGGAATGAAAGGAAGGAAGAAGGGAAGGAATAGGGAAAGTCAGAGGAATAAATCTGACCTAACTTTCCTATGTACATATACAAATATATGACAGTGAATCACACCATCATGTACATCCACAAGACACTAATTTTAAAAAATCTATAAGTGAATAGCAGAAAAATTAGTACAACAGAGGGAAAGGAACAGGGGTGGAAGGATAGGAGAGGAAGAAAGTACTGGGGACAGAATTAGAACAAATTTTATTCCATGCTTTTATAACTATATCATAGTATGTTCTCTTGTCATGTATAACTAAAAAGAACCAATAGAAAGAAAAAAGAATGATCTAATGGGCACAGGGGTACACTCCTGTATCCTAGCTATTCAGGAGGCTGAAGCAGGAGGACTGCAAGTTCAAGGCCAACAGCAACTTAGTGAAACCCTATCTCAAAATAAAAAATTAAAATGGCTGGGGACATAGCTCAGTGGTAGAGCACCCCTGGGCTCAAGTCCTAGTACCGCAAAAATCATCCTCATATCATCATCATTTGTAGTTCAAGGGAAACAAATAGTTTTGGTTGAAAACAGAAAAGCTTTTATTGAAAAACAACAATTATAAATGTAGATGGAATGACAGAACAACAAAACTGTCTCATTTTGCAACATCTCATGAAATTATAGCTTCAGTGCTGATTATTAATCATGTTTTGATCATCAAATTCAAGTTTGATGAAGAAATGAACATCTGTGTGGTATCAAAGGAATACCACAAAGATTATGTTTCTTTAGATGTAAGGACTGAAAAGATATAAACTTTACACTGTAGGATGAGGGTGTCACAACTCCAACCAAATGATCAATTTTAACATTATCAATGGTGGAAAAATACATGTTATATGTCTCCTGATGAGACAAAATGTAACTGTACAATACTACTTGTGATGCATCCTAGTTGAAAATATTTGATTGGAATCTAATCAAGTTTTCCAAGAAATGCAAAAGACAGAAGGACAAGTGAAGAAATATCATGAGAAAGCAATCAAGGGAATCCAGGAGGTAGGGTTTTATGAGACAACAAGCTAGATTTTTTCAGCTAGTAGTGTCAAGAGAAAAGGAATGGCCAGATTAAAAGAGATCCAGGGACAGATACAGTTGCAATGTATAGCCCTGACTGGGATTCTGTACAAATTGAAGACAATCTAGACATTAGGTGATGCAAGGAGAATTATTTTGTTAAGTGGAATACTGGCTACAAAAGATAATGTCTTGAATAGAGACAATGTGGCATGGCCACACAATATGATACTACTCACCTCTAAGAAGAAACCAAGTTCTAACACATGACACAACAAATATCAGTTGTAGAATTCTTAAATGCATGAATCTCAAAAATCTTATGCTAAATTTAAAAAGTTAGACAATCAAAACCATATATTGTATGACTCACTTTAAATAAAATATTCAGGAAGGGAAACAATTTGGGGGGGCGGGTACTAGAGATTAATCTCAAGGGCATCTACCATTGACCATATGTCCCCAGACCTTTTTATTTTTCATTTTGAGATAGAGTCTCAATAAGTTGCTGGGGCTAACCTTAAACTTGTAATCCTCTTGCCTCAGCCTCCTGAGTTGCTGGGATTACAGATGTGTGCCACAGTGCCTAGCCAGGAAGAGAAAATCTATAAACACTAAGTCAATAGTTGCCTGGTATGGGACTGGGGCTGACTGCAAATGGGCATATGAGATATGACATTTTAAAATTGAATTATGGCAATGATTGAGCATATTTAAATTCAGTAAACATTACTAAACTATTCACTTAAAATGAAATAATTTTATGGTTATGTCAATTATACATCAATAAAGCTGTTAAAAGCAATTATTTTATTTTATTTTATTTTACTATTTTTTAAAAGTCAAACACTGATGGGTTTAGGAGTAAGACGTCAAGAAATCTGTGTCTACCTTAAAATCATTCAGTAATAATAAAAAATGAATTAAGAAAAGACAAAAATTCCCTCTCACATTTCTGTTGGCATATAAAACGCAAGCCTCCTATGGAGAACAATGGAAATACTCAAATTACAACACATTTTCCCTTTTGTTAGTAATTTTGATCTAGGAATTTATTTCAGACACAACTGCATATGTCCAAAATAACGTATGTGCATAAGATTTCTCACTGCAATACTGCTATAGCAAATAATTAGGAAAACCCCAGAGTACCGCTCATAAGGATTTCTTACACCAACTATGACACATACATCCTCACAACTGTGTAGCCATTTTAAAGAAAAAGACAAGAATAAAGACTGACATGGGAAGATCTCTAGAATATATTAAGGGATGTGAGATATGAAACAATGTTTATAATGTGCTAATTTTATGTCAGAAAGGAAGAGGAAATACATATATGTGCATGAGAAAAATGACAGACATATAAAAGTGATAGACATGGGCAGGGAGGAAGGGGTGGATAAGAAAGGGATGAGGTCAAGACCTTTTAATGTAACACCTTTTTATATTATTTTGACTCAAACTATTTTTTATGAAGTGCTACATATAAAAACACACCAGATATAACTTAATCAGTCCTTATAGAAATTTAATAACCTTCTAAAAACAAAGTGGTTCTTAAAAAAATAAAATTACTTTTTATTTTTATATTCACTTCACGTATTTATTGGTATATAATTTTACATACAGTAAAATTTTAAAAATCATGCTGTTTTGTAAGTTTTCAGTCATATAACCACCAGCACAAGATAGAAAATAGTTTCATCTCAAAATGCTACTTTTGGTCCCTTGTAAGAAAGTCTTCCTCCCACCTTTAGCCAACCACTAATCTGTTTTGTTTTGTTTCTTTGTTTTTGTTTTTGTTTTTTTAGTTGTAGATGGACACAATATCTTTATTTTATTTATTTATTTTTATGTGGTGCTGAGGATCAAACCCAGTGCCTCATGCAACTGAGGCAAGCGCTCTACCACTGAGCCACAATCCTGGCCTATCTGTTTTGTTTTGTTTTTGTTTTTTGCCGCTATGTTCTGCCTTTACTAGAATGTCACATCAATGGAATCATACAGTATCCAGCATGCAATCATACAGTAGGCAGACTTCTATGTCTGGCTTCTCTTATTACCAGAACAAGAATAATATACTTAAAAAAAAAAGATTGGAAATAAGTGAGCTAAATATCTAGCTCAAGAAGTTAATAATTACAATGTTATTTCAAAGAAAATAAAATGAATAATAAAGCAAAAAACAAAGAAATAAAAACCATAAATGATTATTACATAACAAGCAAACATTACGATTAGAAGGGAATTTCCTTAATCTGTTAAAGAAATCACAGTAATCACAACAATTCAAATTCAGAGACATCTTCATTATAGCTAGGAAAAATACAAGGATGGCCACTACCACTCCTACCCTTCAGTGTTACTCAGAGATCCTCACTATCGATTATAACAAAAAGAAATGAGACCAAAAAAGCTGTTTAAAAGGGGAACAAAATCTCATTACTTTCATATAACATACTCATCTACACAAAAACTCAAGGGAGGAAAAGATAATATATAAAGATGAGTAGGTTTACCAATAGGTTGGCTATGAGACCTCAAAATACAAATCACAAACATGAAAAAATAAAATTTAACAGAAAAAACACAAAGACAACAAAAACTAAAGTGCCAAATTAAATTAACAAAAATGTGCAGGACCTGAGGTAGAAAACTAAAAACTAAGAAACCTTTCTGAAGAATGTAAAAAAGAAAACTATGAATAAGTGAAGAGAGATAAAATGTTTGGGAATAAGAAAACTCCAAAGTAAAGATCCTACTTCCCCCAATTAATCAATAAAATCATAGGATTTTAAAAGAAAATTGACAAACAAAGCCTAAAATTCTCAAGACCATAATTATCCAAGAATAAATAATCAAGACAATTTTGAAACCAAAGAATGAGGCTGGAGTTGGAAGGGAATTATAAAATCATATTAGAGCTACAGTAAATAAAACAAGGAATTCAGATTCAATAATCAAATAGCAAGACCAGAAGCAGATCCACATATACATGGGGATTTGACAAATGATGGAGATAGCATCAAAAACCATGGACTCAGTACATGGTATAAGGCTAAATGTGGAGAAGTAAACTATTATTACAAAGTATACCAGAATATATTTGTGACCTCTGTAAGGAAAGCCTTCACAGATAAGTCACAATCACAGATTAAGTCACAAAAAGTCTATCTCATAAAACGGAGGGAAAATACACAGTATCATGTTAAACTACATAACTACTATAATATAGGGTCAAGACCCCTTAAACACAGTTAAACTATGACCCACAGACTTAGGATATTGACAATAAAGCAAACAAAGGACTGGTATCCAGAGTCTCTTTACTATATTTTTATATGGTACATATCTGTAAAAATCTATGAATACTGTTTTACAAGTTTCTACAAAGTTTGTAGAAAACTTACAAGTTAAAAAGAAAATGACTGACCTATAAGAAGTTCACAGAAGAGGAAATCAGAATGGCCAATAAACACAAAAAGAGACTCAATCTCACCAATAATGAAAGAAAAGCAAATTAAAGTCAGGTACAGATATTGAAATTTTAATCCATCAAACTGAAAATTATCTAAAGCTTAAAATTAATGAGGTATTGAGATAAATGCTACCGATCATACACTGGGGCAAAGCACAAACTGATAGTTCTTTGGTGGCATCTAGTAAAACTGAAAAGCAGCCATTCCTTTTCTCAACATGTACCCTAGAAAATGCTCGTGCACGTGCATCCTGGAGACACATACAGGCATGCTTATTATCAGGCCACAAAAGCCAAAAACTCAAGGTTAACTAAATGTGTATCAGTAAGAGTAAACAATACCTGGTATGTCTTCTAATGCAATGCTTTATGATAGCTGGAAAACACACACAGACACACAGACACACAGAGACACACACACACACATACTGAAATTGTACACAGTACTTCAACTTGAATAGATCTCAAAAATAAAATGAGTAAAAACTATAATTTTATACAAATTATATGTGTGTATGTATGTATGTATATATATATATATATATGTAAATGGTATTTATAAAATAATTTTAAAACCACATATAAGAAATGATGGGTTTTTAGAAACAGCTATATATGCTACGGGAGTCCTAGGCCACAGCCTGCTGGGACTGGCCACAACCAAATACCAAATTTTGGCCACAGCACCAAAAACCAAACGGAAAAGGTAAGAGGGAAAAGCATGAAAGGAACTTAAATCAGTGTAGCTGCACCAAAACAAGAGGACCCATATGTCCTTAGGCCTGCCTAATGACTTTGAGGTTTTATAGACAGGGAAATGAGGGTAAAATTTAGGGCTTTGCACAGTTGCAGGCACTGTACAGCTGCCAAGACAGGTGATCTTGATCAGGTGTGATCTAGTCCATCATTATCTCAAGATCAGTCAAGAGGGGCCTTGTTGGCCTTAGGAACTTTGACTCATCAAACCTGCTGTTGGGCTTCAAGGTGATTCAGAGCAAAGGAGACAGATGCAAATGGAGGCAGAGATGTCACATTTTTAATGCTGCTTTTAGCCAACTATCAGATGTTTGCAGGTAAAAGTGAGGAGTCATAATCCTTGTTATAATTGCCACCTTGTCTTCTGTCCATTCCATAGTCTGAGGCATTAGGGTGTCAACCAATTTGGCTTTGCAGTTTTCTTGGCCTGGTGGTAAACTAGTTTTTAAATATGGCTGAAGCATACAAGCAGTAAGGGTCAAATCTTAAGCCTAAAAGTAGAAGTATCATTGTAAATTATAAAGGGAGACAAAGTCAGAACACATCCAACTAAATAGACCATTTAGGGGATTCTCTCTCCTTTTAAATACTTCCATGAGTATGGACTACTAAAAAAATATACTTGGGATAAGAAAAAAAAAGTCATTTTTTGTTTTCACCTGAACAGAGGGCCCTTTCCTAAGCTATGAGGTCCACCTTTTGTGTGGAGGTGCCTGGTGGGAGGGGCTTCAGTGTCAGGCAATCTTGCATAAGAACCCCTAGTTACATTTAAAAGGGCCACTGTCTTTCCCTTTTAATTGACCATGAATGATTATTCTTTGACTTTTCTTCCACCCTCATATTAGTACATTTGCTTTGGTTATATTGCCCTGATAAGTGTTTGAGTCCAAGCAGATGACCCTTATTTAGGCCAAAAATTAATCTCTTTCCTTTTTATTGTTAAGTTCTGGAGATACTCCTCATGGGTTACTTTTAGGAACTTGTGAGGACCCTCTTGGCACCTTTGGTCTTTTCCTCTCCCAGCTGTACCATCTGCCAGAATGGGTCAGGATCCTGATGAACACGTGGTTTCCCTTGAAGCACTGGGGACAGTTCCCTCTCCAATGACCCTTCTCCTCTTTGCAGAATGCACACTGACAGCCCTCTTTAGAGCCCTCACAATTCCATTGATTACTAGGTCAAGCAACTCACTCAAAGTTGCAGGGCCCTTAGAGGGGTCCCACCTTTCCCTGGGTCCTATTTGACCTTGAAGGGCAAGGGTCAAAATATTCACTATTATTTTTTCTTAGCCCTTTTATTTTCCTTGGCTTTGGTCTCAAAGTCTCAGTTGTTGAACACTCAGAGGGCCAGTTCCACCAGGGATGAAGTAGGAATAGGGAGTCCTAATTTCAACTTTTGAAATTTTACAGTAACCCCTTCCACTTAATTGGGGTCAGCATTAGTATGAAGAGTCGATGTTAAGTTCTATCTGTCCTGTAGATGATGGCTTATTATATCAAATTATTAGGTTATTCTGTTAGAAGTTGTGCCTCTATAAAACATTAGCAGGCAACATTTATAAAGTTTTACAAGAGAAACACAAAACAAAATTAACAGCAGCAAAAATATATTTAGTTTGTATGACTGCTCTGAACCAAGAAACATAATTTTTAAAATGACACTAATATACCTTGGATATCTGGTTACCCTCTACAAAAACCAATAAATAATTTATCACCTCAATCATGTATGATCTTTTACAAATCCTATTTCTTTTTAAAACCCTTTTGCACCCTATCAACTTCACATTGACTACTTTGAAGGTTATCCTAATATGGAGCAGTGTAAGTGGCAAAGTCTTAACCCAGGCGGGAGCTGATCTTTCAAAAACGTTAGTTGAAATTTTTACATTTTAGGCTAATATTTTCCTTCCCATCCTTTAAATATCATTCTATTTAGGAGTACAAGAAAACAAAGCTCTCATGTATTGAATCTATTTGAATGTCAGTTAAATAATATAATCATATCTGAAACCTGGATCCAATGGAAAGGCTAAGAAAGACATTGATTTCCCTTTTTTTGGTGGAAAAACTGTCTAAAGATTTTCATGTTACATATTGCCAACCTTAAAAATCAATCAGGTTCTCCCTATTGTTTTTCCAAAAATACATTTAAATTCCCACCCCAGTGTAACAAATAACAATTATCCCCATACAAATGATCAGGAACAGGTAATTTTTAGCCAATTACAAAATCTTTAATGACATAAATGAACCCCCATTTAATTGTCTCTTAAGAATAAACAAAAAGTTTTAAAATTAAAATAGAATGTAGTAATTCCTAAGGTACTCCTTAGATGACCACTGTCCAATCCTTTTTATTATCAGAGTATTACAGTTTGGAATGCCAAGTATTTATGAATATTTAACTATATTTGCTCAAAAAGAACAGTCATAATATAAACAAGAGCACACATGCATGTACCTGAAAAAAAAAAAGGATGTCCCCACAATTTAGTTTGGAGGACACTAGTTTGGTAAGGTGTTTTCCCTAACTTTGCATTTTAGAATACATGTGTACTTGGGAAACACAAATACATTTAATATACAAAGAAGCCAGGCATAATCAGCATCACAGCAACACAGAAGTTCCCCCCCACCCACACATATATGTATAAAATTCATAGTGCAGTAAGGTAACTCTAATATTGTAGTTTTGCCTTTAACCAGTCTACATAGGTTAATAGCACCAGCAAATTCCAAGATTAGCTTTAAAACTCTTGTAAGTTCAAGAAACAGTGCTAATACCCACAAATAGACTTAGGATATACAAGTGCATCTCATGTAAGTAAAGAGCACTTAATAGTCACATTGTGTGTATTAAACCGACAAACCTTTAACTTTACAAGCTCATGTATAACATTTAGGCACAGTGTATTTAGCTCTCAGATTAAGTCCTTTAGACTTATAATATACAAGGGCATCTCATGTATGTAAAGAGCACTTAACAGTCACCTTGTATGTATTAAACGGACAAACCTTTAACTTTATAAGCTCATGTATAACATTTAGACAAAGTGTATTTAGCTTTCAGATTAACAGTCCCTCTGAAACTAAGGGCAACTTTCTGATAATTTTCTGCAAGATGTAAAACAGCCCCTTATGAAAGTGAAGTTCCAAATTGTTTAAACTTTTGAACTTCCTTATACTTAGAATAAAAACGTCCTCCCAATTAGGAGAGATTCCTTGGAAGCTGACATAGACAGGTTATCTGGGTAACTAAATGTGCCTATCTCTCTTGTCTTTTGTCCCTCTTTGCCTCCTCTTCTTTTTTAAGCTTTCCTCACCCTTAAGCTCTTTTAAGATGACTATTTCAGACAAAAAGTTTTTTCCTATCTTCCTTCAAAGCTGGCTTTGAATGAACCTATTTCCCTGCCAATACTTTCCAGGGTATTTGTGGAAATACCACAATGAGCAGCAAAGCATAGCCTCTTGCCCCTGCTCCATAACAAGATGCATACAAGTCTCTAGTCACAGACATACAGGTGTCAAATATATCATAATAATCTAACATAGTCACTGAATTAGTTATAAAGTGAGTGTTGAGAAGATTTTAAAACAGAAAGGCATTCTTTTTAAGATTTACTTTCCTCAAGTAATGAAAACCTAATAGACAATAGAAATTATCTTGATAAAACACAACATTTTTATTCTTAAGCTAGTTCCCTTTAAATGTTCCTAAGAGTGGATCAATGTTCTAAGAAAATCTTGTTTTAAACAGAGAGAATTAGATTCTGGTTTCATAACAATATATTAAATTTTGACCTCAGAAAACCCCTTAAATAATTGTCTCTGATTATGTTAATTTTTTTTTTTTTTTTTTTTTTAAATATTTTTTTATTGTAGATGGACACAATGTCTTTATTCTATTGCTTTGTATGTGGTGCTGAGGATCAAACCCAGGGCCTCACGCATGCGAGGCAAGCGCTCTACCGCTGAGCTACAATCCCAGCCCCTGATTATGTTAATTATAGCCTACTTAATTACACAAATTTCCTATAATTTATCTCCCACAAATCTTCTACAACTTCCTTAGACACTCTATAACTTGTTTACATCCTTAGTTTTGTCCTCTCTTTTACCCATCTTGGACTTTAGGACAAAAATCTTATTTTACCATACAAAATCCTTTCTCATCCAAAAAATTCCCGAAAAATACATCCTCATAATTTTCTCTTATCTCTTTCTTCTACTTGATTATTTTCTGCCTTTGTTTTCCTTAAGTTTAAAATTTAAAACAATACTTACAAAATTTCTGAACTTAAGCCAACTAATCTTTTATCAATGACATAAAATACTTTATGCTTAACTTTTTTAAAATCAAAACAGATTGTTTTTTGCGTTCTTGCATACATAATTGCATGTTAATTAGAATTTAACTCTTAGTGACCTTGCTTTTTAGTGAAAAGCAGAGACAAAGTCATCTTAAACTATTTTTTCAAATACCAATAATTTATAAAAATGCAATTATTAATAGATCTAAACATAAATATATCTGATAGAATTTAAGAAGAGTACTTGAACTTATACTTAGCAATTGGTGTTTCAATATTTTAACTTACAAATGACTCATATGTTTTCCCTAACACATACATTTAAAATTTTTATTCCATTTATATCTAATTTACCCACTTGAACAGCTATTTTTAGATTACCCAAGAAAACCAAGATATCAACTATAGTTAACATTTTAAATTACTAGTATGATAATTATTAGTATTTGCCAAAGAAAAACTCTAAAAGCAATGGATATTGTACTTTAAACATCTTAACAGAGGCAAAGACAGTTCTGATTGGCTAGTAACCTAGGTAAAAAAAATTGTTCATTATTCTAAAGACATCTTTACTTTTATCTAACAAATTTACAATATTATTTAAGGATTTACATAAGTTATGTGAACTCAAACTCATATGTGTTAGGTCGGATCAGGGTCCAAGATGTCCAATTAAAGGGACTGGTCAGGGCAGTTGCAGTCAGCTGCTGCGAAAAAGAGCAGCTAGCCAGATGCTGACAGTCACCAGTAGACACGCCTCCTGTCAATCAGCGGGTTTTCCTGACCTATCCAGGAAGGACTCTGGCCTTTCTCTTCCTGCCCCCAAGCCCTCCCCTTCCTGACCGGGCCCTTTCCAATTCTCCCTACACCGGAGCCCCAGCGCCATTCCTCCCGGACACACTCTGATGGACGGGAGGATTCTGCCCCAGGGCGTATATTTTCAATAAGCCTTGCCAAGCGACTTTAATTCATCTTCTTCTGGTTGTCTAGTCTTTACAATATGAATTTATGTCCTTTTAAATTTATGAGTGCTTATTTATGTGTAAACTAATTTAGTACCATGTAGACACAATGTACAATACACACATATACACATACATAAAATATTATAGTAGATAAACAGATGTGAGCAGGGGGACGGGAGAAGGGAGAACAGGGCTCACTCCATCTTAAGTGATAAGATCATTCCATTTTGTGTGATGAAAAATCTCACCCATAAACCACCACTGTCACAGGTACTTTTTTTTTCTTCCTCCTGTGTTAGAGATGGAAACCAGGGCCTTATGCACACTATAAGTGTTTTATCACTGATCTGTATCCCCAGCCCTAGATACTACATAGATACATAAAAACTTTCCTACTTAGGGGGATGCACAGAGCACAGAGGCACCAAGCCATAGCAGGAAGCTATGTTAACCGCTCCAAATGAAAAATTCATGTAGTGAGAGGATCCCAAGTATACCATACAACACAACAATGCAGAAGACACAAGGCCACTTCCTTTCTTGGAATGGTAGCTCCATGTTCTCCCTGGGTGTTAGCATCTGGGCTTTTTCTCCTGCACTCTATTATGTAAATTAGTCTTTTTGCTTTTTGCCTCTTTCTCCTAATCTTTGCATTCTTGCCCCTGTTAGTCCAAATGCAAGTCCACCAGTTAGCTCAGATGGTTGCAATTTTGAAGGGGACCTCCACTAAAACGGGGAACAAACTCAAGGAAGGAGAAAGTGTTTGGAGAAAAACCCCATCTGGCACTCCAGCTGGTTTTCTGTTTGATGATTATGGTGCCTCAACTTGCAAGTACTTTAAAAAAAAATGGGGAACATTTGCTATTTCTAAATTGGTTTTCCTGAGTGCTGATCTACAGTCCTTGGGCTAAAAATAAAAATGTATAAGAGAGTTTATCATAAATAGTACACTATTCAGGACAGCCCCAACAATGGAAACAGCCCAAATATCCACCCACAGTAGAAGAGATAAATATGCCATATTACCCATAATGAACAAATTACCAAATTGCATAGTATCATGGAGAATCTCAACCATAATGTTGGGTGAAAGAAGATAGACATGTAAAGTGTAGATAACCTAATTCTGTTTACACAAAGTTGAAGAGCAGGAAAACCACAGTGTTAGAATTTAAGCCATGGGTACACTGGGAGAGGGAAGAAATATAACTGGGAGAGGATAGGGGACTTTCTGGGGCACTGGCCATGCTCTATTTCTTGACCTAGATGGGGCTACAGGTGTGTTCACTCTCATAATTCATCTTATAACTTTTGTACTTTTGGTAAGTCATATCGTACTGAAGATGTAAAACAAGTTGGACAGTCCAGCTGGTCAATCTGTTGTACTCTTTACTGTGGCAGTCAGTGTGAGCAGGTATCTACATCCATGGTCAGCATGTGCTGAGATCAACAGAAACTGCTCCTAGGCACCAGTTCATGTAATCTTCATGAGTACTACACAAATTGAAGTGCTTTTAAAATCTTTATATCTCCACTTAATAGGTGATGAAACTAAGGCTTAGAGAGAGCAATAACTTGCCCAAAGTCCCAGGTGGTTAAGTGGTGGAGGAAAATTCAAACAGGACTCCAAAGCTCATGTTCTTAGCCACCAGATTGGAGAGAGTCTGCTGCAATGGCCACTGTGCTCCCAATCTAGGGAGTCCTTATAAACACAGATGCTTTGAGAGTTAGCTTTAATTTACTGCAGCCAGTGAGCCTGATACAAATAGTAAAGTGGCATCACAACCTGTCTTTGCACAGAAAGACTAAGAAGATTCCCACTCTCAAAATCTGTAATATAAGGAGTTATTAACAAGAATTACAACTATTAACTTGTCATTCATGCAGATATATACCTTTTTATTTTGCATCAAAAATATGCTGAGTGAGGCTGGGGGATATAGCTCAGTTGGAGTGTTTGCGTTGCCTCACATGCACACAGCTCTGGGTTCAATCCCCAGCACCAAAAAAAAAAAAAAAAAAACCCAACGGATTGTGGCTTGGTGGCAGAATGCTTGCCTCACATGTGTGAGGCACTGGGTTCGATCCTCAGCACCACATAAAAATAAATAAAATAAGGATATTATGTCCATCTACAACTAAAAAAAAATATTAAAAAAAACCAATGTATATATATTTATACATAAATGTGTGTGTGTGTGTGTGTGTGTGTGTATGTTGAGCACTAGTAAATACACAGAGGCAGGGAATAATTTGCTCAGAGAAACAAACAATGAACAAAGATTGCAATGGTACAATTATTTAAGCCAAAATAACTTGAAATTCTTTCCTGCGGTGCAAAAATGCTGACTATTTTCTGCAAAAGTAAATCAAATTTAGTTCTTTTAAAAATATATAAAACTTTTCCTTTTTTTTAGTACTGGGAATTTAACCCAAAAGTGCTCTACCACTAAGTTACATCTCCAGCAATGTCCCCCTCCCTCCCGCTTTTTAAAATTTTTTAATTTTTTTATTTTGAGACAGGGTCTTGCTAAGTTGCCAGACTAAATTGCTAAATTGCAATCCTTCTGCTTCAGCCTCCCAGGTGGCTGGGATTAGAAGCGTGCACCACTTTGCCCAGCTATATAAAATTATTCTAATTGCAAATGTAATAGATGTTCATTAAAGTTAGTGAATGCAAAAAAAGCACAAATACAGCAATGTTAACATTTTCTAAGAAGATCTACCAAGTGCCTTGCTCAGGTATGCACAAACCCTCATTTCATCTGCTACCCCTTTTCCAATCCTATTCTTCCCCTTCCTTGAAGAGTCTGCACTTGCTCTTCCATTAATGAGCTCTTGGAAAGGCTGGCTTCTCAAACTTTAGACATCAACAAAATGTCACTTAGGAGAATCCTTATCTGACCCCTTATCTTAAGGAAGTTCCTCCAGCCTTTGTTTTCTATGGCATCCTTCTTATTTCCTTCTAAGCATTTAACCCTATCTGGATTTTCTTTAAAAAAAAAAAAAAAAAAATGTGTTTATTGTCTGTTCCCTTCAAGAGAATGTGAAGTTGGGCTGGGAAAAGACTTGACCAATTCTGTTCCCTGCCTTAGCCCCATTGTCTAGCACATGGTAGATGCTTGGTGGATACTGGCATACAATGCAAATAGTTTGGTAATGAACTTTTATTTATTTTTTTCTTTTTTGGACTGGGGATTGAATCCAGGGGTGCTCTACTACTGAGCACCATCCCTAGTCCTTTTATTTTTTATTCTGAGACAGGGTCTCCCTAAGTTACTCAGGGCCTCACTAAATTCCTGAGTTGTGCCACTGTGCAGGCTGGTAATGGACTTTTATCCACTTAATAAATATTCCCAAGCATGAACTGAATCTAAAAGTAAACTCCTGAATTTGTTAGATTATCCTTACTTTTCTCCAGGTGTCTCCTAACAACAAAGCATTATTCTAATAGGCTTCCCTGATTCTGATCATGTGCATTTCAAAAGGGCCAAACAGGAAAAAATAAAAAACAAATTTTAATTAAACTTTAAGCCCAAGCATGCTAGATTGGGGTCATTTGAAGAAAACACATGTGCAAACTAAACCACTGACAGTTCTGCAACATTCCAACTTTTCTTCTACATAAAAGAAATACTGCAAAGGGGCTGGAAATCTCAATTGCCTAGTAAAGATCCTGTGAATATTAAGTTACATACAAATCACAATTACACACAAACATATCCTATCATTTATAAAGGAGGAAAAAAAGTCCCACATATCAATGTACATCCTTGAGGGAAATTTCCTAGTAGTACCCTCTCAAACTAAACACATTAATTCATAAACAAAGCAATATAATACTTTATTATTCATTAGACTCAGTTAAACACCTAATTATCTTCATACCCCACCTCTGCTTTGTGCCTGATGACTTCTGATTACATTAGAAACAAAGCCAATGAAATCTGGCCACTGCTTTTCTTTTTCACTCTTCTTGAACCCAGGGGTTCTCACTTTGCTACATATTATAATCTTTTGGAGACCCTGAAACACACTGAAAGCTAGGCTGCACCTCAAACCACTGAACCAGTTTCAGAGGGTGGTGGGGCTCAGGTAGCATTATTTTTAAAGCTCCCAACATGCTGCCCTGGCCCCTCACCACTCTACAGTGCAGTACATAGACACCACCTGGGGCATGCTAGGGATGCAGACCTTCAGCCACTTCTTTTAAACAAGATCTCCAGGTCGTTTGCATACTGGAAGTGTAAGCAACATCAAATACCCACTTGGGAAAACTAACCTTTTAAAGCTTCAGTCACTTCATCTGTAAAATAGCAGCAATAATACCTCCCTCATGGGCTTACTCTGAGGACTAAATGAAATGATACGTGCTAAATGTGGAGGATAGGGCTCGCACAGAGATGAGATGCTACTGAGTTGCTTAGTGCCTCACCGTTGCTGAGGCTGGCTTTGAACTAGCGATTCTCGGGTCTCAGCCTCCCAAGGTGCTAGGATTACAGGTGTGCTCCATTGCGCCTGGCTTTTTCTCCTTTTCTGTAATCCTTCTACCTGCTCCATAGTCTTCCTGCAACTGAACTTTTTTTTCCTAGGTATGACTTGTTGGGAGGCTAGCTCTGTGCTATGCCCTAATGACTAGCCATTATGTAAATGGGAAAGGCACAAAGGAAGGAGGAAATATGTGATTGGTTTACAATTATTGTTGGTTGTGCAGCTCAGGGGGCTTACGTACCTTGCCACATGGACAGTTATTGCCTACGTGCATTGTCTCTGATTGGCCTAACAGCCCTATAAGTTGAATGCTTGTTCCGCAAATATACGAGTACTTGCTTTGACTGGACTCCCTGGCGTGTGATTGTCTTGCGACGGCGGAAGGCAGGGCTGGGAACGGGCGGGCAGCCAGCCGACTCCAACTCTTCCCAACTTCCACTGCTAGGTGAATGTGGGGGTACCCCTTCGACCTGCTGGCTCGGGACGGACTGCGACCCCCACAGACTTATACTGTCAAAAGTCCTCTAGTAGGCCCTTCTAGCAACTAGCAGAGAGAAACAAAATACATGAACCTTTTCCAGCTAACGCTTGAGGGATTCCTGTCTCATCAGGCTACTTTATTTGACGACTGTGTGTTTGATAAGTTTTACATTTTTCTCCTTATTGTGGCACACAACCAGACACACATAGGGAAGTGAATTTTATTTACCAAATGAACAGAAATTGGTATGTTTGTATAATATATTAATGCTTGAAAATGCACTATGCTTTACTCTTTTTTTAAAATATTTTTTTTTTAGTTGTAGATGAACACAATAGCTTTATTTATTTATTTTTATGTAGTGCTGAGGATTGAAACCAGTACCTCACACGTGCAAGGCAAGTACTCTACTATTGAGCTACAGCCCCAGCCCTCTACTCTTGTTGGGTCAAGGAAAGACATAATATTAAAAATAAGTTGTTTTCAACTTCTTCACACTACTCTCTTAATACGGTCTTTCCACCATAACAAGTTTTTCCTATTTCCATTTTTGAGATGATTAAAACAACTTTTTAAAGCACCACTATTATTATAACATTTATCCTCCAGCTAAGGAGCCTGAGATGTTGTTGATGTGCTCCTTATGATCTCAGAGCCCACAGAGCATCCGTGGGAACCCAGCAGTCTGTAACCACTGCACTACAATGCTTCCCTCCTAAGTTGTTTTATTCCACTGGCCTGGCATCATCATACTTTCTCTGGAGTAGGGTAGCTACCTCTGTTCTTCCTCAGGGATAAAGACTTCTCAAAGCTGAATCAGAAACTTTAAACAAAGGGAAAATCCTGAATACAGACACCATTCAATCTCCATGCAAATCATGCTCAGCACTACCAAATTCTCACACAATTTTCAACAAGTTTCCTTTACAAGGTCGCTTTTCAACAATGAAGAAATTGCTAAATGGAATTATGTTAATGAATTTATATCCCAAATAACCCTGAGTAGGTTACTGGGCTTCTATAAACATTTTAGTAAACAGACACAAAAGTTGTGCCCATCAGGAGTTAGCACAGTCTAAGAACCTCTAACTAAACTCATCCCCATTTTCAATAGGGTTCCTTCACCAGAAGGTCAAGGGAAACCTGAGATAACATTCCAAAACTGTTCAACTTTTAAGAATTAATATGAGGTACTGAGTTTAAGGAGAAAAAACAAAAACAAACAAAAACCTCACATTGAATACCACTCTCTGTGGTCCTTACACATTTTCAGCAGATAGTGAGTACAAAGTACCTTCACTCCATTGCCAGTTCCCAATTTTGCCCTTGAAATTCCCACTAGCTGCGGCAGTGGAATTTCAAGGTGTATTCTGAGATGTATGGAAGAATATCTTTCATTCAAGCCTCAAGGAAAGGGAAGCCGGCTGCTTTGATATGCTGAGGTAAAAGATACCTGGGTTTTTAAAGAAATGTTAAAAAAGATATATTATATACTGTTTACAAATAGGGTACTACTTTCTTATAGGTAGATTAGTCCCTGTGTATGGATATCTTTTATAGATTTCAGGGTTGTAGCATGCAGAGTCATTAGCCTGAGAAAAATGAGGAGCAACCAAAAGCAAGCAGGAGTTGAGAAGGAAAATTCAGTTGCAATTTTCTATTTGCTTCTGCCCTATCTGCCCTTGAATCCAGCAGCAACAAAAAACCCAGTTAATAATTTGCAATAGATTGGGGTTTTGTGCAGGAGGTTCATTCTTTCTTCCTTTCTTGCCTTCCTTCCTTTAAGACAAAGTGTGCTGCTGAGCACTACAGAAGTCTGTAGCACTTCTATGGCAATTTATAAACTCCATTTTTCAACACCAGACAATGGATATTAGTATAATCCTATTTTTCAGAGGCTTGTGCAGCCAATGGATAGGTAGAACCAGAACCCAAACTGAAGCCCTTTAACTCCAAATGCAGTGCTCCTTCTGCTAGAGTGCAGTGTTTGCACAGGAGCCCAAACTCACACCTGATCCCATAGCCTTGAGATTCCTTGGAGGGAAGAGAAGTGTGGAGCAAAAGCAGACATACCTCTGCACTCAGAGGTGGGCAGTTTGAGAATACCATGTGACAGTGCAGCCAGTGGGAAAACAACGACTGGATGATGGGGTCAAGGAAGCCAGGAAAACTGGAGTAAATAGCACACAATCAGACAGAACAGCAACAATACTGATCTGAAAGCTGGGCATTCTGTCTGTTTTGTTATAAACAGCTTTACCCACTGGAAGAAGACAACAGAGGAACCTGCTCTAGTTAACATTTCTTCCATCATTGCCTTGAATTGGGAATGTTACAGATCTTTATCATTCAGGCTGAACCATTAACTGCCTTCCCCTTAGTTATTTTACTCATTTATTCATTTGTTCATTCATTTGAGACCTGTGTGAGAGGCAGCAGCAGTGAGGATGACAAATCCTGCCCTTAAGTTAAACTGAACCACATGAATGAAGCACACCTGAGGAAGATGGGGGGTGACCACCCAGCTCAAAGATCTCCAAATTAATGACCAGAGTCCTGGGCAGGGAACTGAGTATGCACTCCCAGAATGTGCTGATGCCCAATAAAATTACGGAGCTTGCAACAGTATAAAGGAACTGTTTAATACTGTAAGAATCAGTGATAAATCTTCAAAAGCAAAACCCATAACCAAAATACCAAATACAGTTCTATGTAGAAGACAGTTTGAGTCCTTGCTGTCACACTGAGGGTAAAAGACTGCAGAACTATGAAATGTTTTACCAGGAATGGTACTTCTTTATACTATAAGAGCCTGTTCAAAATGTGTAGCTTGGGAGTGTTGTAGAAATCAATGTTTAGCCTGGGGTGGGCAAACTTTGTTTTCCATTAAAAACCCAGATAGTAAATGCTTTCTTTTTAGGCCATATATCTTCCATCTTAGTTATTCATTTCTGTTTTTGTATAGAAAATATTAAACAAATGGGTGCAGCTGTGTTCCCTGCAGATACCAAAATCCATGAATGCTCAAGTCCCTCACATATGTGCACAGAATTGCACATAACCTCTGCATACCCTCCCTCATACTTTAAGTCATCAGTAGATTACTTATAATACTGAACACAACATAAATACTATGTTAATGGTTGTTATAATGTATTGTTTAGGAAATACTGACAAGAAAAAGAGTCTGCACATATTTAGCAAAATTTTTTCCCAGTATTTTAAGTTCATGTTGGTTGAATCTATAGATATCACCAACAACTTATGGACCCAGTGGGATGACTATATTTACAAAACAGGCACTAGTCTGCAAATGTTTGTTCTAGTCCTGTGAAATGGAACACCTTGGGGCATCAATAAAATCTCCCCAAATCTCTCTTCCCTTTGTTTCTTCATGACCCCAAAGGGCCATGCTACTGAAAGAGAGATCCTAGTCAAGCTGGTAACATGTTCCCTACATGAAATGGTTCCTGAAGGGTGGGCATGGCTGGTATTGCCTGGGCTGTGGATGCAACAGGACGGCAAGAGTCCTTGGCTTCCTAGTTTACTACCTGTGTTACGGGTCAGAAACACATAGGATGGGAAACTTAAAAATTCTGCACTAGCTTTCTAGTTTTTATTTTTTAATGTCTCAGAGCTTCAGGGAGCTCAAATCTTTCATTTGTCAGCCTTTCAGGGCCCTGCCCTGGAGATGTTCTATGAGTTCATCTTCCTCTCACATGACCCCTACAAATCGCAGTACCTTCATCTTCCCTTCTCCTCTAATTCACAATGTGCCAACAGCTGCAGTAACAAAAGCAAATCAATATCTATAATATATAATTTTTATTTAAAATAAAGTAATTGTTCATAATCCAAAAGAGATGTCTGGCAAAGAGCCTACAAAACTGCAACTTTTTTTTTTTTTTTTAAATATGGTACTGGGGATTAAACCCAGGGTACTCTACCACTGAACTACATTCCCAGCCCATTTTTATTTTGACAGGGTCTTATTAAGTGATCCTCCTGCATCAGCCTCCCAAGCTGCTGGGATTACAGGTGTGCGCCACCATACCCAGCCTGAAAATTTTGAATGTATCTGTTATATAAGATCATGTTAGAATACCCTGTTTGATCCTACACATTGACTTCAGCCATGAGGCCATATAGTGTAGCTCTTTACCATACAGTGGGACCTACTACACAGCAAGCAGTAATGACCAATAATACCTGCAAAAGCTGCAACAGAAAAGTGTATTTGGCCTGGACATTATATAGTGGTGAAAAGGAGAAAAGTATTTCCTAAAAAGAGTTTCTATCTGAATCATCCAGTAGTGGACAGAACAAAGATAGAGGTTGGGCACAAGGGGAAGGCAATTATTCATCAGAAGAGAAAGATAAAAGTATTCAGTGCATCACTTTCTCAGAGATGAAGAGAATTGAGTCTGAACTTGAACATGACCCACCAAATTAAACAGAGCTTGAATTTTTTTTATTTTTTGTTATTGTGATAGACATTTATTTATTTATTTGTATGTAGTGCTGAGAATTGAACCCAGTGCCTCACTCATGCTAGGCAAGCACTCTACCACAACCCCAGCCCTAGAGCTTGAATCTTGTACTTCTTCAAACCCTCTGGAAAAACATGCTAGAATATATTATAACAAACGTTGCAGCTGCATCAGTGATACCTAAAACCCAGTAAAGGGCATTATAATAGGCATCTTTCATCAACTAAGATAATTTTTAAATTGAAAATAAGATAAACTTACCTGTAGAATTTCAGATGAGATTAATAGCTGAAGTTTTTTGTGGTTTTCTGCATTCCATTCTTTAATTAAACATTCAGATTTGCTGTGAAATACTTAACAGAAGAAAAGAAAAAGATTATATTGTGACAACTCTGGCACTATGTGTTAGGTAAAATCAGCCCTCCCCATACCGTTCGTTTGGGCCCCTCCCCTCTCTAAAGCCGAAGCAGCTCCAGCAGCCTCCCCCGAAGAGAACAAAGCCTAGCTGCTCCTGGCTGCTCAGGTTACCTTTTCAGCCACATCAAATAAGTCCTCCGCCGCTTATCTGCCTCGAGGATTTTAAAGTGACCAATCCATAGCTCGCCACCCGGTTTGTAGCTGGCAGTATAAAATCCCTGCCTCGTGTCCCTTCTCTCTCTTTCTCCTCTTTTCTTCGCCCCGGCGCCCATCCCCTGAATAAAGAATCTCCTGGCTACACGAGGTGTCCGTGTCTGGCTGGCCGATACCCCAACACTATGACATCTAAAAATCAATGTTACACACCTAGCAAATTGCTGGAGCAAGTGATTATGTATCAACATTTTTTTTCATTTTTGGAAAAGCACGGATCCCTTCTTCTGCCTCCTGGCTCTCAAATAATCTCATGCTCTAATTTGGAATTACATTTGGTCACTGTTTGATAACACTATTTTTAGGGCTACAGTTACTCAATGGCTTCTCATTTTGAATGAGGCTTTTAGTCTAAGAGAAAAAACCAGACTATTAAATAGTTCCCACCTCCTAAATAATTTGTTTCTATCAGTCATCAACACATTGAGAGCAGGAGCTCAGCTCCCAGCTTGAGTCCAAGACACCTGGGGAGCTGCGGAGAGAAAAACAAACGTGTTTCTGGTTGAAGGCTGCCAACTCAAATCTTCCTTACTTCTGAAAACAGAAAAAAGGGCATGGTTTGGCAATTTTTTTCCTTAACAAAGCAGTCACCTCTTAAAGGCTGACACATACGAAAAAGACTAATTCTGCTCTGCAAAAAAAAAAATCTCTTGCCTGGTCCAGTAGTAAAATGAATAAATACTGAATGCAATGACTATCCATGCTCACTGCTGGCATCTTTTCTTACTGGTTGGAAATGTGCGACTCCATTGCACCTCTAAGATTTCTTCGAAAATGTCTGTATACTCCTTGAGATCGCCTTTTAGACGTTTCTCTCTCCCTCTCTCTCCCTCTCCCTCTCTCTTCTTTCTTCTCTCTCCCCTCTACCCCCAATTCCCCTACTCCCTTCCCTGGGTGTAGATTCTTTCCCGGTCCTCAGGCCCTTCCCCACAGCCTCGGAAATGCGTTCGCTCCAGGCCTACTGGAGATCCATCAATACAGTTAACACCGTCCGGGACTTCTCCCACGCCGCAGAGACAAACACCCCCTCCTCGGTGGCTGGAGCAGCACCGGGCGACCAAAAGGCTGGGAATGCGCAGTGGGGCAGGGCAGGGTGAACAACGTGCGGCTGCGGCCTGGGCCCGCCACGCGCACCGGCGTCCCTCGGTGTTGCCCAGCGGCCCACCAGACTCCTCCCGCGCACACAGGAGCCAGGAATTGCCGCCAACGAGACCCAAGACCTCAGGGGGTGGCGGCTCGAGGAGCAAACCTAGCAGTGCTTTGTAGAGGGCCGAAAAAGTGGGCGGCGCCTCCCGGCCTCGCCGCCCGGTTTTGTGCTTTTACAAAAGGGTGAAGCCCGGGACATCGCCTGCCAGCCAGCCTGGGTCTCAACCGCCTTCGGGTGGACACAGGGCCCCTGCCTCATACTCACCTCCCGCGCGCAGCGCCCACTCAGCTCCGACACGGGCCGCGCTCCAGCCCTGCGCGCACACAGAACCTCCCCGCAGCTGCACGCACGCTCGGGCGCGCGCAGACCTCGCGCTGGGGCTGCGGCCGACATCCCTATAGCTTGCCCGCGCAGGTCTTGGCAGCTAGCATCCCTGCGCGCCTTGGCGCACTCTCTTGATCTTGGATTCCAAACACTATCGTGTTATGAATGCATTTGGTAGTTGTGACTGACAGAGGTTAGACAATTTAGTGGCAGACTTCAGACTAGGATTCCTATTTAAGATCCGCTTCTCGGACTTCCTTGCCATTTTTCCAAGCTGCGTAAATGCACAACCTCCAGGAGGTCCTGGAGGGGTCTTCCTGTTGAACTCCACACACAGCTAAGTAGGAAAGAAGAAACCTTGCGGGTGGGAAGCGGGATTTTTTTGTTCTCTGAGAATGTACCTTATCCTTTCAGAACTGATGGGGAATAAAACGCGAGTCCCCATCAGATTACAATGATCTGTGTGGACTGGAGTTCCAAGAAGTCTTGTGCTCTCAAGAAATACCTCTTGAAATCAACAGTCCTTTGACCTGGGCAGTTCAAGGAAGGTCTGTTCCATCCTGTGCTCATCACCGCTCATGGCTCCCTGGAGGAGTAGAGCGGCTTTTCCCTGCTAGAGCTGGGTGTTGGTATATGGATTCTGGTCGTGCCAGTCTGTGAGAGAAGTTGGTTAAATTAGTACATAATAATGATAATAACAATAATACTTCTTTTAGGCCACAGGACCTCTGGAATGGGGCCATCTGAAAACAATTCCTCATTGCAGTCCTTTGGCTGGGGGACTGCCAACAGCCACAAGAAAAATGGAAAGAATAGTTCAGTGAACACCTATATTTACATGTATCCAAGATTGAACAACTGTTTACAATTTACTATACCTGCTTTCCCTCTCTCTTCTAAATACTTCAGTCTGCATTTCCTAAGACTAAAGACTTCTACACAACCACAATAAATCATCAGTTTAAGAAACAACAACTCAATAGTATGACCTAATATCTACACCATATTCAAATTCTCCCAATTGTCAAAAAAGTCTTATATATTGGTTTTGTAGAAAGATTTAACAATCAAGATTCATGCATTGCATTTGTCATGTTTGTCTCTTCTTATGGAGAACAGCATCAACCTTTTTTGTTTTCATGGCATTAACTTATTGAAGTTTATCAATTTGTCTTTTTTTGTCCTCTCGGTGTTAACTTTTCTTTAGTGCCAGAATTTCCTGTAAGCTGGAAAGAGGGTGTAGTGGCTTGATTTGACCACAAGAATCCTTCATAAGTTACATAATACTCTTCATATATTTTCCTATCAGGGAGAACATAACATTAAATGTTAAGCACATAATATCAGTTGTCCTGATACCAATGATCACTTGGGTAAGGAGGTATTCTCCAGATTTCTTTATTATAAAGAATTATGAAAAATGTTTCTTTTTGTAGCTAATAGGTAATATATGTTAGGTGGAGACTTTGAAACACTTTGGAGGAGAAAGCTTAAATTCCTGTAAGAACTGAGGTTATATAAGACCACACTCCGATGAGCATGAAAGGTTATATAAGACCACACCCACACTGGCATGAAAACCAGTCTTGGAGAGCATATCTTTGATTCACTCAACTGTACAAGGTACCAGGGACATATCATGGAACAGGACAAAGACCCTTTAAAATTTGTTTTCTTAGAAAGAGATAAACAAATAGACAAGCTCATTTTTGAGGTTCATCCTAGCACCATGAAGCTGCTAGGATAGAGGGATATGATGGAAATGGTGCTACAAGTAAAGCACAGTGTTGATGTCACAGGAGAACCATCAACATTGTTAAGGGAAAACAATCACCTGTTAGCTTCAATCAGTTGTCCCTTCTACTTCACAAGGTGGCTGTGAGCTTTTAATGCAAGGTGTTATGACATCAGTCATGAGCCTTTGAAGACAAATCATTCACCTAGGCAGATATAGCAGTAATCATCTGGATCTTTCTGGCACCTGCAACTTCAAATCATCTAGGACTAGATCCAGTATAACTGAGTAGAATACTAGCCTTAACTTAAAGAGCAGTAATCTCTGTTCTCTATGGAGTTTGGATCAATTTAGAATTCCTGAGGATAGCTCTACCGAAGCAGTGATGTTTCCTACAGGGTCTTATGATGTATGTTTTAAGATTTGATAAAATCTAGGAATTCCTTGTATTTACCTGGGCAGACATGGTCTAATCTACATCCATTTTAATAACAGAAACAAATAAAGAAAATGTTATTTGGCATGTAATCTTTGCCTGTGGTCATCTGGTCTCTGAAATATCATAAATATCTATAGGTGGAAGCTTATCCACTTAAGCTCCTAAGCTCTGCTAGGCAGAAGCTCTTTCAAGTTTTTTCTGTATAACAATGACCATCCCATCTCTCACAAGAGAATTCTCAAAGGACATCATCTGTTCCACAGATAAATGTTGTGTTGTAAACAGCCCGTACCCTCCTTCTCAAAAGAAGACAGTTTCCAGTAAGTCCAAGTCAGTGGATCATATTGATGTTTTCATTTGCATCAACAAATTAGCTTCTATTCTGACCCCTGCCAGTTGATCTGAACTTCATCAGAGCCAGCATTCTGAGTCCAAGACAGAAGCCGTGAGACAAAAGCTAGCCTTAAAAGTCCTGTGGTATCTTTTCCAACACATTCTCTTGGTCAAAAGCAGTGCAGGACTATTCAAGATCCAAGGGAAGGGGCCAGGTGTGAGGGCCCATGCCTGTAGTCCCAGTGGCTGGAGGATCCGGAGTTCAAAGCCAGCCTCAGCAACTTAGTGAGGGCCTGAGCAACTCAGTGAGACCCTGTCTCTAAATAGAAAAAATACAAAAGGGGGTGGGGCACTGGAGATGTGGCCTAGTGGTTAAGTATCCCTGGGTTCAATCCCTAGTACCAAATACTACTACTACTGATAATAATAATCCAAGAGAAGGAGATTGGGCAAGGCAGTGATCTTCAGGAGGTGAGGCTGAGGGGTAGGGGAGTTTATAAAGCAGCTACTACACTGCTCTAGGCCAAATACAAATTTGGATGTGAGAAATTGATTTTACTGGTCCTTTGCCTAAAATCAAGTAGGTCTGAGTATGTATTTAACCACTACCCAAGCCTAGCTATGACCACCATTCCCAGCTGTGATCCACACATTTGTGTCAAGCCTATAAACATGGCCCATTTCTTTTTGTTTATAGACTCTTGGTTCAACTGCTTCTTCCTTATCAAAGCCTTTTTCTTGTGTGGCAAAAGGGAAAAGAATAGGAGAGTGAAATATACATCTTTAAATAATTTACAGTGATTTAAATGTTCTCTAAAACCAATAGGGATAAATATAGTTCAGAATGTGTGTACAACAAAACTAAGTTTAAGTAGAAACAGTATAAGTCTAGGACTTAGTTGGTACTGTGTAAATATTTAGATGTAAATCATGATCATCATTCTTTTCCTGGTCTTGGTAAGTAATTGTACCCTTTGTAGATGGTAAAGTGATTGCTGCCATGGTGGATGCCTTTATCACAGCATATGTGACAGCTCACCTCACTAAGTAAAGGAGGTCTGTTAATAACATAACTAGGCAGATTCCATTGCAAATGGATTAATGTATTAAAAAAATAGACCTCTGTTGTTGAAAGTATGTTTCAGGACATTAATATTCTATTTTACAAATTCTAGAGTTTTTTATTTTAAAAAGTTATATTTCTTTCTTTTTCTTTTTTTTTTTTGGTACTGGAGATTGAACTCAGGGGCACTTGACCACCGAGCCACATCCCAGCCCTATTTTGTGTTTTGATGTAGAGACAGGGTCTCACTGAGTTGCTTAGTGCCTCGCCATTGCTGAGGCTGGCTTTGAACTTGTGATTCTCCTGTCTCAGCCTCCCTAAGTGCTGGGATTACAGGCTTGCGCCACTGTGCCCAGCAAGTTATATTTCAATACTTGATTCTATTTTTTGGGGGGAGGGGAACCGAGGATTGAATTTAGGGGCACTCGACCACTGAGCCACATCCCCAGCCCTATTTTGTGTTTTAAAAGTAGAGAACAGGGTCTCACTGAGTTGCTGATTCTAAAATGTTTTGAAATACTATCATTACCATCATTTGGCAGGTAGGGAAACGAGTGAACAATACCTCAAACATAACATGTTCAAACCAATCTCAGTACCTTCTCAGAAAATCTGTTCTTCTGGATTTCTGATTTAGTTAAAGCAGCCACATTTGTCAGTCATCCAAATCTGATTCTTAATTCTTCTTTTCCTTACCTCTATATATCCAGTTAGTTACCAACACTCTTGAATTCTTTCCCTGCCTCTCTCTCTTAGACCCCCACTCCTGAGAAGTATCATTTCATTTGAGTTTGTGTCATAACCTACAAATTCTGGGAGAAAAGCTTGCATCAAAAGGTCCCAGATACTGTCTAATCAATCAGATGGTTAAAACTTCCTAGCAGGGGCTGGGGCTGTAGCTCAGAGGCAGAGCACTTGTCTCGCATGCGTGAGGCACTGGGTTTGATCCTTAGCACCGCATAAAAATAAACAAATAAAGGCATTCTGTCTATCTCTAACTACAAAAAATTAAAATAAAAGAACTTCCAGCAGTTTTCCAAACATATAATCAAGAGCTAGGGAACTGTATGCTTAATGATAAGTTTGAAGTAGCAGTCACCTTTTTAGAAAATATTATATTTTAACCAAAAATTTGTCTGCAGAAGAAAATCAAATGTAATAGAAGTTTGTAATATATGCAGTATATGTTCTAATTCAGAAGTGGTTCTGGAGAGGATTTCTCATCTACAATGAATGCTGCTGCTAATTGCTCAGTTGAATTTTTCAATGTGTGTTCTCTCCAAAATCTCATTGTAACTCTGTCTTCTTCCACTTGATAGAAAGCTTTGACAATTTGTTATGTTTAGAAGCAGCTGGAGTGTATTTCTAATTGATGATTTGTTATCTTATATTTCTTCCTTGACTATTCACATCTTTCATTCTCTTCAGCATTTTCCTCCAGTGCCTCCTGTCTTACTGAGCTTGATAAATGGGTCTGATCTTGTGCAAATTCTGGCAGTATCTTTAGTGTCTCCTCTGCCTCTTTCCTTTGGATTACAAATACGTACTGGAGTGATAATGGGTAACAGGTATATGGCACTTAAACATTGACAAAGTATGCTCACATACATGACATCTGTGGTTATTAATACATCAGTCTCATGGGATAAATACTACCATTACCATCATTTGGTGGGTAGGGAAACTAGTGAACAATACCTCAAACATAACATGTTCAAACCAATCTCAGTACCTTCTCAGAAAATCTGTTTGTTCTTCTGGATTTCTGATTTGGTTAAAGCAGCCACATTTGTCAGTCATCCAAATTTGATTCTTAATTCTTCCTTTCCTTACCTCTATATATCCAATTAGTTACCAACACTCTTGAATTCTCTCCCTGCCTCTCTCTCTCAGACCCCCACTCCTGAGAAGTATCATTTCATTTGAGTTTGTGTCGCAACTTTCTATCTGCTCCCTTAACTTCCACCCATCTGGTCCTTCACATTATCACTATGAAGACTACCTTCAAATCCAAACCCAAATCCTTATTTTTTTAATTTTTTAGTTTTTTAGCACTGGGAATTGAACCCAGGGGTACTCTACTCCTGAACTATATCCTTACTCCTTTACAGTTTTTATTTTGAGATAAGGCCTTGCTAGGTTTCTAAATCCAGTCTTGAATTTGCAATCCTCTGGCCTCAGCCTCCTGAGTCAATAGAATTACAGATGTGCACCAGCCCACTTGGCTCAAACCAAAATATTTCCATGCATTCTTGTTTTACGGTGGTGAGGAGCTTCCCACAGATCACAATCCAAACAGCCAAAGAATTTACCATAATCTGCCATAACCTGCAAACTTCTGCTGTTCTGGCTTCTACTATGTGTGCATTTTCATGTACTATATTTTTGTGTCTCCTTCAGAATACAATTTAATTCTCTGATGATCTCAATCCTAGAGCCACACACATCTGATTCTCTCAAGTCCCAAGACATCCTTGACAGTACTTCTCAAATCAGAATGTACGTTACAGTCACTGGGGGATGTTGTTAAAAGCAAATTCTGACACAGTAAGTCCTGAATAGGATCTGAGACTCTGCACTTGAACAAACCAATTGGGGATAGGATATTGCTGGCTGTTGAACTACATTTTATTATTATTATTTTATATATTTTTTCAGTTCTTGGGATTCAACCCAGGGCCTTGTGCATGATAGGCAAGCACTCTGCTGCTGAGCTACATCCCCAGCCCTTTTGAGTAACAAGAGTCTATAGCTGCATTGTCCAGTAGCACTTTATAGAATGATAACATGCTGTGCTTTCCAGTATGGTGGGCACTAATCACAGCTAGTTATTGAGTAGTTGAAATAAACAGAGTAGCTAACGAGACTGAACTAAACTTTAAATTGACTTAATCAAAATTTCAGTAGTCATGTATGGCTAAGTGGCTACCATGTTGCACAGATCGGTAGGAATGCCTTTTCATCCTTCAAAATTCAGTTAAGACTTCCAGTTCCCAATCCAACATGTAAACAGCTTGGGAGTTGCCATTTTTACTACTAATTAAAAATCTAAACAAATTGAAAAGTCAGCATCTCTTTTTCAGAATCTCTATCTCCTTATTTAAGTCATCTTTTGCTTCCTGTATTTGCCTGTGTAGCTCTTTATCAAAATGATCTTTTGCTGCCTGGGTTTGCTCTCTGATATTATTCTTTAAGTCATAGAACATTTTAATTATGTACATTCTGAACTCTTTCTCTGACATTTATTCTGCTGTGCTGACCATGGATTCTAACAATAATCTTGCTTTGTTTGAGGCACTTTCTACCTGCGTTTTTTCATGTTGTTTGTGTGTCTTCCCTTCTAGCACTGCAGATCTGAGGTGTTACAGTTTTTATCCTACAGGCTTATAGATTCCCTACAGGGTTCCAATACCTCTCCTTTAAGGGGTAGACCAATATTGACAGATCTCAATACAAACAATATATAGTTTCAAGCCAAGTAGTTCCTAGTAGCTTCTAAATACATTTATGGCTTAGTCACAATATACAGAAATTATGAGTTCAATTAGCATCTACTATATAAACAATAGGTTTGCACAAGGGTCTACAGTTTCTTCTGGTGAGCTAGAGAGGACTGGGGGTGGGGTGTAGGATGAGATGTCAAGGAGGTAGGAAGTGAAGATATAGTTATTAGATCCTAGAAAGCACGAAAGAGGAATCCAAAAGAAGTTGGCTATTAGTAGAAAAGAGAGAAAGAGATTTGGGGAAGACCAGTAAGTAGGCAGAAAATAGAGTACAACTAACAAGGAGATATAAAAATTAAGAAAAATAAGACATGTAAAGGTGGAAATTATGAGACTATATAATACAACTGTAGTATACTAATCAGATATCCTGGTCCACAGTAGCTTAATGCATAAAAAATACTTGGTTTTACTAATGTTGGGGATGTGAGGGCTGGAAAAGAGTGAGAGAGAGAAAAGAAAAAATAGAAAGGAAAAAAGGAGAAAAGAAAAAAAGAATATTAGGAAAATATTTTTTTAAAAAAACATCTCAATATAAATAAACAGGATTGCTTCCCTTCTCTTCCAATAGGTGCAATTGTCTGTTACTTACTGGTATCTGCCCACTCAGGTCAAAGATGGTGAAGTTGAAGTCTCACAAAGAAGCTGTCTGCTTCAGAGATAGGGTGAAGGGCTGAGTCAGGCGGTGGTGTTGGGTGACACTTTCGGAGATGCAGCTCTGTGATGTGCTGTCCAGAAGTAAAAGTTTGTCTCCACCTCCTGTTCCATGTCCCCAGGTGTAGGTGAACAGGGAGGTTCTTCCCTGGTAGATGGAGATCCGCACAAGAGCAGCAGCCAGGGGTCCTGCACGAGAGCTGGGGGTCCTGTATGGGAGCAATGGCTAGGGGTCCTGCGTGGGTGGGCAACCTGAGGTCCCGCGGGGTGTGTGGGCACTGGAGCTGGGGATCCTGTGTGGGAGCCAGTTTTGCACGAGGGATAGGTCAGTCCTGTGCTGAATTGCTGCTGGGGTCCTGTGCAAACGCTGGTGCCTGGCGACCCTGCAAGTACGCAAGTGGAGTTCCTGCATGGAGGCAGCTATCAGGTGTCCTCTTAAAAACTTGCTGAGAAACAGTGTTTCCACTACTTTAAACCCCGGTCCTGGAGAGACTAGGAACGCACGTCCGTCTAGGCCACCATCTTGGGACTGATTCAGCATCTTTTCATATCTGTCGGAGAAGTGAGATTGCAGGGCACCCTTCTCCCTAGACCCAAATTGGAAAGACAGACAAGTGAGTACAGTTAATTAAAATTTACTGGAACAGAAACTCAGAAGTTAAAACTATCAAAGAACCAGTACAGGAGTAGGAAAATCTAAACATGGCATTTAATGAATTGCTGGAGGCTCAATCTGGGCAAATCTGAGAATTAAAAACTCCAGAGACCAGATCATGTGGGCTTCTACACTTTTGTGTTGTCGTCCTGGAGTTCTATCAGGTCCACACAGTATCAGAGAAAAAAAATCCCCTGGTGCTTTTGACAGAGGAAAGGGAAAAGTAACAATTTTAAAATAAACTAGAGCATTCTGTTCTTAACAAGACCTGCTCTTAGGAGAGATCAGTCTAAGTGCTGGGGTTTTAATCACAACCTAACTGACCTAGAGGAAGGAAAACAACTCCCACTGGCTCTAGGCTTCCCCATGGAAAAAAGGAAATACCTAACACTATTCCCTCTAGTCTTTCACATGAAAGAAGAGAGATACCCAACTCCAGCTCCCTTTAGACACCCTGTCCCACCTAACTATATGTGTTTAGGGAATGGGGTTCTGGGTAAAGAACTGAGAAATACTTGTGAAGTTCACAGTCCAGAGGCATATGTTCATTAAGAGTCTAAGATCTAATCATAGAACTGCAGAATGCTTCCCTACCCCTAATCTTACTATCATATTACCAGACTCCTATGTACAACAGTTCCTTTTACCCAGCACATCATGTCTAGCTATCAAGAAACAATTTCAAGGCATTAAAACCAAAATTTTGGTTTGATGAAACAGAGCAAGTATCAGACCTCAAATCATATATGGTAGGAATGTTGGAATTATCA
This sequence comes from Xerus rutilus, assembly GCA_028644305.1. Taxonomy (NCBI): domain Eukaryota; kingdom Metazoa; phylum Chordata; class Mammalia; order Rodentia; family Sciuridae; genus Xerus; species Xerus rutilus. The sequence continues at coordinate 27,083,283 of CM053409.1, forward strand.
GACCATGGGTTTAAAACAACTATGATTCATATGTTAAGAGCTTTTTTACATTTTGTATTAGATATCGAACTCAGGGCCTTATACATGCTTAGCAAGCACTCTACCACTGAGCTACTTTCCCAGCTCATGCTAAGGGCTTTCATGGATAAAGTAGATAGCATACAAGAGCAGAGAGGCAATGTAAGCATAGTGTTGGATACTCTAAGAACCAAAAAGAAATGCTAGAGAAGAAAAACACTATAAGAAAAATGAATAATGCCTTTCATGGGTTTATTAGTAGACTGGACGTGACTGAAGAATCTCTGAGTTTGAGGATATAGCAATAGAATCTGCCAAAACTGAAAAAGCAAAGACAAAAGATACTAGGGGGAAAGGATCTAGGAACTGCAATATGTTTAATATACATGTGTGTGTGGAGTATAGTAGAAGGAAAAGAAAAAGGAAAGGAACTAAATAAATAGTTGAAACAATAATAACTGAGAATTTCCCCAAATTAATATTAGACACCAATCCACAGAACTGTTCCGTGGAAGTTGCATTTATTTCATTATTCTATCCAGTGAAAGTTTCCTTTTTATCTTCCTCTGTTCTCCAATAAAAGATGATTTTTCTATCCTAAGGAATAACTGCAGCTATTTCTGGGAATAGAAAGTAAAAAGACATGAGTCATAAGACTTTCTAATTAATAACTTTTCTCTAGATTTACAGAACTCAGAATATCCAGTGAACTATACATAATAGGAGCCTGTTCATCAGGAAAAGCAGACTATTCTGGCACTTGCCTATGATGTGCCTCCCCTCAAATCCCTATGAAAACCTTGCACCAGTCAATAAACATAATACACCAAATAGAGTCAAGGATAAAAATTACACAATCACCTCAAATAGATGCAGAAAAAGCTTTTGACAAAATACAACATCTTTCATGATAAAAACCAAGAAGAAACTATGTATAAAAGAGCTATATATATGAAAAACAAGGATATATATGAAAAACCCACATTCAACATCATACTAAATGGGGAAAAACTGAAAACATTTCCTCTAAAACCAGGGATGTGACAGGATGTTCACTGTCACTCCTCCTATTTAATATAGCACTTGAAATTTTAGCCAAAGCAATTAGACAAGAGAGAGAAAGAAGAGGAATACAAATAGGAAAGGAAGAAGTCAAATTAGATCTATTTGCTGATGATGTGGTCCTATACTTATAAGTCCCTAATACTCCACAGAAGATTTTTAGATCTGATAAATTGGAAAAGTAGCAGGATACAAAATCAATATAACCAAAATCAATAACTTTTTTTTGAAATATTTATTTTTTAGTTGTAGGTGGACACAATATCTTTATTTTATTTTTATGTGGTGCTGAGGATCGAACCCAGTGCCTCCCGCGTGCTAGGCGAGCACGCTACCACTGTGCCATAATCCCAGCCCCAATTAATAACTTTTTTATACATGAATAACAAGCATATTGAGAAAGAAATCAGGAAAATAATTCCTTTCATAATAGCTTCAGAGAAGAAACAAACAAACAAACAAGCAAGCAAACAAACAAACAAACTAGGAATAAATCCAACGCAGGAGGTGAAAGACTTCTACAACAAAAATTATAGAAACCTGAAAAAATAAACAGAAGAAGAATCAAACTAGAAGATAAAAAGACTTCAGGTTCATGGATCAGCACAATTATTATGGTTAAAATGCCATATTACTGCAAGCAATTTACAGAGTCAATGTAATCCCAATCAAAATACCAATGATATTCTTCACAGAACTAGGAAAAACAATCTTAAAATTCATATGTAAGCAAAGAAGACCCTGAAAAGCCAAAACGATCCTGAGCAAAAAGAGCAATGCTGGAGGCATCACAAACCAGACTTCAAAATACACTACATAACCACAGTAACAAAAACAGCATGGTGCTGGCATAAGTATAGACATGTAGACCAGTGGAATAGAATAGAGGACACAGAGACAAATCCACACAGCCATCTGATATTTGACAGAGGTGCCAAAATATACATTGGATAAAAGACTCTAACAAATTATGCTGGGAAAACTGAATAGCCAGACACAGAAGATAGAAACTAGATCCCTATTTCTTACCCTGTACAAAAATCAACCCAAAATAGATCAAGGACCTACATATAAGATCCAAAACTTTGAAATTCCTACAAGAAAGCATAGAGGAATGCTTCATGACACAGGCACAGGGAAGAGCTGCCTAAACAGGACTCCAATAGCTCAAGAAATAACAGCAGGATTCAAAAATGGGATTATATCACATGTAAAAGCTTCTTTACAGCAAAGGAAACAATAAATATAGTGAAGATATAACCCACAGAATGAGAGAATATCTTTGCCAGCTATTCTTCCAAGAGAAGATTTATAACCAGAATCTATAAAGAATTCAAAAATGGGGGGGGCGCGGTTCCAAGATGGCGGCCTAGACAGTCCACTCTGCACTAGGCTCTCAAGGAAGAGGGCTGGAAGTGGTGGAGGCGCCGTTTTCCAGCCAGCTTCCTGGCATCATTCTGCGGCTTAACATCCCACGCAGGACTTTCAATCGTGTGTGTGTGAGTACAAGATCACTGGGAGTCAGCGGTAGCCAGGAGGCGCGGCTTCGGCGCCAGCCAGAGAAACGTGGTTGCAGCCCGGGCCTCAGCCCAGGGCTACGGCTATCTGACTGAGTCTGGAAGTAGTGGGGTGCCATCTTCCAACTAGTTTTTTGGCAGCTCTCTGCGCCTTGCCGCCCCACGCAAGAGTCTCGCTCGCGTGTGTGAGCACCGGGCCACCGGGAGGCAGCGGTAGCCGGGAGGCGTGGCTTCGGCGCCCACCGGTGGAGTGCAGTTGTGGTGGGGGATCCGGCCCAGGGCTTCAGCCCGGAGTTTACCCCGGGCGTGCCGGGCCTGCTTCCGCACAGGGTGCCTAGCCCCAGTGCCCACCCAACCGCGAGAGACCGCTAGCAGTTGCTTCTGTGGACTGTCTCCTGAGCAGAACCCCAGCTATTGTTCTTTGTGGACCACCCTCTAACACAGCGGAACTTCCTACACACCGGGGGGCACAGGTGAACACCTGGGAGCAAACCTTGGCCACGGTGGAACAGCGACTCCACCAGCGGCCCAGAGTTTCACCTTGGCCTGGGACCAGAACCAAGGATACCAGCCGG
>CM053409.1:27086954-27148588 GCA_028644305.1 Xerus rutilus
TTTTTTTCTATTTGCCTCAACAAATGTTTTCAGTGAATAGTGTGTACAGCTTCTGAAAATTTGTCTTTTTCTGTTATGTTCGATAACATGTATTAAAATGCAACTTTTGGGAAAAAAAATAAAGTAAAAAAAATAAATAAATAAAAAGACAAAAAAAAAGAATTCAAAAATGATTTTTTGCAGAAATAGAAAAATTAATCCTAAAATTCATATTGAAATTCAAAGGACCCTGAATAGCCAAAACTTGAAAGTCATTCTTGAAAAAGAAAAACCAAATTTTTGGTCCTATATGACCTGATTTCAAAATTTATTGCGAAGCTACAATAATCAAAACAGTGTTATATTGGCATAAAGATAGACATAGAGACCAATGGAATAGAACAGAAAGCCCAGAAATAACTCATCACATAATACAGTCAAATACTTTTTGACAAGAATGCCCAGACCATTTATGGGGAATGGACAGTCTTTTCAACAAATGCTGGCAAAATCTAAAAAAGTCAAATGAATATTTACCCTTTGACTTAATAATCCCATTTCTGGGAAATCTATTAAACATATAGTTGGGAAAAAATGAAGTTACAGGCATAAAACTATTCATGATTTACTATTTGCAATAGCAAAAAATGAAACAAAAAATCGAGAACAGCCTAAATATATCTAGCAATAAGAAAATGGTATACTGAACTATATCCAAGCAATGAAGAGCTACACAACTATGAAAAAGGAATGAAGTATGTCTCTATATACTGATATCAATAAAGTTACAGGATAACTTTATTAAGTTAAGTGAAATACAGAGAGATGCAAAACAATGTTTATGGTATGCCACCTTTTATGTGAGAGATAGTGAGAAACAAAAAATTATCCATATTTTCAAAAAGAAATAATAAAATCAATACCAAAAACTAATAAAAATGGCTTTCCATCTTTGGAGAAAGAGTGTAGGATGAAGAAGCCAGAACAGAAGGAAAAGTTGTATGGATGTGTCTTGTTATGTAGTTTTGACTTTGGAATCATATAAACACTTTATTTATTAGAAAATAGGGGAAAACAAATCCCTGAAATTGAAGCAAACAAAAACAATGAACCTAACTATGCCACAACTCCCCAGAATTTTTTTTTCATTTTAAAATGCAGTATGCCCCTAAGTAGGATATATTCTAAAGGAAAAAGAACCATAAAGAAATTTACACCAACTTTAGTTGTCTTATTGTAACACACATAGTGATGTGGTGTGGGGGCGGAGAGCAAAAATTGTGATAATGCTATTAGGAACTGAGATTTTCATGGTGAGTAAAAAGAAATACAAGTATAGAGTCCAAAAAGGTAAGTAAAAACTTAACAGAATAATGCTACATCTCTAAGTACTCTAAACATTGATGAACAAAGGGGAGAAGGTCAATTATTTCATTCCTATAGGAATGAAATAATTAAGGAGGAAAAGTTATTTTTTGTATGTGGATAAATTCCATTTTTGTGGATGAATTCCAGCAAATGAATAAAGAAGCAGTAATAGAATAGCCTATTGTCATTTGCAACCTCTAATGAAATAAAAACTGCCTGGGGAACTAAGGTGACTAAAACTATTAGGTAAGTTGGTGATGGGAATTTTAAAAAGTAGGAAATTTGGCTGATCCACTGGAATGTAATCATCAATTTCAGCAACATGAAACTAGAACAACCAAAGATGTATACCTCTTGATGTGATGTAATTTGTAAAACACATCAACAGTGAAGTATTGTTGCATTAAAACCTACCCTGAATCTAACCAGGCTTCTAGATCTATTTTACAGAAAATGTAGGGATAGAAAAACAACAAAAGCAACCATCAAAGGAAAGCAACAGCTTTAAGTAATTTTATTATTAAAAATGGAAGAATAAGAAGAAGAATAAAAATAACCTCAATACCTCTCTATGTAAAATAGTTGAATAAACAATGTTCATGCAAACAACATAGTACTATGTAGCAAAGATCTCTATGAACTGAAAAGGAATGTTTCCAAGGAATATTTTGTTAAGTGAGAAAAAGCAAGTTGTAAGAGAGTATATATAATGAATACTTTCAGAAGAAAAGGGAGAAAATAAGATTACATATGCACAATCTTATGGTTAAAAAAAAAAGAAATATAGGAAGGATAAACCAGAAGCAAATAAAATGTTGCAAATGAGTTTACTCTTCACTATAGTTTTTACTTTTTAAACCATGTAAATGTTTTGCATATTAAATCAGCAAAAATCAAAAAGCAAACCCTAATATAGAATACAAACACCCCAAATAAACCTATCTACTGAAGCTATCAAATTGGTACCAAACCTCTCAGAAATAAAGATTATTTCAACTAACTTTTGAACTAATTCTCCTTTAATAAAATATATTTCATGTTCAAAAAGAACTGCAGAGAAATATTGAACTTTTCTTAGATTTGCTTTTCAATACTGATGTCAGTGAAAAAATTCGGAAATTACATTGTATACATTACAAAGAAAATAACTGGAAACCAGAGAGGTTTGCTCACTATGGAACAAGGGAGATGAAAATTGAACTGGACAAGGTCAGGTAGAATCAACTTTAAAATTCGATTTAATAAAACTAGAGGTAAAATACTATTTCATGATCCTGTAAATTTTTATTTTCTGGCTTCACCTTCTGAAAAAGCCTAGAAACAACAGTATTCATATAACACCGTTGCTACCCAGATACTGATTTCTAAACACCCCACTCTCACCCCCGTGAAGGAACCCATTTTCCTTTGATTAAGTCCAAGTCTGTGACAAGGGAAGTACATGGTGAGTTGGAAGCATAAATCAGTGGGACATGTTGATGGCACACAAAAGCCACTGTATGCAGTTCTGTTTGCAGTCCCTTCAGCTCACGCAAGTCAAAGCTGCTTTCCTCAAAGTCCTTGGAAACCCACTTAGATTACATTCTAGCTGTAGTTCTGACCCAGTGATTCCCTTGGCTGACTTTGGCTCTGGTGCAAAGCACAAGACATTCTCCATAAGGGGCCTGCTCCTTTCTTGACTCATTTTTCTTCTTCTATCCCTTTCTCCAGGATCGGGAAATCTTCCATGAATGGACTTTCTTCATCTTAAGCTCTTTGCAATAAGTGTATTCCTTTCTACCTGCCCTGTGGCCTTTCAGTTTGAGAGCTGATGTTGACAGGTAGGGTGTGCTGCAGAATCAGTACCCACTCCTGTGTTTCTTACTTTGACATGTGCTCTGATTCTCTGCATGTCTGAATGATTTCTGTTCTTTGTATTTCCAAACTCATTTAGGTCACTGTAATTTATTTACTCAGGAGCTAGCACTTATGTTGAACCCTATTACATCTCAGCCCAGAAGATCCAAAGACTTTATTCTGACCTACAGTTGGAAAAGGGCACTAGGTGAGCAGCCAGGATATCTGACCTCTCTACTCTGGCTACCTCATTGATGGAAAGTCAATGAACAAATTATTTTCTTCTCTGGACCTTGGATATAAGATGAGGTGATTGTTATTAGATCAATACAATTGAGGTAGTCAGTATCTTTTTCATCTTGTCTAATAGATAATCCTGGTTAAAATGTTTGATTTCTTTGTTGATCTTGGTTAGGGAATGTTGATAAAAGGAAACATTCAACTCCTTATTTGGTGCCTCAGGAATACCTCACTACAACCATTAAAAATCAGTAGGCCAGCATCCTGGCCTCAGTCCTGGATGCTGGTTTCTCTGGGGGACTAGAGCCCAATTCTGAGGTCCAGCTCTGGGCAGCCAAGTGCTCCAAACAGCAACAGATGGGAAAAAACTCAATTTGTTTTGTCATTACTTCCTACCCTGCTGGTCAGGCAGTCTGCTTGAGGCCAAAGACTGGCCTTTGGCAGGAAGGTTCTCATTTCTCATGGGCAAGGACAAGAACAAGGAACTTGGGACAGAAGTCGGGTTGAATCTCAGCTTTCTGTGGTGTGACCTTTAGGCACTCACCACAAGTTTCTTAGTCTCAGTATTCTTGTCTGAAATATGAGGTAATTACAGTGCCTTTTCCACAGAGGTGTCAGGATTAAATATAAAGCTCTTAGCACAGAGCCTGACACATATTAAGTATCTAAAAGTGTTATATAGGTTTATCATTTTTTGTTTTATATCACAAATAACTCATTTTCTTTCCAAAGCTTCGCTAGGCCTATGAATAAAAAATTATATGCCATCTCAAGAGTATGCAAAAAAATCTTTCTCAAAAATTGATCTCCAAAAATTGCTCAAAAATTGCATTCTCAGGAAGGCTTTCTATATAATTCCTGCCCTTTGAACTCCTGGTTTCCATTGACAACCAAGTAGATACTTCGAGCTGTATCCAAGCAAAAAACAATGAAAAACTACTACTGGATATAAATTAATCCAAAATAATCAGTTCTAAACTAAAAGAATTCTACTGCAGTATTATACCATCACTTGTAGCCTATAATTTAAACTATGGATGGTCTTAAGGATCTCCTTCCAAGTCTTCAGAGTCCGCCACTCCTGCCATTCAGCTATAGGCTTCCCTCCCACGCTTGGGAGGTTGCTCTGCTGTGCAGTTGCTGAAGATCCCTAGGCAGCAGGCCTGGCTCCTAGTGCCAGCCAGGAAATGTTTTGTCAAGCTGAGAAGGGCAGCCTGAGCCCGGTGCGGTGGCACAAGCCTGTAATCCCAGCACTTAAGGAGGCTGAGACAGGAGAATCGTGAGTTCAAAGCCAGCCTCAGCAACTGTGAGGCGCTAAGCAACTCAGTGAGACCCTGTCTCTACATAAAACACAAAATAGGGCTGGGGATGCGGCTCAGTGGTCAAGTGCCCCTGAGTTCAATCTCCAGTACCAAAAAAAAAAAAAAAAAGAAGGGCAGCCTGACCAGATTCACAAAAAGAAGGAATTGAAGCCCCCAACTATTACTCTTAAGCACAATACATACCTCAAGGAAAAAAATGGAAAGAAAGAGAATTGGGAATTGACAACCAACATATTTTATGGATAATTTTTTGACCATTGCAATGGAAACAATTCCTTAATCTTCTCTCAAGAAACTTTTTCCTTTTTCCTTTAATTTTTGTGTACTGAATGGTCCATGGACATATGTGTGTGTGTGTATTTATCTCATCTTTCTCATTTCTAGCATTTGATGAAACACAAGATTATATTTAGTTTTAGTAAAACTCATTGGCTAAGTAGCTCCTATGGCAATTTTTACATGCAGAATAAATAATAACACACACAAATACATACATCCAATATGTGGTGTCTTCCCTTGAATGGCAACTCGTTTTACCTTTTGCCACCAGCATCAAAAACAGTGTGAGCATTTTGTTTCATTTGACACCTCTTCTCCTCAGTGCTTGCTTGTTTTATCCCAGTCCCCAGTTAGACACACCAAACATTCTACCTTGGGATATTTACATTTTCTGTTCCCCCTGCTTCGAATGCTTTTCTCACTAATTTTTGCATAGCTCAGTTCTTTCTAACATTCAAGTTCCAGTTCTAATATGAGCTCTTCTTTAGAGATACATCTGAAATTAGGTTTCTTCTAAGCTATACCTTTATTTTCTTTTTTTAGCATCTCTGAACCTGAGATGCATTTAACCATCACCTGTGTCTTATGATTGTGATTAACCAAGCACCTGTCATGAAGTGATTTTCATTGCCTAGGCAGATGGATACTGAATATTATTCTTCATGGACCTGCTGGACACTTGCTTTCCCTCCAGAGTAGTCAACAAACCAGGAACCCCATGGAATATAAGAGAGAAGAATCAAGGTGTTTTTTACCCCATTAACTCTACACCTGCTTCAGATTTGGCGGCGGGTACTAGGGATTGAACTCAGGGGTATTCGACCACTGAGTCTCCAACCTTATTTTGTGTTTTACTTAGAGACAGGGTCTCACTGAGTTGCTTAGCGTCTCACCATTGCTGAGGCTGGCTTTGAACTTGTGATTCTCCTGTCTCAGCCTCCCAAAGTGCTGGGATTATAGGCATGCACCACTGCGTCTGGCCAGAAAAATTTGGGAGCTCTAAGAATGGTGAAATAAATGACAGCTTTCCTCAGCAAAAATGAGAAAATAGAAGTCATTTTCTGGAGGAATTGTCCTATGATAGAAATCTCATCTCAATTATAATTGTATAGCTGTATTATTTGTAGCCATGTAAAATTCATGTTTGTATTGTATTTATTTTAAATACCATACTCGTTTAGACTTTTTCATGTACAACAGATATTTGCACATATGAATAATATGGATATTCTCCAGGAAGATTTTATTAAGAATGTTACAGAAAACTTGAGGTTCTTATTTTCACATAATTCAGATTTCAAAGCCTAACCTGATTTATTGTTGTTCATCTTAAAAATGAAAAAGTAGTAAAACAACAAATAAAAAAATCTAGTGACAACTAACAGTAAGTTGATTGCAGGATCTGAAACTTTTATTCCTCTGAAAATAGATCTTTTGGGGATTCAAACTTTCTCACTATTGCTGCATTTATGGTGTTACTGACCAAAGTTATTTCAAATAGCTAATCTTTCTGAAGTGGAGCCAATAACTTAAGTCTGTAAAGTATTTGCTTCCAGTGTGCATTTTACCTGGTCTAGTTTGCTTTTATGAAATTCAGTAGCTAACTTCTCTGTGTTCATTTATACAAAATATTTCAAAAGCTCATATGATGAATGACTATCACATCTCCAGTTTACTGGAGAGCCTAAATTTTCTTCTGGAAAAGTAACAAAGGAGCTCTCAGTAGCATATCCTTCTTAAAACTCAACATTCAGCTCTGATTTGTTTTATTTATTTTGTTGCTACAGACCCCTAGGCAGCAATTTTATGTCATAGTCCTGATTTCATTTTAGAAAATAAGGCTGGAGATGGAGAATAGTTCTTATTCATTCTTACTCAGTCATTGAACCAGCTTTTCTCACTCCTGAGTTTATAAACTGATATCACATATACGAGATGGTGATGAAAATGGGAATCTGGATTTCACACTTGCTTTGCTATTTAGTTCCCTATTTCCCAGCAACTGACCCTTACTTTATTATAATAGCCTAAACCTACTCCCCCATCCTCAATGCCATGTCATCACTTGGTCACAGTAAGTACCCCTGCTCATGACCACAGTGATACCCTCAGAGCACCTGAATCAAATCTAGAGCCAATCAGAATACTTCTGCAGGCATTTGGAATGTGGACTAAGAAATTCTGAGCTTACTCTGCCTAGTTTTTTGAACAGAGGAGATGGAAACTCAGAATATGTCAATAAATATTTTCCACCTTGTGAACCAGAAAGTAGGCAAGCTAGTGTTCTGTAAGAAAGGAGGAAAAAGCCAATTCAGAGGGAGCTGCTATATCCTTGAATACTTTGAAAAAACATCCAAAATGGAGAGCTACAGAATGGTAAGCTTGAATTGAAAATTATCAAAGTTTGGATAGAAAGTTAAACTTCAAGAAATTATCCGAAACAAGCCAGGTGCCATGATGCATGTAACCCAGCTATTTGGGAGGCTGAGACAGAAGATCACAAGTTCGAGGCCAACCTCAGCAATTTAGCAAGATCGTGTCTCAAAACTTTAAAAAATATTTAGAAAAGGGCTAGGGATGTAGCTCAGTGGTAGAGTTTCCTTGAGTTCAATCCCCAACACCATAAAAATTATCCAAAACCGCATCTACCTCCTAAAAACTCAGGAAAACTACTGTGACATAAGCAGTGAGCAACAGAAAAGATGGAGATCAAATTCCATCAAAGTTATAAAGAAAGAGAGAATAACAAACATTCAAACAGATAATGAAAACATGTCAAAAAGATGTTCTCATAAAGGAGATGAAAACTATAATATTTCAAAACAAATTAGTAGACAATGATATAAGAAATAAAAGAATAAATAAGTTAGAATTTATTTGAAGTGATAAAGCCCAAGAAAGAATAAAAAGAAAATTATTGAAAAATGTAGTAGTGAAATTAGAAAAAAAAAATGCCTCAAGAGAAATGGAAGCTGAAAAGAAGAAAAATTTTAAAAATCCAAAGGAAGAGAGATTAAAAGTATTCAAGGGTGAAAGAAAGAAAAGAAATGGCAAAGAAGATGCAACATTCATATAGTAAGAATACCTGAAGAAATCATTGGCAAGGAAAGAAAATACAAAAATTTATAATTTGAGAAGCTGACATAAAATGAGACAAAATTAAATGTTGGAGAGGGCACTTGATTTACTTGATAAAATTGATTCAGAATGACTGTTACTGAGATATAGTCTAGCAAAATTATTGCATTTTAAAGGAAAGGATATAAAAATCCCTTAGATACCCAAGGAAAAATACCAAATCACTTATACAGGGAGGAAAATCATATCATCCTCAAACTTTTAAACATTAGCACTTTATGCTTTAAGAAAATCGAGTAATATGTTTAAGATACACAAAGAAAGCAAGTATGAGACAAAGATTTTATATCAATATAAGTTGTTATTAACATGTAAGAATGTGGAATATTATTTTTAATTTTATTTTTTGGGGAGTACTGGGGATTGAACTCAGGGGTACTTGGCCATTGAGTCACATCCCCAGCCCTATTCTGTGTTTTATTTAGAGACAGGGTCTCACTGAGTTGCTTAGTGCCTCGCCCTTGCTGAGGCTGGCTTTGAACTCAATATTCTCCTGTCTCAGCCTCCCAAAGTGCCGGGATTACAGGTGTGCACCACCACGCCTGGCTATTTTCAATGATTCAGATATATCAGATATATTTAAATCCATGATTTCATCCTGATATAAAAATCAAACTGGTCATTGTGATGGTTCATTTTATGTATCATTTTGATTGGAATATCAAGATAGTAAAATGTTATTTCAAGGTGTGTCTGTGAGGTTGTTTTTGGTAGAAATTGGTATTTGAATCAGTAGACAGAGTAAAGAAGATCTGGCCTCACTAATGTGGGCTGACATCATCCAATCTGCTGGGGGCTCCAAGAGAACAAAAAGGCAAAGGAAGATTTAATTTATTCTTTAATCTTGAAACGAGACATTCATCTTTTCCCATCTGTGGACATTGGAGCTCTGATTCTGAGTCTTTGGACTCTGGGACTTACATCAGTGCCCCTTCTTTCAGGTTCTTGGACTTCCAGACTCAGACTGAGTTATACTATCAGCTTCCCTGGCTCTCCAGCCTGCAAATATCATATCACGGGACCTCTCAGCCTCCATGATAATGTGAGCCAATTTCCATAATAAAGCCCTTCTTATATATCTCTATCTCTATTTCTATCTCTCTCTCTCTATCTCTACCTATTCTTTGGTATTTTAAAGGAAAGGAAATTAAAAATCCTTTAGATACTAAGGGAAAAATATCAAATCACTAGAGTAACCTTGTCATCAATGAAGATTATTAGGAATCAACTCTTTATTTTTAAAAACTGGTAAATAAAATAATCAAGAATTTACCATTTACCCTGCATTTCCTATGTAAACTGTATCACTAGGCATATAAATAATAGATGAGATGAACCTTTTCTTCATGGAAGTATCCCATCAAATAACTGAAGAAGAAGTAATAGGATTTGAATATTAACTTTTTATAGTTCTAAGTAAATTTTAAATCTAAGCATTGAGTGTCAGTGGATACACAAAAATACAGAAAAATAGACACTTTATACCTGGAAAAAAATGCACCATCACTTACAAAGTAGTCTTGCCAAAAATCATTGTCATCATCAAACCTGAGTGTGATTCAGCCTGGAGAACCAGGAAAGTCTCTCTGTTGTAGCATGAGATTCTAGTTATTGGGCATTCTTTTGGAGCCTGAAAAAGCCAACTGTTTCTGTTTTCCAGACTGAAGTAGTATTATTTGATGGCTGTAAAACAGTAGCCTTACCAAAGGATGTGTCCCAATTGGTTATATTTCCCTAAAAGTGTTCAACTATAAAATGGAAGCAAACTCATCAGCAAAAGTAGGATCAAGAGTTTTGTCTTTCAGATGGTCTAAAGTAGCAATGGGTGATGCAGATGCAGAATGAAGAGGCCAGTTAGTAAACAATAGGTGTATATGTGAAAAATTATGTCTGGGTTGAGTAAGCTTATTGTCCAGAGGTGCTAGAGGATGCAGCTCCTCCTCCAGCCCCCAGTTACCTCCCCATCAACCCCCAGGAAGTGCTTTTGCCCCAGTGATTCCTTCTGGAATCTGCATCCTCCCCAAAACCATTGAAAGTATGCCCTCCTCACACCATGTCCCCATATATATATTTTAATAATGGAAAGAAACATTTTAAAAATTATGTCTATATAGTCTTTGGCTATGATTCTCAAAGTAGATGAAGTCCACATTTTTGGCTAGCCACAATGCCAAAGCATTTCTAAATTATGAAATACAACAGTTTATAAATGCCAACCCTTAAAATATTCCCAGGCCCCAAATCTGCACCAACAGGAGGTGAGACATAAAAATTGTGCACCCACAGGAATGACATCTTCCCAAATTACTACTTGAATTCAGTCCTGGAGGAAACAGATCAGGAAAAATCTTAAATTGATTTTAGCAAAGGGAATGAGGTTATTTCAACTCATTCTTTTCTCCACTATTTTTTTCTTTTATTGTCTCTCTTTTTCCAGTATTAGTGATTGAACAGAGATGCTCTACCACTGAACTACATCTCTAACCCTATTTATTCATTCATTCATTTATTTAGAGACAGGGTCTTACTAAGTTGCCAAGGCTGGCAACTTGAACTTGAGATTCTCCTGCCTCAGTCTTCCAATTAATGGGGATTATAGGCATGCACCACTATGCCAGAGTCTCTCCACTAAGTTTTGAAATACCACTTTTAATATTAAATTCTTTCATGTATTTTAATCGATTTCCAAACTCCATTCTATTTAACTGATATATTTGTTAATGTAACACTAGAAATCTTTAAAAATGGTACTATGAAGCTATACTATTGAATGAAATAGAAGGACTTCTAAAACTGCACTGCAGTGTCAGAAACCAGGAGGCTTTAAGGAGTAAATCTTTCTGGAATTCTGCATGAAGGTGACATAGTTCTAACAACTCATGCTCTAGATGACTTTTAGTCCATTTCAAATTCCTTGGAAGGTAATTGGCTCATCTGAGATTGGCTGTCAATCTCACAGATAATAATCTGTTCTTGGAATGGGCACAGGGTAAGTTTATGTAGTATCAATGTGACTGCAGTGTGTCTAATATTTTTAGAAATACATAAAGCATTGTGAGCTGAACAGTACTCCAACCACTGCCTGCTTCACTGTGCCACCCTTCCTGCCTCAACCTTCTGAATCACTGGCATGAAAGGTGTGAGCCACCTCGCCCAGCTTGTGCCCCATTTGTGTACATCTGAAGTTTCTCAGTTCCACATGGTTCAGATCGCCTACACAGAATTGTAGTCGCGTCTTTCCAGTAGGAGAGGGTCCAAACTCATATCCTTATATTGTTCTGGAGGCCATGTCATAAGAACCATACAGCTCTAAACCAAGATTTCTTAGAGCATGTGTATTTCAGTAATACCAAAACTTCTTTATATATTCTGCAACCCATGAACCAGTCAGAAGACTTAATCATCATTAAGACATTTTAAATAACAGTGGTTTTCAAACTGAAGTACAAGTATATTTAAGGGATGCATAAAAATGTTCTAAGGGGGTGCTACAACACTGAAAGTTTCAAGAGAATCAATGTCTAGAACCTTGGCTTCAATATAGAGCCTGCTTGCTCTTCCTTTTTCCTCCCTCCCTCCCTTCCTCCTTTCCTCCCTCTTTTTTTCCTTCATTCCTTTCTTCTCTTTCTTTCTTTAATTGATCTTCCTGAGATGTATTTGAGTTAAGGGACTTTTTCCTCTCTGGTTTCATATCTCCTCTTTCAAAGTAGACTTCCTTACTTTGCAGGCATATCTTCCCCATCCTGGATCTTAACTATGGTGCTTTACCAAAGTGAAAAACTGGGGAAGGACAAACAGGTTATTTTAGGCCATTAGAATTTGGGAAACTTTCTTTAATTAAGACACCATAAGCCCATCAGAAAATTCAGCATCTTTCACTATTTCAATTGAGGGTGAAACATGACATTAAAAATGGCATAGTCTGAATACAGCTATATTAGGAAGTAGAGAAACAGAAGAAATGACTGTTTTTCCTCAAAGACTCTTCCATTCTTGACTCTTATCAAAGAAGTCTTTCTTCTGTGAGAGGGTCCCTTGAAAGCAAAGCAAATATCATGGGAAGATATGGAAGCTCTGACATCTTTCACTCAGATGACAAACTAATGACAAAGTTCTTTGCCTTGTCTAACCTGAACATTCAAGATTTGAACCCATAAAGTTGGAAATTACCCATTGGCTAAGAAGAAAACTCTCTTCATGCATACCACGCTTGGTTAGGTGAGTGGTTCTCAGGCACTTGCGTCTTGATATGTATGTCTCTGTTGCATGTTTTCCAAATTTCAAGAAACAGGAAACAAAGAGTTTTTTCATGTTTACTTTGGAGAGATCAATGTTATATCTTAGAAGAAAAGCAACAATAGTGAGTGGAAGTTAATGTTTTCTCTTAACCATTCACTCAGGCTGGTTGAAGCAGCATTCTAACTTTTATAAGAAAAAATGATTGCTTACTCCAAATCCTCATTTATTTTTACATAAAGCTAAGTCTACTGTTGGCTTTTTTTAAACAATTATCTGCTCATTTGTTTTTCTCTAATATGGACTAATCATATCTTTATTTACTGATAGGAATATGTTTAGAATTTTATAGAAGTAATGCACTTAACAGAAACCACTGAAATAACCCAACACCTTCTTTTATTTTGTTGTTAATTTGCACAAAATAGAACTTGTCATTAATTTGCACAAAATGAGACCACATTTTAAGCAAATATTCCTCAAATGCAACTAGGATAAAATGCCCTCAAATAAATGTTTTGTTCTATTAATTATTGACTTAGCAAATGATGAGTTGCTGTTCTAATTTTGTTAAATACATAATTATAAACTTAATTGTTTGCAGTCATTAGATTAAATTGCATATAGAAGGACAACTAAAGACCTGAACATATATATTTCTCAAGATCCATTTCCTTTTTAAGGTACTTATGAGTATTTCTGTAGTCAGTAGTAAATATATATAATGTGAAATTTCCAATTTAATGAGATCGTTTTCAAACCATAGTCATACAATTTTAGCTTGAAAAGTGCTATAGTTTGGATCTGAAATGTCCCTGAAGGCCCATATGTTAAAGGCGGAGTAACCATCATGGTGCTATTGGGAGGTGGTAGAAACTTTAAGAGGTGGAGTCCAGTGGGAGATTTCCTGCTCTCAAAAATAGAACACCCTGACTGCTTTCTGTTACAGTTTGGACCTTGAATGTCTTCCAAAGGCCCATATGTTGAAGGCTTGGTCCTCAACTTATGACATTGTTAGGAGGTGGTAGAATCTTTAAGAGGTGGGGCCCGGTGGAATGGGGAAGGAAGTATTTTAAAAGTTCCATTTAGTTCAACAAGAGATGAATTTCTAATGAATTTTTTCTTTGTTACTTTATCAAAATATTTATTTTATCAAACTAAAAGTACATTTCTTATTTTGATCACTTGTATTCACACAAATATAGGGTTAATTCAATCTAGAAGACATTTTCTAACTTTATTGTCTTATATGTGCTGAGAGTTTCATTTTTTACTTTTTTGTGGTGCTGGGGTTTGGACCCAGAGCCTCATACATGCTGCTGGGCAAGTGCTCTACCACTAAGCTACACTCCCAGCCTGCAGAGTTTTAAAAGTTAATCTGTAACATCTATCAGTCTATCACAGCATGTGAAAGAATGATCAATAAAAGACACTCAATCATAAAAATATAACACATTAGGATAAAGTTTTGTGGAGAAAGTGGAATGGAAATATGAATTCAAGGAGAAAGAAGTTATATAAAACTTAGGTCTGTTAAAGAAGATCTTGTTCACATATTTTTAAAAAGGATATGGAAACTTTCAAATCACTATAGTGTCAAGTGTCTTTTCTTTTTCTTGATGATCCTGGGAATTGAACCCATATGTACTCTACCACTGAGTTATACCCTCTACCATTTTTATTTTTAATTTGAGACAGGATCTCACTAAATTGCTAAAGCTGGCCTTGAACTTGAGATGCCCTTGCCATAGTCTTCCAAGTAGATGACTAGACATCCAACTAAGATGTTTAAAGTTCTACTGTAAAAGGAAAATGTATATTTAAGGACAAAAAACAGTCTGTCACCAAGAAACAAATATGTACAGCTCTGAGCCCATTCTGAGCCCACTTAAATTCAAACATATTTTATGCTAATTCTCAATTTATTTTTTCAATTACAAATTTTAATTCTTACAATTAAATTATCAACTTGTTTTACATTTATTTCAAGGTGATTTTTTTATCAAGAGTCATTTTTAATGATTTTTTTTATATTTTGGTAGCGTGCTCGCCTAGCATGCGGGAGGCACTGGGTTCGATCCTCAGCACCACATAAAAATAAAATAAAGATATTGTGTCCACCTACAATTAAAAAATAAATATTAAAAAAAAATTTTTTTAAACAGTATAGAAGAACCAATTAGAGGGAGATTGCCAAAGATAGGTTGATTGTGATCATTGTCAAATACATCAAATATATAAAAATACACTTGTTTTTACTCAAACAAAACCAAGAACAACTCCATGGTAACCACTATAGATTGATAGGGGATCAACTCACTATTGTGAAAATTAAGGAAAGAATCAAGCACTTATTCTTCATAAAAGAATTCCAGATAATAAATACAGATTAAAAGATTCATAAAATTTTCATTTTGAAAACTTTAAGGAAATAATAGCTAATCATAAGATGAAAGATTAATGGAGATTTTAAACAGTGTTATCATGCTGGCACCACCTGGCCCATTGATAAGTCTTGTATCACCAAAGTGGGGACACATTATGTGCCACATGATGGGCTACAATAGAAAACACAATTCACTGTAGAGTCCCACTTAAAAAAAAATTAAACTTAAATACAATCAAATGTCTAAATTAAATCTAAATACAATCAAATATCCATATCCAATATTGTAGCTGTTAGCCACATATGACTATTTAAACTTAAACATTTAAAATTCTGTTGGACAGGACAGATATAGAAAATTTTATTCCTTTGCAGGAAGTAACATTGAACTGTGTAAAAGCCAGATGACCAAAAGGAGGCAAATTAAAACCTCTGGGCAAGGCTTTATTGGAAATACACGCTCTCGGGCTGAACTCTCCTGTCCATCAGAGTGTGACAGGAGAATGGCACCCGTGTTCTGGCGTACAGACAATTTTAAAAAGCCCCGTCAGGAAGGGGAGGGCTTGGGGCAGGAAGAGAAGGCCAGAGTCCTTCCTGGATAAGTCACGAAAAACCCGCTGATTGACAGGAGCCTCTACTGGTGCCTCAGCGTCTGGCTGGCCGCTCCATTCCGCAGCTGCCCTGGCTGGCTCCCCCTAATTGGATACCCTGGACCCTGAACTGACCTAACAGACTGAAGAGGGAAATATTACTTTATAGCTTGGTCTTTGTTACTTAATTACTGGTCTCTGTAAGAGTATTGTTTAAACACTCATTTAAATTGTACAATTTCTAAGCTAGGTTTTGTTTGTTTTTTATAGCTCTTAGGGATTTAAGCTTACAGTTATCTTGAGGAACTTCTGCCTGTGGTGAAGGCCACTTAGTGATGTCAGTCACAGGTGTTGCTCTGCCTTTGTTCTGCATCTCTGAGCTTCTTATCACAAGAATTCCTTTGAGCTCCTTATCACAAGAATTCCAGTGGTACACACCTATAATCCCTGCACTTGGGGAAGCTGAGACAGGAGAATTGTGAGTTCAAAGCCAGCCTCAGCAACGAGGCACTAAGCAACTTTGTCTCTACATAAAACACAAAATAGGGCTGGGGATGTGGCTCAGTAGTCGAGTACCCCTGAGTTCAGTCTCCAGTATCAAAAAACAAACAAACAAACCTGAGTTCTCCAACACTCTGAGTGTTACTTGGTCTCTTGCTGAATGTGATTTCCACAGCAGCACTGCTTTGAATCAAACTACAGTTTTATATGAAGTAAGGAACTAGAGGAATAAATAAAATGAAATCAATAGGCCAAATTTTGAATCTGGGACATTCTATAGAATAAATGACCTTTTTTCCCCAACAATTTTTTTTTATATATTTTTTTTAGTTGTCCATGGATCTTTGTTTTATTCATTTATTATTTATATGTGGTGCTGAAGATCGAACATCAGTGCCTCACGCATGCTAGGCAAGCGCTGTACCACTGAGCTACGGCCCCAGCTCTTTCCCCAACAATTAAATGACATGACAAAGGGAGTTGGAAAGGTTTATCAACCAATCATGTTAAGTAATTTTGAATCGTGATTTGAACAGATCGCTATAAAGACTATTTTGAGATCATCAGAAATATATGAGTATAAACTGTGTGTTAAATGATATTAAGGAATTTTTGCTTATTTTTAAAGGCATAATAATTGCATACTGATTATACAAATAAAATCTTTTTTCAATTACAAAGGTATACTAAAATGTCTGTGATATGCTTTAAAATATGCTTTTGGAGATAAGGCCCTTAAAACTCCCCAAATTGCAGAGATAGATGAAATGAGATAGACAAAATTTTAATAATAGTTGTAGTTTGTGATAGAAATATGTGAATTTATTGCACATTCATAATAAAATTTAGGAGAAACAAGATAAAAATGGTAACCACTAATAGATATGGGAATTAGAAAAATGATACAGTCTGAGGAAAAGAATGGCCAAGCATTACCTTCATTTCCCCCAACAGTGTTTTCCTGATATTAGTCATGCTGGCAGTTCCCACCTTCCCCAACACTGTCTTTTTAATGTTAATCACACCAGCAGCCCTTCCCTTCCCCAGCCCTATCTCTTTGCTACTCACACCTCCCCCAACAAATGTCTTCCTGAGGCTAATCCGGGAAGAAGGCGCCCTACTGAAATGATAAACTGATTATTTTAGGAATTGGTAAACAAGCCCCCAAATTCCTAAATGCCCACAAAAACTAAGAACCTATATAAACCCAGTCCTTTCCTTTGTTCAGGGGCTCATTTATCCACTGGGAATATGAATCCACCACCTCCACAGATGAATTCTGCTCCTGAATAAAGCCTACAATGACTTGCATAGTTTGCTGCCACTGTGATCTTTTTGCCCTTACAACCACAAATAATTACAAGCTGATTTTTGCTACACAGTAACAAAACTTCAAATTCCCAGATTGCATCATTTTTTTCAAGGGAACCCAAAACTCCAGATTAAAAAAGAAGTTTCATGTTTTCATAAAACAAAAACAACATGGCCAAACAACACACATCTGTGAGCTAGAATTTGTCCTCAGGCCATCTGTTTCTTGTGTAGGAAAAATTTGTTTTGTTAATGAGGTGTCTTTCCACATATTTAGAGTGTATTCAAGATTTCAAAGAACTTTTTGAAACCAGTGGTGGTAGGTCAGTGTCTGGAGACAGAGATGAGTGATACAAAGCTGGGGCCTGAACAGAGCTCAGAGTCTGGCGTGGCAGGGCATGGAACCAGGAGCTTTGAATGCAACATGAGTGCACACAGGAGGTACAGCAGAGGTGCATATTACTCAGCCATGGTGTTACAGGCTGAATTGTGTTTTCCCCCAAATTTCTTATGTTGAAGCCCATAACCCCTGGTATCTCATGTAAGGGCAAAAAGACTAAGATGCAGCAAACTTCACAGATCAGTGTAGTGCTTTATTCAGGAGCGGAGCTTCATACAGAAATAGGTGACAGGGACGAGGTGATGCGGCAGTGGAACCCAGTTCCCTGGTGGAAAGTGGGCTCCCGTGAACAAAGAAATGGACTGGGTTTTTATAGGTTTATTTTGGGAGGTGGCATAGTGGAGACATGCTGGTTTTCTTGGGCACTTAGGAATTTGGGGGTAGTTCCATAAATCAACGAAGTGGTCAGTTTTAGTGCCCAGGAATTCGGGCTCAGGGGTCAGGGTCTTGCAAGCTGCGGACCGAGTGTCTCCGGCCTGGTGGGGCACTCTTTCCTTATCTGCAATTAGTCTCAGGGAAACATTCATCAGGAGAGGGAGGAGTGTTAGCATAGAGATATTTGCCTCTTCCCTCAAGATACACTGTTTTCAATTCCCATTATCTATTACCTCAGAATGTGACTATTTGGAGATAAGGTCCTTAAAGATGTAATTAAATTAAAATGAACTCTTAAGGGTGGTGCTAATCCAAGACTAGTGAAATTAGGACAAAATGAAATTAGGACACAATGAGAGACACCTGACGCATGCATGCAGCAAGATGTCCATGACCATATTGAAGACACAATGAGAAGGTGGCCATTTGTACATCAAGGAGAGAGGTCTCAGAAGAAACCAAACCTGCTGACACCTTGGTCCCAGACTTCCAGCCTCCAGAACTTTGAGAAAATAAAATGTTATAACATCTTGTCATGCAGTCCTAGCAAAGAATACACATAGGAAGCCTTAATTTTGCTTGTGGAAGCCTATGAATGTACTACGTGTAAGGTGAAAACAGCCCTTTTGTAATTAATTTTCACCTCCCCTCTCTAGAAGCACAGGGCAGTTCCTGCCCCAGGGGGTTCCTCTCCCAATCTTCCACCTGGGAAACAAATAGTTTTCACATCCCCTTTCTAAAGGCCTGAGGCAGTTCTGCCCCAGGGGGTTCCCCTCCGGAATTTTCCACCTGGGAAACAAAGCCTAAAACAAAACCTAACTGCCCAGGTTAGCACATCAAAGAAGACTGCTACTGCTTATCTGCCCCTAATCTTACAGTGACCAATCCCTAGCTCACCATGCGGTTTTGTAGTGGGCTCTATAAAATCCCTCCCACGTGTCCCCTCTCTCTCTTCTTTCCTCTTTCCTTCGCCCGGGCGCCCACTCCCCTGAATAAAGGATTTTCCTGGCTGTACAGAGGTGTTCGTGTCTGGCTGGCCGCGACCCTAACACTACACATGTATATGCAATAAAAGTGCTGATATTCTTGTGTCACTTTGAGGAAATTCTTAGGTTCAAGGCACAGTGTCTGCATATTTCCAGGGACTATCATTTATCTCATAGCTTTAATTGCTTTCTATGTGTTTATGACTTTAAAATTTGTCTTTCAATCTTCATATGTTCTTCTAAACTTTATACCAAATCATTCTACTTGCCTCTAGCCAAGCTCACCCAGATGTCTCCAAATGAAAATACTATATCTTCCTCTTCCACTCACTCCCCTATCATTTTTCTTTTTTTATCTTCTAACTATGCATCAGTTGTTAAATGGAGAAATCTGGAAGTCAGCCTGGACACTCTTATCTCTGCATCTTGCCAGCTCCTAGTTCCAGCTCTCCCTACCTCCTAACCCTCACAGTCTCAGCCCTGTCTCTGTCTCCTGCCCTAGTCATTTCCTCCCTAGACCTTTTCTTGTTCTCTTTGATTGCTCTTCTCCCTGTATCTCCATTTTGCCTTGGGGTTATCTTCTGATAGAGCAAATCAGGTAGTTATTTCTCTAAGATATTTCACTGATCATATCTTTTCACTTATAAAATTAAAAGCCCTACCCTAGGCAGGGGTCTTTACAGTAAGATCCTTGACTACTTTCTTGGTCTTGTATTCCTACTCCTCCATGTGTATATATATACTCAGAGTTCCTTTAACACACCATTATTCCACATTTATTTTGTATATCAGTACCCTTTTCCCCCTTCTCTGTTAATGCAGGGAGCTCCTGTATGTTGATGAAGACTGCACAATCACCCCCTTCATGGAGACTTCCTCACCTCCACCTTCCCAGGCACACATTATTCTTAAAGACAGTTGATGAAGACCAGCTGACACAGAAGCAGACAGATGCACAAATAGCCTGCTTAACTGTGCTCTAAAACCACTACAGATGCCCTTGTCAGGTGTTGGTTTCTAGCAGAGTGGCTGGTTATATTTCTCTACTAGAACTGGCAAGCCAGTGTTCTGACCAGTAGACAAATCATCCTGTTGATTCAAACTCGTCACGTGGTCTGTGGATACTTTTGGTGGCTCTTCATTGATATGACACCTTCAGGAACATAACCATCTACATACATGCGCTCTAGTCCAATTCATTGGAACCCTTCTCAAGAATGTCCTGGCCATGATGCCATCTTACGGATGGTAAGTGAGTATCATTACTAGAATGGGCCTGCCTCTACCACACTTTTCATCCTCACTCTTCTGGACCAGCTGCTGTGCTTAACCACCAGGGAAGTCACCTTCTCCTCAAATATTATGCTACCTGGTCTCTGATCATGGTCTCCAGCTTGTTGCTCTACCTCTGGGAGGTATGGCTTCACATCCTCCATGTCACTGCCATTTGTTGATACTTATTGCTCACAAACACACTGGGAAAGGATTCTAGAACTGAGTGTCTCCAGAACAACACCTCTGGAATGACATGCTGCTGGAGAAGTTTAATAGCCAACACTAGGTCAATGCTTATATTTGGTTCACTATGATGGATGTGAAGGGGACTTGGTGTATCTTTTGGGCCCAGCAGAAAAGGAGAAAAAGTATTTGGAAGCAAGATTTCATTATTTGATGATGTTTTGGTTTCCTGCATACTGTGGTTTGAATGTGTCCCTAAAGAATTCATGTATTGGAAACTTAATCACCAAATTCACATATATTTGGAGGTAGACCCATTTGGAGGTAATAAGGATTAGATGAGCTTATAAGCGTGGGACCCCCATGATAACATTAGATGACGTTAGTGACTTTAGAAGAGGAGGAAAAGACCTAGCTAATACACTTTCCTGTCTTGCCATGTGATGCCCTCCATCCTGTTAAGATCTAACAGTACTTACCAGATGCCAAGCAGATGCTGGTGCAACGCTTTTGACTTCCAAATGTCTAGAAACATGTGCCAAATAAACTTATATTCTTTATAAATTACTCCAGTGTAAGGTATTTTCTTATAGAAATATAAAACAGAACAAGACATTGCATACTCATTTTCTTTGAGTTCTTTTATGAGTTTGCAAAACAGTTTTGGACATGCTGACTTATTATATAGCAAAGCTAAGTGGACAAAACAGAAATGGTAATCAGTTCTAAGTCTATGCTTCAAGGAACATAAACCTACACTGGGTTAAACACCAAAAAGATGTTAATAGTTTCTTAACTGAAAAATCTGGAGGCAGGGTTAGCTTTTAGGGGAGTCTTGACCTAACTGCTCAGCTATGTTGCTAAAATCTGTCTGCAAGGGAGAGCCAAAATCTGACTAAGCCAAGGAGAACAGATCACACTACCACCAACTACAGACTTCAGTGGGCAACAGCAGCAGGATGGTCTGTGGTGCCCAATGGGAGTTGGTCCAGTAAGTAGCAGAGACCAAACACTCCATCTTAGACAATTAGAATAAGGAGGATACATGTTTCCTGGCCAGGAGGTCATGAAAGCCTCATATCTCATTGGCACATCCCCATTTTGGATAGCATCTGGGAATAGGTATGAAGCCCTGAAAAAAACTAGTTCCTTAGGTCATTGAATATAGTTTAATGGTTGAATTGGACTGTGTTCATTCATGAGATTGGAATAAAATTTAGCTTTTTCTTCTTACCCTTTGTGTTGGTGGCATCTTTAAAAAATAAGATCAATCATAAAAAAAATTAAAAGCTTCATTTTTGTTGTATGTCTTATAAAATAAGTAAATGTGTTGTTATATTAAGTTTACTTTCCATTAGTAAATAATATGTGCTCATTAAGAAGTTGCAAACTTTAAAAATAGAAGGAAAACAGCACTTCTTAGTGGCAATGAAACACAACCCCTATGGTTTTGTTTGTTTGTTTGTTTGTTTTTTGGTACCAGGGATTGAACTCAGGGGTACTCGAACACTGAGCCACATCCCCAGCCCTATTTTGTGTTTTATCTAGAGACAGGGTCTCACTGAGTTGCTTAGCATATCGCCGTTGCTGAGGCTAGCTTTGAACTCATGATTCTCCTGTCTCAGCCTCCCTAAGTGCTGGGATTACAGGGTTGCGCCACCGCGTCCGGCTCAACCCCTATGTTTTTATATCTATTTCCTTCCAGTCTTTCTTCCATAAGTAAATATTCATTAGTCAACATCATATTATAAACATAGGATTTTATTTCTTTTTTATTTAATATTATGTCAAAGCACTTTTCTTTATCTCTATACATGTAAGCTAAATAAATAAATATTATTCATTAACATTCCATTGCATAACCCAGAGTTCACTTAACTGACCTTTTAATACTGTTTCATACTCCTTTAGAGGAAATAGTACATAATATGTCTGTGGTAAAATATATAACAAAAATGACAAAATAATTTCAGTTACTTCTTATTTCATACAGATTCTTTCCCTGAATGATATTGAATTTATAATGAATTAAGTTGAAATATTGGTCTGAAACACCTAACAAGCTCTAAAAATGAGAAGTATCACATCCTTCAGTAATACAGAACATACCTATCTAACCAGTTTTGACAAAGCCAGTACAAATGGGCAAGGAGAGAATTAGCTGGTAACTACAGGCAGAGCCAGGACCCAGCTTATACTGCCTCAGATTATTCCCCTAATTCTTGGACTTGAGACTTTGTGAACTAGTGGACTAAATGTTTAATCTGCTAAACTGGTCAGAGTTGTACCATAAACTTTCAGACTGACAAATTGAGAGAAGAGTGTGAAAAGACTGGTAAGAACTCTGTTGATTGACTTTTTTCATTTTCATTTTTAAGCTCACACAATCTACCCAGATTGCTTTCCAGGAATAAATTCTGTATACATGCACACCCAGTATGTGTGTATACACACACCTACCCCCCCCCCCCCACAATTTCCTTATGGAAGATTAAATATCATTTCTTTATTCCCACTCAACAACTCATTTTTTTTCTTTTTTTCAATTCTCTTATTTGTTCTAATTAGTTATACATGACAGTAGAATGCATTTTGACACGTCATACATAAATGGAGTATAATATAAAGAAATCAAAAGGAAACACAGAGGCAAGGAGCAGTGGCAAAGAAGAAAAGGCTAATCATCTGAGCTGCCAGCTTTATTTGTATCAATAGGTTACCTTAGGTCACCGGCTTACATTATTGTTCATTGTATTATTAGGTAGGTTACAGAATCAGCAACATCATGCAGGCTATTTCTACCATTACAATATGCAATGTTAGGAGCTTTGTGTAGCTCTCAAGAAAGTCCGTTGTTTGAAGTTACAATTGGATGGGCAGGTCCAGGAGCAGCAGAGCTTGGTGAAACATTGTAGTTATCTAGCAAGCGAGTTCCTTCATTCCCGGGAACTATGTGCCTGAGATCAAGATGATGGCTGATTAGGCTCTAATATAGAGCATCCTTGTGGAGGGCATTTCCATAGCAGCTAGGCATTCTGTGCTTTTGCATAGAAATCCCAGCCACTGAGTATCCCATACTTTGTATAGGATCCTTCCCAGAAGCTAGGCATCCTATACTTTTGTATAGAACTTTCCTAGACACCAAACATGCCACAGCCATGAAGTCATTAGAGACCCCAATCCCAAACACAGAACCCTTACTAACCCTTATAACTTTTTATTCTTCTGGTTATACATGATGTTGAATCACACCAGTCATGTAGTCACATATGCACATAAAGTAATAATGTCCGATTCATTCTATTGCCCTTCCTGCCTCCAAACTCCCTCCTCTCCCTTTACTTCCCTCTGCTTAGTCCAAAGTCCCTCTATTCTTTCCTATCCCCTCCCCTTATTGTGAATTAGCCTCCACATATTAAACATGTGGCCTTTGATGTTTTGGGATTGGATTATTTCGCTTAGCATATTCTCTAGCTCCATCCATCTATCAACAAACACCATAATTTCATTCTTCTTCAAGGTTGAGTAATATTCCATTGTGCATGTATATCACATGTTCTATATCCATTCATCTATTGAAGAGAACCTAGGTTGGTTCCATAGTTTAGCTATTGTGATTTGAGCTGCTATAAACATTAATGTGGCTGCATCACTGTAGTATGCTGATTTTAAGTCCTTTGGGTATAAACCAAGGAGTGGGATAGCTGGGTCAAATGGTGGTTCCATTCCCAAATCAATAAATAGGCTAAGGAACTGGATGGACATTTCACAGAAGAAATATAATTGATCAACAAATATATGAAAAAAGATTCAACATCTCTAGCAATTAGAGAAATGCAAATCAAAACTAAGATTTTATCTCACTCTGGTCAGAATGGCAATTATCAAGAATATAAGCAATAATAAATATTGGCAAGGATGTGAGGAAAAGGGTAAACTCATACATTGCAATGGGACTGCAAATTGGCACAACCGTTATGGAAAGCAGTATGGAGATTCCTCAGAAAACTTGTAATGGAACCACTATTTGACTGAAAAACAACTCTTTGAATTAGCATCACAGTTCTTAGCCAATTCATTTTCTCCACCAGAAGTGAAATGAAGTGGAGAAAAGAGGTAATATTTTTCATTTTTTTTGTCCTAAATGACCTCTATTACTTTGCTCTACATAACTAGCCACATGAATGTGAATATTTAAAAAATAAAAAGGAAAGAATGGTAATATAGAAAACATTATCTTTTTATTTAATGAAGTAATCACACTATTCTCTAAGTATTTCTCTTTGTGGTAGAGAGCTTACATCATTATACAGATACTGAGTTACTTTCAGTCATGTGTGCATTTAATTGTGTATACAATAAAGGTACCACATATGTTCTTAAAATTGCTTTGAGTAATATAGCCTCTGTGTTGTATACAAACTAAATTTCATGCTTAAATTATTTCTTGTTTAAGAACAGACTAGTCTACATTTATTCCAATTCAGGAAAGGGTTTCAAAAATGGAAATGTCTCAATTATGGTCAAACTTTTTTTTAGGTCAATTTTGATCTGGTGTGCAGGGTCCAATTATAATGGGCCCTATTAATAAGTTCAGTAAAGAGAGAATTCTATACATCTTAATCAAATCTCCTGTGACTAATTCAATCCATAGGTTTGTGCTTGTAAATATTTTATATGCAGGTTTCCAGTAATAATGCTCATTCTATCAATCAATATCAAGTTACCCCAAGATTACTGAAAATAGGGAATCATATATAAAATATTGAATCACTCATTTTTAATAGCACAGGTAATAAATGTATATTGCTCTTGGGAAATGATTCTTGATATTTTTAATGTAAAATTTATGAGACATTTCGGAACAGTGGGCAAAGTTGTGCCATCCCTTCTCCATATTAAAGGATCAGCTCAATGGGAACAACTAGCAGCCATCACACAGGGGATGTTAGTATCTTGTATTCCAGAGGCTCAGTCTCAGTTCAACTCAAGGAAATTCTAATCAATATGATATTGTTCAGCAGTCCAACTTAACATTTACTGAGCAAAGCACAATGTTAGGCAGTATTCATAAGAGATCCCCTAGGTGCAGGGAACTCAGATTTGCTAATGTGAAGGGCCATGGTATAGAGAAGTCTTATGGAACTATGGCAGGAAGACAGGCCTTGTTGGAGCTGGATAACTGTCAGTCAGATATCTTCCTTCCCTCCCCCTTATCTACACATCCTCTTCTTCTGTTTCTGTTTTCTCTCTGCATGGAGTCTTGTCTCTTCTGCATCATTCTGCTTTCTGTAAGCCTCCCTATCTGCTCTCTTACCTGTTTATAGGTCATCCATCAGGGCTCTGTTCCCAAATGGTAGTGTTCAACTCTAAGTCTATACGACCTTTCCACTAGATTTGTGTGTGTGTGTGTGTGTGTGCATGCACATACATGTTTATGTGTTCCATTTCCACATTCAGGAGGAAAGAATCTAATTCTCTTAGCTGAAGTCAAGTGTGCACTCCTGCTCCAATCAGCTGTAACCACAGGTAGGAGGACTAAAAGGTCATGTATAATTAGAGATGCTCTTTTCATTCTATGTACCAGGCACATAAATTATCCAAGAAGAGTGATAGGAGGGTGGGGAGGATGAATGAAACATCAATTCTGAACTATAGGTTTCAATTTTATGGGAGAAAATTTTATATATATAATTCTTAAAATTATAAATATATTTAATATAATATATATAATTTTCTCTATATATATCATACATAAAAGATTGAAAGATTATAAGAAGTACAAAAAAAAAGAAGTATAGAGGAAGCATAAATTGAGACAAGGGTCTATAAAACCTTAGGTTGGAGAGCACGCAGTGTATTAGGAGTACCTTAAATGTTACACCGGAGATAGGGAGTATGAAGGCCAAGACTTTCTGGTGGTTGAGGAACAGACATATCACAGAGGTGGGCATGCCTTGAGAGTTAGCTGGTATATATTCTTCTGCAATAGGAATTCCTTGAAGGTTTTTGATCAGGCTAGTCATATGATCAAATCCGTGCTTTCTGAAGATGTCTTAGGGTATGGAAGTTATTTTAATTGGATGTGGTTTTGTGATTAAGAGGCAGAGCATCTGTGCTCCTTCAGGAAGTAGGCAGATCAATGAATTAGCATACAGTACATTAATGGTTTGAATTGGGAGAAAAGAGAAGACATGAATAATCATTTTATTTAACAAAGATGGGGAAATGCACCATTGCTTATTCATTCCCATTGCTATGAGATGTATGAATAATGATTGTAGTTTGCAATGCTGACAAAATGTTAAGTATTTCTGGTAAACTCTCTGCATGGTTTACAATTAGTTAATTTTTAAGTAAAAGAAGGAAGGAAGGAAGGAAGAAGAATATGAGGACAGAGAAGTGTTAAGTAGGTTGTTTTTAGTTTGTTGTTTTTTTTTTTAAAGGCTTCCTGTCAGTCCTGGTTAGGATTGATTCCCCTGCCAAGCCCAAGCTTGTGTGAAAGGGCACCGTGGCTGCTGTGTCAGCATCGGGCAAGGAATAGCACAGTAATGGTGGAGGTAGCGTGAGGAAAAGAAGTGCTGTGCTAACACCGATACATGACAATGCTTAAATCCTACGTTAAAATGTTAAAAATAAAAGAGGTCCTAAGGACTCTGATTTGGAGATTTCCATAAAATAATGGAATCCCAATCTTCTAGATGATAAAAAACAGAGTTTAGATCAGGGGATGATAGAGAAAGCCAGGCCCATAAATCTGAAAGTTGTCTTATATAACAGTTCCCTCTAACAGTTCCCTCTGAGGATGATCAGGCTGTGCCATTACCCCATTGCAGCCATGGAATGTGTTCTGAATGAGCATTTCCTATGTAAAGCACTGGTCCAGACACTAAGGGCCTGCCATGCTAGTGGGGTAGAACGGATTAATATATTTTGAGGACCTGCTGTATTCAATGTACATTGCTGGAGACTGAAAATGCTATTTATTTAATGCATTTTTTAAAACTTGCAAAATTTTTAAAAACTTCATCACAATTAGTTGTGGGAGAGAGCTGGCCTGGGTGTTCCCACAGTACATAATGTGCAACAGTATCAGGTTTCTCAATCATGTGGCTTGACCATAGTTCCCTGTTCTTATTACAGTTCCACATTCCTGTAAAACTGCAAGATTAGTAAAGTAGTAACACCTTGTAAGACTTTGGTGCATCCGTTTGTACCTTGTGGCGCTTCCGGGTGAGAGGGCATCCTAAGATATACATACCCAAGTCAGCGGAATAAAGGGACTTGAGTCTTGCCTTGTCCTTTGTGTGTGTGTGTGTAATTCTTATCCGCAGCTCCCTCGCCAATCCTAGTTTCACTTTGTGCTGGTGCAGGTGTCGGCAATTAGTGAGATTTTTTTCTCTGTTCTATCACTGTACTGATTCCTTTGGTATTTTGTGGCATATTTGTGAATTGATTGCTTTTCTTCAGACACATAAAAGGGAAACTACTTTCCTCCAGAAGTCAGTAGTTAAGGAACTTGCTCAGTCCCTCAACTACTCAAATCTCATCCTACAAAGCCTTCTGACTCACTCTTCATGCCCCTTGTGCCTCCTCATCCTGTTGACTCTTGGCGGGCCCTTTCTCAGGCCACTGAGCATTACCCTAAGCAGCTGCTGCTTCTCCTCAGGAAGATTTCTTCTAACCAGAGCCCACAATCTGTTTGGTGAGCTTTGCCTTCCAAAACCCTCTCTTTCAATGGGAAGCACTCTTCACCAAAAGATAATAATAAAAAAGACAAATGCAAAAACAAAACAAAACAAAAATACGGTTGCTTACTCTTAAACACAGAGTTTTGGAAAAAAAAAAAAACACTGAAGAAACACATTGCACTATGTATTTTCCCAGACCTCACTGCTTTATATTTCATCTCTTTATTTGTTTATGCAAATAAGAAAAATGTTTGCATTCGTTACGCTCTGTAACAATCAGTTTCCAATTTACAAAGTGAAAAGTCACTTGAGATTGCAAATAGGTGAAACATATATAGAAGACTAGGAACCGAAAGGAAGGAAATGTTTTCAAATTAAAAATAGTTGTGGAGTGATTAAGGGTTTTTGCTGTTTTCAATTTTTGCTTTAATGTTACTTGTTTAAATTGAAAGTAAACGAGATTTTTTAAAAAAAATGTCATTTGTGAATAAATTATAAATATGGGTTGTTTTTCACTCATGCCAGTGCAGGACTCTCTCCAACTAGTCATCTATCTATCTATCTGTAAATGAATGAATGTTGTGATTATAATCAGCCCATTTTTCCTATATGAGGTGTTGTCCGAATTTCAGTCCTTAGCTTATTCTGAACATTACAGCTTGGGCATGGTGAATTATATTCCATCGAAAATGTATTATAACAGTTCAGATCATTTCAGCAATTACTCTTTCAAGTTAAAAGTATATATGATTATACTTAATTACATTTAAAATATTTTCACGTATTTAGATATTTTACATCAATCAAACTATTTTCTTTACCTGGAATGCCTTTCCTTCATCCACTGTACACAACATTTCTTTTTAAACTTAAGTACACAAACACACACACATAAATATTATGCATATTTGTATATAACTAAAAGATACTTATAAAAATGAAAACAAAGCAGAATATACATACATATATACAGTATATATATATACATACATATATATATACATATATACACACACATACACACACACACACACACAGCATATATTTTCTCCTATAACATAAAATGCTGCTTTTGTTTGGGACATCAATATACCAACTGAAAAGAGGTTTCACAAGCATCCTTGCAGCCTGTGTAGCCACATAACATAGTACTGGCCAATGAGATATAAGTTAAAGGCTATTGGGAGCAACTTCTGGGAAAGCTATGTTTTCTATGAGAAAAAGAGAGAAATTCATCTGGCCCACATTCTTTTTCTCTTTATGTTTCCATCTTCTTTCTGGTTGGAGTTTGAAGAAAATACCTGGATTTAGACAAACAATCTTCTGACTCTGAGTGTAGAAGATACACCTGGAAAACAGTGGGCATAAAGCTAGAAAAAGTCTTAAATCTCGAGGTGCCGCTACCTGGACAGCTCCCCTCTGGACTTGGCATGTGAGCAAAAATAATCTCTTTTATTATTTTCTATTTGCATCAGTGTTTCTGTTTTAGGCAGCTATAAATTATTTACTTCCAACACTTGTTCCAGTCCCACCCCAGACATAAATATTCTTAATATTTAGTGTCTTTTGAGACCCATCTATATTCATATTACTTTAAATTGTTATCCAATTTTTTCTCAAAAATGAGATAATATTACATGTTGTTTGAACTTCCTTTTTTGACTTAAAAACCTGGCCTAGGCAACTTTCCATGTCAATATGAGAAGTTTTATCTTTTCAAAAATATTGTTATAGACCCAAATCTTCATCTAATTGGCTTAGGACCTGACTTCCTTAGCAAGACTCTTAAAGCACAAGAAGTAAAATTAAGAATCAATAAATGGGATGGAATCAAACTAAGAAGCTTTTTCTCAGTGAAGGAAAACAATCAATAACATGAATAAAAAGCCTACAGAATGGGAGAAAATCTTTACCACACACACTTCAGACAGAGCACTAATCTCCAGTATATATAAAGAAGTCAAAAACCTTAACACCAGAAAAACAAATAACCCAATCAATAAATGGGCTAAGGAACTGAACAGACACTTCACAGAAGAAGAAA
Source organism: Xerus rutilus (assembly GCA_028644305.1). Lineage (NCBI taxonomy): Eukaryota > Metazoa > Chordata > Mammalia > Rodentia > Sciuridae > Xerus > Xerus rutilus. The sequence goes on from CM053409.1 coordinate 27,117,095, forward strand.
TACATTCGATCAACAAACATATGAAAAAATGTTCATCCTATCTAGTAGAGAAATGAAAATAAAAACCATTCTAAGATTTCATCTCTCTTCAGTCAGAATGGCAATTATGAAGAATACAAGCAATAAGTGTTGGTGAGCATGTGGAGAAAAATGTACACTCGTACATTGTTGGTGGGACTGCAAATTGGTGCAAATATTATGGAAAGCAATATGGAGATTCCTCAGAAAACTTGGAGTGGAACCACCATTAATGCAGCCATCTCACTCCTGAGTTTATATTCAAAGGACTTAAAAACAGCATACTACAGTGACGCAGCCACATCAATGTTTTTTTGTTTGTTCGATTGTTTGTTTTTGTTCTGGGGATTGAACTCGGGTACTCAACCACTGGGCCACATCCCCAGCCCTATTTTGTGTTTTATGTAGAGACAGGGTCTCACTGAGTTGCTTAGTACCTCGCCATTGCTGAGGCTGGCTTTGAACTCGCAATACTCCTTTCTCAGCCTCCCAAAGTGCTGGGATTACAGGCGTGTGCCACCGTGCCCGGCCACATCAATGTTCAAAGCAGCTCAATTCACAATACCTAAACTATGGAACCAACCTAGATGTCCTTCAACAGATAAGAAGATAAAGAAGATAAAGAAACTGTGGTATATATATACACAATGGAATATTATTCAGCCTTAAAGAATAATGAAATTATGGCCTTTGCAGGTAAATGGATGGAACTAGAGAATATTATGCAAAGTGGAATAAGCCAATCCCCAAAAAACAAAGGCTGAATGTTTTCTCTGATAAGATGCTGATCCATAGTGGCAGGGAGGTAGGGAAGAATGAAGGAACTTTGGATTGTGCAGAGGGGAGTGAGGACAGGGTGGGGCAGTGTGGATGGGCAGGACAGTGGAATGAGACAGACATTATTATCCTATATACATGTATGATTACAATGCTGGTGTGACACTGCACCATGTACAGCCAGAGGAATGGGAAGCTGTTGCTCCATTTGTGTACAATCTGTCAAAATGCATTCTACTGTCATGTATAACTAATTAGAATAAATTTTTAAAATTTAAAAATATCTTTTTATAGACAAAAAATATTTTCTTTCTCTTAAAAATCGTACTTGCTTCTCTCAAGTAATAGAGAAAATTTTCAAGTAAAAAGCAGTAAATGTGTCTAGATCTTACTATCTTGAAATAAACAGTAATATTATTTGGTGAATATTATAATTAGTTTCTTTGAAAATAATAGGAAATATTCTCTCCTCTATTACCTACATGTACATGTATGGATACACACAAAAACATACAAAACATACACACACATATGCACAAACATACAAAAGTATATACAAATACATACCCCCAATTCATATAATACACACACACACACACACCCACACCAATACACATATCTACGCAACATGGAACAAGGACCAAGAGAAGTAGACTAAGAAAATCAAAATCCATTAAAAATTGCTTAATTTTGCTTGAATTAATCAGAGGAAATAGGATGCCTTTGAAAGTTATAAATGAAATGGCTATGAAAAGCAATGAGAGACATCTGAACTATATTCAAACCAGTTTATCATTTGAATACCCATAAGAGTTATGGAATTAATACCAAATGTTTGGAACAACTATGTCATATTAATATTCTAATTTGCTAAGGAATCTATGCATATTTATTATTATATATTAGTAACATTAACAACATTGTGGCTTATTAGATTAATTCCAACTTAAGATGTAGAAATTAATTTATTTATACTTATGAATTTAAGTAGGGATTTTACTAAGTTTATATATAACATTAGAATGTTTAATAGACCTTAAGGTTCACCACATTTTAAGGTTAATTATTGTAATTCAAAATAATGACTTTATTCCTTGGGAAGATTGTCATTCAGAAAAATGGAAGGACTTTAAAAAAGACAATGTATTAAATTTATAAACCATGTTTAAAATACTTTAAAAGGTTTAATTAACTAAATTTGAAAATGGAACTATTAATTGAAGTCCATTAAAAGTGACAGTTTGAACTTGCAAAGCATATAAATGGAATACTGAGATTTGTAAGCTGAACTTAAATGCTTATGGAATAATTACATGAGAATCTTTGAGTTAATAAATTTTAAAAATCAAAGGAAACTCTAAACTGTCACCTTTCTGTGACCACAAAGAAGTTTGCATTTATGCAAGAAGGAAAATATAAAACCCAAGTGAAACTTAAAAAGAATTGTTGACTTTGGATAAATTCTTCTTTACCAAGAAGTCATATTGTGTCTTAGGTGCCCTGAGTTTAAAACAAAAGATTATGAAAACCACTGAGGGTTTGGAATCATTATGTTGTTATTGTTGTTTTAAAATATGATTTAATTTTAGCATTGAGTGTTTTGCTGCTATGAAAAATAAAAGAGTTAACCCTGTATGGGAGGTGATCAATGATCCCAGTTTGCCTGGGACTAATGGGTTGCATAAGACTCAGGACTTGAAGCGCTAAAACCAGTACTTAAAGATGCCCCTTGGTAAAAGGCATCTTGGCTATAGATTCTAATACCTGTGCTCAAGGTTTTGCCTTACAAATTTCTACCTTTTCATCATAGGAAAATTACTTATCTTTATGCCTTTATTTTATCCTGTGCCAAATGAGGATAAAATAGTGACTAGCTATCCCAAAGGGTTATTGTGAAAATTAAATGAAAACCATGTAGAACAGCACCTAAAATGTAGAAAGCAGGAAACATGCCAACTGCCATTTCTGGGTTCCATTCCCTTTCCCTGATTGAATTGCTTATATTCCTTTTACTACTTCAATTAATTGATTTTTCATTTTATATTTAAATATAGTCCATGCTTACCTTTTGCCATGGCTTTTTTTTCAATACTGATTTTCAAAATCTTGATTTGTTTCTTGTTTTGGCTAACTGGATTTCAAATGGATTTTTTACAACAGGCTCACAGGTGTTCCTATTAGTTTGATAGCTTCCATAAATACATGCATACACAAATAGCACAGACTAGGCAGTTTATAAAACAAATTTTATTTTCTCACAGTTCTGGAGGCCAAAACCCGAAATCAAGCCATCAGGGTTAGGTTTCTGGTGAGGGCTTGATTTCTGGCTCTCAGATAGCCACCTCCTTTCTATGTCCCCATGTGGCCTTTCCTCTAAGTCTATACAGAAAGCAAGCTCTAGTGTCTCTTCCTCTTTTTATAAGGATACCAATCCTATTGCATTAGACCTCCTCCTCTGACCTCATTCAACTTTACCTCCTAAAAGACTCCATCTCCAAGTACATCAGTCCATAACTGTGCTATATTTTCTGAGTCCTCTGGTGTTTAAAAATGTCTGATAGCTCAGTTGAATATAATATTCTTGGATTCCTCTTTCTTTCAGTATTTGATAGTGCTCCATTCATTTGTCATTAAAATTTACCATGACAAAGTTGGAGGCAAGTTTGACTTTTTTTCTCATAAATGACTTGTTTTGCTTGAAGTCTTGAATATTTAAAAAAAAATTCTTGAACTTCTATAACTTAAAATTGTATTTTTTTTTTTTGCACCAGGGATGGAACCCAGGGACGCTTAACCACCGAGCCACATCCCCAGCCCTTTTTATATTTTATTTAGAGACAAGGTCTTGCTGAGTTGCTTAGGGGCTCGCTAAATTGCTGAAGCTGGCTTTGAACGCGTGATCCTCCTGCCTTAGCCTCCTGAGCTGCTGGGATTACAGGCATGCACTTCCGTGCCCAGCTAAGATTGTATTATGATCAATATAATTTTTCTTATATATGGTATGCCCAACTGAACTATAGATTCGGTCTTATATTTAACTAAAATTTTATTTTTTTAAATGTTTCCTATTCTGTTTCTTTAGATTAACCTCAAGGACATCAAATATTTTAATATTGGGTCATCTTTGTTCTTCATTTTATTTTTAAAATTACTTTAATATCTTTTGCCTTTTTCCTCTGCATTTATTATAATAGCCTTGTCTTTCTTTCATCTCAGTTAGCAGACAGTGGTAGTTGCTTACCTGTTATGAATTTCACTCTTCTTTCTTACTAATAGGACTTCCTTAAGTTTTTAATGGTAATGCACATAGTTTAGAACACTGAATTTCTGGTTCCTCTTTGAGCTATGGGTAAGCATATGACAGCTCTAGTCAAGGAGAGATAAGTCTACCATGTGAGATCTTTAGAAAAGCTCCCTAAAAGAGATTCAACTAGGTTGGCACATGCCTTTTACCTTTCTTCCCCTTTACTCTGCCTTCCTGGAATATAGAAGCAAATGGAAGGAGGAGAAACTCTCTGACATCATGGGGTGTTCATAAGGATGAAAACCACACATTAATGGTGTTAGTGAAGAAAGACATTTGAATCTTTGATAACTTCTTTGAAGAACCAAGAAAAATAGCTGAAATTTGTTTAAAGCATTGTTTAGTTAAGTTTTCTGTTACATGCAATAAAAAATTATTTCTACTGACACATATCATTTCCTTGATTTTTAGCAATGTGAAGTGTGGAATAATTTGGTAATTTTCATGTCATACTGGATTGGGGTAATGCTAATCCAACTTTTGAGATTTGCTCCATCTTTGATTTATGTGCTAATGAGGGTAGCAGGATACTGTTTTTTCTTTAATAGTGAAAAGCAATTCAAAAGGAAAAAAAGGTCACCAAGATCAAGCAAATATTGTCATCCTAGTGATAATTACAGAAGTCAATGGAGTGAACCATAGGAAGGGAGGAAGTGTTTGGCAGTTACGTATTCTTCAGAAATAACAAGAAGTTGGCATTGCATTTTGGCATTTGCATCTTTCTGTCAAGCTTTCATATTTTTGATGATATTTTTAAAAATTATTTTCTGTTTTCTTCTCTTTAATAGGCAGTCTAGAATTCCAGTCTAGAATTCATTCAAAAATGAGTTTGAAATTACCTTGATAATGTATGTACATATTGAAGTAATAAATTTGAAATGAGGTAATTAAAGTAAGAATACATAAAATAGTTTAACTCAGAAAAAGGATTGTAGCCAAGTTTGGCTTGAAATTTAGAATAAATCTGTACCTTTTGTTGTTATTACTGAATTAGTGTTGCTTGATGGCTCTATCCAGCTGTTAAATAAGTACCAAGAAAGCCAGTCATTAACTCCTTTAGGTCCCCAGGATACTATTTAGTTATTGCTTCAATTTACTGTACTAAACTCACTAATAGACAATGCCTTAAAAACATTAAGAATATCTAGCTCATAATATATTTAGTATTCTATATGATTAGATGGAAAAAGCAATTCTAATTTAGTTTCTCATTCATTTTAATTTGGGTTAGCAGATGTTCTATGTATACTGCAGTCAACTATTTAATTTGCATTATGGAATGGCCTATAATAGCAATTTATCTTTTTACTATACTGTGGTTTTAATTTTCTCTGAAATGTTACTATAAAAATGGGATACATTTTATTTCCTAATCATGTAGAATATCCCAGGAACACAATTAGGCTCATAAAATTCAAGTTTTATTTTCAAATTAGTTTTTTTTAAATAGGAATGAGAAAAACAGAGAGAGTAATACAAGAGAAAGAAAGTAGGTAAACTGAACAATGAAGTTCTCAGTTTGCTAAAGATCCACATTCACTATAAGAACAGATGGTGATGGATGGAAGAAGTCATTCACAGGAAAAACATCCTTATTTCTAGCATAATGTTGCTATGCATATCTTATATAGGCTACTATTTCATTTATATATATGGATAGATATGAATGCATGTGGATATACATATGAATATATGTGTATATGTGTGGGTTTTTAAAAATTTTTTAAAAATATCTTTTTAGTTACAGATGGACACAATACCTTTGTTTTATTTACTTATTTTTATGTGGTGCTAAGGATCAAACCCAGTGCCTCATGCATGCAAGGCAAGTGCTCTACCACTGAGCTACAATCCCAGCCCCTATGTGTGGTTTTTATACAAGGCATCATTTAGATAAATGACAGCAAATGTATATATCAGCATTTAAATTATATAAACACATAGATTTTTCTGAGTCATATTTGTTAATCAGACAATGTGTTCATTGCATTAAGCTGCTAAATTTGGGGATAATTTTTTAAGCATCAATAGAAAATAAAATACAGTCTACATCACAGAATTGTTTTGATGATTATATGAGAGCAAAGTGGTAAGTAAATGTAATCATTATGGGTCTACCAGAACATTGGTCAGAAAATATATAGGTTATACCTATTCTGTTGTTGGGGTCAATTTTTGACGTTTTGATAATATCTAGTTCTTATTTTCAGTTTCTCCAAATTCTGCCATTACTCTTATTACAGACATTTCTACTTTTTGCTTCATGCTGGAAATGTATGATTGAAAATAGTTAATTCCTGGGTCTTATAATAAAAATAAATAAGTAAGTTAGTAAGTTAAGTTGAAAAGTAGACAACTACACTCTAAAGATATGCTGAATACCAAAAATATAATTTTCAGTTGATATGCTGAAGAGTTTACTTTAGCAAAAGCATACATGTTCTTTATAAGGATTTGATTATACAATGGTTGCTTCTATAATATCCTATATTTGAGCCTGATTCTCAGAGACTATTAGGCCACATTTATAACAACTTTACCTTTATATGTATTTGGTGAATAAAGCTCACAAGATGGTATTTTCATCATGTAAGACCTACATTTCAAACTCAATGCCTTTAGGACTGATCACATAGGGAAAATGGATGTATTAAGCTGGTTGGGAGCACAGACCTGTTAGGAGCAGCAGACACTTTGCCAAACCCAATGTTCTCATACAGGAATTTGAGTCCTGAATTGACAAGTCCCCAAATTTTCAAGAGAAGATGGAAATCTGAATTTTTATTTATGCATTTTAAAACTTTGGAGAAAACTGTCCATATTTTAAGATATTGTTTCAATGTTTTTGAACAATTGCAGATCAAATATAATACATGACTGGGCTACAGCTGTTTCCCAGGTTCTAAGAGATGAGAGAGAGAAGTTGAATGGAAGTTATTTGGTTGATAAAGCCTGTATCTACTAGAAGAAAGTTTCAAAGCTTTCTGGTTTGCCCATTTCCGGGGTTGGATAATCAATGCATGATTTCTATAAAAAGGGAAGGACTGACACTTGCCTTGTTTGTTCAGTAAAAATTACAGGAGTCTTTTGGACTAAGCTCCTGCACTAGGCTGCAGAATCAAAATGGAGTCACTGATTTTAAAGTTGCACATTATCGAGCTGAAACTAAGCTGTTTACATGCCCTTCCAAGAAATCAGGACTAGATAGACAGAAGTTACTTTTCCCAGACATGCCAGTTCAATGGGCATGATAATCAAGTTCCCTCTGCCTTATTTCTTTCATTAAAAAGGCAACACACAGCTGGGCAAGGTGGTGCATGCCTGTAATCCCAGCGGCTCAGGAGGCTAAGATAGGACAATTGCGCATTCAAGACCAGCCTCTGGCTCCATCTGTGTACAATGAATCAAAATGCATTCTGCTATCACGTATACCTAAGTAGAATAAATAAATAAATAAAATTATAAGAACAAAACAAAACAAAACCAGCCTCTGCAACGGAGTCCCTAAGGAACTCAGAGAGACCCTATCTCTGAATAAAAAGAAATACAAAAAAGGGCTGAGGATGTGACTCAGGGGTTAAGTGCCCCTGGGTTCAATCCTTAGTATCAAAAACAAACAAATAAACAAACAAAAACAATACTGGAGTACCTAATGATAACCAATCAACTATTTTCTATTGTTCCATCTCGCTATCCTTTCTTACAAGGAAAGTATCTTTGAAATGACCTATCTGCTTTTTGTTTTGTTTTTCTCATCTATAAAACCAAGTTCCCCTGCTCAGCTCATGGGAACACTAATTTTATTGAATGACATATTGTCTGATCCCAGAACTGAAAATAAAGTCAATTAAGATCTTTAAACTAAATTATAATTTGGGTCTTTGAATAGTTTAAAATCTAATCAAGGGTTCTCATATACACAGATAAAACTATATAGTTGAAATCTGCAAAAGAGACATTTCCCTCTGTCTATAATCACTTTTCTGTGGAAACAGAGTGGCTTACATTATGGTAGGTTAGAACTCATTCAATATTGTATAGGCCAGCAAGGCTGGGGATCTGTCACTGTCACCTCAGCTAGGCCAGCAATTGGAGGATTCAAGATCAATATGCTCTATACTTAAGCTTTGCTTATTTTACTTTCACAAGATTTCTTACTTTATTCAGCATGGATGTTCATGTGAATTGTGAATTTATTGTCCTCGAACCATAAAAATGTCATAAATGCAGAATTAACATAGTAGGAATTGCTTTTTGTATTACTAAAAAATGAGAAGAGATGACATACTTAGCTTCATCCAGGATGGCTGGCTTTCTGCTATTCCCACCATATGTATTGTTCTTATAGCTACTATTTTGGACTCTATTAATTTCTGGCTATTGAAAAAAGTACAATATTTTGTTTTTCTGATAGGTCTGCTCAATAAAATTTATTGCATCCTAAATTTTGACCTGCGATGTAGAATTTTCCAATTAAAACAGCAAAAAGAATAGTTTCATTAATTATATACATTACTCATTGTATAAGACTTATTTTAAAGCTTACCAAGTGGTCATAGTTTTCCAAACTGCTATTCATTACAAAATATTGAACAAGACCATAAATTACTTGTTCAAAATGTTGAACAAGTCAATCTGATGGGAAGACAACTGATCAAAACCAATATTTCCTCATATATAAGAAAAATTAATATTTTACCTATATTAGATACAAGACAATGGAAATTTTTTATTAGATTATTAGAAGTGATTAATTTGGTGGGTGCAATGGGTGTAATCCAAGCTACTTGGGAGGCTGAAGCAGGAGGATCACAAGTTTGCAGCTAGCCTATATAATTTAATGACACCCTGTGTCAAAATAAAAAATAAAAAGGACTCTGGTAGAGTGCTACTGGGTTTCTTAGTACTACAAATAGCAGAATAAAATGTAACAATACATTTTATATTAACAATGATTCAAAGAAAAGAAGTGGGCTATTTTGTAAAAGAAATATTAAGCAATTTTTATATAATTTTTTTGCACTTTGATATATCATACATAAATGGGGTATAATTTCTCATTTTTCTGATTGTACATGTTGTAGGATCAGATCCTTTAACATATGCAGTCACATATGTACATAAGGTAAAAATTTATTTCATTCTACTATCCTTCCTATCCCATATCTCGAGACTCCCTTTCCTTCACTCTCCTCTACCTAATCTAAAGTAACTCTATTCTTCCCTAGCAACCCGCCCCACTCTGTTATTGCGAATTAGCATCTGCAAATCAGAGAAAACATTTGACCTTTGATTTTTTGGGATTGGCTTATTTCGCTTGGCATAATACTCTCCAACTTCATCCATTTGCAGGTAAATGTCATAATTCCATTCATCTTTAAAGCTGAGTAATAAAAAATTCAACACCAAAAGAAACAAATAACCCAATCAATAAATGGGCTAAGGAACTGAACAGACACTTCATAGAAGAAGAAATACAATTGTTCAACAAATATATGAAAAAATGTTCAACAAATCTAGCAATTAGAGAAATGTAAATTAAAACTACTCTAAGATTTCATCTCACTCCAGTCAAAATGGCAATCATCGATGCTGGCAAGGATTTGGGGGGAAAGGTACACTTTTTAAGCAAAAAACCTGTGATAGTTTGCCAACTTGACTGGACATGAATATCTGGGCACCCAGACATTTGGCCAAGCATTATTTCTGAATGTGTCTGTGAGAGTGTTTCCATATAAGATTAGAATTTTGGTTAATAGAATGGGTGTGTTAGCTTTTCATCACTGTAACAAAAATACCATAGAATAAAAACTTAGAGTAGAAAAGATTTGGCTAATGGTTTCCTAAGATTCATTTGATAGCTGGCTGACTCCAAGACAGAAACATCTTGGTAGAAGTGTGTGGCAGAGGAAAGCTGCTCAGTTTATGGTAGCCAGGAAGTAGAAATGGGGGAGGGGATTAAGAAGAAGGAGATGGAGAGAAGATAAACTTCCATGGCGTGCCCCCAGTGACTTACTTCATCCAAGTAAGTCCCACCTCCCAGTAGTTGATCCAGCAACCACTGGATTAATTTGAACCTTATAGCATTGGGAACCATGCTTTCCACATGTGACTTTGGGGACATTCCAAAACCAAACCATAACAATGAGTAAAGAGAATTGACCGCCTCAATGTTCCTGGGTATCATCCAATCCATTGAGGGTCTGAATAGAACAATCAGTTAGAGGAAAGGAGAATTTTCTTTCTCTGTCTGATGGTTTGTGCTGGAACATTGGTCTTCTCCAACTCTTATAGTGGGACTTATACCATCAGCACTTCCGGCTCTCAAGCCTTTGGATTCAGACTTAATCATGTTACTTGTTTTCCTGAATCTCCAGCTTGCAGATGGAAGACTGTGGGACCTCTTAACCTCTATAACCTCACGAGTAACTCCTTATATCTTTCCCAATAGACAGAGTCCTCATCTATTTTCTGTTGCTATAACTAAATGCCACATATTGGATAACTTATATAGAATAAAGGTTTATTTAGCTCATTTCTCAAGGTGTAGCAGTCTAAGGTTGATGCACTGTATCTGGTGAGGGCCTTGTTGCTGCTGAGGAATCTCCATCGTCTTCAGCTAGTGCAGGGCATCACATGGCAAGATGGGTACATACAAAAGACAGAACCAATGGCAGGGGTTCCAATAGAACCCCAACAGAACCAATAGCTCAGTGGCAGAGTGCTTACCTAGTATGTGTGAAGTACTGATGTTGATCCCTAGCACCATGAATTAAAAAAAAGAAAAAGAATAAAAGCCAAAATGATTTTGTTTTTGTTTTTTGTTTTGTTTTTTGGTACCAGGGATTGAACTCAGGAGTACTCAATCACTGAGCTATATCCCCAGCCCTATCTTGTGTTTTATTTAGAGACAGTGTCTCATTGAGTTGCTTAGCACTTTGCCATTGCTGAGGTTGGCTTTGAACTCGCAATTCTCCTGTCTCAGCCTCTCAAAATGCTGAGATTACAGGCATGCGCCACCGTGCCCGGCTCAAAATGATTTTTATATAATAAACTCACTCTTGCGACAATCCATTAACTTATTAATCATTAATTCACTAATCCATTAATCCATTAATGGACTGATAACATTTACAAGTACAGAGCCCTCATGACCCAATCACCTCTCAAAAGCCCCACTTGATCCCACCTCTTAATACATTGCCATGGGGATTAAATTTCAACATTAATTTTGGTTGTGGCATTCAAACCATAATAGATAGATAGATGATAGCTAGCTAGCTATTTTACTGGTTCTGTTTCTCTGGAGAACTCTGACTATACAAAATCCTACCCCATGCCTAAAAGCTTTGCATATTACTCACATTTTGGTGCATTTTTCCTTCAGGTTTATATAAACTGTTTTTCCTAGATTCCATGACATCATCAGATATAAGATTCCATGTCAAATTAATTATAACTCTTTAGGGTGAAGGGATAGTTAATTACATGTACACAATTCTTTCCTATTAACTTTTTTTCAATTTAATAAAGATTTATTTTGATACATCAAGGAATAAAGTAAAGATGTCTACCCTCATGAAATACATATTCTATAACTTTTCACAGCTTATATTTTTTATATGATGATCTTTTTTGTCCAATATAAATTGAACACTTATTACGCAAAAACCAGGCTGCCATTCACTTGACAAAAGTTTATGTGCTAGGCACCACATATTTATACACAACTCATTAACCCCATCAGCATCTGAGTTCCTAGTAAATAACAAATATTCAAAGTCTATATGAAGGGGCTGATTTTGTAGCTCAGTGGTAGAGTGCTTGCCTAGCATGTGTGATGCACAGGGTTCAATCCTCAGCACCACATAAAAATAAATAAATAAAACAAAGGTATTGTGTCCATCTACAACTAAAAAAAATTTTTTTTAAAGTTTCAGGAGCTGAAGGATGGACTCTTAGAGTTGCATAGGAGGGACTGAGAATGTAGCTCAGAATGTAGAGCTAACTAGATTTAGCTAGACTTGCATGCCTATGCTGGGTCCTGGGTTTGATTTGTTCCATTCCCAGCATTATTGAAAAAATGTTTTAAAAAAGTCTATGTGAAAAAAGTCAATGATCAAACAAATTAAAACATGAACTAATCATTGCAACTGATTTGTAGGTGTTACTCATATCCCTGGTAATCCAATTATCTTTAAATATATGCATATTATAAGCTGAAATCCCCCCCAAATTTCATATATTGAAGCCTTAATCCCTAGTACCTAAAAATATGACTTTATTTGGAGACACAGCCTTTAAGGGGGTTACTAAGTTAAATGAAGTCACTAGAGTAGGTCCAATTACACTATGACTTGTTCTTAGAAGAGGAGGGGGGGAGAGAGAGAGAGAGAGAGAGAGATGCAAAGGAAAGACCACATGAAGACACAGTGAGAAGGTGATTTATAAGCCAAGGAGAGAAGTCAGAGGAGAAACTAAAGGCGAGGACAACTTGATCTTGCACTTCCAGCATTCAGAACTGTGAGAAAATAAATTTCTGTTGTTTAAGCCACCCAGCTTGTGGCATTTTGTTATGGCATCCTCAGCAAATTAACTTAATGTATCTACATAATTAACTTTTCAGCACTGCAATTGAAATTTGAGTCCAGAACTTTTGCATATGATAAATATGAAGATTCCCCCTACATATCATTATGGTGACAAGATGAGGTCCAGAATGTGTGTTCTCAATCATATGTGCTCCTAATTGTGATTTCTTTAATAACTTTTATGGTTTAGATAGGGTTCAGGAGCCGGAATCTTGGTCCTCAGTATGGTGGTGTTGAGATGGTGGAACCTATAAGATGTAGTGCCTAATGGAAGTTTATTAGGTCATGGGGAACCACCCTCAAAAGGGATTGATGCTGATCTTATGGAGTGAATTAGTTTTCACAAAAGTTGTTAGAAAGTGAAGCTACTCCATGAGTGTGGCCCCTTCTACATGCAGCCCATTCCCTTTCCCCTTCTCTGCCATGTTGTGATGCAGACAGGGACCATCACTAGTATCCTGGTACTATTCTCTTGGACCTTCAGAATGATGGGCTGCCCAAATCCTCTTTCTTTATGAAGTACCCAACCTCAGATATTTTGGTAAAGCAACACAAAACTAAGACAGCAACCATCAGACAGATGGTTTTATTTTGAAGCTTATCAAGGAAATTCAAGGTTTTGACTATATTTCCTATTTGGTTAAACTCATAGCTTTTATTGTATTCCTACACTGAATTCCATTTTGAAGAAAGAAAATAGCTTCTCCTAAAGTCAGTAGAAGGCTTTTGACAGATTAATGGTCAACATTTAGGGATAGTCTTTCATGAACCATGAATGAGTCACACTAACCTCCCCTAGCCTTGAAAATTCTATGATGTATTCCAAAAGAGCTGATAATTCTTGCAGTCTTTTGACAGCATTTTCTGGTATATGACAGGCAGTTATTTTGTACTTGTATTAATGACAATAAGAAAGACAGCTTTATCTATATGTTAGTATTCCTTTAGTGGCTAATATTTACTTCACACTGAACACTTACTTTCTGTAGCTCTATCTCTGTGCTCCTTGGGGACAAAATTTTGTAAAGATAAGAAATTTGCAACACCAAATATAGGTTAAATTCAGCCCTGAATGTGGTTATCCATGCTGACTTACTATTCAGCTACCCGTTGACAATATATTTTTAATTTCTCTGATTATATATAACCATAAATCTTTGTTAAATTAATTAACTAATTAATTTAGGTACAGGGTCAAGTTGCTCCTCCTGGGAAATTCTGACTATTGGGGTGTCCAAAAGACTTTCACAGCAAAGATACTTAAAGTTCAACTTTTGAATACTGCACTCCACCACTAAGATACATCCTGAGGCCAACCCTGCCTTTTTGAGACAAGGTCTCACTAAGCCTCGAACTTGAACTTTTGATCCTTATGTCTCAGCCTCCTGAGTAGCTGGGATTACAGGCATATGCCATTGTGTGCTGTTAATTTTTCATGTAACAGTGGTATCTCATCACTTGTCAGCAAATATAAGATGAATCTCCACTTTTAGATAAAATATAAATAAAGATAGGAAAAAAGAAATATACAAAGAAAGAGAAAACACCAAACTGAATACTGCTATTTCTGCTTTCTGAGGGAGGTGCAGAGGATAGAATGGCATAATTCATATTAGCAATCCATCTCTACTTCTTTCTTCCTTTACCTTAAGGGTTGGTGGGCAAAGAAGAAGGGAAAAGGCTGTGATTTCAAAGTCCCTGCCTATTTTTCTCTGCAAATGAAGTTGATGTCCGCAGTTGTAGAAGAACAGCATTTAAAGTTTACAGGGAATGGAAATGTCTTTACAGCTCCAGAGTCTGGTAGTGGATGGAAAACTAAATTGTCCTGCATAATATCATAAGGGAAACTGAATTTCTTAGGGTTGTCTAGGGGAGGAAAATGTTCAAAGAGCAGAAGCAGGGTCAAGTTGCTCCCCCTGGGAAATTCCAACCATTGGGGTGTCCAAAAGACTTTCATAGCAAAGACACCTAATGTTCAACTTTTGATTGTTTTCCAGGTGGTGCTGTCATGTAGTCCCATCCATCATGCACATCATCCCAAAAGTCAGTAAAGCTGAGACATGTGCTGCTTGTAAAGGGAAAGAGGTCTGTCCCTTCCCCTTTCCCTTTTGAAAGGGTCTCCTTGGAAACAGAATAGACCTGCGTCTTTATCCTTTTGGAATGGAGGTGAATCTCTTCAGGGGTTAGATAAGCCCTATCTCTTGTATCATTATACTAAGATGTTTCTAAGGTCCAGGCCTTTCTTCATTGCTAGAAATACCAATACATACCTCTGGACTTAAGCTGGGAGCACATCTTGAGTTGTAACTATAGTCATGTACCCTGTAATGATGTTTGGGTCAATGACAGACTGCACATCTTACAGTGAGTGGTCCCAGTGACTTAGTGATGTCATAGTCTTTTTAGTTTGTGTTAAGTGCATTCTATGATAGTTGCAGAATGATGAAATCACCTAAGGATAAATTTCTCAGAAGATATCTCCATCATTAAGTGATACATGACTATATTTGCCTCTGGTGGAGATAAGTTTTATTCTTCCTTCTGTTTTACTGAATTAATTGTTTGAAATTTCATTCTGACTTCATAGTTACTTACAGCTATCTGTGTAATAAAATTTTCATTATCCTCTTATACTTTCCTCAATTAATTGTGTAAAATGTCATTCTGGCTTCATAGTTACTCACAAGCTACTATGTGCAAGAATTTTGTTGTGCTTACTCAGTAATAAATCTGGTTCTTCCATTCTACATTAATATGGAGAAATCTCTCTTGGTTGACAGGAATTTCTTTCCCCAACATGCAAATCACCTTTATCCTATGCTTTAGAAGGGTGTCAAAAAAAGGGAAATGTGACCTATATCTGGGACCATGCTCTAGAGAAGATAGCAGGACATCCTCATAGGGAAATAATTCATCAAAAATAAAAGTTTATGGTAAAAAGCTTACCTTGAGTATTTATGGGCCTGGAATTAAACTGATAAGTGATTAACAGGAGAAAAGAGAACGTTAAGTCACAACATGGAAGTACACAGTAAGGAGTACCTTGGTGATCAGCTAGAAATAAGGGTTTATATACCAGCTTAATAGAAGGAAAGGGAAAGGAGGGACATTTAGGGCTTCTGTGGGAACGTATGGAAAGTTCTCTTGGGCTTTTTCATCCTGATGCTAATGGCCAGTCACCTTCCTCCTTGGAAACTCCCCTAGTGGTGGAATTTATAGCCATTTAATTTGTACCTACCTCACAAGCTGGCCTTCCTCCAAACAGGAAACCACCTCAGAGGGAGTTAAATAAAAGTCGTAGTTTGGGGAGACTCTCTTTTAGTTAGCTTGACGGTAGCTCAGATAAGATTTTTTCTACATCTTCTGTAACTCAAATGTTTTAAGTTTGAAGTAATCTGTATATTGGTGGGTTGTGTAGGGGCAAAAGGAACTTTCTAGCTCCTGAAAATTAATGTTTCAAGTGTATGAAACTAACTGCCAAAGACAGATTAACAGGAGAAAAAGCATACAAATTTGTTAATTTGCAAGTGCTGGAAGTCACAAAATATGAAACTCAGAAACAGCCTAGATGGTTGAAGTTTAAATACGTTCTTCATAGGGAAGAGGGAAGTAAGGACTGGACGCAATTCTAGAGGAAGAGTAAATTATTTTTAGGTGAGATGCATGGGTCTGAAGAACAGACAACAGTCTGGGACAAAGTTTGGTCTGTAAGTGTGGTGTCATATCTAGTCTTTCTTTCTGCAATCTTCTGGAGGATCTAGCCTTTAAGTAGATAGGGTAACTTTAGAGAAACCCCCTTTCTTTGTTTGGGGAGGGAAATAGTGAGGAGAGGCAAGGGGAGAAGGTTCAAAGAATTTGAGATGCCAAAGCATTATAGTTTGTGGCATAATTTTCTGAGTTGTTTGTTCCTTCTGCTCCTTCTATATATATATCTATAGGGAGAGAAAGAATATAGATTTTTTCCTATTTTTTTCTACCATATTTTCCCCTAATATTTCAATCTATTTATTTAAAATACAATTATATCTCTTATATAAACACAGTGCATTTATCAACTTTGGTAGACTTAATATTGGTACAATTCTTTATCCTAATCTAACAATCCTTTCCAATTTTGTCAATTGGCCTAATAATGTATTTTATAGTAATTTATTTTTTCTCTCCAGCATGGGATCCAGTCTAGGATCAGGTATTATACTATACTTAGTTGTCATGTTTCTTTGGTCTCCTCCAACACAGCTTTTCATTGTCTATTATGGCATTAACATTTTTGAAAAGTAGATAGGAAAATTCAAAAACAATAGATTTCTCATCTGTGTTTTATCTTGTATTTTCTTATGATTAGTTTCAGATTATGCAACCTGTCCAGAATAGTACATAAGTTGTATCCTCAGGAGAGCACACCCAGAGCCACACAATCTGTGTGCCATCTGTCCTCCATTTGTGACATTAATTTTGATCTCCTGATCAAGGTTGTTTGAATTGTTCACATTATAGTTAGTAGATTTTTACCTTGTTACTAATAAGCAATCTGTCAGAAGACACCATACTACTATGCAAATATCTTGTTCCTCATCAAAAATTTTGATGCTAAATTTTCTAGATTTAGCACCGATTGATGATTTTTGCCTGAACCAATCAGTTTTTACTATATTAGTTGACAAATATTTTCTGATTCAGCACTGTTTTTACATTTATAAGTCAGCACTTGAAATTCTTCTGTAAGCAAGAGCTCTTCTTTATGTATTTATCTGCATACTGTCAGCACAGACTCATGAAATATCATGTTTTCAATGGTTAGTGCTCAAATTTTTTTATACTTGACAAGAGAGAATCCCTTCAAGCTGGCTCTTGTTCCTGTAAAATGCCCTTATCATTTTTGTTTTGAACAATTCCTTACTTATTGATACAATAAGATGCTCCAAGCTCACCCTGTATCTCTCTTGGTCCATCCATTGTTTTTCAAAGAATTCTGGGTTCTTCTAGTAGAAAATGGTGTTAGAAATCAACATTTGAGATTTATGTCCTGAAAATGCTTTAAGGATAGACAGTGCATAAGAGGGCACTTCTTTCTTTCTCTATATTCACAATTATTATTTTCCTAACTTCATAGGTTAAAAAATATATCATAATTTTTGTTTCCTAGGTTATTAATAAGGTTAATCACTTTTTCCCATTAAATTATGATTAAATTTCCCATTAAATTATTGGACCTACTTTTTGGGGAGCTTGGTGTTTTTATATTTGCATGAAGTATTGTCATATTGGTAACAGTGATTTTTCTACTTTCTTATTCATATTTTAATTTTGCTTTTACTTTACATTAAAATATATGTTTTTTAAAAAATTGAGTCAAAACTATCTTTTCCTTTGTATTTTTTTACCATTTGCTATAATGTTTAAAGACAATTTTTTAGAGTATATAATAAATATTTTAGTTTCTATTATATTCATGCTGTTCAACTTGAAAACTGAAATGGGCTTTCTTCTGTGGAAAAGAGGGAATAAGAAAGAATATTGATTACTTCCAGTGAGAATTTTGTAATAAGAACAGTTATTAATGCTGGAATTATTAATGAAAAGCTTGTGTGTGTGTGTGTGTGTGTGTGTTTCTATTAAGAGCTTTCTTAACATCAGGATCATTCATCAATTTTCTCTTTAGGTTAGTTATACTTACAGGCAAAATAACATTAAGCAAAAGAATATTTTTACAATAGACCAAATGAGGTAAAGATGCCCTCTAGTGGAATGTTATGTTCTACATATTACAGTGAAAGAATAGAAGATCTACAATTTCATAAAATGCTCCACACATGCAATTGTGATGTGAGGATTTTTCTTTTGTTCTTAATGACAGAATCAATAGCAGAGTTAAAAAATTAATTCCCTCATAGTTTATATGTTCTTCTTGAGAGGACTTTATTTATTTGGATTGCTTCCAGGATTCATTATCCTGAAAATAGGAACAACCAAATTGTCATAGTCACCAAAGTATACTATTTTCTCCATTCAAAAAAATACCAGTCGCTCAATCTACTCTTTCTAGTAAACATATAAGGAAATATTGACTTGTCCAATAGATAATCTGAATGTATTATTAGAACCTGCTTTAATTTTATGAAAGAAATCACTTTAATATTATAAAAGAAAATAGTTTGTAAAATCATCAGGAGATCTGATGAGACATACCTTGAAAAGAAAGACATAATTTTTTTATGACTTTTAGAGTCAACTTTCTTGAAAAAGAGATAAAAGGGTAAAGGAATTGACATGTAGAATTGATTTTTTTTTTTTTTTTTTGGCATGCCCTCAGAAGCTGGCCCAAGGTCTTATTTACAGTGGGAATCAATACACACTCTAAGTATGAGGTGAGACAAGTTATTTTACCTAATCATTTGAAATCTCTTTTGTTGTTTGTTAAAATGGTTTGGGTCACAAAATATCTACAAAATGCTAAAGGTCTTTGCTTCATTGATTAAAAACTGTCCTGCAAAATTTACACATAGAGAGTCTCTTGGACATGATAAAAGGAATACTAAAGTACGGTAGTAAAAGAATGGTCTTTTCATTAAATGGTTCTGGGTCAATCAGATATCCCCATATGAACAAAAATTGAGTCTTGATTTCTATCTCATACCATATACAAAAATACTCTAGGTGGATTGCAGATATAAATATGAAAGATGTCAAACTAAATAGCTAAATAATACTTCTTTAAGGGTATTCTTCAAAGTGTAATAATTTTTTTAAATGAGAAGCAGTTTTTATTTGTCTTTAGGGTAAAAGAAATAATAACTAAGTACACTATAGTATGTACTGATTATTGTCCTCTGCATTATAGAAATATCCTGTAAAAATACATTCTTATTCTAGGGAATATAAACCTGTGAGGAAGTAGTACCTGAAAGATTTATCTCTGGGTCTCTGTGTATTGATACCATTTTGATACCTTCTCCAATTCCTTTAGGCAAGTAGCCTGGAAGGTTTTTTCCTTTCCCCCACCATCAGTTTTCCTTATTATACAACTTTATCTCTAAGGGCTCCCTCCCATGATTTTTTCCTGATGAATGGTTTTATATTCTAGATTTATATTTTACAATTGTAATTTGAAAAATGAATTTTATTGGGGAATAACAGAGTATTGCCGTAGGACTATGTTTGCCATAGTAAACTATGGCTGTACTCGCAGAAATTGAGGCAAAGGGAAGTTTTTAAAGCCAAAAAGGGAGAAATGTACTTAAGCTACTTGGATACATAGTTTGTTAAGACCTGGGCAGGACTTAACATCAGCTAATTGATGGCAATATCATTGGTGGGCATATGTTCTCTTCAAAGCATCTTGTCTGAATTGTTGCTGTCTTAGAGAATGTTAATAATAAACTTTGTTACAGCAATCTGTGCATACATGCAAGACCTGCAAAGCCAGAGGTGAATGTAGAAGAAATATCTTCTTTATTAGAAATAAAGAAGAAATTAGAAATTCTGTGTAGAAGTACTAATTTCAGACAACCAGGTATCAGTCCTCCCCCTTCATAACTTTGCAAATCCAATTTTGTTTGGGTCTAACAAGAATAATTTCATCTTGATACCATCTGCCTTCAGAAAGATAAAATGGCAAGCTTCTAGAAGAAAACATAAGACGCTTCATGGGTAGCAAATATTTCTCAAACAGGACACAAAATATCACTAACTAACAGAAAAAGCTGACATACTGGACTAAATAAAAATTAAGAACTTTTCTAGCCAGGCACTGGGCACATACCTGTAATCCCAGTGATTCAGGAGGCTGAGGCAGGAGGATTGCAAGTTTGAGGTCAGCTTTATCAATTTAGCAAGGCCCTAAGCACTTAAGTGAGACCCTGTTAAAAAAAAAAATGGACTGCAGAAGTAGTTCAGTGGTAAAATGCTGCTGGGATCAATCCCTAGTATAAAAAAAAGAAAGAAAGATACTTTTCCAAATAAATAAAAAGCACCAATGAAAAGAGGAGGAGGCAGTTCACATGTTGAGAGAAGACCTTTGCAATACATTTGCAATACATTCAATATATGAAGAACTCTTATTGAGCATATGTAAAGAATTTCTACAAATCACCATCATCAACAACAACACCAAAAAAAAAAACAAAAACAAAAAAACAGAAAAGGACTTACTAGGGACTTCATAAAATAAGATATTCTAGTGACAATAAACTTAAGAAAATGTATTTCTTAGTCATCAGAGAAATAAATTCACATTGTGACAGATAGCATGACAACTGGAGACTTATTGGTAAATGTTTAACAACAGGCTTTTGAGAGGAAGAAAAAGTGTGAGTGTGTGTAGGACAAATTAAATATATATACACATACTCTTTAATGTAAATTCCACACAACTTATTGATTCTTACAGAATGCTTCTGTTGATTTTTGTTAAACTTGTACATACATATCTAAGGCTGCAATTCAACCATGCTTTGACAATTTTTGGTGCTAATCCAACATAGCTATAAACATGACACCTTTGAGTTTAATCTGCCTTATTAGCATTTTCTCCATCACTCTCTTAAGTCTATATAAATTAACAAAGCAGTAAGCTCAGCCCCGATTAGAAGCATTTCCCATCTTCCATGTGCGAATCCTCCTCTGTGGACTTTCACATTACCTACATGACGCTGCTGAAGAGATTTATAATGGCACATCACTACCTGATGTTTCTTCCATGAAAATGCAATTCATATAAGATGATAGTCAAATATAGTAAGAAGGCAATGAACTTCAAATGCTTATTACCTTTGTTTTAATATTATTTAGTCGACTTTAAGTTAATTTTTAAATAGTGCTTGTGTTTAACAACCAGCTCACAAAGTTCCTAAAAACGTAATGATTTGCTTTTGAGAGTTAGTGTGAGCCAATTCAAGCACACCACTGAACCCACCAGAATAAAAGGATAACCAATACCAAGTGAACCCCCATGACTTGACATCTCGACATGCACACATATTCACCAAAGACATGTACAAGAATGTTCACAGTAGCACTATTCATAATAGCCCTAAAATGCTAGCAACCCCAAAGTTCATTGATAACAGAAAGCGTAAATAAGTTAAAAGGTATTCAACAAGAATGAACAAACAATTGTTACATACACAAATATGAATGAATCTCATGAATAAAATGTTGAGTGAAAGCAGTCAGTCCCAAAGCTTTACAGCTATGTTTCCATTTATATAGAGTTCAAAATAGGCAAAAGTAATCTATAGTCAGGATTAAGGAGACATCTTGTGTTCTGGTTATGTTCTCTTCTCTTCTCTCTCTCTCTCTCTCTCTCTCTCTCTCTCTCTCTTTTGGCCTGGATGCTGTTTACAGGTGTGCTCATTTTGTGCAAACTGTTTAAGATCTGTGCATTTAGAAAAATGGGTGTTGGATTTTTAGTAAAGTGTTTAAAACACTTAAAAAATCAATCCCTAGATTTAAAAAAATAAAATTAATTCAAATGATAATTTCACAGTGGAAGTAGATTGGCCAGTTTAATTATTTCTGAAGGAGTTTGGGAGTAGAAACCAGTACATTAAGTAATAGAGTCTCATTATCTCACCATGGGACCCTGGGCAAGGAATATGATTCTTTTTGTGAATCATTCCTTTCTACACAAAATAGAAGTACTATTAGTAGGCTATACAAACTAGAAAATAGTTGAAACAAAAACTTTACCAATATTTATATTAATCTCTGTAATCCCAGCACTTTGGGAGGCTGAGGCAGGAGAACTGCGAGTTCAAAGCCAGCTTCGGCAACAGCGAGGTGCTAAGCAACTCAGTGAGACCCTGTCTCTACATAAAACACAAAAAAATAGGGCTGGGGATGTGGCTCAGTGGTTGAGTACCCCTGAGTTCAATTCCTGGTACAAACATATATATATATATATATATATATAGTATTAATCTTAAAAATAGCTAAAACTTTCATGAAGCTAAATTATATCAGAAATAATATATCCAAAAATTCTACATTTTCCGCATATGACTTTAATGATAAGAATGAAATTGTCTTTTTAAAAGTTTCAATGACATAATAACCTTGTTTATTTTTTCTCTTTGGCTAAGAGCCATAGAGAGAAAACAGCTGCAAGCTAATAAAATTATAAGGAAAGGAGTGCTTCCTAATAAAAGATATGGGTAAATGGTTAAATGAATGGAGTGAGGAGTCCATAAGCCATAAACGCAGTGGAAGGCAGAGAACAGCTTTCTGCTGGGCTGGAGTTAATTTAACATTATATACTCTGATAAAAATATTTTCTAGAGATTATTAATTATAATAGATCTATCTCTAGATCTTCAAATTAGTATGAAATTAGTTTTTAAGAGTTTCTCTTTTCATATGTAGCACATCCAACTATTACACACAAAGGGCGTTGGGGGATGTGGCTACACAATGATCTCCCCTTCTGGAAGCTTTACTGCCATATCACATTTCACATTTCATAAATTTTTATGTCTGTTTTGCCCTAGACTTCCCTTTCTAATGAGTTCCTTAGCTGAGCTTAGTTTAAGAATATGTGGAAATGTCTAAATGAGTAATCATTTTAGATGGATGTAAGAGAGCCCTCCTTGAAGTTTCCTGTGAGCCTTACATTTTGATCAAGAATGAGAACCATCACTGGGCATCAGTTTGGCAATAAGTCTATCCATCTTCTTTGAAAGGAGTCTTTAATCAGTAATCAGTTATGGAATTTTTAAAGACATTTCACTCTGCACATCCGCCACTTTGACAAATGCAAATAATAGGCTCAGATTGACTGAGCAGCCAAACAAAGGCTTCACTTGGATAAATCAAATGAAGTTTCTATATCTAAGGGTATACAGAAGCTAGGATATGTAGTAAGATCACTTCTCATTCCTATTACAGATAGAAGTGCTCACATTTGAAGATCCCTTAGATGGCCACAAAAGCAGGTGCACAGTTGATAATGATAAATTGAAACAAGTAAGCCCTTTCAAAGCTTAACAAGTAGTTAAGTTTTAATGACATAGTCTTGCAAACATGGTGATTAAGCAATTGAGGATATGGCCTTGCTTGGATATAGGCTGGAGACAGCTGTACCTTGCCAGGTGTATCTCATTCAAGGTATATATGCTACACATTATGTTTGTAGAAGCAGAGCACATGGTACTCATATGTCTAAATGACCTCTTTCTTGTTGTTGTTGTTACTCTAAAACTCCAAGCTAAAACAGCTTGGGTCAGATATAATTCTGAATTCTAGGCTGTGAAGCTA
Source organism: Xerus rutilus (assembly GCA_028644305.1). Classification (NCBI taxonomy): domain Eukaryota; kingdom Metazoa; phylum Chordata; class Mammalia; order Rodentia; family Sciuridae; genus Xerus; species Xerus rutilus. The sequence goes on from CM053409.1 coordinate 27,141,038, forward strand.
GAGCAAGGAACTGTTATCCAAATGGCCCTGGGAAGCATAGTAATGCACACTTGGACCAGCTCTAAGGCCTAATCTTCAGGCTAAGATTTACATATTATTATAGGATAACTCAGTCCCAGGGTTTAAGAACTGGTTGCGAGGTGCCATGAAACCATGGAAAGAGGCACAAAGATCAAGGACTGCAGAATGCAATTTATTGAGGGAGATTTATACACAGAGGTACTACTTGGGCAGCAGCAAGATAGATGGATTCCCACAATTTAAATAATAGGGAGGAGATTCTATAATGGTTTTATTTTATCCACAGCAGTTTACTTGGTTTATCTCAAGCTCATATGAAGAATGTCAGGTACATTCCTTATTGTGATGGTGCCAGGGTTTGGGTCTAACCATCTTTCATCATTTGGGGTAGTCTTTTATTAGGTGAAATTCCTATTTGTTTTCAATATACCCTTCTTTTCAAACAGTGTTGAATGATAGGATGCTAAGTTGCAGTGGCTCAGGGAAATATAAGCACTTTGGATCTATTATTGGCTTAATTCATAGTATTTGACACTGCATAATAATACTAGAAGTTACACATTTCTGCCCAAAGCTCAGTCTACCTAACTACTCTTTCACGTTAAAACTATTACTGATCCTGAATTACTCTGCTGAAACAAGTGCTCATTTGAGTCAGAAGCTGGGCTCCAACTCTGGTTTAACACCTTCTAGCTTTGTGATCTCTGGCATGGCCTAGAGTTTTGCTTTCCTTATTAGTAAAATGAGATTAAATCTACCTGATGGGTTAGTAGTGACAGTAAGGAAAGCATCTGTAACATTGTAAAGACAGTTAAGATAATCTTTATAACTATTTGTATCAACTAAGATGTTTATAAGCTTGCCTAAAAAAGTGCTTGATACATAGTCTATGTATGTATGTATGTATGTATATATTTTTATTTATCCTACTTAGGTATACATGATAACAGAATGCATTTTGATTCATTGTACACAGATGGGGCACAATTTTTCATTTTTCTGGTTGTACATGATATGGAATCACATCATATATGAACCTAGGGCTATGATGTCCATCTCATTCCACCATCTTTACTGTCCCCATACCCCCTCCCACTTCCTTCCTCTTTGACCAAATTTCCTCCATTCTTCCTGTGTCCTCTATCTCATTTATGGATCAGCATCCACTTATCAGAGAGAATGTTTGGCATTTGGTTTTTGGGGATTGGCTTACTTTGTTTAGCATGATATTATCCAACTCCATCCATTTACCTGCAAATGCCATAATTTTATTCTCTTTTAATGCTGAGTAATATTCCATTGTGTATATATACCACAGTTTCTTTATCCATTCATTTATTGAAGGGCATCTAGGTTGGTTCCACAGTTTAGCTACTGTAAATTGAGCTGCTATAAACACTGAAGTGGCTGCGTCACTGTAGTATGCTGTTTTTAAGTCCTTTGGGTATGGACCAAGCAGTGGGAGACCTGAGTCAAATGGTGGTTCCATTCCAAGTTTTCTAAGGAATCTCCATACTGCTTTCCAGATTGGTTGTACCAATTTGCAGTTCCACCAGCAATGTACGAGCATGCCTTTCCCCCCACATCCTCACCAATTATCAATTCTTGATAATTGCCATTCTGACTGGCATGAGATGAAATCTTAGAGTAGTTTTGATTTGCATTTCTCTAATAGCTAGAGATCTTGAACACTTTTTCATATGTCTGTTGATCAATTGTATATCTTCTTCTGAGAAGTTTCTGTTCAGCTCTTTGGCCCATTCATTGATTGGGTTGTTTGTTTTTTTGGTGTTAAGTTTTTTGAGTTCTTTCTATATCCTGGAGATTAGTGCTCTATCTGATGTGTGTATGGAAAAGATTTATTCCCAGAATGTCGGCTCTCTGTTCACTTCATTGATTGTTTCTTTTGCTGAGAAGCTTTTCAGTTTGAATCCACTCCATTTATTGATTCTTGATTTTACCTCTTGTGCTATAGGAGTCTTGTTAAGGAAGTAAGGTCCTAATGTGACATGATGAAGATTTGGGCCTACTTTTACTTCTATTAGGTGTAGGGTCTCTGGTCTAATTCTCAGGTCCTTGATCCACTTTGAGTTGAATTTTGTGCATGGTGAGAGATAGGGGTTTAGTTTCATTTTGCTGCACATGGATTTCCAGTTTTCCCAGCACCATTTGTTGAAGAGGCTATCTTTCTTCCAATGTACATGTTTGGCATCTTTGTCTAGTATAAGCATATGATTTGTTTTGGAGGAGGATCCGTGTGCTGCTGAGAAAAAGGTGTATTTGCTCATTGATGGATGGAATACTCTATATATGTCTGTTAAGTCTAAATTATTGATTGTTTTATTGATTTCTATGGTTTCTTTATTTAGTTTTTGTTTGGAGGATTTATCCAGTGGTGAGAGAGCTGTGTTAAAGTCACCAAGTATTATTGTGTTGTGGCCTATTTGATTCTTGTAGTTGAGAAGGATTTGTTTGATATTAGATGCCCATAGTTTGGGGCATAGATATTTATGAGTATTATGTCTTGTTAATGTATGATTCATTTAATAAGTATGAAATGTCCTTCTTTATCCCTTTTCACCAGCTTTGGTGTGAAGTCCACTTTATCTGATATGAGGATGGAAACCCCTGCTTGTTTACACAGTCCATGCGAGTGATATGTTTTTTCCCACCCTTTCACTTTCAGTCTGCGGATGTCTTTTCCTGTGAGATGAGTCTCTTGAAGGCAGCATATTGTTGGGTCTTTTTTTTTTTTTTTATCCAGTCTGTCAATCTTTATCTTTTAATTGATGTGTTTAGGCCATTCACATTCAGAGTTATCATTGAAATATGATTTGTAATCCTAGTCATTTTGGTGTTTACTTTGACTTGGTTTCTCCTTTGATTGGCCTTTTTTTTTAGTCTAGTTCCTCTCTTTGTATGTTTTCATTATTGGTTATCATTTCCTCCTCCTGGAATATTTTGCTGAGAATGCTGTGTAGTGTAGGCTTTCTTGCTGTAAATTCTTTTAACTTTTGTTTATCATGGAAGGTTTTTTTGTTTTTGTTTTTTTTTTTTAATTTTTTCAGTTGTTGATGGGCCTTTATTTTGTTTATTTATATGTGGTCCTGAGGATTGAATCCAGTGCCCCACACTTGCTAGGCAAGCACTCTACCACTGAGCCACAACTCCAGGCCCTCATGGAAGGTTTTTATTTCATCAGCAAATCTGAAGCTCAGTTTTGCTGGATATAAGATTCTTGGTTGACGTCCATTTTCTTTCAGAGGTTGGTATATGTAGTTCCATTATCTCCTGGGTTTTAGGATCTGGGTTGAAAAATCTGCTGAGATTTGAATTGGTCTCCCCCTATATGTAATTTGATTCCTCTCTCTTTCAGCCTTTAAAATTCTATCCTTATTCTGTATGCTGGGCATTTTCATTATAATATGCCTTAAATCTTAAATTTACACATTATAATATGTGTAAATCTGTTGTAATTTTGTACATTTGGTGTCCTCTAAGCCTCTTGTATTCAATTTTCCAATTTATTTTTCATGTTTGGGAAATTTTCTGATATTATTTCATTGAAGAGATTGTGCATTCCTTTGGTTTGAAATTCTGTGCCTTCTTCTATCCTGATAAATCTTAGATTTGGTCTTTTGATGCTATCCCATAATTCTTGTATGTTCTGTTTATGATTTCTTACCATCTTCACTGTATGGTGCAGTTTATTTTTAAGATTGTATAGTTTGTCTTCCTTATCTGAGGTTCTTTCTTCCAAGTGATCTAGTCTGCTGGTGATGCTTTCTATTGAGTTTTTTATTTAGTTTATTGTTTCCTTCAAGAATTCCTGATTTTTTTTCACAATTTTAGGTCTTCCTTAAAGTAATATTTTGCTACCTGTATTTGCTCTCTTATCTCTTTGTTGGAGTGATCAATGGTTGCCTTTATTTGCTCTCTTATTTCTTTGTTGGAGTGACCAATTTTTGCCTGTAGTTGCTCACATAAGTCATTCTTTAATTCACAGAACATTTTAATTATGTATGTTCTGAATTCTTTCTCTGACATTTCATCAACTGTGCTGTCAATGGATTCTATTATTGTAGTATCTTGGTTTATTTGGGGCACTTTCTTCCCTGTTTTTTCATGTAGATTATGTATCTTCCTTTCTTACAATGCCAATCTGAGATATTTGCAGTTTCTATCCTATAATCTTGTAGTGACATGACAGATCACCTGTATCTCACCTTGGAGTTCACTTCCAGTTCCCACCAGATGGACACTACTTCCACTAAAGGTGGTGGCTGAGGTAATGGAGGTAATTCAAGATGGCAGTGGGAGTAGCCTTGGCTGGGCTCCTGCTGTGGTCCCTAAAGTTGGTCCTGGGCCTTGGCCTGTGCTTCCGCTGGTTGGCAGGAACTCTGGTATGGAACTAGGGGCAGTTCGGGCCTCACTTAGGCCAGGGCTCCCGCAAGGGTCCTAGGAGGCAGTCCTTCCTCTGGGTCTGGGTTCCCCTGTGACTAGTGGCTAGCAGTCTCAGGTCTGCCCTTGACTAGGCTCCCACGGTGGTCCCTGAAGGTGGTCCTGAGCCTTGGCCTGTGCTTCCCACTGGTCGGCAGGAAATCTGGCCTATGTATTTAAATTGAGTTTAAATCTGACAAATTTAGTCTTTTGGAATGTAGCAAGTGCAAAAATTTTTTATTGTCTGCAAATTTTACTGACATTGATGGGTTTTTACTTTTCCCTCAGAGATAAATTAATTGCTAGAATTTTAAAGGATGGATTCATTATGTTCTAAATACACATAAAAATCTGTGTAGTTAAAAGCATTTCCCTGTGTGTGAAATTAAGGCTTGTGACTACATGCCAAGCAATTCACAAATAAATATCAAATTCTGGGCTGCCACTTACCCTCTTGGAAGCCTTCTGAGGAATTTAATGAGTTTATCCAAGAATTGGTTGAAATCAAGTTAATTTTCACTGAGTTGTTTGATTGCTCACTCTGTTAGGTGGATTATAGGTTATTGGAGAGGGACCACAGTTGGCACTGCAGCTGATGGGCCAAGAAACAGTGAGCCTGAACAATAATGCAGGGAAAGAAAATCATTCTACATAGGGATTAAGATTTTAATTGGTTTCTCAAAGCACTTGCAGACTCTATTCAGGAACTAATTCTGAATTTTAAAGAAATGCTGGATGAGTGCAGTCATGGCCACTTAGGGTTTTCTATTTTACATTCATAAATATTAATTGGACACATTACCTCTGTCTAAAAATGGTCTAATAAATATTTACCAAGAACAGCCAGCTATTAGACTTCTTAATGTAGTGCTTCCAACTGTGTTAATTTTGGCCATGAATGTTCAGATCACTAGGACTTCTGAACTAGGTAGAGGCAAAAATGGAGGAGCAGGAGGAAGTTATTTGAAAATTAGCAAGAAAGGGACTGGCCAGTGGGAAGCAGTGGCTCAACTCTCTCTTCTTCTCTAGTTACTTTACAGTCTCATCTGCTCACACTATGTAGGCCCTGCTGAGGAGATGTGCCTGCCCTGAACTTCTGAGAATGATGCAGAGAAGCAGGGACTGTGGGGGGACCATTTGATGGTCCTACAGTTGAGTGCACAGTGGAGCAGGGGCTGCAGTGCTAGCAGCAGCAGGAGGGTCTGCAGTGTAGTATGTAATGTGTATCCCACAAAGGTGAAGTCTATGTGGTCTTGACTGGGTGAGTTGGTTCTGCCTTGTGATTCTGGGTGGTGTTCCTTGCTGCAAGACCCTGAAGACTCAGGTCCTCTACCTCTTCTTTGAATTCTGGGAGCCATCAAAAGCATAGTCACAAGTTCTTTTTGGTGAAATAATCCAGATAATTTCTCTTGCTTGCACCTAAGATCATTATGTGACAAAGAAATTTATTCAGGTTTTAAAAATCCAATGTTAGCCTTAAGAATAGTTTCCATGGCAAAACTGGTGTGTGATGCACCAACTTGAGACCTCCCTGAGAGATTATGAGCCCCTTAACAAATGAAGTGGGAGAAGACAAAATATGAAGAGTTCATTGGGGTCAGCTCTCTTTATTTTTTCTCTCAGTTATCAAGGTAATATGTCATCTTGTCTTTTTGTAATAGCATTTTCAATAAAGGAATAATGTCAAGTAATTATTTAACAAAATTTTATGGTTTCAGGGAAAAGGTACAGGTCAGGGATAGAATGACTAGTCCAGAGTGCAGATCTAGTTTGAGCTCTTGAAAAACTACACACGTTGGTACTTGTAATTAGCTGTGTGGAAAATTCATATTACAAAATATTTAGAATTATAGTGTATCCCAGGAAGAAAGAGTAATGTCTGAAGGAAGAAGAAAGAACCTTTCCATTTCCTTAACACTCATGCCAATCAGTGAATGTGTCCTTTGAGCAAAATATTATGCTAACAATCTGGAGAAACTCAAAGAAATGTGAATCAGCTGACTCACATTTCCCTTGAAGGAAATTCATTCATTTGTTCATTTATTCATTTTCAATTTTTTTGCTAAACTTTTAGATTCAAAGATGTACCATAAGGTATAGTCCTTATCTTCTGGGGCTTATAGTAAAAAGATAAAATCATTCACAATTCACTTGACTAAAGACCAGTGTGGACTCATGCCACACCAAATACATATTTATTTTTTATTAGGTTACTTACTAATCACTATAACCTATAGAATTGATCTTGTTTTTTAATTGGCATTTACTTTATTATCTTGAGTCCAAAATATAAGCAGTATATAATCAGAAAGTTATGAACTTGATTATAAAGATGTGTTCCCAAAGGTGACACATATAGGTATGTTCAAAAATATGCACCTAAAATTGTGACCAAGCTCTTTTTAAAATAAAGAATGTAAAATTATATCTTTTAAAGTAATGAGATTATTTATATACTTCAAAAATAAAAAATAAAATACTTGGGAATCAATTTAACAAAAGAGGTGAAAGACCTCTACAATGCAAACTACAAGACACTAAAGAAAGAAATTGAAGAAGACCTTAGAAGATGGAATAGTCTCCCATGCTCCTGGATAGGCAGAATCAATATTGTCAAAATGGCCATACTTCCTAAGATTCAACACAATCCCAATTAAAATCCCAACGTCATTCCTTATAGAAATAGAAAAGGCAATCATGAAATTCATTTGGAAGAATAAAAGACCCAGAATAGCCAAAGTAATCCTTAGCAAGAAGAGTGAAGCAGGAGACATCACAATACCTGACCTCAGATTATACTACAAAGCCATTGTAACAAAAATGGCATGGTACTGGCACCGAAATAGACACATAGACCAATGGTATAGAATAGAAGACACAGAGACGAACCCACTTACATACAGTTACCTTATACTAGATAAAGGAGCCAAACACATACACTGGAGAAAAGACAGCCTCTTCAACAAATGGTGCTGGGAAAACTGGAAATCCATATGCAGCAAATTGAAACTAAACCCCTATCTCTCACCATGCACAAAATTCAACTCAAAATGGATCAAGGACCTGGGAGTCAGACCAGAGACCCAACGC
>CM053409.1:27149088-27178064 GCA_028644305.1 Xerus rutilus
TCTCTAAACATGGTTGGGGGAGGGGGGAGGAAGGAAAGGGAAATGGGCATAGTAATGATGGTTATTTGAGATGGTCTTTACTACCCCTGGCACATCTATGAAGACTCTAATGGTGTGACTTAATTTGGTTTGCAATCAGAGAAATGGAAAAACAGAGATCTGGTTATGTACTATGACTTGAAATGCATTTAAATAAAAAAAAAAAAGAAAAAAAAATTGTTAGATACATATTTCATAATATTACAAGAAGCTAAAGTTTTATATATATAACATTACATATATATATTTGTGAACATTTATATTAAGATAGAAATATATAAAATAAAATGTAGTGAATGTGGGACTTAGGAAGGGAAGTCTTTAACGCACAATCTTATACAACAATATAATTTATACATATTATATATTATATATATTAATTTATACAACAATTTTCTCCTGCTTTTTCTTCTCCAAGAAGGGAAAGAAAATTTATAAAAAATAAACTAATTATGTCAACACTAAAAAAAAAAAAAAAAAAGCACATTCAACAGAGTAAAATATTAATTTATAAAGTTTATTCTGATTCCAAAACCAGACAGAGAAACATCAAAGAAGGAACATTTCAGACCAATATCCCTGATGAACATAGATGCAAAAATTTTCAATAAAATTTTGGCAAATTACATACAAACATATTTAAAAAATAGTGCACCATGATCAGATGGGGTTCATTCCAGGGATGCAAGGTTGGTTCAACATGTGGAAATCAATTAACATAATCCATCACATTAATAGACTTAAAGATAAGAGTCATATGATTTTATCAATTAATGTAGAGAAAGCATTTGACAAAATACACCACGCTTTTAAATTCAAAACACTAGAAAAACTTGGGCTAGTAGGAACATACTTCAACTTTGTAAAAGCTATCTATGCTAAACTCAAGGCCAACATCATCCTAAATGGAAAAAACTTGGAAACATTTCCTCTAAAAATGGGAACAAGACAGGGATGCCCTCTTTCACCACTGCTATTCAACAGAGTCCTTGAAACACTAGCCAGAGCAATAAGACAGAAGAAAGAAATTAAAGGGATACGAATAGGAAAAGAAGAACTCAAACTATCATTATTTGCAGATGACATGATTCTATACTTAGAGGATCCAAAAAATTCCACCAGAAAACTTATAGAAGTAATACATGAATTCAGCAAAGTAGCATGATATAAAATCAACACCCATAAATCAATTGCATTTCTATACATCAGTGATAAACCCACTTATCAGGGTTCTCCCAACCAGGTAGCAATCACCCCCTCGACCTGCGGGTGGGAGGAGCTCCCCAGGAGCCCCCGACAAACACGAACTGAGAACATGTAAAGCTGCCTGGCACGTAATCACCACGCATGAGCCAGGGAGTCTTGTCTCAAGCAAGAATTGCTTTATTGAGGGTAGGTTACAGGTTTATATAGGGGTGGGGGTTCCAGTGGTGTCTTGTTTCTAAGCTAAGAATGTGGAAGTGGGCTGTTCTTGTGAAAGAGCATAGGGTCATTTAGCTAGGGTAACACAGAAGCAGAGGTCAGCCAATAAGGGTAAGGTGATGTGGCTCTCTAGAGGCAGCGTGGTCAGCCTTGAGTTGGCTGCTTGGCACCATCTTGTGGCATGCCCCCACGTTTGCCTCTTTTGTTTTTGTCATAGGCAGAGTGGGCTGTACTCGAGTGCGCGCCTGTCTTAGGTTGCCTCCATTTTTCAGAGGGTCTTACCTGTTGTTGGCTGCCACACTAGCACTTCAGGGTCCTGTTCGCCTAGGGGTCGTCCAGCCGGAATGCCCCAGAGGAGGGATTTTCTTCCTCCTGAGAGAGTTCCTCATAGCGAGGACTGGCCACGATCACCTGATATTGGCATTGTGCGACCATCAATTGTATGCTCCCGATTCGCTCTTTGACAAAGGCCACTAGCTTATTTATAATGATGGGACTGAAGGTCAGGGCTAGTAGCAGAAGAACTAGGGGTCCGGCTACAGCAGAGATTAGGGTAGTTAGCCATGGGGACTGATTAAACCAGGACTCATACCAGGTCTCCTGTAATTCCCTTTCCTATTTTCTTTTGGCGAGTCCCTCCCTAAGTTTGGCCATGGAGTCCCTAATGACCCTGGTATGGTCAGCATAGAAGCAGCATTCTTCCCCTAATGCCACACAAAGGCCCCCCTGTTGTAAGAGTAATAAGTCCATGCCAGTTTTGTAGGACAACTTCTGATAGGGAAGTCCGGGACTTTTCCAGGAGGCTGATGGACTCTTCAATTTCTCTTAAGTCCTCATCAATAGTAGCCCACAGGGAAGTAAGACCCCGTTGCTGGGTAATCAGGGAAGCAACGCCGGTACCAGTCCCAGCTAACCCCAGGCCCAACAGGGTAGCAATAGTTTGTGGGAAGGAGCTGGCCTGCATGTTCCCAGTACAAAACAGGGGGCCTGGGGTTTTTGTAGACCAAACACTCAGACCAAGCTGATAGTGTGGCCACAGGCCCAGGTTGAGCAACCATGGCTCATGACCAAAAAGTTCCATGTCCTCAGTTCATTTCTGCATTCTTATGTAACCACAAAGCTAGTAAAGTAAGCACACTTGTAGGAGTCCGGCACCGGAGGTGCATCCGGTGCACTATAGTCCATTCGAGTAGGGGTCAGAGTGACTTAATATACTCCTGAGGGACTTTAATAAAGGATTATCATCATTGTTGAACATACAGTTTCGAGACTTGTCTTTTGTGTGTGTGTGTGTGTAATTCTTATCCGCAGCTCCCTCTCCAATCTTAGTTTCACTTTGTGCTGGTGCAGGCGCCGGCAATAGTCAAAGTTGTAAGGGATTCTCTCCTTGTTCTCAGTGGGTGTCCTTTGTCCCAGTGCAAGAAGACATAATCCTCATCATTGTAGAAGATGCAGGGTAGAACAGCCACTATAACACAAAATTCTGGAGATTGGTTAAACACCTGACATGACACGTGGGGAGTCAGACCAGTCTCAGAGAAAATCCAGTACCCCCCCATTGGGGGTTAGCCAATTTTGAGTGTTTTCTCTGGAGCAAGGGGATTCGAATCCATTGGCACATAGGCCCTTTTTGTGGGAAGGCACAGTTCCTATACAGGTGCCTTGGCCACTGACTTGGGTTAAGGTTAATCCAACTCTTTTATTCATCCAGGTTGTTGGAGTATTATTGGATGAATTGAAAGAGATATTCATCCTTATTGCTTCATAAAATGGGGGGTTAACATCATAACACTGCCAACAGGTGCCAGTGAGGTTAGGATATGACCCATTGAGGGTATCACACATGGCAGAAATAACATCCCACAGGGGATTGGGGGGTCTTATCGAAGGCTCCTGGGGAGGGGTAGTGGAACCTCAGGGTGAGGTCACAGGAGTTTGGGGAGGGGTCACAGGGGAGTTGTCCTGGGGGGTTATGGGTTTAGCTAAGGGGCGTGAACCCTGGGGGTGGGCAAGGACTTCATTTGGCCCAATGATCTGTGTAATGGCTGTGATCTTTCACCTGATCCCGAAAAGGAGCCCATCATCATATCCATTCTGGTAAAGTTATAGCCCCCAAGAGATGCCTCCTCCGTCCCAAGCAGGTGTAGCCCGACCTTGGGCTGTAAAGTTAATAAGAATCAGGTTGCAATAGGTCCCTGGAGCCCAATCATTCTGGGCATTTTTAGGAAATTGACATTTGGGGGTCCCTTTCCTGGAGACTTGGATGAAATCATTAGGTGTCCCCCTTTTCCAGGTATTGTATCTGTGGTCTCGCAGCCCCAGATTGTACAATAGAAGGATTCAGGGCCTCCACAGTTTTGCTGTTTTTTGTGCCCAGGGCATACATAGAATTGTTTTTGTTGAAGAGTTAGTATATCATCTTTATGATCACATTTGAGCTGGGGAGATGGGGGCCATTGGTTGATTTTTTCCCCAAGTCCCATTGTCTAACTGGCACAGATCAACGTTCAGGGAAAGGAACCATGTCCTTGGATGAAGCCCTGTAACCTTGGCTATAACTCTTCCCGAATTTGGGTCAAATATTTCCCAGGTGATGTTATAGGCCTGATGAGGGTTGGGATTACTTTCCAGGGAAGGTGCCCCAAGGGCTAGCATCAGGAGAAGATATATGCTCATGGTCAGTCAGGTAATGAGGGATTACAGTGTGGTTAAAGATACTTAGCTCTGTTAGGATGCAGGTCACCGCTATGAAGGTGAGCAGGGAAATGGTAAGCAGTCCCACGCAGATCAGGCAGAGTGTCTAGAACAATTTAGACATTCCTGTAAGACATAAATATTTATTCCTCAAGAGAGAGACTTTCTCTTGGGCAAGGATTATTAGATGGGGTGTTTTTAAGATTTCTTGCTGGGACCCATATAGGTTGTTTTTCTCCATGAGGGAATATACATCCAAATCCTCGCCCAGAACTTATGAGCGGGTCTGGGCCTCTCCAGTTGCCTGTCGGGGATCTTTCCACTGAACTTCAACGGCGACATATGGTGCTTATTGTGACCAATGTCTCTGAAACGCTGTCAGAGGGTGGTCCTTAGAAAAATTTAAAATATTTAGTGTAAGTAATGCCAGCCTTAGTTGGGTATGGGGGTTATTCTCCCTTTTTGTTTTTGTAATTGATCCTTTAGGGTTTTGTTATGTCTCTCAATTATTGCTTGCCTTCAGGGTTATAGGGTGAGCCTGTGATGTGTTTAATGTTCCAAGTTTGGAAGAAGGTTTGTAATGGTTTACTAATAAAGCATGGGCCATTGTCCGTTTTGATTTGGAGAGGTATTCCGAAAATAGCAAAGCATTGTAAAAAATGGCTCTCAGCATGTTTAGCCTTTTCTCCAGCGTGAGCAGTGGCCCAGCAGGCATGAGAATAAGTATCTATAGACATGAATATATATTTTAGTTTTCCAAAAGAGGCATAATGTGTAACACCAGTTTGCCACATTTGATTGGGCTGGAGATCTCGGGGATTGACCCCGGGGGCCTGGAGAGGAGGCACCTGTAGAAATGGCATACAAGATTTACAGGTGCGTACAATCTTTTTTAAGTCCTTAATAGGGACAAGGTGAAATTTATGATGCAATCCTCTCCAGTTAAGGTGGGTGAGATCATGCAGATTTTGGGCCAATGGTGTGTCTGGTAAAGTTTGAGTATTTAACACTTGTGGACTCACTGTGGCCAATTGATCGGCTTCTTTATTACCTGAGACCAAAAACCCTGGCAGGTTATGATGTCCCCTTAGATGCTGTAAGAAAATGGGGTTAGAACGTTCAGTCAAGAGTGTCCTCACTTGGATCATTAAAGGGGTTATGGGGTTTGAACCCAAGCGTTTATAGGACAGGCTTAAGGCAGGGAGCAGGTTAACAACATACAAGCTGTTCCGGGGTGCCTCCAGCCCCTTTGTGTCCCTGTTCGGGCGCCAGATATCAGGGTTTCCCCAGCCAGGTAGCAATCTCGCCCTCGACCTGCAGGTGGGAGGAGCTCCCCAGGAGCCCCCCAACAAACACGAACTGAGAACATGTAAAGCTGCCCGGCATGTAATCACCACACATAAGCCGGGGAGTCTTGTCTCCAGCAAGCACTACTTTATTGAGGGGAGGTTACAAGTTTATATAGGGGTGGGGGTTCCAGTGGTGTCTTGTTTCTAAGCTAAGAATGTGGAAGTGAGTTGTTCAAGTGAAACAGCATAGGGTCATTTAGCTAGGGTAACACGGAAGCAGAGGTCAGCCAATAAGGGTAAGGTGATATGGCTCTCTCGAGGCAGCGTGGTCAGCCTTGAGTTGGCTGCTTGGCACCATCTTGTGGTATGCCCCCATATTTGCCCCCACACCCTCTGAAAGAGAAATTAGGAAAACTATCCCATTCACAATAACCTCAAAAAAAAAAAAAAAAAACAACTTGGAATCAATTTAACAAAAGAGGTGAAAGACCTCTACAATGCAAACTACAAGACACTAAAGAAATTGAAGAAGACCTTAGAAGATGGGAAAATCTCCCATGCTCTTGGATAGGCAGAATCAATATTGTCAAAATGGCCATACTACCCAAAGTGCTATATAGATTCAATGTGATTCCAATTAAAATCCAAAGTCATTGCTTATTGAAATAGAAAAGACAATCATAAAATTCATTTGGAAGAATAAGAGACCCAGAATAGCCAAAGCAATCCTTAGCAAGAAGAGTGAATCAGGAGGCATCACAATATCAGACCTTAAACTATACTACAAAGCTATAATTCAAAGCTATAGTAACAAAAACAGCATGGTACTGGCACCAAAATACACATGTAGACCAATGGTACAGAATAGAAGACACAGAGACAAACCCACTTTAATACAGTTATCTTATACTCGACAAAGGTGTCAAACATGTACATTGGAAGAAAGATAGCCTCTTCTGTAGGAGCATCTCCATACCTTCCAATCCCTCCCTTCCACCTTTCCCCATTCTATGCTAATAGACTGTTTTCTTGCCAAAGAGCACTCCTTTGTTTGTGACCTTTGGATCTGATTGGTCCAAGAGTGCATTTAAGCATCTGTAGTTTTTAGAATAAAGTGGTGTTCGTTGTTTCTCCTCACCATGGCTGTATCCCCTTTTGTCCTGGGTATCTCTGCATCTCGCTGGGGCAAAGCAAATTTTTACCTGCACCCCAGGGCCTGGGGAGATTGGCTCTGTGGATTGCCACCGTGCAGAGAGACCCCATATTGTCTAACCTGGGGACCTTTTCTCTGTCTCTCTTGGACACCAACTCGTCGAAAAGCCACATGCCCCTCCCCTTATCAAAGCAACACTTTTCAACAAATGGTGCTGGGAAAACTGGACATCCATTGGCAGCAAATTGAACTAAATCCCTATCTCTCATCATGCACAAAATTCAACTCAAAGTGGATCAAGGACCTGGGAATCAGACCAGATACCCTATGCCTAATAGAAGAAAAAATAGTCCCAAATCTTCATCATGTTGGATTAGGACCTTACTTCCTTAACAAGACTCCTATAGTGCAAGAAGTAAAATAAAAAATCAATAAATGGGATGGACTCAAGCTTTTTACTAAAAAGCTTCTTCTCAGCAAAAGAAACAATGAAGTGAACAGAGAGCCGACATCCTGGGAACAAATCTTTTCCACACACACATCAGATAGAGCACTAATCTCCAGGATATATAAAGAACTCAAAAAACTTAACATCAAAAAAACAAACAACCCAACCAATGAATGGACCAAGGAGCTGAACAGAAACTTCTCAGAAGAAGATATACAATTGGTCAACAGACATATGAAAAAATGTTCAAGATCTCTAGCCATTAGAGAAATGCAAATCGAAACTAAGATTTCATCTCACACCAGTCAGAATGGCAATAATCAAGAATACAAACAACAATAAGTGTTGGTGAGGATGTGGGGGAAAAGGCATGCTCATACATTGCTGGTGGAACTGCATATTGGTACAACCAATCTGGAAAGCAGTATGGAGATTTCTTAGAAAACTCAGAATGGAACCACCATTTGCCCCAGCTCTCCCACTGCTTGGTCTATACCCAAAGGACTTAAAAACAGCATACTACAGTGACACAACCACTTCAATGTTTATAGCAGCTAAATTTACAATAGCTAAACTGTGGAACCAACCTAGATGCCCTTCGATAGATGATTGGATAAAGAAACTATGGTATATATACACAATGGAATATTACTCAGCAATGAAAGAGAATAAAATTATGGCATTTGCAGGTAAATGGATAGAGTTGGAGAATATCATGCTAAGCAAAGTGAGCTAATCTCAAAAAACCAAATGCCAAATGGTAAGTGGATGCTGATCCATAATGGGGGAGAGGACATGAGAAGAATGGAGGAAATTTGGTCAAAGAGGAGGGAGGTGGGAGGGGGTATGGGGACAGTAAAGATGGTGGAATAAGATGGACATCATAGACCTAGCTTCATGTGTGACTGCAAGTATGTTGTGATTCTGCATCACGTACAACCAGAGGAATGAAAAGTTGTGCTCCATCTGTGCACAATGAATCAAAATGCATTCTGCTATCATGTATACCTAAGTAGAATAAATAAATAAATATTTTTTATAAAAAAATGAAAGAAAAAAGCACATTCAACAGAGTAAAATATTTTAATTTATAAAGTTCATTCTATCAATTTTTTTGAGAATCATGTTTTTAGAGTCAAGTATAAAATATTCTTGTATAGTTCTAGATGGCAAAGATTTTCTCCTATGTTTTATTAAAAAAACTTTTAGTTTTCCATTTTACCTTTCATCTAGGATACTTTGGAGTTTATTTTTCTATGAGGTGTGAGAAAATTATCATTTTGTCCATGAATATCCATTTATTTCAGTACCAATTATAGAAAGGACTATCTTTCCTCCATTGAATTGCTTTTGCACTTCTGTTAAAAAGAGAAACATTTGGATATATTTATGCACTTTGGATGTATTCTGATTTCTCTATTATCATCCACTAATATGTATGCTTAATCTTTTTTATTTGTTCTTATTAGTTATACATGAAAGTAGAATTCATTTTAGCACATCATACATAAATGGAGTATAATTTCTCATTCTTCTAGTTGTACATGAAGTAGAGTTACACAGGTCATGTAATCATATATGCACATAGGGTAATAATGTCTGATTCATTCTACTATCATTCATACTCTCATATCCCCTCCTTTCCCTTCATCCCTCTCTGTCTAATCCAAAGTATGAATGCTTAAGCTTGAACCAATATCATACAATCTTGATTAATTGTGCTCCATAATAAGTCTTGAAATCAGGTGGACTGATTTTTTTCCTACATTTTTTTATTTTTCCAAAATTATTTTGGGTATTCTACTTCCTTTGTTTTTCCAAACTAATTTTAGAATAATCTTGTCTACACTTACAAAAGGAAATCTTTCTGGAATGTTGATAGGAATTGTATTAAATCTCTCTGAACTTCAGAAGAATTGACATTCTTAGAGTTGTGTTATTCAATCCATGAACAAGGCATGTCTCTCCATTTGTTAATGCCTCCTTTAACTCCTTTCATCAGCATTTTGTACTTTTTAGCATGGAAGTCCTATGCATGTTTTGCTAGATTTACCGAGTATACCTTTTTTTGAGCAATTGTAAATTGTATTTTGAATTTCAGTGTCACATGTTTATTACTAGTGCATAAAATAGAATTGAATTTTGTATGTTTTTCTTATATCTTGTGTACTTGTTGAGGCCCCTTACTAGTTTTATTTTCTGTTTTCTTTTTCTTTTTTTCTGTGTATGTGTGTAGAGTTTTTGGGATTTTCCATGTAAACAATAATGGTATCTGCATTATCTAGGGGCAGTTTTGTTTCTTTCTTTCTTAGATGCTTTTTATTTCTTTTTCTTGCATATTATAATACATTTCTTGTATTATACTGGTTAGAACTTCTAGGAATATGTTGAATAAAAGCCATAAGAGTGAATGTTTTTGCCTTGTTCCCAATCTTACAGGGAAAGTATTTATTCTTTTACCATGAAGTATAATGTTAGCTATAGGTTTTTTGTAGATATCCTTTATTAATTTGGGGGAAGATTCTCTCTATTCTATTTTTCTAAGAATTTTTGTTATGAATGAGTTTTGAATTTTTTCATGTTTTATTTCTAAAAGGAGGGTTTGAGGGAGGGGTGCCACGTGGGTCCTGCTCGAGGAGTTGGGGTCCAGAAAAGACGAGGAAGGGGTCTTCAGGGAGGAAGACGATATGAGGTATCTCTGGACGGTGGTGGTCCACGGAACCAAATTCCCCAGGCCCCGGGGTGTAGGTGAAGAATCTGCTCTGCCCCAGTGATACGCAGAAACACCGGAGGGAGATGCAGAAAACACCCTTTATTCCAGAAATAAAGAAGCTTATATGCACTCTTGGACCAATCAGGTCCAAAGGTCACAAACAAAGGGGTGCTCTCTGGCAAAAGCACACTCTATTAGCATAGAATGGGGAAGGATGGAAGGGAGGGGTTGGAAGGTATGGAGAGTGCTCCTACAATGTTTCTTCTGCATCAGTTGGTATGATTATATGATACTCTAGGTTGCTAAAATAGTCTGCTAATGGAGTTAATACATTGATTCTGTAATACTAATCCAGCCTTGCATATCTGGAATAAATCCCAGTTGGTCATGGTTTGTAATTCTTTGTGATGTTGCTGAACTCTACTAATATTAAACCCAGAGCCTCCTGCATGTAAGCATGCCCTTTACCACTGAGCTACACCTCTGGCCCTTGTTTAGGATTTTTACATCTAATTTATGAGAGATATTGGCTTGTAGTCAATTTTTTAAAAAATACTATCTTTGTCTGATTTTAGTATTAGGATTATAGTATCTTCCTTGAGTGAATTGCAAAATACTCTTTTTTCTTCTATTTTCTGGGAGAAATCATATAGAATTTATGCTAATTCTTCTTTAAACATTTGGTTAAGTTCTCCAGTGAAATTGTATGGACCTGGAGGGTTTTGGGGGAAAACTGAAATCATAATTCAATATTCTTAGCAATTACTGAGCTATTCAAGCTATTTAATTTTAAATGAATTTGTGAGTTTTGAAGAATTGGTCTATTTTATCTAAGTTATCAAATTTATATGTGCAAATTCACTTATAAAATTTCTTTATCAGTATGAAATTCTTTGCCAATTGTCTAAATCTCCTTTCAAGATATTAAGAAACATTACAGATGTTATAAATTTTTATTTCTTTGGTGAGGTCTTTCTCAGCCATCTAATTGTTCCAACTGGACTGGAGTCCCCTGTCCCCCTAGTATATAGCTGTCACCTTGGGATCTTGCTTACCTTCTCTCCTATTTCCTGGAAATTGTTTCTGTCTTCCCTTTTTTTGACTTGTATTCTTGAGTAACTTTCTCAGAACTTCTAGGTTCTTCCTTTTGTCATCGGTTTCTGAAATTTCACAATATCAGTCACTGGTATTTTCATCCATTTTTTGATAATATGGTGAATCCTTCAATTTGTAAATTCATATCCTTCTATTCTGCATATTTCTTGGATTATTTCTTCATTATTAATAATTTTCTTTGAAAATTTTTTTTCTGCCTTTCATTTTAAAAATGTGCAGTATTTATAACATAGAAGGAAGCTTTCAGAATTTTTTGTGTAATATTTGTTTACTAAACAGTGATTTGATATTCTTAAGCTATCTTTGATATTTATATTGAACATCTTAAGGTCACGTAAATTTTTACCCAATTTTTCAAAATTTGGCCTAGATTAATATGAAATTTCATGGTACTTTGAAGGATTGTTTTAAATTTTCAGTCTTCAGATAGTTGGCGGCATTACTTTTAAATAATTGCAGGTGACCTTGTCAGTTCTTGAATGGATTGATGACAGGTGTGGCATGCTCTTTATGTGATTGAGAGTTCCACTGGTTCAACTGAAAAGCATCCTAAAATAAATCAGCTACACACCTAGTCATTTGGAAAATCAGTCTAGGTTCCCTGCAGAAATGAAGGGCTTATTCCTGTACTTCAGGGAGTCCTGCTGGCAGAAAGCCATGTCCATTGCCAAGACTGCCTTGGCTGAAAAGAGAACTATCTCCCAAGTTCATGTCCCTTTCCTGGGATAGTCACACCTAATGACTCATCCATGAACAAAGGCCAGCATTCTCTGGAAAATTCTTAATGGTCACACAGCTTCAGAGATCTCCCATGGGGTTGGCTGAGGCCTCCATCAGACTTCAGGGCAGCAGAACTTCCATCTCTGTCCAACTCTGCTTCTGTCCCTTCTCCTCCACAGATGTTGATTCTATGGGTATACCCCAATAGACCTCCCTTCACTAATCTCCAGTGTCAAAACATTATTCTCAAATGTGCTATCATATTTGATGGTGTGAAAAAAATCACTCTGCATTTAAAAATTCTGCACAGATTCTCATTTGATTAGCTGGTATTAATCAAATATCTATAACTTGGTAGGTGTTGAGTATATTTAAAATTAATAAAACTCTGCTTTTGAAAAACATCATTCAATCTATCCCTAAGGAATTTTTGTTGTAATCTAAAACAAAAGATATAAAAATACAGGCTTATATTGACCTTAATTGGTTCAGAAAAGGATCATATGGATCCTGCTCTAAAATATTTTTGATGAATTAATGGATAATGAATATAGAAAATGAACCTAAAACTTGCTAGGAGGACATATTGTCTAGTTCTTTTAGGAATTCCATTTTTATGTCAAGGTCAAGAACACAGAATCTAAGTTTGTAAAAATATACTAAAGCATAGATTTGAGGTGAGATATCCCGAATGCAAAGGCTATGGGACAGGGAACACATTTTTTTTTCAGGTGAGATTTGAAAATTAAACAATGCAAAGTGAGTTTTTGAGGGGGGATAATTTGCTAACATTATCTCCACTCTGAGACCAATCATAGCAAGTTCATCCTAAGCTTGTGACAGAGATAATTAAAATCAAGCACTTAATTTTGACATCTGGAGATCTTAGTAGTAGGTATTGAGAGATGGAGGAAAAGAATATAGGTGCTTTCAGTTGCATGGCATTCTAAAATATATATTTTATAATCTTTAATTGACACATAATAGTCGTACACATTTATGGAACTGCATGAATATTTCATTTACCAAAATTCCATGGATAGGAATAGATGGGCTGAACCTTAAAAGGCAGCCTATAGGGTGAGGGTCTGGGTGTGGAAAACTGCAGTTCAGGTGCCAGTTCTCTCACTTGTTTGCTATAGATCTTTGAGCAAATTATCTACTCTTCTGGAATATTAGCCTCATCTTAAAACATGAGCACAAAGAGGGCAGACATCAAATTTGTGTTCTTTACTGTTGTATACCCAGTACTTAACAAGCCTGCCAATGTGATACCAAGAGCCATATCAAATGAACACTGAAGGAATGTGTTAGGAACAGATAAGCAGCTCCTGACATTTAGAAGCTGGCCTGGCAATCATAGCTAGGCCACATTTTTCTATTAGATGTAAATAATTTTACACAAGATTATTCTCAAAACCATATTGAGACAAAGCAAGACCAGTTCATAATCTCATCTAAGCATAGATTATGAACAAGTCTGCTATGCTACCCACAAAATACCAAACATTGCTTTCTTTGTCAAAATGAGTGACTGCTACTTCTTTGCTAATTACAGCTTTATTCTTCTGCCTCATTTCCAATAAATAAGATTTATTGAGATACACAGGCAGAAAATTGTCCCTGCTTTCTGACAGCATCCAATCTAGAGCTAACCCTTATTTTCTTAGATCCTCTCCAAATCACCCAACTGAAGCCAAAACCCAAAAATAGGCTTGTTCATATACCTTGGCTTAGTCTGTTTTCTGTTGCTATATCATAATTCATGAGACCAGATAATTTATTAAAAATAAAGGTTTATTGTGGGTCATGATTCTAGAGGCTATAAGAGTGATTAGATTTGATAAGGATTTCATGGTATAAAAGTAGATGTGCAAGTGGATACAAGCAAAAGCGACAAAACATAGGAGTGGAACCATTTTAAAACAACCTGTTCTGGCAGTAACTTATCAGGCTTCAAGACAGTGAGAACTCACTTTATTAAGAATTAACCTTGTCCTGTGAAAGCAGCATTAATACCTTTGTGAGGGCAGAGCCCTCATGACCCAAACTCCGTTCAAAATTCCTACCATGTCTCAACACTCTTACATTGGGAAACAAATTTCAACATTTTGTTGAGTTTTGGAAGAGACAAACTATATCCAAAGCATATCACACTCTCTTATGGAGACATGATTTCTCAAGATGTGTGTCTGTGTTTATTTCAATGAGTAGGAAACACAACCTATCTAGCTATATTTCTAGGGATGTTTGGTTGAAAATACAGTGTGAATAGGAAAACTGGGAAGAAAAACAGTCTCTTCAGAGTTGCTGTGAGTTTCAAACAGAAAATTTAATTTGCCGATAAAATATCAATGGTCTATTTTGTGCCGTGTACTCTGCTAGGTGCAGGACACATCTAGAAGAACAGATCCCAGATTATTTCCAAGTAATTTGAAATTGCGGAACATGCAGAGCAGAAAATTTATTGTCCAATTCAAAGCACCAGTATATAGGCATACACCTCCCATAAAATGTTTTACAGTGCAACCACATGTAAAGGAACATCTAACTCCTCTGGTCCTTAGGGAAAGAGGAAATCAAGAGCAGGTGGTGAACAGAATAATGGTTCACCAAAGATGTCATATCTTTATTTCTAAAATCCATGGGTGTATTACCTCATATGACAAGAATGTCTTTGCAGATATGATTTAATTAAGGATCTTAAAATGTGGTGATTGTTCTGAATTATCTGGTTAGGAGGCAGGAGGGTCAGACAAAGAGATGGAAGAGCAAAATGACCTGGAGCCACAAGCTGGAGCATGTGGGCAGCCTCTAGAAGCTGGAAAAGGCAAGGGAATGGGTTCTTTCCTAGATCCTTTGGAATGCAGCTTTGCCAATCCATTTTAGACTTGTGACCAACAACAGCACTGTGAGATATTAAATTTGTGTTTCTAAAGCCAACTAAATTTGTGGTAATCTCTTGAAACAGTCACAGGGAACTAGTACTGTTTTAATGTTTAAGGCAGTGTGTTCCAGGCATAAACAAAGGTAGACTGATTACCATGAGGACCTGTCAGGTGGCTGCGTACTTGGGTGTGTGACATGATATTTGGAGATCAGATCCTGAAGGGTCTTATTTCTATGCAAAGAAATTGGAAATAATCCTGAAGGTGATCAGAGACCTCTGGAGGGTTAAAAGCAGGGGAATGTGGCAAAATTAAAATTGCATTTTAGAAGGATGAATCAAAGTCTGCAAGTAGGGACAGCAGGCAGGAGATAACTTAAATATCCTGAGCAAGAAATGATAAGATTGCTTCTTTGATCACTGTCTATATATCACTGCTTATTCCTTGAAATTTGGGGTGAGAAAACTTAGAAAAAAATGGTTGTGCTCTTTAAAAATTTGAAGTCCTGTCATAAGAAAGAGCATCTAGGCATGGCCAATGTTGGTTTAAGATCAAGGGATAAAGTCATAAGTAAACATTAATACGCTATCAGGAAGCACATTCTAATAATTAGTCTAAAAATAGAGTTCACAGATAATTATGCCTTATATTTCGTTATTTCAACCATTCAACAAATAATCGTTTGAAAAGTTAGGATGTGGCAGACATTAGGCATGATAGTGAATAAAACAAAGGCACTACCCTAATGGTGTTTTAATTTTCTTGTGTAATGTTGCACTACTTACATATAACCTTTATATAAATCAAGAAGCAAGCCAGGCGCGGTGGTGCAGGCATGTAATCCCAGCACTTTGGGAGGCGGAAGCAGGAGAATCCCGAGTTCAAAACCAGCCTCAGCAACAATGAGGCGCTAAGCAACTCGGTGAGACTGTCTCTAAATTAAACACAAAATAGGGCTGGGGATGTGGCTCAGTGGTCCAGTGGCACTGAGTTCAATCCTCGGTACCAAAAAAAAAATATCAAGCTCCCAACCGAGATATTGGAAAAGAAATTGATTACAAGGGCGAGGTTGACTTGGAATGAACTCTGGTCAAGGAAAATCGTGAAGAGAGATAACTCAAAAGCAAGAACTACAGACTAAGGAAAGGCAATTTGGAGATTTCTCCCAGAAACTCCGCCCCTTCCTCCGCCCCGCCCCTCCCCGCCCCTCCCTCCGCCCCCGCCCCTTCCTCCGCCCCTCCCCTCCCCTTCCTCCACCCCCCCTCCCCTTCCTCCGCCCCCCGCCCCTTCCTCCGCCCCCCGCCCCTTCCTCCGCCCCCCGCCTCTTCCTCCGCCCCTCGCCCCTTCTCCCCGCCCCTCCCCCCCGCTCCTCCTGTCTTTCACCTGTGCCTTTTCTCCTCCCCATTGCGCCTTTAGCACGTGTCCCTCAGCTCGCGGGATTCTGAGATCTCTCTCGCGAGGTTTTGGCCCATCCTGTTCTGCTGTGGTGGCAACTGACAGTGAGGTGAGCGTTGGTTTTGTTGCTGATTTCCTATAAATTTAGGCCGGTCGCAGAGGCCTTAACTGGGTCCCAGGGGCTGAGACCCAGGGTGCTGGCACCAGCAGGGTGCCTGAGGAGGGAGCGGCGACTGGCGCTGGGTTCGGTCGGCTCAGGCCGCGTGCGTGCAGCGTGTTCGCCGCGGCCTGGATTCCAGGCCGGATTTGGAGTCGGGGTCCAGGTGGATGACCGCAGGCGCCTTGACGCCTTCTGGGGTCTCCTGAAGCGCGAGTCGGAGGCGCGGGCGCTCTGAGGGCAGGGGCCCTGTGGAGGTGGGCAGAGCCCCGGCATTCGCTGACTGTTCAGACCTCAGCGTAGGTCCGCCTAGATTGGCGCCCGGGCTAGGTCTAAGGTCCGCGGCAGAGCTCTGTGGCGGAGGAGGTCTTGCAGATGGGAGAATGTAGGTCTGAAGTCTAGAAGAGTTGCTTCTGAAGTAGCCAAATGGAGTTGGTTTTCCTTCTTTCTTTCATATGAAGCTCCGCTGCCTATCAAGAGAGGCAGAAGGAAGAATAATGAGGAGGTTAGGCGAGTGATTTACATCCCCCATTTGCTTTAAGGTATACGGAACAATGGAGTATATGACAGAATCCGCCGACCGCAGCCCTGGACACATGTGAGTTGTGACACTTTATACCTTTTCGATTTTAAGATCTTACAGCGAGTCTATGAAACGTACTGTCATAACAGGGGAAAACTTTTGGGTGTTGGTGAGAGGGTTTTTAAAAATCACAAATGGGAAAAATGAAAGTCTTATTTCTGTAGAAAATCGAATGCATGTTTAGTTATAACATTTGTTCCAGTAAATACATGCTTAAGAAGGTTAAAATATTCGCTATCCATCTTGTAGATGACACTGCCCCTTAAATAGCCACTAACCATATGTCTATTTAGATTTAATTACAATAAAGTTGAATGCTTAATTGCTGTGTCATAGCTTTGTTTCAGATGCTCAGTAGCCAGCATTGAAAGAGTATCAAATTTTCCTTTTGGAGAACATTGATCTTTATCAATGATTCTGAAACTTTTTCTGCTCCCAATATACTTAGAATTATGATAATCCCATTGCTTATAATGGATCACTGTTCATTTATATACTTCCTCTCCTGTTTTTTAAAAAAATTCTCTGTGAGTGTATGTATTGCCTTTGGGAGTATATTGCTGTCTAATGGCTATTAGAAATGATTTAGATGTCACTTTCTATTGATATATCCTGAAGTTATACATTTTCCCTCAAAACTTTTAAGAAATGTGTATCTTTTTTGGGGTGTGTGTGTGATACCCCCCAAAAAACCTATGAGGTCCTTTGTAAGCCATACTATTACATTTGCAATTGTGCAATATATTGTACATCTTTTTATTGGTAAAAATTAATGTACATGTTTGTGTCTGTATAGAAATGTCTGGAAGCATATATCTAAATGACTAATTATGTTTCACCTCCTTGAGTGGTCTTAGTTGGGTGTGGTAAAGAGAACTTTAACCTTTTTTGCATTTTTGGTATTTAAGTATTTGAAATTGAGATTAGTGTAGGTTTTTGTATTTTCTATCAATATGTCTCTATTCACTTTAATGAAGCATATTAACATTTGTTTTTAATAGAAAAAGTTTATTCATATCTTTTCTGGCTATTTAAATGTGAATTTAAGTTAAAAGAATTTAGTTCCTAGTTACTGCACTAGTCAGTGCAGGTGGCCCACTTGCCATGTGTGCCTAATGACTACCTTATTGAACTGAGCAGAAATAGAATATTTTCTATCATTACATGAAGTTCTGTTGGACAGTGTGGACTGTTTAGACCCTTAGGACATCTGCTGTATTTTAGGTATTTTCAGAACTATAGCCATCCTTAATTTTTTGCCTTTTTGTTCCAAGGTTGTTCTTTATCTACTGTACCTTTGAAGATTGCTGTAATATTTTTTTTTTAAAGGGCAGAAATATGGTCTAACTTGAAGTCTTTTGTTTGCTAGCTTTTTATATAACTAGTGTGTTTAAAAATAAATTGGAAAAATGTATCCTTTATTTTTTCTAGCTTGTGCTGTGAGTGTGGTGTCCCCATTAGTCCAAATCCCGCCAATATTTGTGTGGCCTGTTTGCGAAGTAAAGTAGACATCAGCCAAGGTATTCCAAAACAAGTCTCAATTTCTTTCTGCAAACAATGTCAAAGGTAGGATGTGTTACTATTTTATCCTGCTTAAAGTTGGGATTTATATAGAGATCCATTGAACTATGCTGAGATTGTACCAAGATGCACAGAATAAAGCATGTGCAATTTAGATTTAAGTTTTACTTGGTGTTACCAAGGACTTCAGAATTTGTGTTTTATTGTATAATTTTTAGTTTGCTCTACTATTCTGGTAAAGAAAATGTAAAGGTATTTGAATCTGTTCTTTTTCTGTTCAAGAATTTAATAGATTTGATGCATATAATTGATAGATCAGAGTTGATCTATATAAGGGCAATCCTTTATGTCCATGAGGTTGTTTCATTAGAAGCTATGTATGATTTTAAAAAAGCATGTTATGTTTTAAGTAACTTAGCAATATGTTTTAAAAACTATTAATATTCACATGTAATTAAAATGACTGTAGTTGTTGGAAAAGCTCAGTAAATCATCTGAAATGGTTTGAAATAACTGAATTTGAAGGCAAAAGCCTTCTGAAAGTTTATGTTTCATTTCCTCTTTATTTCCTTTATTGGCTTAAATAGCTGAAATGCACAAAACTGGCCAATGATTTCCCAAAGGGATATGGACTATAGTGCTCTACTTCTTTTATGTGTATGAAGAGGTGTGGTTCAAGGACTTCTGAGAAAATTCAAAATTTGTCTTTCCAGAAAAGTAGTTTCGTATACATAGATAAACAGACACATGAAATTGTGCGTGCTATTTTAGGGATTTAACAGTGTGGAACCTGGCAAGTTTGATAATTTTATAAACATTTTTTATTCTTCAAAGCATGATAGAGTTTTGAAACTAGTAGACAAAGAATCAAGAGGCTGAGTTTGTCTTGGATTTCTTACCAACTAGTTTTTTGAAACTCTTAGTAACTCATCATCTCTGTTTTCTCACCAGAATGAAGGAATTTTATTAGATGATTTAGAAAACCCTTTCGAACACCGAAAGTGTGCTAAGGGGAACCTGTGTAATGTTTTTGATAGAACCTTGAAAAGTGAAAATCTAAATGTTCAACTCTTGAAGTAGTAACACCCTTTTAATAGGCTATTTCAGATTGGCTTTCTCAGTCAGAATTTTGCTTTTTTAATACTGAGGTTATTTGGGTTAATGCTTCAGACCAACCTTGGGTTTTATTATTCCTGGTTAATAATCATTATTACATTGGAATATTTGGATGAAACATTTTTTTTTCCTTGAGATGTTGAAGTTCAGTGTCTTATTTTCTTAGATATTTTCAGCCACCAGGAACTTGGGTACAGTGTGCTTTGGAATCCAGGGAACTTCTTGCTTTGTGTTTGAAAAGAATCAAAACTCCTCTGAGTAAGGTAGGTCAAACAGCTAAAATCAATGTTTATAGGTACCCTTTGATTAAAACTCTCATTGTCAGAAAATATGGGTATTTTCAAAAGTACCTGTTGATTGCCACTGTTGTTACCAGTATTACCATGTTTTATTCCTGCCAGGCGTGGTGGCACACACCTGTAATCCCAGCACTTTGGGAGGCTGAGACAGGAGAATTGTGAGTTCAAAGCCAGCCTCAGCAATGGCGAGGCACTAAGCAACTCAGTGAGACCCTGTCTCTAAATAAAACACAAAATAATGCTGGAGATGTGGCTGAGTACCCCTGAGTTCAATCCTCGGTACCAAAAAAGAAAGTATTTTATTTCTGTATACACACACACATATTTTTTAATGGAAAATGCAATTATCTTTTTGTTTTGAAAGAACTTATTTTGTGTAATAATTTTTCTGAAAATCTTTATAAAATGATCACTATACATAAGTAGATTGTAGTATTAGAACTGTGCTATTTGGTTATATTTTATTTTCATTTTTGGTCTGGAAAGAAAATTGCCTATTATTTCAAGTCAATGCATAAATGTCTCTAAAAAAAAAGAAAAAACAACAAAAAAATACAATTTGTTTATAGAGTCCTAATTATTTCTTGACATACACTTTCAATTTTCTTTGTTAAAACTTCACAACTCACTCCTACCATGTATGGAGTTTTTTTTTTTGGTACCGGGGGGCTTGAA
This sequence comes from Xerus rutilus, assembly GCA_028644305.1. NCBI lineage: Eukaryota > Metazoa > Chordata > Mammalia > Rodentia > Sciuridae > Xerus > Xerus rutilus. The sequence continues at coordinate 27,169,317 of CM053409.1, forward strand.
CTCAGGGACTGAGCCACATCCCCAGCCCTATTTTGTGTTTTTTATTTAGAGACTGGGCTCACTGAGTTGCTTAGTGTCTCGCTGTTGCTGAGGCTGGCTTTGAACTCGTGATTCTCCTGTCTCAGCCTCCCAAAGTGCTGGGATTACAGATATGCGCCACCGTGCGCGGCTTCATGTATGTTTTTAGTTGAAATGGAGTCTTTCAGTTTGAAGGCTTTTCTGATTCCTTAAGCTCTGATACAATTTCATGTAATAGTTTGTTCTTTGAAATTCATCCTTTTATTTCCTCTCCACCCTGTAATTTTTGTTGTCAAATATTGACCTTCTTGGCTTGAAAGTTTGTCTTCATTTTTCCTTTCATATTAAAAAAAAAAAAAAAACTTTATTTTTTCGCTTGTGTTCTGGGCAGTTTCCTTTATTTTATCTTTCATTATTTCTTTCTATTGATTTTTTTCCCCCCAGCAGTAATATTTTTAAATTTTGGAATCTCTCATGTTCTTGATGCATTTTGTCTTTGAATTTTCCTAGGGAGTTTGAACAGGTTGAGTATTTCTTATCCAAAATGTTTGGAACAAAAATTGTTTCTGATTTCTGAGTTTTTAAGATTTTTTAATATTTGCATGAATTTTACTGAGTTATCTCAAGGAAGAGACCTGAGTCTAAACACAAAATTTCATTTGTTTCATATACACCTTAAACACATAGCCTGGAGGTAATTTGATAGAATATTTTAAGTAATTTTGTGTTTCATGGTGTGGAATTTTCCACTTGAGGCATTATGCAAGTTCTATGACAGTTTTAGTTGAAGCACTCAGATTTTAGATTTTCAGATTGTGAAATGCTCAACCTTTGGTAGGATATTTTTAAAACTTCTGTTCTCGGATTTTTAAATTTTTTGTGTATCTTAGTTTTTCAATTTCATACTTCATCTTTTGACAGTGTCTCATTGATCTTGATAATTTGTTAATTATTTCAGCAGATATTTAACAAATAATAGCTGTGTGCCAAAATGCTTTTGGTGCTGGGGACATGGTGGTGATTAAGAGAAATAATCCTTGTCTCAGCTTCTCTTTTAGTTGGGGGAGGGAGTGGTGTGTAGAATAAGCAATGATTAAAATAGGTATGTTATTTGGCATATTAAAAAGTATAAATTTTGTGCAAAAAAAGCTAGGAAGGAAATAATTATTAATGGAAGAGTTGCAATTTAAAATAGGGTGTCTGTTTGGAGACCTCACCGAGGTGACCTTTGAATAAACGTTAAGGATGGCAAGAAAGAGAGCTATGTAGAAATCTGATGGAAAAACATTATGGGTAAAGCAAAACAAGAAATGTGGAGACCAGTGGTTAGAGCATATGTGTGTGGTTAGAGTGGAGTGGTAAGAGGAAAAGTAGTTGAGGATGAAGTCAAAGAAATTATGGAAAGTTGAGTACATCCGGTCTCAGGCCTTTGTGAAGATTGTTTTTTATTTCAAGTGTAATAGATGTAAAGGGTACAAGACAGTAGTGAGGTAATATGGTTTAATTTTTTAGTTCTCTAGCTGCTGGTTTAGAATAAAAGTAGGGTGTGCAGTAAAAGTAGGAGCATAGGCCTTAAGAAGTGATTGTAATAATACTGAGAAACAATGATTTGGGATCAGAAGTGGAGATGGTGGGAAGTGGACAGATTCTGGATCTATTTTGAAGCTGTCAGTTGCATCTACTGATGTAGCTGGATGGGTGTGTAAGAGGTGTGTAACTCTTTTGAGTTAAGGTAAACTTTCACTGTTTTCGATTTGAGCACCCTGAAGGAGGGAGTTGCCATTAGTGAGGTAAGAAAGGCTTCAAGAGAAATTGGTCAGAGTGGAGGAGATAAGAGCTCATCTGTAAATGATATTTATATGTCCACCAGACATTTAAGTAGCATACTGAGTGGGCAGCTAGATAAATAAGCAGGATAGTAGCCCACATTAGAGATAATGAATTTGAGGTATAAGTAGTATTTAAAGCCAAGAATTGGATAAGATTGCCTGGGAAGTTTAGAGTGAGAAGGGAGGAATGGAGTACTGAATCCTGGAGTCCTTTTATGATAAAAGTGTGGGAAGATAAGGAGTACCAGCAGAAGGACTCAAAGGAACTGCTAGGGAGGCAGGAAAATTAGGTGAGTATGATATCCTAGAAGGCAAGGGGTAGTGTTTTAAGAGGAAGGGAGTTGCTGGCTGTGTGCTTTGCAGTGGTAAGTTCTATAGATTTAGCAATGTGGAGGTTATTAGTTAACTCTGGAAACAATTTCTGCTTAATGGTGATAGTAAAGATGTGCTTTGAGTGGAAGTGAAAGAATGGGAGAAGGAATTTTTGGAGGCAGTAGATATGGACAGTTCTTTTGAGATTTGCTGCAAAAGGACTCAAAGAAATGGAGCAATGATTGGAGAGGGGGATTGAGGAAGAGGAAGGGATTAGGGAAGAAAAAGATGTAAGATTAACAGTGTATTTGTAAGCTCTAGAAATGATAATATACAAAGTGAAATTTTTGTTAAACTGCAAGAAGACAGTAATTGGCTGGAGGTGTCCTTTAAGAGAAGAAAGAGATAAAATATTTGTTTGTTCTTTCATTTATCCAGTACTTACTCTCTGCCGGGTATAGTTTTGGAAGCCTGAGGTTGGTGATGTTAGGAACACAGGCAGTTCATCAGTGATAATAGGAAAGATGTTGGTAAGTGGAAGCTTCTGGAAGTTCTCTTCTAAGAAAACAGAAGCATGGGCAACAGCTGTGAAGGAAGAGCTATTAGATGTTTGAAGAGAGGAGAAGATTTAAAATAGTCCTATCAGAGTGGAAGAGGGAATGTACTGGAAAAATGTTGTATGGGTGCTGGGCAGTGCTGACAGTTACTGTTAGAAATTTAAAGACTAGTTGGTATGATGTGTTTCTCTCTAATCCCTTTAGTTGCACAGATGATACCTAGAGCAGGCAAAACGTTTTATTTAACTAAGTTATGATTTAGCCTAGTCATTACAGTAAAGTGAAAGAAGGACCAAGGGAATTGAGAGTGTATACATGGGAATAATTTTGATGATTGGTTTAGAAATTACCTAGGATAGGATGGAAATGAGTAGATGAAGACTGATGAGAGCTGGTGAAAAGGTGACAGGATGAATGGATTTTCTGTTGTGTTGGATTGAAGGATTTTTGATGCCTAGGAATAGAGATAATGAGCTAGAGAGAAATGGTAGTCAGTGAATAGGATGTTTAGAATTAAGATCTTAGGAGAAATTGTATTTATTGGTAATAAAGGGAAATGAATATAGGAAGGAAACAAAGATCTTGGGGGAATAGAACTCAGATAATGGAGGGCTTAGGGTGTGTGGACATAGAAATTGCTAAGTATTAATATTGATGGAAAGATTGACAGTGAGTCAGAAGCTAAAATCCTTGAGAAATGAGAGCAAGCAGTACAAGGATTAACAGATAACTATACCAAAGAGAGTGGTAAGTGGTAGAGTCTGATGACTTTAGATTCAGTCTGAGTGTATTGAAGGAGAATGCAGGGAGAATGGTCTAGCATTAGCAATGAAGAGCAAAGAAAATATCTGTCTGACTCCTGGTCTAGTGATAAGAAAATGAGAAAAAACAAAAACCAAAACCCAGTAAACATTTTCATTAGCTATAGGGGAGCAGTATAATCAGGGGATCTAGAAGTTGAAGGAACGTTCAGCAAAATGGTTGAGGATTTAGAAGGTTTTGTTGTTAGCAATATTGGGTTCTAGAGAGCACAGTAAAAGGGTTACAGAATTTGAGAGGAAATATTAGATGAAAAAAGAATAGGATGTATGTGGAACCATATGAAAATATGAGTGTGGAAAATGAGGGGTGACTGATGTGTCTGGGACTACAGGAAAGAAGGATAAAAGGCCCAATAAGATTGATGAGTTGTGATTGTTTAGGGATAGTTAGTGTGGTGATGCTGGGTTGGGGAATGCTGAGATGGATGACAAGGACCCTATCTCCATTCCATTGATGGGAGACTGTAGGAATAGGAAACTACTTATTACTCTGTACCTGGCAGCTTGTTGACTACTAGGTTTTGCTTTAGGGGAGCTAGTTATATAAGAAAGGCTTTACTCTGGAGTGCTGCATGTACACTAACTAGATTAGTTATCATCAGACAGTACTTGATAAAATTATTATCTGCTTTCTCATACCTCCCAGATCTGTTATCTACAGCACGGATTTTTTCCATACATAAATATGTATCATAATCATTCATTGAACAAATCTACTTAGATACCTCAGATATGCCATAAATTTAAATGTCTGAAACTAAATGCAACATTTCTCCCAATTAAATCTGTTCTTTGTGTCAGAAAAATTGTACTACCTACCTAGTTGCCCAAGTTGGATACTTGATAATCATTCTAGAGCTTGTTATCTTCCTCTTTGCCAAATTCAGTTATGAAATTCTACAGATTTTATTACCCAAGTAGCTCTTGGATTTTCTTATTATTTCTAGTACTTCTCAGTTCTGGTTACCTACAACTCCTGCTCAAATTATTGCAGCATTCTACATTGTTGTTTTCCTACTCTCCTTGTCCCAAAACCCCCATTCTACTTATATTTGGTTACTCACATATAGTGAATTGTTTTTGGCCCCTTAAGTACTGCAGATTTGGCTGTGAGTTATGATTGGGAAGTGAGTTACAGTGGTGGATTCAGTATTCAATGTATGAAGCTTCCTCTAATGAATGTCCATTAAAAAAAAACAAAAACAAAAACAACACAGACTTTATGAGAGAATAATCCAAGTGGAAACTTTTGTTTATGAGGTTTCTCCTAAGTAGCGAAGTTACCAATTCTTTGCTTTCTTTTAAAAATATAATTTCCATTCAAAGATCAGTACATGTAAGAGAAAATGATTTTTCCTGTGTAGATTCTTTATTGAACTGGTATCAATTGCATTAATACAGCCATTAGTTTGTCCTTTTATTTGCTGCTATTGTTGCCATACCCCTGCTGATGAAACTTTTTTGTAGTGATGCTAATCACAAATTCTTTAAAACGTTTTATGAGATCTGTTTATTAATGTTATTCTTTTTTCTTTTTTTTTCCCTTCAGGTAGGAACTTATGTTTCTTTCTGTTTATATTTTATTGAAGGTACGCCTTGTGGATGCAGGCTTTGTTTGGACCGAGCCCCATTCTAAAAGACTTAAAGTTAAACTGACTATTCAAAAAGAGGTGAATTATACATTACTGTCTAAATATGGTTAAAGTGCAGGAAATGATAATAAGGGTCTAGTGGAAAGTTATTTTATACCTTAAATAGCTTAAAAGGAAAAGTGCATTCTTAATTTTAGTCCTTTATTTTCCTTTGATCATCTGTACAACTGATTGGTCACTAGTAAGAGCAGCTGTTGCTCATCATTAATGGGTTAAGTAATTTTTCAGAGGAACTAGAGTACAAACATGGGCTAAGGTAATGATTCTCAAACTTGGCTGATTGTCATAATGACTAACAGTAACTAAATCAGAATCTCTAGATGTGAGGATGGGGAATCTATATATGTCTGTCTGTCTTTTTTTTTATTTAGTTTTCTTTCTTTTTTTTTTCCTGTGGTGTTGGGACTGAACCCAGGGTTTTATGCATGCTACCACTGAGCTATACTCCCAACTTATCTGTATATCTAAAAAGTTCAGGTGATTTTTGATTTGTTAGGTTGGGAAACTGTTAATTAAAGAATATTTCCTTTTGGGAATTTTCCTTATTTTTTTTTCCCCTCTAAGTGTGAATTCAAAGAAGGTACACACGCACACACAAATGCATGTACACACACGTAAACACATTCTTTTTTTTTTTAAATATTTATTTAGTTGTTGAACCTTTATTTTATTCATTTATTATTTTTATATGTGGTGCTGGGGATCGAACCCAGTGCCTCACGCATGCTAAGCAAGCACTCCACCACTGAGCCACAGCCCCAGCCCCGTAAACACATTCTTTAGAGAATATCCTCACAGTCATTTCAACTAAAGGTAGATTTGAAATGTTAATATAATAAATCTTAGGAATTAAAACCTGTACACCTATCTTGAAGTAATATAACTTATTTTTGTCTTGAAACTTGTCATTGATATCCCCAAAACATCCCTAGAAAAGGATTTTAAATTAATTATTAAAGCATCTTTTTTTAAAAAAAGGTATTTATCATGAAACAGAACTGTAAGAAAGAAGGAATGTAACTGTTTTCTTTCCCAGGTAATGAATGGTGCTATCCTTCAGCAAGTGTTTGTGGTGGATTACGTTGTTCAGTCCCAGATGTGTGGAGATTGCCACAGAGTTGAAGCCAAGGATTTCTGGAAGGCTGTGATTCAAGTCAGGCAAAAGGTAAATGAGAAAAAGATGAGTAAATTCTACAGTGTATTTAATCTTTGTCAATTATAAATAGTAAAAAACATCTCTTTTCCCTCCTTTCCAAGTCCTTTAAGCACCAGGGATTCTAGATCCCTGGAACAATAGAGCGTTATTTTTACCTTTTAGGTAATCTTTAAAGGTTGTTTTTATTTGAAAAATTGATGTGTTATATCTATTGATGGTATATGTGTACTATATTTATAAATGACTTATTTTGGTGTTCAATTTATTGATTCAATAATACTTTTATATTTAGACTTTACACAAAAAAACATTCTACTATCTGGAACAGTTGATTCTGAAATATGGGATGCATCAGAATACACTTCGTATCAAAGAGATTCATGGTGAGTTAAAATTTAAAAGAGCTTGAATTTTATATCCACTTATCTTTACCGATAACATCTGGATTAGTACTATCCAAAAAAAACTTTGTTAGGAAGAAAACAATCTTAGTTTTCTATCTGCACTATCCAATATGGAAGTCACTAGCCACCTGTGACTTCTGACTATTTGAAAGATGGCCAGTGCAACTGAGAAACTGAGTCTGGAATTTTCTTCTATTTTAATTTAAAATTACATTAAATTTATGTTTTGGAGAGAGTAGGGAATCAATTTTATTCCACATTTTTTTAATCAGAGCACTTCAATTGTATGTAGTATTTGGGTTCATTTTGACAAAATTGTGCATGCAAGAAATATGATTTCAGTCCCCATCCCTCTTGTTTCCTCCTCTTCTCCCTTTCCCTTTTCTCCCTCCTCTACTGATCTTCCTTTCACTTATTTATTATTTATTTTTGGTATTGGGGATTGAACTCGGAGGTGCTTTCCCACTGAGCCGCATCCCCAGCCCTTATTTATTTATTTTTGATTGGTACTTTCTGCATATACAGAGAAGTGAAATTCCCTTCAGTGCATTTATATATGTATATAACATGACTTTGTTAAATGAATTCCATTTTCCTTCTCCCTCTCTCCCTCTCCTCACCTCCATCTCTCTTTCTTTCTCTCCTACTTTTACTCCACTGATCTTCCCTAAATCCTTATATCAGATTCCCTCACCCACCACCTTCTTTCTCTTATTTTGCTCTAGCTTCTGCATATAAGAGAAAACATCGAATTCTTGATTTTATGAGTCTGGCTTATTAAATTTACATTTTAATATGTTTATATTAAATTTACACATGACTAGTGGCTACTCTATTGGATATCACATCTAGAAGTATGGTTTTTTTCTTCATGTTCTCCTCCTGTCCCAGTTCAAGACATTTATTAAGCATCTGGATTGTGGTAGATACCATTCAGAGTTCTTAGAACATATAAATGAATTAATATTAATTTCTGCCCTCAGTGGGCTGCTCATTTTGCCACTAGAAAAGTAAACCAGTAACTATATTAATGTACTGTAAAGTGCTGTGATAAAATATTTATTAAAAACTTGTTTTATGTAATGCAAAGATAAGTTCTGATTGGAAGAACCTAACTATTTTTGAGATGTTTGAGTTCTTTGATGTTTTTATATCTTGAGAGGTACTTGTGATGGATACATTAATTCAGAAGTCTAAACTCAGTAACATTAAAATGATAAATAGTAGAATTCTTGAATTCTATTCAATTTAAAAACTTGCATAATTTCGTAATAGTTCATTAGATCATGTGCTGTCTAGGCACTTACTGCTCTTTGTTTTGTGGTACTAGGCTTTGAGCGCAGGCCCTTGCACATACTATGGGAATGATCTACCACTGGTCTGTACCCTCAGCCTGTAGCACTCATTATTTTGATGTTGCATAATTATACATATTTGGTGGTGAATACATACTTCTGAAATTCATAATGTAAAACATAAAGATCTTTATGGTTTATAAAGATATTTATAAGACAAAGTGATAATGATATTTGTGTTTTAATATTATGAATTTCAGAAATCCCACGAAAACAGTGTTTTTGGATGGTGCTTGCTATTGCTTGACACGAATTGTTTTTGTAGTCTCCTTCCAAACTACAGATTTAATGACCAAATTCTTAAATTGTATTTTTTATTTAAAACTGTGAGTTCTTTTTTTTTTTTAATAAAACCTTTTTTATTAAAGCATTGTAGTTACACACAATAATTGGGTTCATTTTTACAAAATCATACATGCAAAGAATTTGATTTCAATACCTGATCCCCTCACTTTCCTTTCCCTCTTCCCTCCCTCTATTCTCTTTTTTTTTGGTACCAGGGATTGAACTTCAGGGGTACTCAAACACTGAGCCACATCCCCAACCCTCTTTTGTGTTTTATGTAGAGACAGGGTCTCACTGAGTTGCTTAGTGCCTCGCTGTCGCTGAGGCTGGCTTTGAACTCGTGATTCTCCTGTCTCAGC
>CM053409.1:27178564-27215098 GCA_028644305.1 Xerus rutilus
CAAATTTTCAGAAGCTGTACACACTGTTCACTGAAAACATTTGTTGAGGCAAATAGAAAAAATTGTTACAATCATAATTTTTCTAACTTTGCACAAAATTATAAGCAGATTAAATTCTTCATATTAAACACCTTTATATGCACTTTCAATGAACAGTATATATATATATATATATATATTTTTTATCAACCATCTTTACTATACCCATTCCCCTTTCCTGCCCCCTGCCTCCCCCATGTCGCTTCCAATGTTCCTCTATTTCTCTTATGTTTCCCATTCCCATCTCCCTTATTCATCAGCATCCACTAATCAGAGAGAACATTTGCCTTTTGGTTTTTTGGGATTGGCTTACTTCACTTAGCATAATGCTTTCCAATTCCATCCATTTGCCTGCAAATGCCATAATTTTATTCTCTTTTATTGCTGAATAATATTCCATTGTGTATATGTACCACAGTTTCTTGATCCATTCATCTATTGAAGGACATCTGGATTGCTTCCACAGTTTTGCAATTGTGAATTGTGCTGCTATAAACATTGAAGTGGCTGCTTTACTGTAGTGTGCTGTTTTTAAGTCTTTAGGGTATAGGCCAAGGAGTGGGATAGCTGGGTCAAATGGTGGTTCCATTCCAAGTTTTTTAAGCAGTCTCTATACTGCTTTCCAGATTGGTTGCACCAATTTGCAATCCCACCAACAATGTGTAAGTGTACCTTTTTCTCCACATCCTCGCCAGCACTTATTGTTGCTGGTATTTTGGATAGCTGACTGGGGTGAGATGAAATCTGAGGGTACTTTTGCTTTGCATTTCTCTAATGGCTAGAGACGTTGAACATTTCTTCATATATATGTTTATTGATTGTATATCATCTTCTGAGAGGTTTCTATTCAGCTCCTTAGCCCATTTATTGATTGGATTATTTGTTTTTTTGGTGTTAAGTTTTTTGAGCTCTTTATATATCCTGGAGATCAGTGCTCTATCTGATGTGCGTGTGGCAAAAATTTGCTCCCAGAATGTAGGCTTTCTGTTTACTTCATTGATAAAAAGTGTGAGTTCTATTATTACTGGTCTGTTATTTATTTATCTTGTAAATGTTGAGAAAAGCATATCAAAGTGTGATTCTTTGTTCTTAAATAGGGAAAACATTAGTTTTTTTGTCTTGGCGAACATTTTTAAGCTTTGCCTTAGACTGAGTATATTATCAGTAGACTCAAGATTGATAGTCTAAATTTATGAAACGTGATTTAGTGAATAATCGTGGATAGGTACCTTATTGGCTAGTCATCAGATAGAAATAACACCTTTGTTCTATGCAACTTTGTTCTGATAATTCTTTGGGGGATAGAGAGACTCAAATAGTCTGACGAAGGATGCAAAACCCTATTATTATAGTTTATTGCCATGGTAGACATCCTCACACAGAATTTTTTGGCAGCAAAAGAATTGGATACATTTTGTAACTACTTTCAAAACCAAAAGTGCCGTAGGTTTAATAACCCTTCTTTTATAATCTAGAGGAATTTTTTCCCTATTTGTTCTTGGTTTAATTTAAATAATCTTTGGCTTATTTCCTTACTTAAAGCTTTACTTATAAAATAATACTTATAAAAATTCCAACCTGGAAATATATATAAATAAAGGACCTCCACTTCATCTTTTTTTTTTGGTTTTGAGGATTGAACTCAGGGGTACTTGACCACTGAGCCATATCCCCAGCCCTATTTTGTGTTTTATGTAGAGACAGGGTCTCACTGAGTTGCTTAGTGCCTCGCAGTTGCTGAGGCTGGCTTTGAACTCGCGATTCTCCTGTCTCAGCCTCCCAAAGTGCTGGGATTACAGGCGTGAGCCACCACGCCTGGCTTCCACTTCATCTTTATTTACCTTCATCCCCATATATAGCATAACTCTTTAAAATAAGATCTGCTTTGTAAATTGTGGTAGTAATGGTCTCCCCTTAAGTGGGATCATTCTGTAATGTTCTGTGATTTGCTGTCCTATTTAAGATATTTGGAAACTTCCCACAACATTGCCTATAGTTCTGTTTCATTACTATGTGGTATTCATTAATCAGTGTATATTTTAATTTAATTATTTCTTCATTAATGGACTTACAAGTTCATTTGTTTGCTGCTACAGGCAGCACTATAATATCCTTATATGTTTATCTTTGTACATATGTAGTGGGTTTTCTTTGCGATTGATTTAAAGAATTGGAATTATTGGACAACATACAAATGTTAAATTTTATTATATATTGATAGATTGTCTTCCAAATAACTTTTTTTTTTTGGTACCAGGGATTGAACCTGGTACCAAAACCTGGTACACTGAGCCACATTCCCAGCCCTTTTTATTTTGAGATAGGATCTCACTAAGCTGCTTAGGGCCTTGCTAAGTTGTTGAGGCTTCTTTTGAACTTGTGATCCTCCTGGGATATCATTTGCTCCATTGATTTATGTGTATCTGTCCTTACGCCAGTACCACAGTCTTTATTACTTAGCTTGAGTCCTATGAATTTGTTCATTTTCTTCAAAATTGTTTTGGCAATTATGGATAATTTTAGTTTCCTATTTAGTTATTTACAAGAATGTCTCTAAGTATCTATTAGTGGGTTTGCTTTTGGCTTCCCTTTGTTGACAGTTTTTAACGTTAATGCATTATGAACAGATAATGTGATTTTAGCTATCTGGAATTTATTGAAGATTTTTTTAAAAAATGTAGTTTCTTTTGCATCTCAAGTCTCAATTAGATGGATTCCAGTTATCTTCTTGGTAGATTCTTCTTACATAAATGTTTGTTACATAAGAGCTGGGGTTGTGGTTCCGTGGCAGATAGAGTGCTTGCCTCGCATGTGTGAGGCACTGGATTCGATCTTTAGCACCACATAAAATAAATAAATAAAGGTATTGTATCCATCTACAACTAAAAAAATATTTAAAAAAAATTGTTACATAAAATATTTCTCTCCTTTTTTTGTGCTAGGGGTTGAACACAAGGCCTTACACAAGTTAGGCAAGCACTGTACCACTGAGTCACATTCCCAACACTTTATCTTTTCTTTTTGGGTACTAAGGATTGAACTCAGAGGTGCTTTACCACTGAGCTACATTCCCAGCCATTTTTATTTTATATTTTGAGACAAGATCTTGCTAAGTTGCTTTTAAAGGCTTTGCTAAATTGCTGAGGCTGTCCTCAAACTTGCAATCCTCCTGCCTCTGCCCCCCCAATCACTGGGATTTCTAGTGTGTGCCACTGCACTCAGCTTTTTCTTACTTTTAAATTTTTGGATAGGATCTCACTAAGTTGCTCAGGCTGGCCTCAGACTTTTCATCCTCCTGCCTTATCCTCCCAAGTAGCTGGGATTAATCACACAGAGCTATTCTTTGTCCCTGCCCCCACAACCAACCTTTTTTTCCCCTGGAATTAAAATTATTCATCTTGTTTTCATTTGTTAGCATTTGACTTCTTTTGTCTGTCCTTTGGCAAACAAATCTTAAGTGACAGTCCTAATATTTTAAATATTTTCTAATAATTTAATTTTGTTTAATATGGATTTGTGATAGTCATGTTAGTAGAGGAAAATCTTGTTTTGCAGAATTCTTTTCATGAAGCTTTTTTTTTTTTTTTTAAGATGGTCTGGATTTCTATTATTCCTCAAAACAGCATGCTCAGAAGATGGTAGAATTTCTTCAGTGTACAGTTCCCTGTCGGTATGTTGTGAACCTAAATGTGACTGAGTTCAAAGACCTGGAAATGGGTAAAGGTCACATCTGTTCTTAAAGAGATACATTAGCTAATGTGTATGTAAGAATTTCCTTTAGAGAGCTAGACCCAGCTCTGTAGTGCTGAACCATTGATCCAACTGTATTTAAATAAGAAAAAGGAAAGATGGTTAAGAGGACTTAGAGGAGGTAGTACTTACGCTGCAAAGATCTGGATAATTTTCTTAGGTGGAATTTATATCAAAAGGTGAGTTTACTGGGAACAAAGACTTGGTGATGGGCATTAGCATGGATTTTCATGGATGCTATATAGAGTAAATGATCTGAGCCATTGGCATATTTGGAGGTTTTAAGTAGAGAAGGTTGCAAATTGGTAGAGTGTAGTCATACTGATGAAGGTTTTGAAATACAAGTGGATGAAATTTGGCTTTACTATACCAGGCATCAGGAAGCTGTTTAAGACCTTAGATGGTAATAATTGATTTGATGAAAATTGATATTCCTGAATCTATATAAGTAAAGACCTTTGTCTTTTCTATTACTATTAACTTTTTTTCTTAATAGATACAAAGCATCACAAAGACTGATCTCTCAGGATATTCATAGTAACACATACAATTACAAAAGCACTTTTTCTGTGGAAATTGTTCCAATATGCAAGGTATATTTTTTCATTTAATTCATATCTTTAAGACAAGTAATTAATTGTTTGATATGTGATTCATAGCTCCTGGTTTCCTTCAGAGGTGGTCAAAATTTAGACTTTCTTAAATGATTTCTGACACATTCAGCCTTGTTAAAAAAGATAAAAGTAATCATGCTTTTAATTATGAATTGACATGTCTTTCTTTCTGGTGTATTAAGATGAAAGACCTGGTTGTCATTTTATAAGTCCCTGTTCCTTAAAATTTGTGATCCTAGTGAACATATGACAGTTCTATGAAACTTTGAATTAAAAGAAATGACATTTTTTAAAAAACAAGCCACTTTGTGGGACATGTGCAAATAATTGGTAAGATTAAATAAAATTGAGGAAGTGAGATCATAGAATTATTTTTATTTGAAAACATAATCCAAAAAAAAACATTTGGAATGTAGATTATTATTTCATTTAGTTGTAAAAAAATAAAACCTTGCTTTAAAATATAAATGAATTAAAATTCAGCAAACAGTTTTTGATCATCTTAGGCTATATACTAAGGGTAATGTAGCTAGAGGTCTCTACCATGTAGGAACTTACATGTCAATATTAAATCATGTGTAATGATAACTGCCATGGTTTTTTAAATCATTCTACATAAAGTTATTATTTAGATACTGTGGTATCTATCACTTCATTCATGTCTCATAATAAATGAACTAGGCCCTATCATATTTGAAAATGAGGAAATAAGCAAGCATGGTGAGATTAGATGACTTTCTCAAAGTTATATAACCACAAAACAATAAAACTAGGATTTATACCCAAATCTATGACTTTAAAGCTTTTACCAAGAATGAAATGATATCCTAAAACAGCATTGGCAGACTTTCTGTAAAGGCCACTTAGCAAATATTTTCCATTTTAAGGCTATATAATCTCTTGTAACTAATTATTTCTGTCATTGTTGCATAACAGTAGCCATGAATAACATGAAAGTCAATAGCCTGGGCTCTGTTCTAGCAAAGCTTTCCATAAAACAAGCAGTGGGTCATATTTGTCCTGAGTGCCATTTTTAACCAACCCCTGGTTTAAAACTGAAGCTAAAGCCAGGAAAATAAGAATTGGCTTATGAGAACATATTTATATCTGTGTATTAACTGCTTTGAGTGACTCATACAAGTATCTAGGGGAATGTGCAGTGTGAAATACAGCTGTATTTTCTATCTATAGGAGATTGGTTCTGAACAAAACATTTGGGACCCCTGTAGGTCTCAAAATCTGAGGCTGCTTAAGTCCCTTATATAAAATGGTGTAGTATTTGAATATAACCTTTTCATATCCTCCTTTATACTTCAAGCCACTTCTATATTACTTATACCTAATATAATGTAAATTCTGTGTATTATACTGTATTGTTTAGGAAATGATGACAAGAAGAAAGTACATACATGTTCATTACAAGTGCAGCTTTTTAAAAAAATATTTTTGATTCTCCTTTGGTTGAATTCTCAGACGTGATATGGAGGGCTAATGTATATACTTTCATTTCTTTTTGGAAAACTATTGAGTTGAAAATCAAGGGTTAGAGAGGAACTAGTATGCACATAGTGTTCTTTTAGTGGATGAGTCTATGAATGTGAATAGATAGAGCTTAAAATATAACCCAGATCCTTTATTTATATATATGCATATATCTTATGTATGCACACACGCGCGCGCACGCACACACACACACACACATGAGTGTATGAGGGATTGAACTCAGGGGCACTTATCCCTAGCTCTTTTGTATTTTATTTAGAACAGGGTCTCACTGAGTTGCTTAGCGTCTCCCTAAGTTGCAGAGGCTGGCTTTGAACTCACAATCCTCTTGTCTCAGCCTCCTAAGATTACAGACATGCACCATCGCACCTGGCCCTTGTTATACTTTAGTGTTGTTTAAAAACATAATTATATTACTAGTTACTGTAATACATCCCAATATACATGTAGACATGTGTGACCTTTCTGGGCAATTAAATTTTTGATTAACATATTGGTACATGTAACCATTTAAGACACACATATTGTTCCTTAGAAATTTTTGTGGATAGTAAAAGAATTCACATGTTAATTTAGAAAATTACTCCTTATGTTACATTTTACTTAGGAAGTGCACTATACTACTATTTAGATTGATAAGCAAGCATTCAAAGAGTAATAAAATTGAAGTAATCTTAACACATGGAGATTAGGTCCTAAAAGACTTTTTTTTTAAAGCATTTTCATTAACACAGATATGCCTGTCTTAAGAAGGTATAGCTTATTTTCAATTTAAGGTTTGATTCTTTTATTTAGATGCTTTGTTGGTACAAGAATGAAAACTAACATTTTGATTGGGCAAGTACAGTTGGATTGGGTTTACATTAATGTGGTTTTTGGTAACTTATTTAGGATTTATATCTTTAAAATGTTATTCTAATGTCTAGGATAATGTTGTCTGTTTATCTCCAAAACTGGCACAAAGTCTGGGAAATATGAACCAGATCTGTGTATGTATTCGAGTAACCAGTGCCATCCACCTTATTGATCCAAACACCTTACAAGGTAAGTATAGAAACTAAATTTGCCTTGACAGTTTTGTCCTGTACAATGGGCAATAATAATTAATATTATTAATTTTGTTCTCAATAATTTTATGTTGAAGGGCCAGTTAAAATTTTTACTGTTTCTTATGAAACACTGTAGAATTATAAAATATTGACTATTTACCCTTGTATTTTTTATTTAAAGGAACAATTTTAATGGATTTCCTATTTTTTATGTCATGAATTGTTACTAAAACTGACTTATTTCCCTCGTTTAATTTTTGTAACTGATTACATAAGTTTATTGCTAAATTTCAGTATTTAAGTTATTTTAAATTTTGGAACCTGTGACTTTTTGTGACCTTTTGGAACATTTAGTTTGCATGTGAATTTTTACTGATTTTATCATTATCATAGATCATTTGCTTACTTTCTCTTTGTAAAAAAAAAAAATATATATATATATATACACATATGCACATATACATATTTTTTAAAAGGCTTCATTGATAGATGTCTCAGTTTTTGGCTGTATCTCATACTTAATCTTTTTTATAAGTTTTCTATAAGTTTTCTGTTATAAGACTTAAGTATATTTTTAATATTTTCCAGAAGTCATTCATATCCTTAATCAATTACAGTTCATCAGTTAAAGCTTTGTTTATAAAACTAGAGTAGATATTGTTTATCTGTCAGTAGAACTAGGTCTCATTTTCCATAAACTAAGCAACTAAAATGCTAATGTGCTTCTAAAATAAAATGCCAGCACATGAAACAAGTATACAACTAGTTGAATCTTAGAAAGCCATTTAGCTCTTTAGCAGTCTGATTATAAAAACTGCTTAAGCTGTGTTTGACACCTGATATTTCTCATATGCTGTGATTTTGGGGCTGAGTTGGCATTGTAGCTCCTGTTGACCTGACACTTCCCAGTTAGTACATACTATCTCCTCCCTAGTTAACACATGTAATGACTCTTTGAAATATATCAGTTCTTTTGTCTTTTAGTTTTCTGTGCTTATTTTTAGTTGCAGATATTGATGGGAGTACTTTCTGGAGTCATCCTTTCAATAGTTTATGCCATCCCAAACAGCTAGAGGAGTTCATTGTCATGGAATGCAGCATCATTCGAGATGTAAAACGCAATGCAGGTGCTGGAATGATATCAAAAAAGGTAAGCGATATGCTACCCCTCTTTTTTTTTTTCCATCTTATTATTGTTTCAATTCTTCTTTATTTTTTCTTTTTTAACTTATTGATAATTCCAAAATGTAGAGTCCAAATAAAGGTAGGAACACATTAGGTTAAAAGTGCATTTTTAACATGAGGTCATCATAAAAATTATCACACTTACAAATTAACTAGTAAGTTAATTTTTCTCTTTTGTGTCAAAGAAAAAAGTTTCAAAAATGTTTACTCCATTTTTGTAAGAAAGCATTTTCTTGATTTTTGTAGAAGAGGACCAAATGACTAAACTTTTGACTTTTTAAAAATCATTACTGAATACTAAATACTTAAATAGTTTCTATCTTGAAAACATAGGAATATTTTCCTACATAATCAATGTATCATGATCATACCTGTAAGTGTTTAGTCTATGTTCAGATTTCATCATATTCCCCAAAGTATCTTTTATGGTTTGTTCAAACTAGTATCCAATTTGGAACCACATATTAAATTATTTGAATATTATAATAAAATAGCCCTTTTCTCCCTTTCTTTTTCTTTTTTCTTTCTTTTTAGTTTTTTTGTTTGTTTGTTTTGTCATAATACTAACTTGCTTAGACAAATAGAACATTTTATTTTGTAGAGTACTCTACCCTTCTCAGTCTGTCTTACTGTTTCCTCATGATGTCATTCAACTTGCTCTTAATCTCTTGTATTTCCTCTAAACTGAAAACTGGATATAAAGGATTGGCTAAGTTTAGGTTAAATACTTTTGCCAGACTCTTTGAGAGATGATACTGTATACGTTTTATGGTATTAAATTGAGACAAGTAATGTCTAATTTACTGGCTAAAATGGTGATAGCCATATCCTTCCATTGTATTAGAATGTTTTTTCCCCTTGTAACCAGCAAGTAGTCTGTGGAATGGAATGATATTGCTGTCATAATGTGTACATATCAAGTTCTTACTATCTGTGTGTGTGTGTGTGTGTTTTGTTTTTAGCATTCTTGACTAAATCATTTTATTTAGTATATACTGCTGACTTTTCTATTATTTTTTTCTGTATTTATTAGCCAACATTCTTTATTAAGGAAGAGCTGGCCATTATCACATTGGGCTATTTGGTTCCCTAAAATGTTTTTCTTTTGTACTAATTCTTTGTCTTTTGACATTTTGAGAATAAGGAGATGGTCTGGTTCTCTTGTAGTGGTGAAAATCTGTTTAGACTTATTTCTGTATTTGATAATGTCTTTCTCTGTGATTATCATCATGATCTTATGAAGTTATATGTATTTACTATATTTTCTTCCTCCTCCACCCCTCACAGGTTTAATTTTTCTCTTTTAAAATATTGAGATGACCTAAAAATTTAGACAGTGAGAGCCCCTTCAGAATGGTTCCTATGTTCTTTTGAGATGGCTTTCTTAGTCTGAAAGTATGCTTACTTTGGGTGAAGGCACAAAACAGCATTAGGTGTTCTAAAATCACAATGTATGATACTTAACCCATATCTGAAATCAAGTAGTTTTTCAAGGGTAGAAATCAGGTTTCTTTTAGTGTGATATAGTATTTAGAGACCTCCAATCTTGATTCTAAGGATGCTTATTTCCTTTGAGTTAATACTGCTTTTTGAGACAAAAATAACTTCTGGTAATTTGGGAAAAAATCACTGAAAATGGAAGACTGAAAATATACAGACTGAAAATACATAGATTACTTTCTGTATATTTATTTTAAAAATAATACAGTTAAGAGCTAACTTTTCATATATAATATAGAAAAACCACATAGTATATGTTCTTGGTTTTCAACAAATACATTTAAGTAGAACAGATTGTTAAGTCTGTTATAATTAGGAGCAATATAAGAAGAACTAGAAAGTGAATCCTATAAATATAACTTAGTCTTTCTGATAATTCCCCCCTTTTTGGGTCTGTTCTTTCTAAATCTGAGACCTGTATTTTATTTCAGTTTCTCCCTCCTACAGCATCCTCTTTTCATCTCTTTAAGATTTCCTTAATTTTGTCATTGACTTTTAGTATTACCTTAGTAATACCTTTTAGTATTGACCTTAATTTTTCCTTAATTTTGCCATTGACTTTTAGTATTACTTTGCTCTTAATCCACTTTACTTGGTTTGTCTGTGTTAGTAAATGGTTGGCATGGACTATTTTTAATTCAGTCTGGAAATTTAAAATGTCAGTTAAAAGTGCTTGTAAAATCTTACGTTGGAAAGTGAATTTACTGTTTTCTACTTTAAACTTTCAAATTTGAGGTGGTGTTTCTGCAACAAATAGTTTTTTAAAAATTACACTGTGAGCTAGTAGTACCCAAAAATTAATTTGATGAAGATCTGGATTCTATAGGGTTACACTACTGGGATTTCAAGATTGTTTTGTCTGAACACTGGTTTTTTAAACGCTTTGTGTCAAATAAATGTTTGCTTAGAATATTTGCTTGCTTTAAGATTCTACTACCTTTTCAGTTATTTTATTTTCCCAGTTTGTATGCCCAATCTCCCTGTGAAAAACATTTCTTCAAAAAGTCTTGATGTATTTTTCAGAGAACATTGTTAATGTTTTATAAGAGTGGAATAAACTCTTTAACAAAAGTCAATTTTTTTCACTCTTATGATTTCCTTCTGAGTCTTTTTTCATACTCATGATTCAGTAATTTATTTATTTTGACAGTGTTTCAGAGATCTGGAAAATAAAAAAAAATCTTTAAAATGAAAACTAGAAATCTAGAAATCAGTAGCATTGTATTTAATTTTTCTATGAGATGCTTCTTGAGTTACGTTCAGATTATTGAAAAATACATTTTCTTTCCTGTTAAGCATACCCTCGGGGAAGTCTGGGTACAGAAAACATCTGAAATGAATACAGATAGACAATACTTTTGTCGCACTCATCTGGGACACCTTCTAAATCCTGGAGACCTGGTTTTGGGGTGTGTATTGTTTTAAAATATTTTTAACTGCCAATTAACATTAGAGATTTTCTTTGGGTGGCAACAGGGCTACCTAAAATACTAAAGTTGCTCATTCCAAAAAGATTTTAAGAGTTTTTTTTAGAGCCTTATAGCTTATTTTTTTAATATTGATATTTAAATTAAACTTTAAATTGGACAGAAGCTTGTAGTTGTTCTGTTTTGACCATCATCTAAAAGAATCATCTGTTCTAAGATTTTGGTAATTGACTCCTGAATGTATGTAGCTAGATCCATATTTGCAGCTTTTTGGGGGAGTGAGTAGTTTTTTATTGTGCCTATGCTGCTCCTCCAATATTTCACTTTAAAATAATGGTAGCCATATGTGCAAAGTGTTTATAAGGGCATGGAACAATCCTTTTCAGTCAAAGCTAATCGGTGTGCTTTAAACATTGCTTTAACTCTAAGGATTTTATTTCCTTTTACTAGAGAATGGGAGATATTTTTATTTTGTTTTGTTCATTTCCATGAAATCCTAAATTTAGATAGATATATGTCTGTGCTGTGTCTTTAACAAAAGGATATAGTAAGGTACACAATAATGGATAATATGTGAAACTTGGAGTACCTTCTGTTCTTTTCTGGAATATGCAAAAGTATGTTCACTGTATAGTAAATTGCAAAGCTTTAAAGTGAAAAACATTAAAGTTTGACTTCGGAGAAAGTTTTAGGTGATATCCCTAAAATAAAAAATTACAAAGGGAAATAGCAGGTTTTTCCTTGTTTGTATTTCAGGTTTGATTTGGCCAACTGTAACTTAAATGATGAGTATGTCAACAAAATGAACTCAGATAGAGTTCCAGATGTGGTAAGGCTTTAGATTTTTTTCCTTTTCTCCTGAGTTAAAAGGATTCTTGTAGTTCTTATGAAAGAGATGCATGAATTTAAACTTTTGAAAATAACAAACCAACTTAGAGATTTCCTTGAAAGTATAGTTAAAGCATAATAGCTGAACTATTCATTTTAAATCATTTTTCTTGGTGGGGTGAATTCAAGATTTGATTTCTTTCTTGTTGCTCTTTAAAATAAAATTTTATTCTTTGTCAAAATACTTGGTACTTATCTATAGAGCAAAAATAAGTTTGTAGTTAGAGATGATGATCTTTAGAATTTACTCATGTTTACTCTTACCTAGGTTTAGCATGTTTCATGTATATTGTTCAGTTAAGAAGACATTTAGAGTTAAGACCATTGTTGAAAGTTAAATATAATTGCAGTTGAAAATAATTTGTCTTGGATAAAGACTTGTGAAAATCTATTAAGTTCAAACATGATTAAGAATCTTGAGGGCCTGGGATGGTGGCTCAGTGGTAGAGTGCTTGCCTAGTATGTGTGAGGCACTGGGTTCGATCCTCATTACCATATGAAAATAAATAAATAAAGGTATTGTGTCCATCTACAAAAAAAAATCATGAACAAGAACGAATGAAATCAGTGTTAAAGACCCTATCTCCTACGTGCTTAATCTTTTAAAGTGAACATTGATTTCTTTAGCTGTGGCCAAAACAAAGTCATGGTAAAAGAAATACACCTTCCTTCCCACACCTACTACCATAACCCAGTTGTGCTTTAATTAACTGATGAAATTAGAAAATAGAAGGATGGTTTGGGTGTAAGTCAAAGTAGATATTTCTAACAAGGTGTTATAAGATTTTGTTAATTCCACAGAATTAAGGTGTTCTAAGATACACTGTTTTGAAAGTTATAAATAGTTCTGTAAATGCTTATTAGTGGGAATAAAAGAAAAAGTGCCTATGATATTTCAAAACAATTCATATGAATGGTAGCTGAAAATTAAAGTTCGAGTTTAAAAATACTACAGATTTTTGTTATTAAAAATTTCATATTCAGTCATTGGAAGATTTTACTTAGTAATTTTAAGTTATACAAATAGTACTTAAATGCATTCTCACATAAATATATGGAGAAAAGTTATAAAAGTCCACTTGACAGTGCCTCTTGGTCCCTATACCTTTCTCTTGAGGAGTAACCACTGTCATTAGTTTGAAGGCTTCTCTGGCATTTCTGTAACTTTTTATTTTTTAACTTCATTGGATTTTTGTGGTCTGACTGTAGTTCTTGTGGATTATAACTTTGCAGATACTTCTTTTATAGGTATTAATCAAGAAGAGCTATGACCGTACCAAACGCCAGCGTCGTAGAAACTGGAAACTGAAAGAACTGGCAAGAGATAGAGAAAACATGGATACAGATGATGAAAGGTCTCAACTTCTCTTTTAACCTTACATGTTGTGTTAGTGGAAATCCTTAGAATAAATTTATTTTATGTTGTAAAGAAATAGGCAATTAATCCTTGCATTCAGTATTAGTTTTGGATTCCTATCAAAGTATTGATGGAATAAATTTAAGAGAATGTTACAGATATAGTAATTTCCTGGGTTATTACCTTATAATTACAGTGTTAATGTAAATAATTCAGTTGAAAAGTTAAAATATAATAAATAATAAGGATATCACCAATAGCAGATGAGTACTTACAACTTGAGATAAAAAAAAAACCAGCTTTTTGATATCAAATGTTATTTCCCAAACAACCAGAAGCAAGATAATATATTCTAAAAAAGATTTTTGCATGGGGGCTGGGGTTGTGGCTCAGTGGCAGAGCGCTTGCCTTGCACATGTGAGGCACTGAGTTCGATCCTCAGCACCACATAAAAACAATAAATAAACAAAACAAAGATATTGTGTCCATCTATAACTAAAAAAAATATTTAAAAAAGATTTTTGCATGATTCAAAAGTGGTCTTAATGATGGTGAAACCATTGATCTTGAAAAAAAATGAAGAGTTTATATAAAACTCATGTATGTGAATTAGGAAACAGTATTTCTACAATATAATCTCACAGTTGTAATATGCATAAATGCACAACATGTTAGTTAGTTTCCATAAGTATGATTTCACTGCTTTATCTGTAAAACTCGGCCTTGAGACATTTTGGGGGAGGGGTATTTTCTCATTGTCTCATATTTATTTAATCTCACCTTTATATTCAGCTGTGTTTTCATCATGTAATTTTGAAAGAAAAGTTGTTCTCAGCCTATCAATATTTAATTGACATCCATATTTGACTTTTTTTAAGATTGTAATACTTAGAGCACATTTACTTTGCAGTGTGAAAATGAAGAGAACTTTATACTTTCTTGGTGAACGTGAAATATTTAAATGTTTCTTTATCCTGTAGGCAGTACCAAGATTTCCTTGAAGATCTTGAAGAAGATGAGGCAATTAGAAAAAATGTCAACATCTATAGAGGTTGGTGTTTTAGGAGTGGTTAAGTCATGTGTTATGCCAGGGAGAGTATTTTGGTGTCTTAAACTTTGATTCCTATACATTGCTTTTATTGTGTATTTTTTAAACTACTATAGTCAACCTTTTACCAAGAAATTACTTACAGAATAGTAACACTTACTCCATTATTTGCTGTACCACATTTGATATCATTTTTTCCTGACATGATAGCTCTTTCCCTGGTGGAAATTTATTTATACATTTATTCAGTTCATTCAGTGACTATTTGAATGCCAACCTTAGTTAAAATACAAAAACTTCTAATACCATATAGTTAGATAAACTATAAGGTGAAAAACTGCTTGGCATATGTTAGGGGCAGATATTTATGTAATTCCTTATTTGTGTTAATTTGAAATCCTTGTATTTTTTTTTCTTAGATTCAACAATACCTGTGGAAAGTGACACAGATGATGAAGGAGCACCTCGAATTAGTTTGGCTGAGATGCTTGAAGACCTTCATATTTCCCAAGATGCCACTGGTGAAGAAGGTGCATCAATGATGACATAATGAGATTATATTATAGACTGACTGTACATCTGTAGGCTCAGGAAGTTGGAACAAAATGACCTTTACTGTGTATTGCTTCTATGCTTCCATGTGGAGAAGTTTAGTTTTAAATTTGAATAAATATAACTATTTTGATTGTTTAAGCACTAAAAATATTTGATAATTTTGAAGTTCTAGATAATAAAAGATTAGGAAGAATATAATTTTTGTTGCTATTTGGGCCATTTTATGTATGCAGTTTTATCGTGTTGCCTTTTTTTTTTTTTTTTCATATAAGCCACTGTAGTATTTTTACATACTATAGTGTTAGATTTGAAAGCTCAAATATTGTGATTTCTGGATGTTAACTAAATATTCAAGTATAAAACAGCTTTCACATTCTTTTTATGTTGATCATTTTGTAAGCATGTGGATGGAAGTTCATTTTAAATAACTGTTGGTCATTTTACCAACTGTATCAAACTAAGTGCTACTTCATTAATTATATTGTTAAGCACTTAGATCCACTTTAGATCATTTTTATGTCCTTAGTGAAGGGATATTGGGATTTGGTTTATCACTGGACATTATAAAGGGAAGTTAATCTTTTTTTATTTCTTCATAAAATGAACATTTTCAAAAGCTTTTTGTGTGTGTGTGTGCGGTGCTGGGGATGAAACCCAGAACTTGGCACTTGCTTGCCAAGCAGGCATTCTGCCACTGAGTTACATTCTCAATCTTGCACAAGTTTCTAAACATTTAACTTTTACTGTGTAGTACAAAGAAATATATATAAAATGTTCATATATTTGTAGCATATATGGAGTGGCTATTTAAAGGTTAAATAACAATTTGTTCTTTTGTTCTTTTTGCCTGAGCCAGCAGAATAGGGCAGTAGCCTGTTTGTGTCATAAAAATATTTTTCTATCACTTCAGAGATTTTGCCTTTAAAATTTTGGTTTACATAAGATTGAGAAGAAAGAAATTTTCTCTGTAAGTTTCTATCATTGAACACATCACCATCAAAAAGAATATTAGATGCCAGCATGTAGATGATAAAAAAATAAAAATGAGATACATGCTTTAAAAACCATGAATCAGATTTGAATGTAGAATGCCTTCCACATTCTGAAGAAAGATACTTGGCTTGAATTTTAGTGTCCTGAGAATGAAGTATTTATTACAATTCTATTTCTGTAGCAGCAAGATCTTACCAACTGTATCAAACTAAGTGCTACTTTATTAATTATATGCCTTCCACTAAATAAAGAGATTGAGCAAGTGCTAATTGGAATGTTTCCTTTTTTAAGATTGAACTCTTCAATTTCGAAGTTATGAATGAAATCCTGAACTTTCTAATTGGTTCCTTTTCTGTCTGCATATTTAAAGTTGTGGATGTAAAAGGCATATGCTGTTCTTGGTGGTAGACTAGTAGGGATAGCTTATCTTAGTTCTTTATAGGTGAGCATGGCCTCAATGAGTTTCTTCTTCTATGTCAAGATACTTAAAAAGCATGAAAATAAAAATAGCCTTCCCTATTTCATGTCCTTGAAATGGTCATTGTCATGTTTACTTGAGAGAGTATCTCATGCAATTTTCCCAAGTGGAATTGTTATGTTATTCAATTACTTGTCATATGATTTTCCCATTGAAAAATTTAGTATCTGTCTGACTTTAGTTAGTCTTATTTATCTATTTGTAGTGTGAAGAGTTAACCCAGATCTTCACACATGCTAGGCAAGTGCTCTACCATTGAGCTATTGCCTTCACCACTTTTTTAAAAATTTTATTCTGTAACAACGTCTTGCTGAGTTGCCCAGACTGTCTTTGAACTTGTGATTCTTCTCCCTCAACCTCTAGAGTAGCTAGAATTATAGGCATGTGCCATGCTTAGTATTCTTATTTATTTATTGTGTTTACTGATGTTGAACTCAGGGACGTTCTACCACTGAGTTACACCTTAGCCCTTTTTTATTTTTATTTTGAAACGGAATCCACTAACTTGCCCAGGCTGGCCTCAAAGTTGTAATCCTCGTGCCTCAGCCTCCTGAGTCACTGAGAGTATAGGTGTGTACCACCTAAGCCTGGCCAGTCTTATTTATTTTTGATGTTTTATCTTTGAGTATTGAAACCTGCTGGTTGTAAGAAGGTTGTGACTAGGCAAAGGAATAAGAAAAGTATTATTCAAGAGCTTGTGCAGAGTTAAGCAACCTTGATCAATCTACCATTTTAGAGTAAAGAAGTATGTGGGTTCCCCAACACTTTTAGAAATATCCCAGAATTGATATGGTTTGGGATGGCTTTTGTTAATCATATGTACAAGAGGCTGACTTACAACAAATTTATAAATATGACCAATTTACAAGTCAGTATGATCATTTTCTTTTTTTTTTTTTTTTTTTTTTTTTTTTTTTTTTTTTTAAGTTTTTCCCCAAGAGCACAGATGATCATTTTCTTAATGTAGCCAGACCTGTACTTTAAGCTACTGTGTTATAGTCAAAAGTCATAAGGAAAAAGATTGAAGCCAAGAGTTGCCTGTGTAATTGAGACTTGTAGTAGCATCAAGCTGATTCCTTGCCACAACAGAACATAGGAGGAACTCAGGGAGTCCAGACTGATGGCACATGCCTCCCTGATCAGTACTAATTCAATGCCAGAAGTTATCACTACAATCTTAATGTTAGTAAATGTGTTTATGTTGATTCCATATTTGGATTATTTGGTATGTTATTTCTAGCTTGCTTGGCCTTTAATTTTTAAGTACTTCATACTTAGAAAAAGTTACAAAAATATTACAAAGAATCTTTGAATACTTTTTACCTAGATTTGCTAAATGTAAACATTTTACCTCATTTCTTTTTCCTTCTTACTAATTATTTTTTATTCAGCCATTTAGAGTAAGATACAGATTGGGTGTAGCTCAGAGTTAGAGCCCTACCTAGCATTCACAAGTTCCTGTGTTCAGTTCTCTGCATAGTGAAAAACAAAAGATAACATACAGACATGGTGCTTCTTTACCCTCTGAAGTCTTTCAGTGCTTATCTTCCCTAAAAACAAGGAATCCTATAATCACAATACAATTTTTAGAATCAGAAAATTAACATTGACTCAATACTATTATCTAGTCAGTAAACTATATAGAGGTTTTATCCCAATAAAATATTTATAGAAACAACACGTTTGAGATCGTACATTAATTAGATTTACATACCTCTTTGTCTTCAATAATCTAGACCAGTTCCTAAGTGTTGTATTTTTTATATAATGGACATTTTTAAAGAGTCTACACTAGTTATTTTATAGAATGGCCTCAATTTGGCTTTGTCTCATGTTTTCTCATGATTAGATTTGGGTTATGCCCTTTGGCAGGACTACTCCAGAAGTCATGCCAAATTCTCAATGCATTATATTTGGGAACATGTACTCTCAATTAGTCTAGATCTTCCCAAATCTCCTTGGGATGTTAGTTGGATTTCTTTTATAAGAAAGAGCTCCATAGCAGTGTGGACTCTAGGATTTTTACTTTAATACTGGAAGATTCAGTTGCTTATAATTGTTAATTTTTCACTTGATTTTTTAAAAAATCAATTTACAGACACTGAAGTTTGCTCTTTGATGTACAGTTCTGAATTTTAAAACATAGATTATGTAATCACTCAAAATGGAGAACAATTCTATCACCAGCATCCCCTTCTTTTGCCCCTCACCAAAATTCCCTCATGCTACTCCCTTTTTAAGCCTTTTCCCTATGAGTTTCCTTGGCAACTTCTGATCTTAATGTTTGCTTCTTCCAAAATAAATAAATGAAACCATACAGTGTATAGCTCTCTGAATTTTTTTTCCATTTAGCACTTGAGATTCATCCAAAGTGGTGTATATATCAAGAGTTGGCTCCTTTTTATTTCTGAGTCATATTGAATTGTATAGATGTATCACAGTTTATTCTTCTGTTGAGGCATATTCGACTTTTTTCTGGTTTTTGATTATTAGTAATAACTGCTAAGAACATTTCTATACAGGTTTTTTTTGGGGGGGAAGAGGTGTGTGTTGGGGATTGAACTTGGGCACTTGGCCACTGACTCACATCCCCAGCCCTATTTTTTTGTGTTTTATTTAGACACAAGTTCTTTCTGAGTTGCTTAGCACCTTGCTTTTGCTGAGGCTAGATTTGAACTCATGATCCTGTCTCAGCCTCCCAAGCCACTGAGATTACAGATGTTTGTCACCATGCCTGGCTTCTACACAGATTTTTATTTTACTTCAGTAAATAACTAGGCATGTGGTTGTTGTATTTTATAGTAAGTGTGTTTAACTTTATAAAAGTCAGCCAAACTGTTTTCCAAAGTAGCTTGTGCCATTGTGCTTTCCCACCAGCAGTATGTGAGAGATTCAGTGACTACATCCTTACCAGCACTTTGTGTTATCAGGTTTTTTTTTAAAGGCTGACTTAACAGGTGAATGCTCGTTTCTTTTTGTAATTTTTAAAATGCATTTGCCTAATGACTAATAATACTGAGCATCTTTTTCTATACTTATTTCTTCTCTGTATATCTTTGGTAAAATGGCTATTCAAATCTTTTGTCTTTTTAAAAATTGGTTTGTGTCTTAGTTTGGGCTACTATAAGAATACTATAGGCTGGGTGGTTTAAACAACAGAAACTTAACTTTTCACAGCTTTAGAGGATATAAAGTCCAAGATGAAGGTATCAGCATAGTCAGGTTCTGGATGGGGCCTCTTCTGGGTTTTCATATAGCAGAGAATGGAGAGGAAGCAAGCTCCCTCTTAAGTCTCCTTTTAAGTGCACTAATTTCCTCATGAGACTATACCCTTATGATCTATACCTCACAAAGTGCCTACCTACTACCACTTCAGCATTAAGGTTTCAAATATGAATTTTGGGGGAACAAATATTCAGTTCATAGTAGGTTATTTTCTTGTGTTGTTTATTTGGAGCTGGGGCTTGAACCCAGGAGCAGTCTACCTCTGAGCTTCCCCAGCCCTTTATTTTGAGATACAGTTTTACCAAATTGTCCAGGCTGGCCTTGAACTTGAAATCCTCCTGTCTCAACCTTCTGAGTAGCTAGGATTATAGGCATGCACCATCGTGTCCAACCAGGACTTGACTTTATTTTTACATTCACGTCCTTCAAACTAGGTCTTGTGTCTTTTGGAAAGGTGCTTCAAAGTATTTGATCTTGTTCATGGATGCTGATACAAGGTAACTCTTTGGGTAAGTTTTGGATTTCTCTACTCAGGCCCTACCTGCAATCTGCTTAGCTTATTTTGCTTCATCAGGACCAATGTCTTTAGAAATAGGGCTGCCTCAGTTCAGCATATGTGATTTAAGAAATCCTGAAATGGTTTCATGAAAAGCAACAGGTGTAAAGGCTGTTAATTCTCAGCTTATCAATTCTGTCACATGAATTAACTTGACCAGTGGGGTGGTGAACTGTGATGAAGGTAAGAAATCAGTCTAGATACCTTTTTAAAGTAGTGTGATGAGAATATTCAATTTAGTTCTTAACTTCATATATTTTGAAAGAATTACCTTATTGCCTAAGGGAAAGATGATTCCAGGTATATTTGGACAAAACAAGATCTGTAGTTATTAGGAATGTCTTGAGCAGTTACTGTTTCTTGTGCTGCTTTCAGTGCTGTTTGTGGTGTTTCATCTGATGGAAGCTTTTGTTGTTTTTTCCCTAAGTTAACAATACAGTGGTCTTGTCATACATTGTCCTTCTGACAGTTTCATATAAATACAGGTCTCTATAACCTATACCACAATATTGTTGTGAAGTACTTTAAGATGATATACATATTAATAATAATTTTATGAAGTGCTAAACAAGCAATTCTAGGCAGGCTATATGATAAGGACATAAAAATATATTTTGGAGTCTTATTACCTGTCACTTATTAGCCAAGTGACAAACTTTCTGAACACTTGTTTCCTCATTTTTAAAAAGAGAATAATAGTGTTCAGTACACTTGTATTGCTAAAAATTTTAGCATAGTATATGATCAAAGGTAATTATTCAATAGTATCTGCTTTTAAAGTTTATGATGATAGCTTTAGTGTTTAGTATTTAAATAGGTTGAGAAAAAAATCTTATATACATGTACTTAGCAGCATAGAGCTTGTTCTAGAAAATGTATATGGTACAGAGGACTATAAAGACAAGAATTATCCATAATCCCACCATAAGAGAATCCCTGTTTAACATTTTGATATATTTCTTTTTCAATAGACCTTATTTTTTTCATTTATTAATTCTAATTAGGTTTACATGACAGCAAAATGCATTTTGATTCATTGTACACAAATGGAGCACAACTTTTTACTTCTCTGGTTATACACAATATAGAGTTACACTGTATATGCAGTTATACATGAACCTAGGGCATTGCTGTCTGTTGCATTCCACCATCTTTCCTGCCCCCATGTCCCATCCTCTTCCTTCCCTCCCCTTGGACCAAAGTTTCTCCATTCGTCGCATGCCCCCTCCCAAATTATGGACAGCATCCACTTATCAGAGAGAACATTCGGCCTTTGTTTTTTTGGGATTGGCTTACTTCACTTAGCATGATGTTCTCCAACTCCATCCATTTACCTCTGGTATAAATGGGCCTGCAGGGACCTTGGGAATGATCTTCCTCGTCCTGGCTGTTGATTCTAGACGGAAGTAGGCAGGGACAGCTGCTGGTTGGTAGATGGGGGGGCCCACAGCAGCTGGTCTCCGTGCAGTGGGGCCAGGGTTGGTCTGCTCTGCCTCCTTCTGACATTATTTTTAAACAGTTTTAGGTTTATAGAAAAATCAAGACTGTATAGTGTTCTCACATTCTTTATTCAGTTTCCCCTATTAACATCAGTACAATACTTTTGTTGTAATTTATCAATCGATATTGAGAAATTATTATTAACTAAAGCCCATAATTACAGTTCTATAATTCTAACCTAATGGTTAGAATTTCTTTCTTTTCCAGAGTCTTATCCAGGGTACCATATTTGAATTTCACTGTCATAATTTCTTATGTTTCTCTTGAGGATGGCAGTTTTTCCTTGTGATTTTTGAGGAGTACCGGTCAGATATTTTATTCCCCACTTTTGGAATATGTCTAATGCTTTTCTCATAACACAGGGATTATGAGTTGTTAGGAAGACCACAGAGGCAGAGTGTGATTTTCATGATATAATCAAAGGAACATACATATCAAGATTTATCATAGTTGATGTCGGCCTTGATCACTTGATTGTGAGGTAGTATTTGGCAGCCCTCTCCTTAAAAGTTGCTCTTGTTTTCCCCTTTCCTTTCTGTGCACTTGGGAAGGAAGTTACTGTGTGCTGCCCATATACCTAAGAGGTAGTGAGTTATGCTAACCTCATGGTAACAGTGGGAAATTTTTATAAATTTTACTTGAAATTATTCTTGGAAGATGTGTCTTTCATTTATTAATTTATTCAGTCATTTATAGCACTATGGACTCATGGATACTTATTTTATATTTTGAATTATAATCTGATATTGCTTAATTATTTGGTTGTTTAAATCATTCTAGTTTTGGCCATTGGGAACTCTTTATAAGTTTTCTTCTGTGCTCTTTAGACATTCTCCAATGGAGAATGTGTGTGTGTGTGTATACACGTGTGTGTGCATGCTGAGCATTTCCTTATATTTTGTTCCTACAAACTGCTGCAGATTCATTTTGTGTATTTATTTCCCTTGTATCATCCATTTTTCCAAGGTCTGGTTTCACTTACTAGAAAATGGTTTTAGAGACCATTATCTAGGCACTAGATATGTTTCCTGCTTCTGAGTATCATTTCATTTATTTCCTCTCAACTGACAGAACAAAATGATGCCTTTTCACTAACCTGTGTATTTACATGCATTTATAAATGCTTCTATATGAAACCATTAGTATGTACGTGAAAAATCTGAATTTATACTGACGTCTCCAGTAAAAATGATTAACAGATGAATCAGTTTAGCTTTCTCCCCTAGTTTATCTGTAAAATCCCACTTTAACAGTAAAAGAAAAAAAAAAAAAACCTAGTTCCCGTCATCCTTTTGCTCGTTCAATTTCACTATACAAGTATAACAGTATCAAAACTGTTAATGTATATCCTGTGAACAAACAACTTTATTAAGTTTATTAAGTAAATGCTTATATGTAGTTCTTTTTGTCTTTAGCCTAACAGACTGTATTCATTTCCAGAGTTATTTAGGTCATCACCTTTCCCCCTTCCCCTTCAGCAAGGTTGTGTGATACATTTGTTTGATACAATTAGTCATTGCCATTCTGAATTTTTTCTGGAATCACCTGACCTTTTTACTTTTTTGATACAGGGTCTCATGTATTCAGTATGATCTCACCTCTGTATATTATGAGTAAGTAAATTGCAAATATATTACATGTATTGCAAATAAGTATATGAAAAATGATCATCATTTGTCATAAGAAAACTGAAAATTAAAACAGCATCAGATACAACCACACACCTATTAGATTCATTAAAATTAAAAAACTGACAAAACCAAATGCTGGTATGAACACAGCAATAGGAACTGTCATTCGTTGCAATGGGAATCCATAGTGGCATAGCCACTTTGGAAGACAGTAAGACAGTCTCTTCCAAAGTTAAACATAGTCTTACCATAAGACCCAGAAATCATGTTCTAGATATTTACCTAACTGATTTAAAAACCTATGTTAACAGAAAAACCTACCTATGAATGTTTATAATAACTTTATTCATAATCACCCAAAGCTGGAAGTAACCAAAATATCTTTGGTTGAATAGATAAAAATAAATGGATAAACTGTGGAATTTATTTAGAAGAATTCCACAAAAGGACCCACTTAAAAAATTGTTATTGTTGATGTTAGCAAAAGGGAAGAGGATATTAGGTATGAGAAAAGAGAGTCCTTATCTTACATGAGGTTATTAGATAGCAACAAAGGACTAGCATTTTTCAATTTTAGTAATCTAGAAATTTTTGGTGTTAGGAAATAAAAAGTTTCTTTTTCATTAGGAGTGTTCAGAGCTGGAATATTCACAATAACATGCTCCTTTGCTATTATATACTTGGGAATAAGCTGAAACTTATAAGAGTTAAGTGCAGACTTAGCGGTTTGAGGAATAAATTCATCCAACAGCCTCTAGTTTTTGACTCTAATCCATTTCAGTGATGGTAACATCACCAATGTCCTATACTTTCTCCCCATGGTTCTATAATTTGAGAATTTCCAGCAAGAATAAGAGAAATGCTTTTTTATGTTTTAAAGAAATTTTAAGGTGGTGATAAGGCTTGTCTTATTAGTTCTTTTAGTATTTCAAAATACTTTCGGGTGAGAGACTGTTTAATGTGGGCAATAGGTCAGGTAATATCTTCACCTGATCTGTCATTCCTCTCTAATTAAACCATGAAGGTTTAGCAGCACATCTGTGGTGTGACATAAGGAAACTTATTTAATTTTGCCCTGCACAACAATGAATGAATGTATTAAGAAAGGAAGGAGACTAATCATGTCACTTGATTTTATAACAATTTTTTTCATATTTTTCTTTTCCTAAGAAATGATGTAAATTTCCTTAAAAAGCAAAAGCCCAGAAACATTATTTAGCTGTCTTTACCATACTATCATGTTTCTTCAACATGGCACAAAGTAGAAATGTAATTTTACTCATATGTGTGTGAAAGGAAGTTTAAAATACAGTTAAGTATATAGACTCAGGAACCAGGTATCTTGGGTTCAAATCCTAACTTCTACTTAATCGCTGTTTCTCTTGGGTAAGTGCTTTCCTTCTCAGTGACTCAATCATGTTTTCAAAGTGGAAGTTCTCTTGTTTAAAATTGTGGGGCCCAGTTATTGTGAGATTAATAAAACAGCTGTATTTTTCAGGTGGTCTGACAAAATGGGCTGAAAGTACAAAAAGGAAGACCAGAGAGACAGGAGCAGTTGAAAAAGAAGATGTAGCAGTGCTACCCAGAGATCAGAAGCTGCACATCCCTTGAATCAACTTACTACTGTGCTATTAATGGCACTGTTAGAATCAAGCCTAGACTTGCTGAGGAGGTATCATTTAGTCAAAGGGTGCTACCTCTGGCCCAGCTGCTCCATTCCCATAGCAACAGGAGTATCTGCCACCAACTCACACATTGGGAGCTAGGAACAGATCTCTTTTAGCCTCTCAATCCTTTCAGCACCTAACAGGAAGCTACCAGCCAAGAGAATCTGAAAATGTAGTTTGATGTTTTCCAGCTCCAGATGTTCAGAAGAGTGTATAGGAAGGTAGGTAGGCTGAAAAGCCACAGATAAATAGCCTGTGCAAAGACTTCATACATATGCACATATCTTTTTTTATAATCTGTAGATATCTCTAGGAAGAAGAACTTGGGCTGGTATACAGCAATGGGGGGATTTATTTTTTACTCCTTGCCTTTTGGGGTTGGTTTTTAAGGTCTTTAGATCACAGAATTGTACTCATTTCACAGCACACTGATTTTGGTTCATGCAAATTATCATGCCCATTTCTCCCATTGTCTCTCATGCCATGGATGTCTTTCCCCCATATTTTATCTACACTAAAATTCTTAAGAGATATATCATGTTATTCAAAGGTCCAATTTAAATGCCGTTATGCTAAAACTTTTTTTTTTTTTTCACTGAACATTAGTGTTTGAGATGAGTCCATAATACAATTTATAAATTTGGCTCTGTATTTTTTGCTGCTTAGTATTCTGCCATATGCATATAACCACATTTTCTCTGTTTTTCTATTGTCGGGTATCTCTGTTGCCTGCACTTCTATTACACATAAGCTTCAATGAACAGTCTCATCTCTGTTTTCTTGTGGATCTGTCCAGAGTCTTCAGAATGTATATACCCAGTATGGTAGGCAGCCTCTAAAACAGCTCTCATGGCTCCCACTTCCTGATACTCATGCTCTTGTTTAATCTTTCTTTTATTGTAGGCTGGATCTAGTGATTCTCTTCTAACAAATTGAATATGGCAAACATGATGATATGTCACTTACAAAATTAGTTTACAGGAACATTGACTTCTGTCTTGCTTGCTATTTCTCATTCTCTTTTGAGAGCCCTTGCTCTGGAGGAAACAAACTGCTCTGTTGCAAACTGCCCTATGAAGGGGTCCATGTGGCAAGTAACTGATGTTTGTGGCCAAGAGCCAGCAAGGCCCTAAGATCTGCCAGCAGCCAAGTAAGCAAGCTTGGAAATGGATCTTCTGAGGCCTGTGAAAAGGCTCATTGACCCTTGAGATGACTACAGCCCCAGCTGACCCTCGATTGCAGTCTTGTGGTCCTTGGTTGTAGTCTTCTGATACATAGACATGCAGGTAAGCCACATCTGGATGTCTGACCCACAGAAACTTTTCAATAATAAACATTTGTTGTTATCCACTAAATATTGGGGTACTCTGATACATAGAATAGATAATTAATTAATACACCAACAAATGTGATTGCTGTTTGTAAGATATGTGTATTTTGAACTAAGGACTACTAGATACCTTTCCTATCATCAGTACATGGCAATTTCTATTTCCTTACTTTTTCACTAATGCCCAAACTTTCTCCCCCTAATTTTTTGCTGAATTGCTATGTGTAAAGCAAGGTATAAAGCATACTTTATGTTTATTTAGTTATATGCTGAGTGTTCTTTCATTTCACTTGCTAGTTATTTGAGATTTCCTTTCTGATCAGTATTTATTATTTGATTTTTTAAAATTTTTCTGTCCTTTTTATTAATTTAAAGAAATTTCTTATGTAAATAGCCCTTGTTGGGTTAAGACATTAAAAATATCCCATCTGATAAATCCTTTTGTAATGTCTTCTGTTAAACAGAAATATTTCATTGTGATGATTTTAACCATAAATTCTTTTTCCTTAAGGCTGGTGCTTCTCTAAGTCTTATTAAGCAGGACCACCAACACCCACAATTGAGATTTTTCAAATAAGTACAGTTCTTTGCATTAAAAACTGTTGAATTGAGATGTATTTAAAAATATGGACAAACTGATTATCTATTACTGCCCATATCACTTGAATTTTCTTTGCAATACCACTGTCAAGTACTTATTTTACAAATAATGTGCTGTTAACACATTCACAAATCTAGATAAAATGAGGTGTGGAATCTGAAGAATTAATAAGAGTGAATTGATGCTTCAAGCTCAAAATTCCAGAAATGGTAATAATAACAAATCATGTTGCAAAATAATACAAAAATGTGTTTTTCTACCTTTCTTTCCCCCAGTGAAGAGAAAAAGCCCCAAATCCTTTTAATAATTTCAATAAAAATGGCCACCAGATGGCACCAATGCCTGCTAAGCACTTAGGAAAATCAGAAGCACTATTCTCATATTTATCTTAAAATCTGGTAAAGTATAAATGTATTGACAATGTTATTAAGGAGATAATACTGTCCTCCCTACCACCACCACTTCACTCCCCAAGTGAAGAAAGACACTTCACCCAATCTGGAGCCTCATAGGAGATTTCTTCAAGTCTAAGATTTCTTCAAGTCTAAGATTTCTTCTTAGACTTGAAGAAATCTCCAATGAGGCTCCAGATTGGGTGAAATGTCTTTCTTTTGTGGTTCAATAGTGAATAGTACTTACTGATTTCTCTGTAATTATTTACTTGTGATCATTTCTTTCATCTGAGGTAAAGATCAGGACATTTTCAGGTGAACTAAACCCTGAATAGTGTGGCTTTTATGTATTTTTCTATGATTACTGGGTTATAACTAAAAGTCAAGTTTGGGAGAAGTAAAATCTAAAATGTAGACTTTCCAATTTAAACATGCCTTTCAATGTTTATAACACCTATAGATTTGGGGAAAAAATGGAAATAAACATTTTAGTGCTTTAATTTCATATATTGAATGGATAATGAAAAATAGCCAATGTTGTCTATCTCATTACTGGACTGAACTACAAATCCCATTCCTTTTTAGGAAAGGGCCACAGAGACACTTAAGGCTCTTCAAAGATACATTTATTTACGAGTTAATATATCCAAGGACTATAAAGTTGACTTCAGAGCAACCAACTGAACTCCAAATATGTATTTTTAAAAAAACCATGTATTCTGAATGGAACTAATGAGACTCGGGCTCTGACTGTGATATTTGATTATCCTTGAAAGGTTTCTATCAGCTTCCTCTCTCTCATCTTCTTAGAAGTGGCATCTTCTCTGTGTTATTGGAGCATTGAGAGGCACAGCCCAGTATTGGACTTTCCCTCCTTGGAAAACATATCTCTAGAACTTGCTGTTCACTTGTAGTTGTCAGTTGGTATGATTTTACTATTGAATATACATTTTTTTTCAGTACTGGGGATTGAATCCGGGGGTACTCTGCCACCAAGCTACATTCCCAGCCCTTTTTATTTATTTTTATTTTCTTTTTAATTTTTAGGTTTTTTTCTTTGTACTGGATATCGAAGCCAGGGGCACTTTTACCACTGAGCCACATTCTCAGCCCTTTTTACATTTTATTTAGAGACAGGGTTTTGCTAAGTTGCCCAGGGCCTCACTAAGTTGTTGAAGCTGGCTTTTTTTTTGGGGGGGGGGGGTACTGGGGATTGAACTCAGGGGTACTCGACCACTGAGCCACATCCCCAGCCCTATTTTGTGTTTTTATGTAGAGACAGAGTCTCACTGAGTTGCTTAGCCCCTCGCCCTTGCTGAGGCTGGCTTTGAACTCGCGATTCTCCTGTCTCAGCCTCCCTAAGTGCTGGGATTACAGGCTTGAGCCACCGCGGCCGGCTTTGAAGCTGGCTTTGAACTTGCAATCCTCCTGCCTCAGCCTCCCTATCCTCTGGGATTACAAGCATGTGCCACCAAGCCTGGCCCTTTTATATTTTTTTTAATTTTGAGAACGGGTCTCACTAAATTGCTCAGGCCCCAGTCTGGCCTCAAACTTGTGAGCCTCCTGCTTCTGCCTTCCAAGTTGCTGGGAATGCAGGTATGCACCACCATGCCTGGTTTATTAAATATACTTTAAAAAATAATCAATACCCACATTTCCCTAAATGTGATTAGTGAAGCCATAGCCCTTCAAGAAAGTACTTGGAGAAAAAAAGTGTTCTGTTCTTGTTTTTTCTTCCCAGCTCACATTATCATATTAAAGACTCTCTGAAGCCCTGCAGTGGTGGTTTCCAATGGAGTAGTACTACTCCCCAAGAGATGTTTTGTAAATTGGTAGGAGTGTTTTTGTTATCACATTGATTGGCCCTAGGACTGTGGGTGGACACTATTGTCCCATGAGATGGAGAGTCATCCTTCACCCTTTGGGGCTTTCACTCCTCCTGACAATCTTATGGCTGTAATATAATTAAGAATCTTACCTAACTTTATTTACATATAAACACAAAGTAGTTGAGATTTTATAACAGATACTGAATGTTTTAGGAATGTAATGATTATGTAAACCAAGAAAGGACTGTATTTTGTTTTGCTTTGAGCTCTACCAAGAGTTATTCACTATTTTAAAAGGGTACAGCAGCAGCAATTTTACAGGCATGGGATTACAGTTGTATTTGAGTTGCTAACAGAGCACAACTACATGGCCACTGTGTTTGGAACTGTCAAGTTGGCCATGATTCATAGAAACATCTGACCACTTTTCTCTTTTGGTTTAGTTGTACCCAAGCATTTACATATTAAGCTACATGTTAAATTGTTGTGGCCTTTTCTGGAATTGTTTATGTAGAACATACTTATGAATTTTGTTTCAGGATGATAAAGGAGATGTTACAAAGATACATGTTTACTGAAAAGATACTTTGGGTCTGTTAGGTCTGGGAACTACTATCCTAAGTAAAAAAATCTGGAGAATTTTCTTATTCCAGCTAAATTTATTTGATAATAGAATATTTTTGTTTTAATATTAGCCTATTGCCAAGTTTCCTTAAATGATTTGCTGAGATTTTCATTTGTCCTTCTGATTTTAGTGTAAATTTATTATCCATCCATCATGTGGATCAGTACATCATCCATTATGTATTTTCAAGCTTGTACTAGTTAATAGAGACCACAACTGCAACTCAGACAAGGCAAAGCTATAAGAGGAGCCCAGAGTGGGGAAGGGTGGCCCATATCTTACCTGGAGGCAGTGGTGAGCGTGCAGGTGAACAGAAATGAGGTGCAGTGAGACCAGCCTGCAAACTCTGGAGACCATGATAATGGAGATAAGATCATATCAGAGGTGGTGTTGCAGGAATCAGGCAAGAAGTGGCAAATGACATTGGAAGAGTAGGAGAAACCAAACTTTATTTTACTCCGGTGGGCCCAGAGGAGATCAGCACTCCAGATTCTGAGCACCCCTTACAGATTTTAACATGTATAGGCTATCTAGTGTCATAAATTTTCTCATCTAAAATAATTCATGGTTGTGTACAAGGTTTCAAAAAATAATATATAATTATGTATAAGAGTTTTCAGGCTCGAAGTGTGTTTACAAAAGCAGTGTGTGATAAGGGAGACTGACTCCTCTTACTGGCTCCTCTTACAAGGCCTTGGGTAAATCTCTAGCCTTGGGTGGACCTTTCACTGGGGCCTTTACACTTCAAGGTGCTAATTAGGTTCCCTGAAAACCAGCTGGCTGGAAAGGGGAGGAGAACTTTCCTTTCCCAGGCACTCATTTTCACAGACAGTATCCTTAGTTTATTTTGTATCTAGGCCTGGGTTAGTTACCCATTACAGCAGCATTGTGTTCTCACTTCTTTTTTTTTTTTGGTACCAGGTATTGAACTCAGGGGTACTCAACCACTGAGCCACATCCCTAGCCCTATTTTGTGTTTTATGTAGAGACAGAGTCTCACTGAGTTGCTTAGCTCCGCACCATTGCTGAGGCTGGCTTTGAACTCGCAATTCTCCTGTCTCAGCCTCCCAAAGTGCTGGGATTACAAGCATATTCTCACCTCTTGTGGATTTGCCTGAGAGGATTTCAAGCAAAGCATGAGACTTAGTAAAAGTATAGCAATATTTATTAGAAGGAGAAGGGGAAACGGCACTGTTGAAGGGACAGGCAACTCACTTCTTTGTGAGCTGTTTTATTGGAGTAGGAGGGAAGGTTTCTGGAAAATCCCACCCAAGCATGACCTCTGAACTTTTGACAGTAGGACTGTATCAGATTTTTAAGTCCCTACTGTGTATGTTGCTACCTAAAGGCAATATTCAGTCATTTTGGTTTGTGTAAAGGTCGCAAAGGCCCTCTTTTATCTGGGTCTTGCCTGGATCAGGGTAACCTGTGGGTTTTTTTTTGGGGGGGGGAACGGGGTACTGGGGATTGAGTCACATCCCCAGCCCTATTTTGCATTTTATTTAGAGATAGGGTCTCACTGAGTTGCTTAGCGCCTTGCTAATGCTGAGGCTGGCTTTGAACTTGCAATTCTCCTATCTCAACCTCCCAAAGTGCTGGAATTGTAGGCATGCACCACCATGCCCGACTTTGTTTGTTTTTTTAATCAGGGGAGGAGTTTTTGGATATGTATTCCTCAATATTGAAAGGGAAGAATAGCCCTGGAAATAGTAAGTTTGTTAGTCAAGGATTCTAACATACTATTATCTTTTTAAACCAAAGCTGGATCAGAATGGTCTTGCATGAGCTGCTTCAAAGAAAGACACACTGAGGATTAACAGGTGAGTTCAGTCTGTAGAATTAATCCTCCTTTAACTCCATGTTCCCACCACTCATGACTCCCTGCATACAAGCATAGAGGAAGGCCTGCTTGCTCAGGGTTGGGCCCTGGTACTCTCTATACAAACAGATTAAGGATTCACTTGCATCTTTCCTGATTCTTTAAAGGGATATCTGGAATTTTAAAAAAGTTTCTGTTGTGATGAATTATTCCTCAGTTGTAATGAATTTTTCCTAGGGTCATCCATATTGTGATTTTGGACACTTAGAAGCCTGATATAAAGATAGTTTGCTTTACGCCACATGCAAAAGATAAATACATCATAAAGAAAAAAGAAAGATGAGAATGATTTGTTTTGAATGTTCCATAAAACATTTTCATAAAGGATATAGTAGGTTTTAAGAAGTTAGATATTTTGAGGGTTAAACAGTCCCCTACAGGAATTTGTCATCAAAGAAACTCAGAAGCACTTGACAGATTATATATGGAGATGGCTAAGTAAAATTAGTGTATCATAAAACTTTTCCTGTTGAGAACACTTGACCAGGATTAGGAAACCATAAGGTTGGGAATCAGTCTTCTTGGGCTTGGCTCCTGCTTTGCTGTGAAACCTGGGAATGCAGTTAACCTCTGTCGATGTCTTGCGTACCTCATCATATTTAATAAATATCATATACAATGACAAATGGGGGTATCTTAAAGATGGAAGTTTGTTTACCGTCTGTGTCACAGTCCTTTCCCATGACAGAAACCACAGGTAATCTGTGCTCAGGCCACGACTGAATAAAAGTAACAAGGTCTACAGAATACTCAGAGGAACTAAGCTTCAGCCTTCTGAATGCCTAACTTAAAAATCCTTGCACTGAGGTGTAGCTCAGTGGTAGAGCACTTGCCTAGCATATACTAAGCCTGGGTTTTATCCCTGGTATTGGGGGGAAAACACTTATTTATCATGGAAATATTCCTGGTTCTCATACTGGAACATGAAAAAGCCCCAAACTCCTCAAACCCTATTGTTTGGCAAAGGAGTGATATACAGAAATAGCTGTTGTAGATGCTAGAGGGGCATTTCATCACATTTGGAATGATGTGGGTGGATTGGCCTTGAATTTCCCAGCTCCACCTGAGGCTTGACTCATCCTGCCTGCGACACCCTGTCTGTGGCATGTTTTCTGTGCTCCTAGATTGCCTCTCACTGGTTGAAAATATGACTTTCTCACTACTGAGACCTGTGTAGGCCTGCATATTGGCTTACAAAATGGAAGCTCTGCCTATTCTGGAGTCTTTCCCCACAATATGCATCTTCCAAGTTAAATGCATTTCACACTGCTGCTTGTGTTAGGAAGTGTGAAGAAAGTCAAGAGCCAATAACTGGCTTTCTTGTCTTTGTTTTGCTACAAGAGAAAATAAAACCTTTGTTTTATTTGGACTGGCTACATTAAAAATTGACAGTACCTCATTAATATGTACAATTGCTATGTTTTTATCTGTTTAAATTTTTTTTAAAAAGAGGTTGACAGTGATTTGATTCCAGAAATGCTTTAA
Organism: Xerus rutilus; assembly: GCA_028644305.1. Lineage (NCBI taxonomy): Eukaryota > Metazoa > Chordata > Mammalia > Rodentia > Sciuridae > Xerus > Xerus rutilus. The sequence continues at coordinate 27,211,671 of CM053409.1, forward strand.
GCTGCATTTTGACTATTACTTCTAGCTGTGCCCCTGCAGTAGTTACTGTTAGTCACTAATTCTAAACTCATATGAAGAGTATCAAACAATACTTGTCACCAGAAATCTCAATGGAATTACCTTCATCAGCACTGAAGACTAAGTCTTTTCTGAATTGTTACCATAGCGTTGAAATGTCCAGAAAACTTACTGGTTCACCTTTTGAGTGACTAACTTGCCCTTACAAGTATTTTGAGGACACTCTGTAGTTGGCTGAAAAGTGGCGAGTTTGTTGATTGGATTCATTCATTCATTCAACATGTTTATTAGGTGTCTACTTTATCATGTTCTGTTTTAGCTATTGGAGATAGAGCAGTGAATAAAACAGAAGTTTCTCTAATTTAACTTAAGAAAATAGTCAAAAACAAAGGAAGTAGAGCAATGGTTATTTGAGAAATACAAGAAATACATGGAAAAATTAAGTCAAGGCAGAGGATATAGGCTGCTACTTTGAGAGGGCAAATAGGAAAACATCTCAGTTACACATATTGTCATATGGGAAGGCCATACTGAGAAAGTGGCATCAGAGTAAAGCCTTGATGGAAGGGAAGGAGTGAGCTTATATATCATGGAGAAAGACTGTGGTACAGAGTGTGCAGTAGATACAGAGACCCTGAGGGAAGAGGTGCCTGGTGTGTTGAAAACATGTAGTGCAGCACTTCCTACATGCCAGATGCTGCCATAAAAGCTTTACCTCCATTAGCTCATTGAATCCTCCATGCATTCTTCATTCTTCATTCACAGATGAAGAAATTGACAGTTTGCATAACTTGTAGAACCAAGCAGCCTGACTTGAGTACACTTAACCTCTGTACTCTGCTACCTATGTTTAATCTCTTGGAGATGTGGAGGGCATTTCTCATCTTATTGCACTATGACTCTTTGCTTTCAGGAGAAAATATTTTTTTAATTTTCATATTGACATGAGTTGTGCTTGTCTTGCGTAGCTGGTTTACTTTCAATCTTACAAACACTGATCTGTGACAATCACTGATCATGTTTTTTTGTTAGCCATAGAATATTTAAAGGCCCACTCATTTTGTTTTCTTTCTTACTTCATGTTTTTCTGTTTTATATATTGTTATATCTACCTTAGATCATTTTAGAAATAGTGATGGATGAATGAATAGAAATACATTTTAAAAGAAAGTACTGAGTACTTAGCAGTTTTGGTCTGGGAAGCAAGGTGCCCTGGCTCTAGGAAAAGCCACCCTCCAGCTAGCCTGGCAGGATAAGGATTCTCATTTTTCCATTCCCTCAGCCACAGCCCTTCTCCCTTGCTCATACTCACGCTTCCCTCTGGAGCTAGTTGGAAGAGGAGAGAAGTAGGGTTCCTTTTGAAACCCCAGCCCTGATAACTGTAAGTACACATGACCATGTAGCATGGTGTTAAAAACATGGACTGACCCAACAAACTGTTCATACCCTGAACACCATCACCTAGCTGGAGTCCAAGTCCTCAGCTGCTGTTTCTGTAAAATGAAGATCAAAAATAATATATACCTCTAAGAGTCAAAAAGATTAAGTAGGACAATATTAACATGTAAAGTGAATCACATGGCTGATACACATAAACACTATGGAAATCTTAGTTATTGTTATTATTTACTATTCTTAAAAACAAACAAGCAAACAAACACTGGGCTTGGCTGAGATTCAGCCATTCAAATGCCCTATGGGGCCTCTCTCTCTGTGGTATGACCCCTCATACTTTGACTTCCTATGTGGATATGGCCTGTTGGAAACAATATTAATAGTGAATAAAGCTGGCAGCCAAGGAGAGGCTCCAAATTTCTAAAAGCTTCTGTATGATCAGTGAGGAAGTTTCATGGAGACATCTTGGAAGAGAATAGTGAGGAGGGAGCTGCTTTAGGCTCTACCTCTGCTTTGTCAGTTGATCCCCCTCCCCACAATGCTTTGCTTTTCAGTTGCTTGAGAATAGCTTCTCAGGAGATGACCATTTCTTCTTCTTCTTTTTTTCGTTTTAGTATTGCTTGAAGTTCTGCAAGAAGAAAATGATCCAGCTAAAGAGGCTTGAAAGAAGCTTTTTCAGGTAGCACACAAGTTAGATAACTTTTTTTTTCATCCTATAGACATGGTGAGTCACTGACCTTCATGGAGAGAGGTAGTGCTGGAAAGCATGTGGGGGCTCTGATTAGCAGTTGTATGGTTCCAGGCTGATGGAACCTTATTCAAATCCAAGACTTCTCATTTGCCAAAAGGGACTAATACCTTCCTCATGGGGAGGATTGAGGAGCATGATGTGTGGGAAGGCTCCTAGCTTTCGGTGATGTTAATCTGATTCCTGGAAGCCTTTTCTTCGGTTATTTTACTTTCTGCCACTTCATTAGAATTGCTGAATTATTTAGGATTTTTATAACTAGTTTATAGATTATCAAAGTCATCTGCTAATGGCTCTCTCCTGCTGACTTTTAAAAAATTGCAATAAAACTGCATATCAGCCTGTCAGTTATGAGAAGTAGCAGATGATTCTACATCAGTATTGCTGAATGCCTTGGTAAAATGGTTTTATAAAAATGACTTTGAAACTACATTTGAAGCTTTTTTAAAAAAATGTTTATACATGGGCAGATTATATAAGTGGATAGTTTTCTCATTTTTAAGGTTGATTTTTGGTGACTATGAAATTATCACAAAAATGTGAAGACCAGAATAAAATTATTCATAATCCTATTACCCAGAAATAATCATTAGTAATTTTTAATTTATTCCTTTTTGATATGTGTAGTCCTTTATGACATTTTCTGCCTAAAAGTATATTACAAACATTCACTCATATTACATTTAAATTCTTTTCATAATGGATGTACTGGAATCTACATAATTATTTTCCTAATTTAGACATTAAGATTCTCCTAATCTCCACAGGAAATGTTTTTGTAAGCCTTTGTCTTCATTTCTGATCAGTGCCTAAGGATAAATTCCTAAAAGTTAAATTGTTGGATCAATCTCATGTATTCATTGCTGTATAACAAACCACTTTAAAACTTACTGACACTCATCAATATAAAATATTAGAATTTTTAAAACCCTCTACTGATAGGTAAAATATAAGACCTCATTGTTTTCTTTGAATTTGCTTATTAGTATGCTTCCATATGCTTGATGAAAATTTGTATTTCTTTGTAAATTGTTCATTTTGGGGACAAATTTGTGTTAAACAACATTATAGCCGGGCGCGGTGGCTCAAGCCTGTAATCCCAGCACTTAGGGAGGCTGAGACAAGAGAATCGCGAGTTCAAAGCCAGCCTCAGCAATGGCGAGGCGCTAAGCAACTCAGTGAGACCCTGTCTCTACATAAAACACAAAATAGGGCTGGGGATGTGGCTCAGTGGTTGAGCGCCCCTGAGTTCAATCCCCAGTACCAA
>CM053409.1:27225286-27333536 GCA_028644305.1 Xerus rutilus
GGTACTGGGGAATGAACTCAGGGGCACTCGACCACTGAGGCACATCCCCAGCCCTATTTTGTGTTTTATGTAGAGACAGGGTCTCACTGAGTTGCTTAGCACCTCGCTGTTGCTGAGGCTGGCTTTGAACTCGCGATTCTCCTGTCTCAGCCTCCCTAAGTGCTGGGATTACAGGCTTGAGCCACCGCGCCCGGCTTGGAGAAGTCTTGAGAGGAGTAAGTTAGGGAGATCAGAATAAACAAGAGAAGACCCATTATGACAGGCCATAAATGAAGGCCTCCCTCAGAAATTCACAGTTAAGGTGAGATCATTTCAGATAGAGGAAACCACAGGTACAAAGACTGAAGGGAGAAAATAGCCTGGCAAGTCAGAGAGAGCTGAATGGAGCCATTGTGGCTGCTGGTCAGGGAGTGAGGTCATCTAAGAGTGGTTTCCATTTTTCAAACTATAACTTAGATATGCATAAATACTGCTTTTTCTATATCTATCTATGTGTGTGTGTATGTATATATATATTTGACCTGAGTATTTCAATGGGAGATGTGAAAAAAAAGGAACCAGGACTTTGTCTGCCAATTAATTCATCATGTCCATATGACTCTATCTCCTTTGCATCTATCTTCTTCCATCTGTGTATATTCTTCCCTGGCTCTTCACACCTTTCAGGCCTCAACATAAATGTCAACTCAAGCGTGAAACCTCTGTTTACTGCTTTATTAAAGTAGCTCTTCTCCTGTTTTTCCTGATCTCAAAATATCATTTCTAATAAATGATTCTTTATTCTATCCATACCTATCCATATTCTCCCCAAATCATTTCTCTCAGACTTTCCTATTTCAGGAAATGGTTGCCAAGTTACCTAGGTTCCCCTCTTTGGTCTTTGCTTTTGAATACTTTCAGATTTTGCCAAGGGCTCACCTCTTTCTCAGCCATGGCTGTTAATTCAGGGAAATAAACTGGACAAGGGGCAATGGGGAGTGAAGAAAAGACAAATAGACACACAAAGAGAGTAAAAGGTGGGGGCAGGTGGTTCAGCCAAACTCTGATGGAGATTGACTGACCCAGAGCTAGCTCAGCACGTTTATTATATAGGTTTCATCAAAGGTTGTTTGTGGGAAAGTTTCAGCAAAGTAGGCAATCTGAAAGACACAGGACTGGCAAGACATCAGGGTCATCTTGTTTTGCTCAGAACCCTCTGTCTCTGGGAGTTGGTGTCTGAACTCAACACCTTGGCTGATGACTGCTGTGTGCCTTTGCATGTAGCCTCCCAGGCCAACGTCACCATAGCAACTGGGCCATCTTGACCTGAACCTTTGCACCAGCAGTTTCCAGCATAACACAGCCACGAGATAGTCAGAGGCCATGATTCAAATTACTGCTTTCCACAAGATTTATTTTTCTTTACCTTCTTTTCTCCATAATGGTATTTGGAGGCTCACATGACCTCAAGGTGGCAGGGAAGAGAGTGGCCCAGTTGTTGGACTGCTCTCTGGCTTGGTGGTGATTCTCCTCATCAGTCTAGTCAGGCAGTGGGGTTCATGGTACTTTGCTGCACTGCCTCTGGAGAGCTCTGTATATTCTCTGGATTCAATTGGCCTGTAGGTCCTTCTTAGAGACTTCTCCTTGCCTCAGTTTCCTCTGGTGCCACTGTTTTTTCCTGAGGTCTGAGAGCCCTTGTACTCTCCTTTAAGATTCTTTAGGGTCACCTCACTAATTCTGTGTGGAGTCTTTGCCACATAAACATTATTTTATCCTTCATTAGGCAGGCAGGAACCCCTAGGCCCCTTCCATGTCACTTGAGAACCAAGGAAGCTCTGGGTAACTAGACCCTGTTATTTTCTATCTGTACTGTGCTGCTCATTTTTACTTTGCTGTGGTTCACTTACTATTTCCACCCACAGGGATCCAGCTTGATATAACTATAACCATCTTGGTCATAACCTCCATCTTGCCCACCAGGTGACCCTGACAAGCATTCCAAACCCTATATGATAAACAAAGACATGAAGATAGTCAGGTGAGCCTTTCATGCTGGACACTGATGTCTGGACAGTTTCTTAAAAGATGTTTAACATATTAATAGTTTCCGAGAAAGCCCAGGTACATTCTGGTTGGCCATGGCCCAGCTTTCTCTAGCTTAGCATATAAATGCCTTCATTCTGTTTTGCGGTGTGAGAATCTACTTGTCTTGCTGCTGTATAAGACATGTGTCTGTCAGCTCCGAATTAATTGCACTTTGCACAATGCTGAATTTTCTTTTGGTACCTGCCTTTGCCAGCTGGTTCTCCTATATAGGATCTTTCTTATTTTACACTCTATGTGATGGTATCATCCCAGAACTGGCAACATTTCCTTTCCTCTTGACTTTCCTCTTGACCCTCATCCTGCCTGACACCAGCCCCTCTGATTTTTATGGGTCAAGGAGGAATCTGACAACCTGCTTACTCTCTCTGTCTTCTCTTTCTGGAAAACTCATGGAGGGGTAGGTGCCCCTCTTCCTCTTTTTGGTGGTTTTGAAACAAAGTCTACAAATTATGTGATACTCTTTCCAACAACAGGTGCAGTCTATGTCACTTCCCTTGACCTTGGGTGGGTCTTTGTGACTCCATAAAAAGAGTATGGCAGAAGCAATGCTTTGTAAGGTGAGGCTATACTAGGAAAGGCTGGGTCACTTCTGCTGGTTTCTTTCAGGTCTTAGTGCATTAGGCCACCACATGAGGAGTCATTTGGAGACAGAGGAACAGAGACCTGAAAAGCTTATGTCATTGTCTTTTCAAGTATGCCTGTGGTGGGTGCTGACATGAGCTTGAAAGCCCTCAAGATGATTCCAGTCATGGTTGAGACTGTCTGACTGCAACCTCAAGAGACACCCTGAGTGAAAGCCTCCCAGCTAAACCATTCAGCACCCACATTTATGACTTGCTCTTGTTTTAAGTCAGTGTTTTAGGGTGATTTGTTAATAAATGACTTGAATACACATTCCTCCTCACATTCTTAGTACTCTGTCTCATGTCTTCAGTTATCACCATACTATAAATCATTATTAAACCTCTAAGGAGAGTGACCAACACCCTGATTTACCTGAGAGTTCTTGGAGTTTGGGACTTTCAGTGATAAAACTGGGAGAGTCTTGGGAAAATTGAGGTAAATTGGCCACCCACCTCCAAGATTTGCTTTTTCTATAAAAAGGTAGTTGAAAGAAGTCAGAAATTTTAGAATTATTGCTTTACATGAAGTTTAAAAAGAGCATCCTTGAGCAAGGAGGATGCTTTTTTTTTTTTTTTTTTTTTGGTACCAGGGATTGAACTCACTGGCATTTGACCACTGAGCCACATCTCCAGCCCTATTTTGTACTTTATTTAGAGACCGGGTCTCACTGAGTTGCTTAGTGCCTTGCTTTTGCTCAGGCTGGCTTTTGAACTCGTGGTCCTCCTGGATCAGCCTCCTGAGCCACGGGGATTATAGGTGGGTACCACCACACCTGGGAAAGCTGGCTCTGTATTTTAGGTGATATCTTCCCTCCTAAAAGGATGAATGCTATAGTCTGTGAATGGACTACTATAAGGCAAAGATAATTATAGGATATTAAAATATTTCAAAAATATTTCATAACATGCAGATGGAGAAATTGGATCCACACAGGGTCACTGACTTGCCCAAGAACAAACAATAATGAGGCCATGATTTGGGATGCAGATATTAGAACTTCCATCCAGGACTCTTACCTCCCTATATGTCATTTCCAATTCTTTACCAACATTTACTATGTGCATATAGACCCAGGGGGAGACATCTTTGCTAGTGGGTAGTTTAAAACCTCCCCCATAGGCATTATGACTAAAATCTAATCTCAACTATGACTGGACAAACCAAGAACAGGAAAATACATCTCATTTAAAATACAACTCCAAAACCAAATGCAGGTGTATTTTGAAATAGAATAGTTATAATTTTGTTATAAATGTACTTACTGCACAATTGTAGGTTCTGGTGTTATATCCTAGAAGCCCACTTAGCTTTGGGCTCAGATTTTAGGGCTCTTCATAGAACTGAAGAATGAGCAGCAGGGCTGGTATAACTTGGTATGGGCAGCAGGGCTGGTATAACTTGGTATGGACAAATGAGCCTTCCTGGATGTGTGTCCTGGCAAAGACTCACCTCTCCCTCCAGGATTTGGCTAATGAATAGGAGGTTGGGAACTGTGTGAGTGGGAGGGATGGTAGAGAAGGAGAAATTTACTATGAAGTCTGATTTGGCAGGAAACTCTTCTACTACCTGTTTGCCTCACCTCTGTTCAGAAAGTGAATGTGTGTGTGTGTGTACCTAACAACTAAAATAGAGCTTTTACCAAAGAAGGCAAACTGCTCGCTGATATAATTCCAGTGCCCTGGCTATCCAAGAGCCAGGGCCATCCTTTCCAAGGGAGCCAGAAAGAAAGTGACCAACACAGCCAATATGGTGATGAAGCTATTAGTCACACCCTGATTAGATTCAGCTGACATGTGAGCAGTCCTCCAGTTGCATTTTCTATTGTGATTACAAGAACAATCCTTATAATTTTGCATGACAGTAGGACTTATCCATACAAAACTTTTTAAATGAAAGGTTAAAAAAATGATGATGAGCTAAAGCTTTGTGGGGTTGGATAATATTGTGAGAATTTTAAACTTGGCTTTTCTTCTGTTTACTCCTTTCCTTCCATTTGAGCAGATAAAGTCTATTTTTTACTTCCATGTGGGAATATGATAGGAGAAAAGCAGACTATTTTCCTGGTTTGGGAGCATAGGTGGGGAGGGTGTGGTTCAGAAAGTACATAAACACAATCCAAAATACAAAAGCAAAAGATTTCTCTGAGAAAAGATATTTTCCAGGGATGGAAGGAGAGAACATGAGAACAGAGTTCCAAGGTCTTAGAGCAGAGAAACATGCCCTGAATCTTTCAACACTCATTCAACTCCTTTGACACCAGGCACTTCTATAAGAGTAATGAACAAATAGATAAAAATCCTTGCCTTTGTGGAGCTTACATTTTTAATGAGTATCAAAATATGAGATTTTTATATGCAGACACAAGTCTAAATTCTTGACATCTATTTTCTTCTCATAACAGTCCCTTGAGTAGATATTGTTTTCAGCTTAAAAATGAAAAAATTTATGACATAAATAGTTTACATATTTTTCTTATCTCATAGTTAGTAAGCAGAAGAGCTAGAATCTGAACCCAGATAAACCAACTGCATTTCATTTAACTGCCATGGTACATTGTTGCTTAATTCCTAGGCAGGGCTCTGAGGAGGCAAGATACTTTCCAGATAGATGAGGGTAGCGGTGGAAAGATCTTGAAGTTCTAGAGGCCTCCATCTGGGATGATGGCTATGTCAGAGCCGTCTACCCATGATGCTTTGCACTGCCAGAGATTCTGGAACCATGGGCTCAACCAGAAGGATGGACAGAGGACCCAGAGGGCCTAGGCTGTGTTTCCTCCCTGCCCAGCAAGATAGAAGCTCATAATAGAAATTAAGCTGTTAAAAGAAAAAACATCACAAAATAAAAAGAATTTTAAAATTATGAAGAGATGAAATGTTTTTTTGCAACTCTTAAATTTGGGGATAAGATCCAGCTGCACACTCTGGGAAGAATGAGACTAGAGAGGGCTATAATGACTGATGAGAGGAGTTAAGAATCCTATTCTCCACTTTACATTTCTCCCCTAGTATTAGATTATTGTAAAAGGAGGACCTAGGATTTCAAGGTTGATATAGATAGAAGCCTAATCATGCAGGAATGTTCATCCATTTTTGCAAAACATTGAGATATTAGAATTCTATGTTGTCAACTCTGTGTGACTATAACATTCTATTTAAAAAATAAGTGCACAATGTGCAAATATAATGACTCTGTAATTAGTACAAATGGATTACATGGTTGCCTCACTATATACACCAAAATCTATACTATCTAGAGTTGGTACACTCAATTAACTTCTTTGGGAGAAGATTTTCAAATCTCCCCTACTTGTTATAATATAATCATGAGACTCAGTAGTTGCATAACAAAGTCCCATCCACACACAGGTGAAGGCTTGTTCAATTTCTTTCTGTTTAAAAAAAAAAGGTAGCGGGGCACAGTGGCGCATGTCTGTAATCCCAGCACTTTGGGAGGCTGAGACAGGAGAATCGCGAGTTCAAAACCAGCCTCAGCAACAGTGAGGTACTAAGCAGCTCAGTGAGACCCTATTTCTAAATAAAATACAAAATAGGGCTGAGGATGTGGCTCAGTGGTTGAGTACCCCTGAGTTCAATCCCTGGCACCAAAAAATAAATACAAAGTAACTACTAATGAAGTGGTTTTTAAAGCCAGCGTTTCTAAGGTATAAGTCAGTTTCCCTCAAATCATTTTTGGAAATTCATCCATGTGCTTTGAACTCTGTTTTTTGTTTTGTTTTGTTTTGTTTTTTTATCAAGTTGGATTACCACAAACAACATATTGAGTCAGTTTGTCTTAACTCTTTTTAAAAAATTGCTCTCTCTCTGCGCTTTGGTTGAATAGCATGCTCTCCTTTTTTCTTAAGGTCTTAAGAACATCTCTGTAAAACTGCTCTTTGAAGATATTAATTGTTATGTTATGGATTCTCCCTTACTATGAGAATCTAAGTATTTTGTTTCTCCTAGAATTTATGGGTAGAAGGATTGGTTTCTTTAAAGGCAAAGAGTGTGAACCTGTGGTCCACCCTCACTTACTATTCATCCACTGGAAACTCAGGCCCTGGAAACTAAACTTTCTGCTCTCAGCACTCATGCCACCCTGGATCAGTGATTTTTAATTTCTTTGTTTCCTGTTCACTTTTTATCACAAGTACTGAGTAGATGTTCTGCTCTTCCTCACATGCGCCTACACAGAAACCCACACTCACTGCCTAATCTCTTCCCCATCCACTGAATGAGCCTAAGGCATATGGTGGTCCCCAGAGGGAGAACAAAGAACTCATTTTAGTCCCTCATTACTGCTATAATAGATTTCCACACACTTAGTGACTTAACACCATACAAACTTAACCTTTACAGTTCCGAAAGTCAGAAGTCCAAAATGAGTTTCACTGGAATAAATATTATCAAGGCTGTTTCTTTCTGAAGGCTCTGAGAGAAGAATACATTTCCTTGCCTCTTTAGTTTTCTAGTGGCTGCTTGTATTTGTTGGCTAGTGGCCACTTCCTTCATCTTTAAAACACATCATTCCAATCTCTGCTTCTGACATCATGCTGCCTCTCTCTGAGTCTTCTGCCTCCCTCTTATAATGACCATTGTGATATACTGTGCCCACCTGAATAAGCTAGAATCATCCCCATCTCAAGATCCTTGACTTCATCATATCTACAAAGTCCTTTTTTACATGTAGGAGAACATATTCACAGGTCCTGGGATTAGTCAAGATTTGAGCCTGGAAAACTAGAGATCCCTTTGCACATCCAAGGCAAACTGTCTTAGGCAGTTTGGGCTGTTTTAACAAAATACCTTGGACTAGGTACCTTATAAACAACAGAAATGTATTGTTTGCAAGTCTGGAGACTGGAAAACAGAAAATCAAGATGCCAGCAGATGTGGTGTTTGGTGAGAGCCTTTTCCTCATAGTGTCATCATTGTACTCTGTCCTCACGGTGGAAGAGGCCAACATGATCATTCAAGTCTTTTCTTTACAAGGGCACTAATCCTGTTCTTAAGGGCAAGAGCCCTTATTACCTAATCACTTCTTCAAAGCCCAGCCTCTTAATGCAAACACATTATGGATTAGATATCAACAGATGAATTTTGAACAGACACAAATATTCAGAACACAGGGCTGGGGATGTTTAGCAGGCTCAATGAAAACACTGCTCAGTGTTCTGCATCTTCACCAGCTCTCATGTCCATGGTGAAGTAATGATAGCTTAATGCACCTGGTCTTCTTGGCTTCCCTTCAGAATTGGGCAATGCTGCTCCCAACTGCTTTCTCAGTGTTGGTTTACATTCACCCTTCCCAAGGGAAGGGCTGTGGCTGGATGGGTTTGTCACCATCCATCATGAAGCTCCCTCTCAGGGCACTGCTGAGTTCTTTTGATCAAATTCCTCCATGAGGCAAATTGATTCAAATGTCAGTTAGTGATACCATCTTTAAACAGCAGGTTGTGCAAACCACTCTAGAATAAAACAGCATGGCCTATGTTTTATATTTTATATCACCCAGAATATGTTCTTATTCTGGATATATATCCAGCCATTTCAAATGTAATAGATTTTGACACTTGAAATACCCCTAATATAATGTCACTCCTGTAAGAGGAAACAAAATTTTATACAAATTGAAAACACTGCTCAGTGTTCTGCATCTTCATCAGCTCTCATGTCCACGGTGAAGTAATGATAGCTCAATGCACCTGGTCTTCTTGGCTTCCCTTAAAAATTGGGCAATAAGGGAATAAGGCAAAATTGGGCAATAAGGTTTGTTTGTTTTCTACCTGAATGAATCCCCAAGTGTTCTGGGTATCTGGTGCATGGAGACCCTGTGTGCTATTCCTGACTCCAGTAAGTGTTCCTACAACATCCAGTGCAGGTTGCTGTCACTGAACTTAATATGTGCCATGGTCATCATTTATACATCAGTCTATCCTACTGAATGAAGCATTCTTTAGTCCATTTTTATAGCTTGCTGTCTGAGGCCTTGCAAGTCCTTTGCAAATATTTGTTAAACAGATTCATATATTGAAGGAGGAACTCATGTGGTTTATTTTTCACAAGATGAGAATTTTTTACTAGCTTTTTTGTTCTTCTTTTCCCTAGTGTGCCAGAAAATTTCAGGCCAAAAATTTATGCTCTGTAACAATAACTATCTTATACCAATTCTAAAATATTTTTGACCTCTGTTTTATTTTCTTTTCCTTAACCTGACTCTATTTTCATTATAAATGATTTCAAATGCTTTTTGGAACTACAAATGTTATAAATTATAAGTATACTTGGCAAATTTTGACTCATCTTTGATTTATGTTGAAGGAAAATCCAATCAATGCCTTTTATCATAGTGCACCTAATCACCATGATGGTAGCATTAAGAAAAAGGAGCAATAACAATCAGATAAACATGGGGATACAGTACACATTATGCTGCTTCTGAATAGAAAAGGCAAATAGGGATTATTCAAAGAGTTGACTGAAGATTTATAAACTACAGACGATAATGTTTATATGGGGAGAGCTACTGAAGTTGACTCAGCACTGGTATTAAGTGATGGGAAGAAACGTGTTGTGTTGGAAAAATTCATTTTTCACTTAATCATATATTACTTTTTCTTTATTTAAAAAATTTTTAAAATTGTTGATGGACACAATATCCTTATTTTATTTATTTATTTTTATGTGGTGCTGAGGATCGAACCCAGTGCCTCATGCATGCGAGGCAAGTGCACTACCACTGAGTTCCTCTTTTTTTTTTTTTTTGATACTTCAGAGAAAGAAAAAAATTCTCTGTAACAATAACTATCTTATACCAATTCTAAAATATTTTTGAATATTTTAGAAATATTCAAAGGAAAACCTAAAGGATTTCCCAAAGGAAAAAGGATATTATAAACCTGGTGAGAAAGCAGTACAATGGTCTAATTATGAGGAAGGCAGATGTAAGATACAGTAATAAGGTCAGAAAGCGGAGTCTGAAGGGCATGCCTCTATCATCATGACGGCAAAACAGTATTAGAATTGAGATTGGGAATGGTTGCCTTGGACAGTTACAGTGACATAAATCATCAGGGATATTATTTTATGAAATGAGGAGGATATTCTCTGTCAAATTACTCTTGCTTTTGCTATAGACTTAACAAAGGCGGAAGGCTAAAATGAAAAGGGAAAACAGGAAACAACAGGAGAGAAAAGAAAAATAAAACTTCCTGGTGATGAGGCAGCTCTGTATTTATTGAGGCTTTACTTTGGAATATTTGAGCAAATAAGAAGTGCAGCATTTTCTTGAGTTGAAAAAGGCCACAAGTACTTAGTACACAGCACTTCCTCCATGAAAACAAGCAAATGAAACAACGAGAAAAAGACATGGCCATATCACTTCTGAGTCAATAATTGCCTTTTATGGTAACCAGACATATCTCAGTTTGTTATTTCATCTCCATAGTATAAACTTTAGTGACAAAGATTTTTTAACATTTAACAAAAAATTGGAAAGAACTTTGGAATGGTCAGAGAAGTTTACTCTTAGGAAAGAACTCCTGTGTTAGTGTGAAAAATGTCATCATTTAACATTTTTTTGTCACAGTTGAAGGCAGTATCCTGTTCATGGAAAGTGGAAAGAAACATACTGGGGAAATGTGATTTGCCATGAGGGAGGAGGTTGAGGGGCAGGGGCTTGTGGGGCTTGTGGTGAGGACACTCATCTTTGACAGCTGCTCTGAGAAGTCACAAAAAATTTAACTTCACTACATTCAGAACTTCCCAAGTTCATTATTAAAACTTAGTCATGAGATTTCACATAAAATCCCCATTTCTGATTTCTCTTGAAAAATTGATATTCTATCATAGCAACTGTCAATAGGAATTGGATAGAAGCTGCTCATTTGGGGAAGAGCTAATTCACCATTGTTTCTGCCCTTACTGCACACCCCCATTTTCTTCAGGTGTAGAAACTAAGTGCTGATTGCCATCCATCAATGTGATCACAAAGTGTTTTGTCTTCTGGTAGAATTAATCAGATATTGGAATATTTTGTACATCCTTTTTTTGGTCTCTATTAAAGGTGTATTAAAAATACTTGAAGACGATATGTGGCTCAAGAGCAGTGGAAGAAGATATATTTAATTGTGGAAGCGAAGAGTATCCTAGAGATTAACAAGTGCATAAAATACACATCAGTACCGAAATCACCTGTTTTATTCATTTACACCTTGTAGACTTTTATGTTTAAGATCTTCAGTTTATTTTTTGTATCTCTCATCTCAAAACTGAGCATAGATCATCCTCAAGTTTGAGATAATATTTCCTACCCTAAGAGAGAGATCTCTTTTCAGTGAAACTGAGCTTTTTATGATGGCAATGTGCCCAGATCCAGGTCTATGCCAAAAATTTTAAGCATGTTCCCTTACTTCTCAGCTTCCCTTATTTATGGCCATGTAACCCAGTTCTGACCAATGAGATGTGGACAGATCATGCTAATGACTAGAGGAATTTTAAAATGTTGCTGTAGAAGGAGGCATGCAGCTCATTTGGCCCTTGACCATTTCCCTTTTCATAACTCAGAGTGACAAGCTGTTTAGAAAAGCAAAACCCATTTTGTACCCATGAGAAGACAGCAACAAGTCAACTTGTGAAGAATGCTGAACAGAAAATACAGCAAGGGTCTGGACCCTTAGGTGCATTTGTGTATCTAAACCAATTGCTAATAACTACCTAGCTTTGGTTATATGAGAAAAATAAATTCTTTTTTGTTTAACTCATGGCGCATCAGCTTTTCTGGTGCTTCCAGCTAAAAACCTCCCCAGTAAGTTCCTCTTCCCTTCCCTCCATTCATACATGCAGGGCTTCCAACTATTTCTGTACTTCCATCTATTTCTGTACACAATAGCAAATTATGCCAAGACTCTAATTCAGTTCATGTTGGACAATATGTGCAAGACATTGTGCTAAGAGTGGAGTGGGGTTTCTACAAACATGAATAAGGCCAATTTTTTGTTTTTAAGTTGCTTGTTATGGAGATGGAAGAATCAGCTTCATGTGAATATAATCACAATACAAAGCTGAGTAAAGACCATTTTGTGGAGGAAGTGCAGATTTTCATGGGGCCTTTTAAGGGTGGTGATATAAGTGCCATTGTGCCAGCATCTTGGCTGGAGTCCTCAGGAGAGATTTCCTGAAGAGGCTGAAACTTGAGATGCATCTTGAATGCTAGAAAGAGGGCCTGGCAGGAGGAAGAAATGTGTAGGGGAGCATGGGTTCTTCAACTCCCTGCTCCAGTGCTCCAGACTCACTGGCCTCTCATTCTTCTAGTGAGCCAAGCCCATCACAGCCTGTGCACTCTTCCAGGAGCTCCTCTGGCAGCAGTGTGAGTGGGTCTCCCTCCTTTTCCAGGCTGCCATCCTTCCTGGGAATACAATTTCCTTACAGAGGATGTCTTGCCAACTCAAGTCAGTTCCACCTGTGGTTGCCTGGCTCCCACTAGATTCTTTGTCTTTAAAAAAAATTCAGATGCTCATGAATATTTAGCAACTGTAGACACCTACTGGAAACCTACTGTTGTGTATTCCAGGCACTGGGCTAGCATAGGAGCTAACTGGTGAATAAAAATGTCAAGTGCCTTATCTATATATTCAGATATAGGGACAGATGATAAACAAGTAAAGTTATTTCCTTGTGTGTTGAATTCTTGGAAGGAAATAAGGGTAATTGTACAGAGAAAACATAGGGATAAGCAAGAGAGGAAAAACTAATAATACCTACTTCAGTTTTCTTTGTGAAGAACGACAATATATGTAAAGAGCTAAAAAGAGTGAACAACATATACTTAGCACTCAAAATTAATAATTATAAATTTGTGTTTCTAAGTAAACTTTTTATTAAACTACAGATACAGCGATGACTACAAATCAAAGGTGAATTGCTTGATGATTTTGTGTGTGTGTATGTGTGTGTGTGTGTGTGTGTGTGTGTCTGTGTGGATGGTGCAGGGAGTCAAACCCAGGGCCCCAGATCTAGCCCAGCCCTTGATGAATTTTTATACAAGAAAAACTTACATGTAACCAACATCCAGAACAAAACCACAATATTTCTGGGACCATCAAAGCCACATCCTGCTTCCTACCTTTAAGAGTAACCACTATTTTGACTTCCAACAGCACAGAATAACTTTGCTCATATTTTGAACATCACAGAAATGAAACCATAAGGTATATACCCCTTTACATTTGAGATTGTTTTTCTCTCTTGAAAAACAATGTACTTAGTGGTATGGGAATTTTAGTAGATGTGTAGATTTTGTTGAAAATACTTATATTCAATGAAATTGTTTTATATCTGTTTTAAATATTTAGATTTTATCAATTTAAATCTGAAGTGTTAATTTTATTATGAGAAACTTTAATTCTTTTCAGTTCTAACAGACTTAATTTCTTCATAAATGATTGCTTAACTAAAATATCATACATAAACAAAAGTGTAGCAAGAAAACAAATGGGCACACAATTATTTAATCTGTGGCAACAATCCAGATTCTTTTTTTTTGGTACCAGAGATTGAACTCAAGGTGCTTAAGCACTGAACCACATCCCCAGGCCTATTTTGTGTTTTATGTAGAGACAGAGTCTCACTGAGTTGCTTAGTGCCTCACCGTTGCTAAGGCTGGCTTTGAACTCAGAATTCTCCTGCCTCAGCCTCCCAAAGTGCTGGGATTACAAGTGTGCACCACTGCACCCGACCAATCCAGACTCTTTTAAAAGATTTTTGAATACACTAAGAATGAGAAAATGTTGTTGGAAGATTTTTACAAAATTCAAGGGCATTTGATCCTAACTGGTCACTATTAATATTCTTTTCTTTATCAGTAATTTGGACCTTGCTATTTCCCACCTGTTCATTAGGTTTATTATGTGAACCATATTGCAGGACCATGTGGTCATGGAATACCAACATCTGTCAGAGATTGCTTTAGCGAGACACAGAACTTCAATGTTTATTTCATTTACTACTTTAGGCTTTTCCTTTTTTAAAATTCTAAGATGGATCAAGCTTTCCTTCTGATGTTTTTTATTTCAGGAGGAATAGATAAACCGCAAGGTAGCAAGTAGGTAGCAAGTAGTGCACATGATTCCTGGGAAAGGCATTAACCAAAGAAAGGGCATGGGAGCCCTTTTGACACTGTGCTTCCAGGACTGGGAGTGCTTAGGATCCTTGGGGCTACGCCTTCCCCTGCCAGACCCTAAGCCCTTAAGGGACACTGCTGCCTCTGCACCTGCATTTGCAGTCTCCATCTTAGCCAGCAGGGCTGTGCTATTGCCTATGTTTGTGATTTGTACATTTTAATTGCTGTATTTCATGCCATTGTGCAAACTTGCCATGATTTACTTGTCCATTTTCACCGTTGATGGATTTCCCTTTTAACGTCTGTCTTTTTGCTAGACTGGCTTCCTAGGGTGTTTGTGAGATTTTTGTTGGATGAATGGTTACTGAGTAGGTGATGTAAAGGTATGGTGATGGAAGACAGTGATGGGAAAATGACTGTGTACATATTGTGGAGAAAAATAAAAGCCTGGAAAGATGCGAGCACTTATTAGGCAATGAGGCTTCAGAGTGAACTAAGGAGTCAGACTGTCTGGGTTTCACTGCTAGTGCTACCATTTACTATCTATATAACCTGGGAAAAATTACCTAATATCTCTGTGCCTCAGTTTCTTTATCTCAAAAATGAGTACCATAGGGGAATTGTGGTGATTATTAATGAGTTAATATTTATAAATCTCTTAGATCAGTACCCAGCACATAGTAAGCTCTATAGCAGTGATTGTTGAATAAAATGCGTATCTGCTGTAGGATTTTGAACAGGAAAGTAGCATTTTTAGGGGAGAGAAAGGGGTTGTAATAAAGGCAAGACCAGTGGTACAGCTGAGGCTACTGTTGGGTGGCTGTCTTCAATGCACCAAGAGGCATTTCCTGTACTAGTGAGCAACTCATAGGCATGAGAACATTTTCAAAGATTCCACCCTTCCTTTGCAGACAAGTTCTGAGTGGCCAGTTTGGAATTACAACCTGTGATTACAAAACCTTCATCTTTTACAACTATCAGTGAATGAACTACAGTTATCACTGTGGTGGACTTTTAGACCAGCAGGAGAGGACTTTTCTCCTCCATCTCTCTGAAATAGCACAAGTTAACATTCTTCCTATATTGCAGAAGCAGAAGACTGATCTATGAGATTTGCAGGGATTTCCACTGGAGGTTTCCTGCAGTGAAGTTGTCTGTAGAGCTGTGTTATCTCACTGGAGTCATCCTATGGAACAGTGAGCCATAGAAGTCTGGGAAGAAACAGATGCTGCCTTCCAACTGGATAATTTGAAGAGTTTAAGGAAAGGACCATTAACTGAGTAAAGAAAAGCAACAAAATGTTGTTTTGTTGTTGTTGAAGGGAGCAACAGGGGGGAGGCCTGATCACACCACAACTAAAGGAACAACAGGAAGGAGGGCTTTCCAGAACCCAGAGAGGGCTGAGAACCACAGCTGTGAGCTTTAGAAAAAGGTCATCCAAACAATGTTCCTTGGCCAGGAGGATGAATACCTGACTTTACTCTCACACATCTTTCAATCTCCCTCCTACCAGTTAACCCAATGACAAAACCTGTCTGGAAGATGCAGGCACAGAAGTCAGTTGATACAGTTCATAAGAGTCAATCTCCCCAAGGAACAGAGCATGGAAGGGGCAGGTGTGGATCTGAGTGGCAAATGGCAATGTGTAGCAAACAGAGAACTATGACATAGCCCAGGAAGCCCATTAGCTATTTCCACAGTAAATTCAATCTCATAAAAATGCTGTAATTAATAGTAATACCACTACTATCTTTTAGATGAGAAACCAAGCCTTGAAGAAGTGATTTATTTGCCCAAGTTCTTACACATAGCTCATAGGAAGCACCAGAATCAGTTTAGTCTCAGGTTTCCAGAAGTTTGTCCTTTTTACCCTTGAGGAATCTACTGATTTTTTTAAATTTATATGATCACTTCATATTTTACTCAATTAGATGAATGTGCTTGCATGCAACTGCAAACATTACAGAAATGATGGAGTAAAAAGTTCAAGTCAGCCCTTTCTACTCCTGTACCCCAAACTATTTCCTTCCTCAGGAATTAGCATTGTTAAGGGTGGGGTGAGTCTCTTTGCAGATCCTCTTTCCCCTTTGCATTTACAAACTTACACATACACAAGCACATATATTACTATTCTTACAGAAAAGGAAAATTGAGGCTTGGAAAAATTGAGACTTGCCTAGGATTTTCTCCTGGACAGCCACCATAGTATTGTAGTACAGGACCCACCCAGCCAGCCCAGCTCAGATGAGCAGCTGCAAGAGGTGGCTGCAGAGCCAAAAGCAGTTGCCAGAACCTGGAGAGGGTGCTGTGTCCTGGAGGCTGCTAGTTCTTTGTAAAATCACAAGGAAGGATTTGGAGAGAGTTGAATTAAGTGACAAGCAATGAATTTATTTGGGAATATGAGACAGATAATAAGTGTACAGTATAGATTGCAGAGTGGCCTGGACTTCACAGAGCCTGGAGTTTTTAAGGGGTTTGAAACTAGCAGAATTTGGAGCCCCTCAGTCTCCCCTTTGCAGGCTGTACCCCAGCTCTGGAACTGGGAAACTGCAGATATCATCTTCCTTTGGGTGTGATAAGGATTGCTCCCAGGACTGGAAAGGGGCCAAACCTGTGAAATTCTGTCTTTTTGAGTCCCAGAATCTTTGGTCAGTATAAAGGTCATGCATTTCTCCTGCAGATAACAGGTTGTTGGCTGAGAATGTAGCATATTCCATTTACTTAAGACAAGACAGGGCTGCAGGTAAAATATTTTTAAAAGAAAGCATGTGGGGGTCAGTACATATAGGCCCAGACAGCAGAATTATCCCTGTTACCTCCTGTTCCCACCACTCAGGTCTGTTACCTATCAGTAGGGTTATTTTTGTTAGGTCTGGTCAGGGTCCGAAATGTCCAATTAGGGGAACCGTTCAGCAGCTGCGGAGCAGCAGCAAGCCTGATGTCACCAGGAGACACGCCTCCTGTTAATCAGCGGGTTTTCCTGACCTATCCAGGAAGGACTCTGGCCTTCTCTTCCTGTATCCAAGCCCTCCCCTTCCTGACTAGCCTTTCTTGAAATTCTCTGTGGATGGACAGGGGATTTGGCCCTAGGGCGTATTCCAATAAAGCCTTGCCAAGTGGCTTAATTCATCTCTTCCCTGGTCATCTAATCTTTGCAATTTTATTTATTATTTTCTTTAACTTTTCACTTTGGACCTTTTTCTTTCACTTTGGACCCTTCCCTCCTCTTTTATTATACCGTGGCTTAAATACATACAGACACATAATTAGGTATAAAACTTCCTGGTGCCTTTGGGTGCTACACAACCATAAAACCAAAATAAATTAAGGACCAACAAAATTATAAAATTAAATTGTCAGTGTTAATGCAATTCAGTTTAATAAAAAAGTTAAAATCACCAATGGTTGGGTTTAATAATAGGAATTTTTTACTTGTTGACTAGCTCATTTTGGTTTTGAATATGACAGACTGTTTTTAAATCACTATTGGTATTCATTTTTTTCCTTCTTTCTGTTTTTTTTTTTTCTTTTGGTACTGGGGACCCAGGGTCACTTAACCACTGAGCCACATACTCAGCCCTTTTTATTTTTTATTTTGAGACAGGGTCTCACTAAGTTGCTTAGGGCCTTACTAAAGTGCTGAGACTCTTCTTGAGCTTGTGATCCTCCTGCCTCAGTCTCTTGTGTTGCTGGGATTATAGGTGTGTGCCACCTTGCCTGGCTTAATTTTTTTTCTTTTTAAGTAATAAACCACATACTCTCTCTTGAACCTATGATCCATCAATATAATAATAATAAATGCACAAACAGGACTGAAAAGTTTTAAAAAGACCATTTAATAAAAATATTTTCCACGTACCTCTACAATGATATGTTCTGGTAATAAACTTTTGCATGCTGATTAGGACAGAGGGGATATATACAATGTTCTGCATGTTTCCTGGATGGTACTGCCAGGCCACTATATCTGAATTACCATATATAATATGATGACTCAGTTCTTTCACAAATTTCTCCCTCTTCCAAGTATTGTTCAGCTTTTGTTTGTATAGCATGAGATAAATTAATTTGGCTTCCAGATGTCCTTGATGCTCATTCCCATAGTAGGTGGACCTTAACTCTTTCCTTGTTAGCCTGCTCCAGCTGAATGTATTACCACATGCTGCCATTTTCAGGACACCATGTTTAAGCCTCTCAGTTTATTCAGTAACTCAAGAAACTAGTTTTAGACCCTGAAAATGTCTTTCAATTCTATCATTGCAAATCTCAATATTTGTCACTTATAATGGTTAAAATAAATCACTTAAATACAATAGCACATATGGAATGTTATCATTTGGCTTTGAGGGTGTGTCAACTCAAGTGCATCTGCTAGCACATAGAAGTCAAGTACCATCCCTTTAAATAACCAGTTGATTATAATCTGATTACTAACAGTAGTACAAAAATACAGGCACAGGAATTAATGACTATTTGTTAGTATTATCCAGATGCACCAAGAATAAGTCTGTTGTTTCTTTTAAAAATTATCAATCAGGGGCTGAGGCAATAGCTCAGTCGCACATGTGAGGCACTGGGTTTGATCCTTAGCACCACATAAAAATAAATAAATAAAGATATTGTGTCCATCTACAACTAAAAAAATATTTTTAAAGTATCAATCATATGAGAATGAAATATTAAGATAATCTCTCAAGATGTTCAAGGTATTTGTGATCTTACCTCCTCTGACACTCACCTGTCATACACATCTCTGGATAAGAGCACTTTACCCAGTTTGAGGATCACTGTGTTCTAGCTATGTCCTACTTTTCCACACAGGGAACAAAGACAATCTGGATTGGGACTAAGTGGAGAAAACAGCCTTATCATAAACTTCTTGAAGGGATTTTCATCTATTGCTGGCAAGGAATTTGGTGTTAAGCGTGGGATACGTGGTCTGTATGTGTTCAGACCTCTTCATCAACTAGATCAGGGAGATGTTTCTCTCTTCTGCAGAGAGGCTTAAACTAAATTCTTTCTGGGGCTCTCCAATCTCTACTAGATTGATGCCAACTTTCCAGATTACCTTTCCCCTAGTTCATACTCTGGCTTGAGGTCCTTTTTACCTGTTGTTAAGATAAAGCTTGCTGTAAAAGATACATGAGACAGCTATAATGGTGATTGTATTGGGCATGAAATGACCTCATAAATGGATTTCCCTGCTGTGTTACTCACCTAGGTGACAGAAGTGCCAGAAATGTGTTTGTTTCTAGATATTTCCTTGAGATTCAGTATTGGTATATTGAAGGGAAAGTATCCCCTTAAAATACTATTTGTTTTTAAACTTATATATAGTTAGGAAAATATACACAAAGTTAATTTTTTTTCTTTACCACTCCCTCTCTCCTTCTTTCTTCTCTTTCTTTTTTCTGTCATGTATCTTTTTAGCTACCTCTTTGACTTGGAAGTATAATACAGATAGATCCTTCAGCTGATGAAAATAGGGGAAGAACTGTGTATAATTTTAATGGATAAAATTAGTGGGTGAAAGTTTGAGGAGCAACAGGAGATTAACATAGTCTCAAAGTGTCTCCCTGAAGGTACTTATCAATTATAAAGGGAGGAACAATAATGTTGCAAGACAGAAACTCAGCAGATCCCACTGTAACCCAGTGGTTAAGGTTCATGCCACTGGTATTGGGACATATCAACAGGAGGATATGGTGCCAGAGAAGGACATGACATCAGTTTTACAGTGTTTTTGTCGAGGAGGTATAAAGTCTCTATTTAATTATGAGAACTCTTCAGAAAAATCCAAATAAAGGGACAACCTAAAAGATACCTATCACTCATTAAAAGTGTCAAGATCATGAATGACAAGAAAAGGCTGAGAACAGTCACAAATTGGAGGAGACTGAGGAGACAATTTCAATATGGGAACCTGGAACAGAAAAGGGACATTATGGGAAAAACTGGAGAAATACAAATAAGATCTGTAGTTCAGTCAATAGTACACCATTATCAGTATCCTGGTTTTGATAATTGTTCTGTGATTATATGGCATGTTGATATTGGAAGAACCTGGGTATATGAAAATTCTTTTTACTATTTTTTTTTTTTTTTTTGGTACTGGGGATTGAACTCAGGGGCACTCGACCACTGAGCCACATCCCCAGCCCTATTTTTTTTTTTTTTTATGTAGAGACAGGGTCTCACTGAGTTGCTTAGTGCCTCGCCATTGCTGAGGCTGGGTTTGAACTCGCGATTCTCCTGTCTCAGCCTCCCTAAGTGCTGGGATTACAAGCGTGAGCCACCGCGCCCGGCTTCTTTTTACTATTTTTGCAACTCATTGTCAAGTCTAAAATTACTCAAAATTAAAATGTAAAATAAGTAAGAGATATACTCAGGACAGATTTTCTCCTCTTAAGAAGAGAGGAAACATTTGAAATCTTTAGGACCATATTTAAAGGACCAGCTATATCCTCAGGATAAAGCTTTCACAGTACATGAAGATAGTATATTTTGTGTGAGAAATTATATTGATTTTATTTTGCCCTCCCTTTCCCATTATCCACCAAAATATTTTGCTTTTCCTTGACAAGTATACTTTGAAAATTGTGTCTTAAAGGTTTTTGTTATAAAAATCTGAGCAAACAATATTTCCTTTAGGGAACTTATTTCCAACTTTTTAAGAAGATAAAATGAATCTTGATTCCTATCAGTTTTCTGTGTAGTCTGTTTTTAGGAACTGCATCTTCTCTTTGGAATGAGTTACTGTTATGCAAAATCTGATCAAATTGACCAATCAGCAAGTATCTACTTCCTGCTTGTTGAGATTTCAAAACATAGCTGCTGTTTCCATAAACATAATCTCTTTGGAGAAACAGGAAAACAGAGAAATCAGGGTAAGATTCTAAGTTATCCCTGAATGAAATCATGGTGCAAAATTTAAGTGCTAAGAGAAAAGTCGAGGTTGGGGAACTGGCATGGTTACAGTAATTTAAGAATTTATTTGATCTCAGTCTTGAATCATGGGCAGAATTCCATAGATAATGAAGGAAAAGATTCCAGGAAGTAAGCAAGCCACTACTTGAGTGGTCAATGACAGGAACAACCTGCATAGAATTGGACAGTGGGTGGGGACCTGAGGTTGAATGCACAAAATGGGGAAAGGGGAGACTGGATTATGGAGACTTCTAGAAATTAGTTAAAGGATCTTAGACTATAAGCCTGCAGCAGATAAGAGAGAATCTTTGCAAGCTTGAGAATAGGAAAGCTGTTGTGATAATCCAGATAGGACCTGAGTCCTTGCTAGGTTTGTGTGTTGACAGTGGGGATGGAGCATAGATATGAAATGGAATATGATAGGGAAAGTTCAAGATTTGATAAATAAGATGGAAATGACAAGAAGTCAAAGAAGACTTGAAGATTTTAGGCTCAAGTGGACAGATGTTGATATCAACTGCAGAAGATTCAGGAGGCAAAGGAATTTTAGGGAAAAATGCAACATTTTGATCTAAAGTTTGAAATGCTACAAGTGATTCAAATGAAAAAGCCTACTAAGAGTTTCATAAATTCATTAATTCAACAAGCATTTATTCCCTGCTTTGTGCTGGGACTTGTGCTAGGTGGATCTTCTCCTGGAGAGTCTGTAGGAGAAGAGCCATGTCTGGAGAGGTTGTGAGTAGCCTGTGATTGGGAGAGGATACAAAGCTTTAAGAGCACAAAGGAGGGAAATTTTTCCCAGGGTGTTAGGAATATGAGACCACAGGTCAGGAAAATATAGATAATCTGAAAATTTAGGAGTCATTAGCAAAAAGTAGCAGTGGAAGCCTTATGTAGCTAAACCCAACTTTAATGAAAGAAAAAAGGCACAAGTTCAAGGTGAGAGGATAGAAGGAAGTCTGTGACTGAAAAGAAAGTACAGGACCATGGGAAGAAAATTTGTAGTAATGATGTCACAGATACTGCAGAGGAGGGGAATTTGCAAACTGTTTGCATTGTGAAACAGTTGCAAGGGATTGGTTCCATGGAGTGGAAAGGGCAGGTAACTAGAAAGGAAATGAGAGCACTGAGCTTCTGTTTGGAAAATATGGTCATGAAAGATGTCAAAAAGTAGGCAGATAACAAGAGGGCACCAGAAATGAGTGAGGTAGAATCTTCTCACTCCCTTACTCACTCAATTCAACACATGCTGATTCAGTTGCCCTGCACTGTGATGGGTGCTGCACGCATGTTTTCTCAGTGCTTATAACTTTCTGAGTGGATGTGATTCTTATCATTTACTGGGAGCCTACTTGGTACCAAATAGTGTTTTAGGTGAGGACCAAACCAATAGCCCGGAAAAATAAACAATCCCTGCCCTCGTGATTATTATTGTCTAAAGGAAGAATTGACATTAATCAAATTATGTCATGTATCATGTAGAATTACAAGAGGAAGAAAGTTTATTGTTATGGTATTTGTGATCACTGAAATAGGCTTGTGTTCAAGTCACCTTTGTCCTATATAAAAGGTGTTTGATAAGCAAAGTAACCAAGGAAAATTCATGACATTTTATTCAGAACATTCCCATTTGCAGAGAAGTGTGTAAATGGGCACACACTGGGTGTGTTATAAACTCTAGGGCCATTCTGATTGTAGGCATTGACTGTACATGGCTTCAGTTGAAAACTTTGCTCTATTGCTCCCCTTCAAAGTCCAGAATGATGCCAGAGGCATGCTCTGAAAGTAGGGGAGCTGGTGTTTAGCATTAAACCTGGAAAGCAGGCTTAGGTTGCCCAAAAGTCCCCTCCATTCTAACTTCCCAGGGGCAGCTGAGAATTTGGAATCTGTAGACACTTCTCACTGGGGGTAGAAACCATGGAGTTTCCAGACAATATCCCCCTTTAGCCTCTGGACTTTCCCACTTGGTCTTGACACCTGTTTCTGTTCACTAGAGCTTCTGATTATTTTCCTTTTTGCTCAGCTCCTGCTCTTTGTTTTTAACCCAGACAGATTTGAAATCACCTCTGACTAGTTTCTTATTTCTAAGATTGTTTCTTAGAAGGTTAAGAGTCTTGTCATCCTGATAAATTTTATTTTTTCTCTGCTCATCATCCAGGAGGCAGGGAACTTGAATTTCCAAGGTATTATGGATTGTCTTTAGAGTAGATTGACCTTTAAGCTTAGTTTGAGTGACCTTTTATGGTAATTAACTCAGAGTCATCGTGGAGTGTCTCTGAAGAAATGAGAAGCACTCATGTCCTTCCTGACATTTCATCTCTTAGTGTTTCAGTGTTTTCAAACCTCATAGGTAAATGTGTCTTACAAGGCTCATATCTTTGCATGTCTGCAGAATAAAATTACCATCACCGCCAGGGTAAAAAATTATTTATTTTAATAACTTTGAAAAACGTGACTATTAAATAAAAAGCAGTATCAACCAAACAAATAAAAATAGTGTTCCAATATAGTCTTTTTTAATTCTTTGTGCTTTTCTCTTTGCTGAACTATCCCAGTATTAGGTCCCAGAGTGTAGAAGTGGAGAGTTTTTATTTGTTGAACTCACCAAGACAGCATTTTCCCCTTCACTCTTCATGAAGTTATCAACTCATTACCTTTGATTTATAGGAGAGTCTTCACTATGAAGCTCTTCACTGTGAGAGGGAACTATTTTTCTCACTCTCTTTTGTACTGAAATATTTCCTTCTTTTTCTAATAGAGAATTTCTGGGCTGGAGGTATAGCTCAGTGGTAGAGAGTGTATGCATAACATTTGTGAGACTCTGGGTTCAATCCCTAGCATGCACTGTTTTTTTCTTTCTTCTCTCCATTAAATTTTTCTTCCCCTTTCTTTTACCACCCAAGAACATCACCTGAAAGTGACAATCTAAGACTTGCATAAGGCAAACAACTTACCCCAATTATAGTAGGACTGAACTTTATTTGTGCTGGTAATTTAAAGTTTTGTTTTTGCTTTTTTTTCCCAATTTTTGGGAGGGAGGGTCAACTCTATTTACATATATATGTATATGTACATATATATATATCTGTGTACATACACATATATATATATACTTTGAGGTACAAGTACAATAGCCAATTGCCAGGAGAGTGTTTATATTTGGGAGAAAACTGATTTTAATGGCTGATTTTAAGGTGCTAATAGCTATTCATCCTTTAAGATATAATGCAGGCATCATTTCATGTAGGAAGCCATCTCTGAATTTCTCCACCCTAACCCCCACAGAAAGGCAAACTAGGTGGGCAAACCAGGAGTGTGGACATCTTATATAGTGTTCTGAAAAAAATCTCAAAGTGTTTACCACATTGATTGATCTCCTATAATCATATAAACTCAGTGAGTGATAGAATATAAAAGAAGAAAAAAGGATGTGGAGTAGAGGATGGTTAATATGGATATTCAAGAGAAGGTATGAATTCCTCTAGTGGCTAAACACTTTGTATCTGGATCAGACAGTATCAGTTTAAACCTTAGCTCTCTTACTGCTGTATGACCTTCAACAAGTCACTTAAATACTCTGTGCCTTGGCTTTCTTATCTGTTAAATGGGGATAATAATGGTTTTAAGGATTAAATGAATTATATATGCAAAATGCCTAGAACTATGCCTAACATAAATGATGTGCTATATAAATATTTGTTATTGCTATGACATGTGGTTGTCCTGGTAGAAGAGGGAGAATTAGGAGTTAAAGGATGAATGTAACTGGTTTGAGCCACACATTTTATATAGCTGTGAAGATTAGCAGTTTTAAAGTGTTGCAAACAGATATTTTCATTTTCTTTCTATTGATCTCCAGTCACTGAAATGGGTGGGAGAAGTAATTCTATGGTCTGTGACCCAGGGGAACTTAAATTCCACTTCCCTTCTCCTCACTTTATGATAGGCACTGATATGACGACAATGGAATGAGCAGATGCAGCCTCAGAATTCACCACCTGACCCTCTAGGGAGACTCTGTTAGTGCTAGAAGAACCAATAAGAGAGAAACACAGATGGTATCCCAAGGTGAGTCCTTCATTTCACAGCAGAGAAGTTAGTGCCCAGAGAAGTGAAGTGGCTTGAACAGGGCCACACACAGCTGGTCAGAGCAAGAAGTACAACCTGGGTCACTCCACTTACTGAATGGGAATGAACTTTCCAATCAAATTCATCACTTGTTTATCTTAGAGTTATTTTTGCCATCATTTATATTGGTATAACCTTAGATAGTTAAAAAGGGTGTACATCTGTGCATATTTTTCAAATATATATTGCATTATATGTGTCCTTATATATATAATACATTAATGACATGACTGTGAGATTAAAACAAAAGAAAGCAAGGTACAATTATTCATCTGTGAGGTGCCCCACAACATCACTGTGAAATGCATTAAGTTTCCCATGCTCTGTAGCAGCTGATGGCACTATCTATCAGGCTTAACCAAATTTATGTGACATGATCTTGTACTCAGGTTGCAAATGAAAAAGCTCCACTAAACTCATCAGCAACAGACTGAGTGTACTTTAGCACTTCATGCCTGTAAGCATAAATTGTGATATTTTACTGCTCTTAAATGATGCATGATGAAATGATTGAAGACATCATTATGTGGAACAAAATCCAGCAGGGAGTGTGATGTTAACTATTTAGCATTTTAAGCTCTTTTGGGATTGTTAAGTACTTTTCCTGAAGAAACCACAGGGAAGTGGTATTTATTATGACTAAGACTACCCAGAGAAACAGTGGTGCCTTGACCTAATCATAGACATGGTAAGAGAACCCTGCAAGTGAGAGAGAAGTGGAGAATCTAGCTCCCTGATGAATTACAGTGAATTAACCAGCATTCACTGATTCTGATAAGTGGTTCTTAATCCTGGCCAAATTCTAAAATCACCTGGAGAGCTTTTTTTTTAAACTTTTAATTTTTTTTCACATTTTTATTGGTGCTTAATAATTGTACATAATGATGGGATTTGTTATTATAATTCATATATGCACAATATAACAATATAATTTGGCCAATATCATTCCCACCTGGGAAGCTCTTTAAAATACCATGTTGGGAGCCCCTTCCCAAAGGTTTACACTTAATTTATCTGGATGGGGTCAGGCACTGATTGTTTTTGAAGGTTCCAGATGATTCTAATGTAGTCTGAGTGGACAACCAGTGGTCTAGTACTTGAGCAGCAAAACAGTCACAAATCCCTACAAATGCATCAATTAATCTTTTTAAAAAATTCCCTTTCTTTTAAATAATGTTAAGGGGGTTTGATGTGAGAGTAAGTGAGAGAAGGAACATCAGTGGGAGAATACAAAGAAGGGAAGGTTGTCTCTCAAAACCTTTACCTATCTCTTCAGATACTTAAAAATTCTTTTTGTAAGTGAGTCACCCAATACAAATTCTAGTGATAAATCATGTCTGGAGTATGACTCAATATCTCTTACCTTAAAGGGTAAAAAAATACTTCACTAATTCATCAAACCATCCATTTGATGAGCTTCGAGTAGAATACATGGTGCAAATAAACATGGCCTATGTTTATTAGAAGCAACACCTGGGTAGTTGGGGTAGCTGACACCCCACCCAAGAGGCATAGAGGATGCATTTGAGGGCCATGAGCTTCTCAGTTTTTCTTTTACCCCTTTAGAGTGCAGCGCTTTCTCAGGGCTTAAGTAAATCTAACTCAGGGCTGGATATAGCATTTGCATAGTAAGGTGGGAGAGAGAGCGACCAGATTACATTTTGACAGCTGAGTCTTTGAGTATTTCACCTATTGGCTACATCAGCACATGAACTCCTCCCCTATTCTACCCAGAGCCACCTCTTTCTATCCCTCCTGTTATGCCCCTGCCTATCCAGTGGTGAAAACTGAGGCTGCAGAGAAAGGTGGTAAACTCTTATGGGGGTTGCCTACAGGAGTAGACAGGGAAATGGCCCTAAAATGTTAAAAGAACTGAGCGGGGGCTGGGATAGTAGCTCAGTGATAGAGCGCTTGCCTCGCATGCGTAAGGCACTGGGTTCGATCCTCAGCACTACATAAAAATAAATAAATAAAGATATTGTGTCCATCTACAACTAAAAAAAAATTAAAAAAAAAAAAGAACTGAACGTGGAGGAATGAGAGATAGGGGGTGCAGGGTGGGAGCACCTACTGAAAAACGAGCTAAATACCTCCATGAGCATCTTCCATAAATCCACTGCCATTTGAATTTCTCACTTGAGTCTCACATTAAGGACTGATTAATTACTCTTTGCAATTTTATATATTTATCTGTTTTTTAAATTTATGACTACTTTACATTTTTCTCACAATGATAGTGCTGAGGAAGGGTCAGGTTCCTATCAATAACCAGAAATAGTTGCAGAAAGCTGAAAAGTTAGGAGCACTAAGATTTCATAGAATAGAGTTTCTTTTTAATTGAAAGAAATTCTAGAGCAGCTTAACTGCATTCTCCATTTTTCTCGATGAGGTTGTTGAGCTTCCAGAAGTAGGGATAGAGTGGAATTGGAGAAGGGGTGAGGCAGAGGGGACCTTACTAGACAGGCTACTTTTCCCTACTAATGCCCCTGATTCTATGAAGGAGGACACAAGACCTACTGCAGGATGAAGAGACCTGGCTATTCAGAAGATGAATTTTAATCCTGGGGAAAAGTGAATTATTTTAACAAAAGAAACTGAAATATTAATATGAATGAAGGTGTAAAACATTTAGATATGTCTCATTTTAGGAAAGATGTGAGATTAAGGAAGTTCTTTGATGAATGTGGTTAAAGAGGAATTACAATATACTTGTGTTAAATAAAGTTCATGGGAGCCCATTTTTCTGGATTAATCACCAGCTTTAGGTCTTAACAGACCAGACCAAACCAGAATGCAGTCAGACCAAACCAGAATGCAGTCACTCATGCGAGTTGCCACCGAATCAAACTAAACTTTGGAGTAGTCCAATTAAACAACAAAAAATGAACACAAAATCAACAGGGGAGTCATAGCAACCATACAAAGGGCCAGTTTACCTGAACTAGCATGATAAAGAAGTCCTTTCTGTTTTGACTCTGTAAGGAAAGTAATTTTGAAACAACTGATCTGCTTTGTGTTCCTATATCTGTTCTGTTCAACTCTCTTCAACCCTCTTTGCTCAGCTCATTGGAACATCTATTCTATTTTATAGAATGAGTTGTTGCTCAACCCTAGAATCCACTAATAAAAGCCAATTTTATTTTTAAACTAAATGTGTTGTAATTTTGTCTTTTGATGCTTGTGAGACCTTCCCGATTTAAATTTAGAAAACGAAAGTTCCTTCCCATCTCTTTCACCCTTCTTCCTTTTTCTCTCCCCCTTCTTCTCCATCCTCAATTTCTCTCTCTTCTCCTTCCTGTCCTCTGTTCTCCCTCTACCTACCCACTGCCCTTTCTTTGGGTCTCATAACAACCCAAGCATGGATGCTTCTGAGCTCAATGACATGGGGCTTTCCTCAGCAGTGGCATCCCTAGCCACAAAGACAGCCACGGAGGCAATTCACCTGCTTCATATGTGGGTGTGGTTCCAGGAAGAGGCCTTGAGAATGGGACATGAGGTGCTCACCCGTCTATTTTGTAGTCT
Organism: Xerus rutilus; assembly: GCA_028644305.1. Lineage (NCBI taxonomy): Eukaryota > Metazoa > Chordata > Mammalia > Rodentia > Sciuridae > Xerus > Xerus rutilus. The sequence goes on from CM053409.1 coordinate 27,253,688, forward strand.
GTAGAGATCTCCTTTCAATCCCTCCAATGAGACATCTGGGTTAAGTTCTACCTTAATTAAGCCTATCTGTTAGAATGAAGCAAAAATGTAATAATACAAATGAGCAATTAGAATGTTGAATATCCTGTGGAAGAGATTAAAAGTGTGAATATTGTCAATGGGATACATCCTAATTGCTCGCACAGCCATACAAAAAATCTATAGAAATTAGCTTTGTTGTTACAGTAAGGGCAACTGTAATTTTATATTAGAACTCCTTCCGCCTCCCATTTTCTTAAAATTTTTAAGCAATAATTAAAATTAAAAGTTGATCAACCCTGCCCCCAACTTTGCTGTGAAATCATCCTAATGTCATTACTTTCGTTATTATCAACGTAATAATTCAGGAATGAATCAAAGAAAGCCCAAAACCCGATGTTTACTCTCAGAGTTGTTTTAAAACTCTAGAATAATTTTTTTTAAACTCTAGAATAATTTAATCCTGTAAAACAACCGTGCTACAGATATTTTGGTTAGTCAGTTTTGATGAAGCAAAGTACCTGGAGAGTTACAGTCTGTTTCTTGATGGAAACTCAGTGTCCTTTCTTCCAATCATATGTATAAGGACTTTCAATGAAATACAACAAAGCTTTAAAAACTAGAAAAGTAGTAGAAACGAATGAAGTTTTTTTTCCTTCAATCTCTAAAAAAGATTCTATCCTCTCTTACAACTTTTCCAGAATGACAAGGAAGTTCCTTGGGGCAGATCAGATTTTTTTTTTTTTTGGTACCGGAGATTGAACTCAACCACTGAGCCACATCCCCAGCCCTATTTTGTATTTTATTTAGAGACAGAGTCTCACTGAGTTGTTTAGAGCCTCACTTTAGCTGAGGCTGGCTTTAAGCTCACAATCCTCCTGTCTCAGCCTCCTGACCTGCTGCGATTATTGGTGTGTACCACAGTGCCCAGCCCAGATTAGATTTTTAAGTGTATTAAATGGGATTATGCTCTTTGAACTCAGCCATTGGTAAAACCTATTGACTTTCTAGCTCCAAAAATATGTCAATTCTGACCCTCCACCTTTCTGACTCCCAGGCCACCACCACCTTAGTCCAACTTTTGTCTGCAAAATTTGCTTTAGGTCTGCTCCTGCACAACAGCTAGTCTCATCTCCTTACACAGTGAGTGATATCAAACTCTCCCACCTTGCCCTACCTTGACTGCAATGAAGGAAGTTTGCATTTTATTCTAACTCAGTTAGAAGAGATATATAGCCTTTGCCCCAAGTGCTCCACTGTTCCAACCACCATGGCACTCTGCTGTTCTTTCATGGTATCTTACCAAAATTTATGAATATCCTAAATATTGTGTTTGCTTTTTGTTTTGTTGTTATCTTGGCTAATAGGTCATATGATTTATAAATTCAGAGATTTTGTTTTCTTTCTGTTTTTGATTCATCTTCACTTCCTAATGTAAAGTTCAATGACCACTGTACTGATAGAGATTTTTCCTTACTTTTTTTCTGAGGATAGAAACAATTTAGTTCTCAATGTCATATAATAAAGATTATTCCCTTAGGGAAAAATATGGGCAAAACAAAAGTCCAAGTGGACATGACAGGAATTAAAATGACTTGATCAAAATTGAGGACATTATTTTAAAAATCAATAGCAGTTTGTGACAAAATAACACTGGTATGTATAAATAGTTGCATTTCAGTGAACTTTGTTCAATTCTGTTTTCTTAGTTTTATAACTTTGAAATTCATTCAGGAAAGCTGAACTACAGGACACAGAGGCATGCATACAGGTTATTTATGGAATATTGAGATTTGTCTGCAGAACTGAGGTTGTAGATTTAGAGAAAAGGAAAATAATTCTGTATTGGTAGGGTAGTTAGGGCAAATGGTTCCTTAAGTAAAGGCATTGTTTTCTAAGCAGGTGTGACATGGTGAAAATACCATGTAAGGAAGATTAATTAGGCAACTTTGTAGAGGGTAAATTCAATAGGTCTAAGGTAGTAGGACAGGAGAGCTAAAGGAATGATTTAGGAAAAGAAGAATCACAAGTTAGGTTTCAACCTGAAGATTCTGAAGTGTTAACCAGTAAAATGAGAAGAGAAATAACTGGATTCTTGCAAAAGATCTGACGGTTAAGTTTGATAGTGTATGTCAGAAAGCCTTAAGACTTGACAACTTCAGAACTTTCTAAGTACCTATCAGAAAGACATATTCAAACTAATACCAGTCAGGATTACAAACATTAAGGGCTTTGGTTTGTGTTCTATTGTACAGCATAATGGTCATAATAATAATGTATCATGTATTCCAAATTGCTAAGACAGAGTAATTTCAAATGTCTCACCAAAAAAAAAAAAAAATAAAGTGAGGTGACAAATATGTTAATTAGCTTGTTTTGATCAGTTCACATTGCATACATATATCAAAACATCACATTGTACCCCAGAAATGATTATTATCTGTCAATTTAAAATAATAACTATGACTTTAGCTCATAAAATAGAAATAGGAACATTTTCTAACTTTACAAATAGGGTCTAGAACCATTTTAGAGTGTCCAGGAGAAGAAATCCTGAAACAATTTACTCCACATAAACCATGTAGTATGAATCCCAAGGCACTTTTTATAGAAAGGCAGAGTAATTCTTTACCATCCCGGGCTATGGAAATAGATGCAATGTCTAAAATGGCTGCAAAAGGCACCTGGTCTGCTTCTCCTGGAGACTCTATCTGGACTCCTTTTCCAGTTCAGGCTGTGAACTTGACCCAGCTTATATTGAGAAAGAACATAGAGCCTGATGCATGTACACTAAATGCCATATGTTTTAGTGACTGTCCTATTCTGGAAGGGAAACACATCCCACTCTTACAATATGAAGTGCAACCTTGCAGCAGTTCCCGTGCAGTGACTGTAGTTCCATAGAAACCTTCCATAAGAGAAGCAACATAACCGGAAACCTCAAAGAGCTAAGGAGGTCTAGAGGGAAAACTCAGCTAAGCATAGATCTGAGTCATTTTAGGACACTTACCCCCTCCCTGTTTATCTTCAGAAATTGAGAATGTGTCCAACAGTCTTAAAAATGTTCCAAAGTTTTTATAAATTCTTCTAACCAGAAGACTCTTTTCTTTTGAATAAAAATTCCCAAACTTCAATGTAAGTTGGAGTCACACAAGGACTTGTCAATAATTTGAGATTCCTGACCCCTCCTCTAAAAACATTTCTGTTTGAGTGACCCTGGCATAGCTTAAGCCACCCACTGTCTCTCAGAACCTACTGTTTTCTTTTTTAATTAATTCTAATTAGTTATACCTGATAGAAGAATGCATTTTGACACATTGTATACAAATGGAGCACAATTTCTCCTTCCTCTGGCTGAACATGGTATAGAGTCACACTGATAGTGTAATCATGCATGTATATAGGGTAACAATGTCCATCTCATTCTACCATCCTTCTCATCCCCACACTCCCTCCCCTCCCCTCACTCCCCTCTGCATAATCCAAAGTTCCTTTACCCCCACCCCTCATTATGGGTTAGCATCTGTTTATCAGAGAAAACATTTGGCCTTTGGTTTTTGGGTTTGGCTTATTTTGTTATTTTTTTAATAAAAATTTTTGAATGTACCAAGAGAATTTTTATAAACAATACTGAATACCTATCACTTAATTTCTGCTATATTTTCCTCACATATTCATTCATTTTTCTATCCTTCTATCTACCCATCAGTACTTGATTGACTTTTTAATATATTTGTTGAATGAGTGAATGTGTGTTACTGTTTTGGTCCATAGGCAGAAGTGGTCCATTCTGAGGTTGGCCTAATATATATATATATTGAACTTCCTTGTTTTTGTGTGAGCCCCAGGATATGGGCAGCTACATAATACTCTCTAAGGTATATCTCTGCTAAGTTCTATATGAACCACTGGGCTAGATACTAGGGATTCAGAAATAAGGACAGATCTCTGTTTTCCAGGAGCATACCAATAACAGAACTTGAATATGTTAGTGATGGGAAAAGAGCAAAGTAAAAAAAGTGGACTAGTAATTGCTTTTTTCACAAATAATAAAGACTGATCCATAATATCATTATGTCAAAATTACCTGATTTCTTGGCATTTTATGTTTTTAGTTGCATGAGTAGATAAAAGAAATGGATGCTTTTGCCAATTATCAGGAAAAGAGTATTTTATGATTCCTTATTCAGTCAGTGACAATTGCAAGCTCACTGAAACAATGAAACCTTTGGCTTTTTAAAAGTTCTGTATATACCATTGAGATATCCAAGTAATAGAAGCAAAGGAATAGCACATAAAAAGTGTTTCTTATCTTGCCTAACTGTGATCAAGGTTAGGAGCATCTCTGTCTAGTATAGAAAATCAGCAGAGCAGGCTGTCCAGGTGGAGCTTTCTTTTCTCCCCCACTGTGTATTGATAGGTTTCTCTGCCCACCTATATTTGGTTTTATTTTTTGGACCCTGTATTTATTATTTTTGGTTGTTCTGAGGTGGTGTTTGCCTTCAAAGTGACATCCCGGGGCAGTACTTTGCCATAATCCTTTATTAAGCTTAACTGTGTCTATTCATGTTTACTTTAATTCTCTTATTTTTAGAAGGAGGGTTTGGAGAAGGTCAATGCAGTGTTTTTGTGACTGAATTCCAAAAGTAGTTAGCAGGGGTCCACATATATAAGGGCGTTGGATCACTGTGAACTGGGAATGCATCCAAATTCATGCTTAACTGAAAATCCTCTGTTAAATATTTAAAAGTGAAAACAATCTTTCAAAGTAGGCATGTGGGCCTGGGTGCTATACCTACTGCACCCAGGTATAGCAGCAAAGGTGGCCATTGGGACCAGGCTTGTTGTTCTTCCAATATTGACTCTTTATGCTCCTACCCTTCTTACTTGGTGGAATTATGCTTTCTGACATGTTGGTAAACCCTATCCCATCAACTTTCATGTTGTTCTCTCATGAGTTTCCATGTGGCAATTATTGGTGCCTGACCTGGATTTGCATCCTTCTCTCATGCTAGTAACTAACTGACCTTGAACAAGAAATGTAACTTTTCTAAGCTCCAGTCTTTTACCTGTAGGAGGGAGATCTTAATGTCTACCTTAACATGTAAAAGGGGTCCAGCATGGGAAGTCCTTTGGTAATGATACTCTACTATTATAAAATCAGTTGCCATATTGGATTAGCAAGAAATAAGTCAGGGAGATAGTGGTGTCCCATTTAGTGCAATTTGAGGAAAAAACAAATCTGCAGTGGACATTTTACTTATAAAATTAAACTTAATTTTATTTAGCAAAAGACAAGAAATGCATATTCAGATCTGTTTTCTCTTTAAAACACGTGTTAGCTTTTTTACTAACAAACATGCAAGTTAATTTGGCATGCTAACCATCTTTCTTTTTAGCCTTTCTTGGAATTTTTTTTCCCAACACAAACAAGGGTGCGAATATTGACTAAAACCTATTTATATTTTTACCTTCCAGAATTACTAACATTAATATTTATTGGGAGGAAAGAAAAGCAGCAAGGCTTGGTCTTTGGCATTCACATTTGATTCAGCAACATAATTAAAAACTTATATTTGATTTTAAAATAAACATTTTGAAGGAAATTTAATAAATCTTGTTTTTGCTCTACAAAGGAGCCACTACATCAAAGCATTTAACTGGAGCTGTCAAGTTCCTGCTGGTGGAATATTACTTCCAGCCTATTTATTAGCTTTTCTTCCTGTAGCCCCATACATGCCTTTTTCTTCCTCTAGTGAGTGAAAGCAAAGAAAAGAAAATAATTTCTTTTCTTTTTCCCCCCAGCATCATGCAAGGCAAGGGAACATCAAAAGTCACAATATCTGAATTTACTTGGATTATATTTTGTTTCTTATACTTAAAATGATAATGTATTATAATACTTGTTTATCTCAAATCAACATTGTTGATTTTAAACTGACATTTGAAACAATTCACGAACCATGTTTGAAAGAAAATAATTGCCTCCAGCCTATTCTTTTGCATTTGAAGTAAAAGAATTTCAGATATTAGCAGTTTACTAGAAAATAAGACTTTAGGGAGTCCATATAATTTATTCACATCTTTTTATACATTGTAAACAAGGATAGGATACTTTTGACAGTAGCCTATGAAGATTTTTTCTTGTAATATATCCTTCAGTGTAGAATAAATATTAAGGGAGATTTTAAATATGATTATGGTAAATCTTTTATGAGCCTATTTTTCAGGAAAATTTTATATGAAATTGTCCTGATTTAAAAACAAATTTCAAAGTCATAGATTTACATTGAGTGAACATGGTAGGTGAGGTAAAGGCATCATATTTTCTATGGTCTGATGCACAACAAAGCATGTACAAAAGAAACTAAAGACATCCATCTCAAACTCCAGGCAGGACACAAAAGTGCATAGAGAAGAGCGCTTTCAGGTCAGAGTGAAAGACGACACAGTAGTCACCTAGATCAATACGTTGTAAGCAACAAATAGGTGCAATGCCATTTCACAGAACGCAAAAGAGATCAATTAGAAATTGTACTGTGATAGCCACATATTTTTGAGAAAAATTCCCAAGCCAGGCGGATGTGAATCGGGATGAAGACATAGGCAGTGTACACCACCATAGCAAAAATGGTTAGTAAGATGGTATTGAACATAGATCGCTCCCAGGGCTCCAAGACAGCACAGCAGCTAATGATTTGGTATTGATAGTAGAGCCAGGAGAAATACTCCTTAACACGCCTGAAATCCATGGTCGGCTCCTTCAAGCTGCAGAAATTCTGTCCTGTTAAAGAAGACAACAGAGTAGAAGAAAAATGAAATAAGGAACAAAACACAGACTATCCTTAAATTTTTATAATCTTGGCAGGTTAAAATCTTTCAAAGAATGTTAAAGATCACTGAATGGGTTGCTAATATAAACATTACATAAAAATAATATATAATATATTAATAATAGAAAATAATTACTACCAAAATTATTACTAAAATATTGTTAGTAATATCTAAAAATGATAATTGTTAGTAATAACTCTCATGATAACCATCCCTGAAAATTAAGGTTAACCACATTTTCTTTAGCTATGTACACAAAGAGAGATAAATGTGAACTTTTCTGTTTCCAACAACATATATTCTGTCAGGAGACTTAAGGAATGGAGTGTAGAAAAGTTAATAGGGCAAACCTGAGGCTGCTGTCTTCAGAAGGGCCTGCATACAAGTTTGGCCCTTGCCTGCCATCTGAGAACTTAGCTTTTGAAATGGTTTTTCTATTCCATAAAATACCAGACTTTTTAAACCATGTAATTTGTAGTGAATACCCACTGTATTCTGGTACTCTGAAATTTGGAAAATTTCTAGGCAAAGGATGACCACATTACCAGCCCCAATATAAACCTTGGGTGCTGAGCCTAGCTTCCCCGGGTAAAAACATGACAAATACAGGTGCTTTTCAAGCAATGGGATTGCATACCAATAAACATATTGTAAGTTGAAAGTATGGTAAGTAAAAAAAAAAATGCATTTAACATACGTAATCTATTGACCATCAAAGCTTAGCAACAGAGTACATGATGGAGTACGGTTGTCTACGTTTATAATCATGTGGCTGACTGGGAGCTATGGCTCACTGCTGCAGCCCAGCCTCACCAGGGTATATATTGTACCATATATTAATGGCCCAGGAAAAGAACAAAACACAAAATTATATGTCTATTTTCTATGGAGGTTCTATTGATTTTGCACCATCATAACAACTGAAAAATCCTAAGTGGAACCACAGTAGGTTGGAGATGATGGATATATTACCACATTTTTTTGCTAGTAGAGAAGGGAACACATCCATGGGAGCATCAGAAGCCTATTCATGGATTTCTCTAGAGTCCACCCGTGTCTTCTTTCCCTGTTGATCCTGTTGTATATAGTTTTGCTGTGTATAGCTGTATCTTGGATGAATCCTTACGGTGATTTGCTGAATATATGAGTGGTCTGGGGAACACCCCAAACAAATGGGAAGCCCAAAGGGTACCTTTAGATGATCATTTGGTTCAGGGCACAGAACTTATCAAAACTATATAAATGTGTTTGGCGTTCAAATAGCACCACAGTTATAACCACAGGTAAAACTTTCCAGAAAGAAAAACTCCTATCATTTCTTAGAAAGGTTCCTTGGATGATTTTACAGACCTATATAGACACAGGAGTGGGTACTTATGGGAAAACAGACTCATTTCTGTGTCTCTTCTGCTTATTCCTAAGAATGTGATGGTGCCACATCATCAAAGTCTGCCTTGATAACTTTTACTATCCCACTCACAGGTAAAAATATTTGAGGATGATTTCTATCTTACGGCCTGAAAATATCTCCTCTTTACTTCTCTCTCTTTTTTCTTCCCTCCCTCCCTCCCTCTTCCTTCCTCTCTTTCTCCCTTCCTCCCTCCCTACTGTTTCTTTCCCTCCCTCCCTCCTTCCTTCCCTCCCTCCCTCCCTCTCTCCCTCTCTCTCTCTTTCTTTCCCCTCCTTTTTGGTACTGAGATTAAACCCAGGGGTTTAAACTGAGCCACATCACCAGCCTGCCCCCTTTTTAAATTTTTTTTTTTTTTAAATTTTGAGATAGGTTCTCACTAAGTTGCTTAAGGCTTGGCTAAGTTGCTGAGGCTGGCCTTGAACCTGTGATCCTCCTGCCTCAGCTTCCCCAGGTGCTAGGATGTCAGGCATGCATCACCATGCCCAGCTTTTCTCCTTTTTCCTTTTTCTTTAACCGTCTTTTGAGCAAAAGCAAGATGCTTTTGCTAAGACTGTGAATTTCTCAGGCTATAGGGAGATACTGATCCTTGTACACTAGATCCTAGGATAATTCCTGGCATAATGAGGTCATTAGTAAATATTTCCTAAATCAATGAAAAAATAAGTGAATGAGAAGTAGTCAATTTAAAAATAACCACAGAACACCTGTGGTCCCAATGTAAGTGGGATATAGTTAGCAATTACTGATTTTAATATGGCTTGGCTTTGACAAGATGTAATGTATTTGTCAAGGATCATTTCCACAAAAACTTAAAATGGAAAGTCCATGTGTGATGAAGTCATAGTTATCCGTAATAATGGCCCAAACTACCCAGATAAATGGATAAATTTTACTTTTCTTTATAAAGAAAAGTCAGTCTCCCATTTTTCTTAGAAGTCAAGAGTGAGAACTAAACAATTAGATCTAAATGCTTGGTTTTGGTAGATGATCTTGAGAAGATATTACTGCCAATATTCATTTTTTTTCTCCAGTTCTGACTGCAGAGAAGAAGCAGAGGTGAATAGGGTTAGGTATAGAAGGAAAGGAGTGATAGAAGGAGGGTGTCTTAGTCTATTTGTGCTATTATAAAAGAACACCTGAGACTGGGTAATTCATAAATAATAGAAATTTATTTCTCATAGTTCTAGAGGGTGAGTAGCCCAAGATGAAGGTGCTTGCAGGTTTGGTGTCTGGTGAGGGCCCTGTATCAGCTTCCAGGATGGTGCCTTAAAGGCCATGTCCTTTCATGGAAGAAAGGATGGAAGAACAAAAGCTGAATGATGTCAAAAGCTGAATGATGTGTGAAGCTTTTTTTTTTTTTTTTTTAAATAGGAGCCTATATCCTGTTCACAAAGGAAGAGTCCTCATTATGTGATCACCACCTCCAGGCCTTCCCTTAATACTAGTGCATTGGAGATCAGGCTTCAACATGAACTTCAGAACATTCAAACTGTACCAGAATGGTTATTTTCATAAGTGGCATTATCGCAAACACTGAGATTTCCCACATTATAGGCTGAAACAGTGAAAATTAGGAGTTATCACTATTTGAGCTTTTAGGCTGTCTACTAGACAACTTTTAAACTTCTTATTCATGGCTGCCCATACTGGCTTCCTCCTAATTATTCAGAGTTCAAGGCAATGCCAGGAGGCAAGATCAGGAGCCTGGAGTCCAGTCTGTTGATTAGATATCCAGTGCCAGGATATGCTAGATGAAGGTGAGATAATGATGGCTCAGACAGATACTCTTCTTTCCCTTATAATTAGATAATAATATATAAATATGTAATTATCAACTAGGTTAAGTACCCTGAAGGAAAAGTGTAGGGTATGAGGGGCTTTGGGAAACCTGATCCAGTCTAAGCAGCTCTCTGAGGAAGAGATATTTGAGATAAGATCCAAGGGATAAGCCTATTAATAGATAAAATGGGTAGCAGTGGAGAGAATGGCCAAGACAACTTGTGCAAAGGTTAGAGGTGGGAAGGAGGTTGGTAGATGACACAGGAGCCAGAGGATGGGGCACAGGGAGCAGGGAGTGTGGTAAAACTGGGAGTGTGGAAAAGGCCAGTGTGAGACCAGAGTGGTAGGGCCAAGCTGGAGAGGCTCTTTTGTTTTTAACAGATAAGTTAGGGGTCCCAGAGGTTATTAACAGGGGGGAGACTATGGTGGGTTGGAAAGGAAGAGACCATAAGCTCATATAGCACATTGCATTCTAAAGCTAAGTCAAAATGATTTTTGAAACTAATCATTTCAGAAATTCTATGCCTCTACTCTTCACATCGGTATTACTCAGAGTCAACTGTGCACTGAGAATCTGTTTAAAATATTCTTAATACTCTTTTCGATTTTGTAATGAGATAATATTGCTCATTTAGAAATATCATTCACCTTTTCTCTTTATATTATAGTTTGTTAAAGTGCACTAATTAATCTCCTGGTAATTGCTTTCTCTTTTAAAATTAATTCCCTGCTTGGGCAGTCTTGGTGGTTATTGATCACAGTCTAATGAGACACCCTGAGCCAGAGACACCTAGCTAAGCTGCATCCAGATTCCTGAGCCATAGAATCTGTGAAGTAATCAATGTTTATTTGTAAACTGCTGGGAGTTAATCAATCAATCAATTGCTCAAAGAAAAACCAATAAAAAGCATAGAAACATATATTATAACAAATAAGAATACATAGTAATACCCTGGTCACAAATACCCCAAATCTGCAGTGATTTGAAATCTGGCCATTTCAAATACATTTTCATACTGCAACAACTTAAGGAGTTAAGATTTTAAAAATTTTTTCTTGACTGTTTCCACAATCTGTCATTTCTTAGTCCTCTAAGTAGCCATCTCTGACATGGGAAAAGTGCTTTTATTGTCAACTCTCACTTTAATCTCATGAAGTCTAAAAGTCATTATATAAAAAGGATTGATTATCCCCTTTTCTTTGATTGTTTCCCTCTATTGATTATAAGTAATTTTAAAGATTATTTATTCATTCTTATGATGAAAAGGTGAGAAGACACAGATAGATTGTTATTATTGGTAAGCCATCTGGTACAATCTATTGTTAGAACATGCCCTGTTTTTAGATTCTGCATTTGCTTAGGTAATATAATTCTCCTTCCTTGTGAGTCCATTTTATTAACTCCTATGAGACTACATGCATGATTTTAAAAAGCCACTTTAGACAATTTGATGAGTAACACAGGTAGGAGAATTCATTTATTCATTGAACAAACACCATTTTGGTACAACTATGTGCCTCTGAATAGTAATGGTCCCAGAAGGACTCTGTTCCAAAAAGCACTGCAGGCAGGAAATGCTGTTCTGGACCACATAACAAGCAGTGAGTGAGGGTCCTTTAGAAATGAGCACTAAATGGAGACAGATAACATGGAAAATGCTAAGAAGGAAGTCAGGAAAAGAGGCTGAATTTGGGCAAATAACTTGATTAGTAGGCAATCTAGAACCAGCTGACAGCAAACATCTTAGTCTGGAATTTTCACAATGAAATGTTAAATTTGTTTACCTACTTCTTTAAAGACTAAATGCCATATTCTAGCAAAGAACTTGAAATATTTACTTTATTTTAGCTATGTGCTTTTTGATTTACTATGTTTGGAAATATTCTTTAAAATATTTCCTCTAAACTGGACAACTTTTAAAAACCACTTAGACCTTTAATGAAGTTGTGCATTTAAAAGTGGCACTACCTAAGCAGGTTGTGGCATGTCTTCATGGGTGCAGTGCCCTGGATGCACTCTAATATGGTTTAGACTCTGACATGCTGAATTATTGGATGATACCTGCTTTATACTGAATGTTTGTTTTCCCTCCAATACTCTCTTGAAATCCTAACCCCCAAAGTGATAGTACTAGGAGGTGGGACCTTTGGAAAGTGATTAGGTTATTAGGGCAGAGCCCTCATGAATGGAATTAGTGCCCTTACAAAAGAGATCCCAGAGAGTACTCTTGCTGCATCTGCTTTGTGAGGACACAGGGAGAATACAGCTGTCTATGAACTAGGAAGATGCCCTCACCAGATATTGAATCTTTGGGAGCCTTAGTCTTGGACTCCTCAGCCTCAAGAGCCATGAAAAGTGAATTCCTGTTGTTCATGAGCCACCTAGAACACAGTATTGTTATAGCTGCCAGAACAGACTCAAGCAACATTCTCTGGTAAAGAGGAGGGCAGGAGATTTTAAAAGGGGTCATCATATTCCCACCTGTGCTTCTCAATAGGCCCTGTTGAAACACGAAGCAATTGAAGCTCCCTGTAAGAAGTCTGGGGGTCAGGCAAAGGCATCATCATTACCTGGAGGAACAGATTGTCAAGCAGAAAGAAAAGCCCTCTCTGAGCCATTGTTTTAGAATCATGAGAAAGTCTCCTTTAGATAGGACTGGAGTAGTATATATTTCAACATTGCCTAGAGGATTCAATTGATCAGAATCTCCCTAATTAATAACAAAACAATTTATACTTTTATCGGCTTATTTGTAGTTTAGAAGGTACTTCTATTTTACTTGCAAAGCCCAGAGTATGTATTTGGGAATAAAGAGAGTGGTTCAAATTCTGACTTATCTACTTACTGGCTATGTGACCTTGGCCCAGTTACTTAATTATCCTTGGTCTCTATTTCCTTACCTGTAAAATGGGAATAATAATCCCTATTGCTCAGAGCTGCTGTGAGGAAGTAATAATGCAAATACAGCATCAATCCCAGGTACTTGCATGTGGAAGAAATGCTTAGATAGGAAGACAGAATCTAACTATAAGAGGACTTTCCTCTCTCCTCTACTTTCATTTATTCATTAAAAATAATTATCAGCATGCTGGAAGTTGCTTTCAGAATGAATATTCTATGGAAATTGCACTGAATATTCCATGGTGAACAAGACAGGCATGGTCATTGCGCTCAAATATGATAATTCAGCTGAGTATTTTCCACTAATATATAGTTTAAACAATACTTCGCTCCTGTACTAGGTAGCCAAAATGGAATCTTGGAGTGCTAGAGGACTGTGGAGATCTTCTAAGGTGAATCACTCATTTTAAAGAAAAGGACCAAGCCTGTTAGTTAGTATTAAACTGATATTAAGTTGGTTGACATTAGTTTGTCAAACCAAGTTCAAGTTATTGATCTGTGTGGGATTGGCATGGATTTATATCCCATAAATTAACATTAGAATAAGAAGTGGAAATTCCAGTGAAGATTTTCCGTCTTCTTCTGAGGTAGTGGTCACCTCAAAGCCAAGCAAGCACAAGGGAACTGGGTGTGAAGGATATCCAGGAGGCCTCAGGCTCATTCTCTCTGTTTCCACAGATCCTATCCCTTCCTTACATAAGACTTTTTTTCTGATATTGGATAGTTCAGATTTGGTCTAGCAACTGAGGGTTTGAATGACCACTTATTGTAAATGTAATCGGAAACCAGTTAAACCTATTTCTTATTAGTAATGTACACATGAGCATAGATGAAAGATCCAGAGCAGAACTTTGCCAGACTAGAGGAGAGAGAGGGAGGAGGATTATTAAGAATCAGAGGGAAGGACTGGATCCTAGGGAGAATTCACTGAATGAATAGGGACACTGGAAAATATCAAGGACTTTGAAGTTCCCTAAGAGATTATTTCATAATTGAATGGAGATTCCATTTCTCTCTCTCTCTTTTAATATGAAATGTCATTTTCTTTGACCAACAGGTAAAGATTTTTTTTTTTCCTCACTAGATTTATGTGAAGTGAGGGGAAGGAGATAAAGTTTCATCTCTCTTCCAGACTGACAGTGAGAAGACCTGGGACACATTATTTTGGGGCAGAACTCCATTCTGGCTGAATGAATAAGAAAATGAACAAGTACAATAATTATAAAAATCCAGGTGCTAACATGAACCTTGAGGGGAGCTTGCAGGAGAAGTGGTGTCTGGGCTTGCTCAGGAATTTTTTTGTTGTTTGCTAGCGGTAGGGAACGGGAGTGGTAGGAAGTCAGGTAATTGTGATGCAAGATGAGTTGCAAGTAATTTAGGATGGGAGTATTGTAGAAGAAGTGATCTTGCAGCCTCTCCTCTGCCTAAAAAAAAGTACTCCACATTATGGAACTTTTTCAGTCAGGGATTCCCCTTTCTAACAATTAGGTTCCCTCCTGGGTTAAAGGAAAGGCTGGGGGCTAACATGTTTTTGCTGACATTTACTTATATAACATCAGAATCAAGAACGGAAAAAATGAAGACCAGCAGTTGATTTGTGGCTAACTCTTTCCCAACTCATTTTGTAATTCTATTCAATCACCCAGCTGTTTTTGTGCTTCATATTCAGAAGTTGAAATCTGAGGAGTGATAAAAATTTTCTCTACTTCTGAAAGAGATTCAGAAGTAGCTTTCTTTTTTTTTTTTAATAATAAAACAGCTATTATTTAATGGTGCCACAAACTGTTAAACACTGCACAATATTCACCTATTTCTTACATCAGCCCTCTAAATTATAAACCATTTTTATTCCATTTTAGAAGCAGCTTTCTTTGAAAAAAGCTCAGTATAACTTATGCAAATACAAGCCTTCTTTAGTTAAGTAATTCATTTATTAAAAAAAAAAAAAGGAAGGCAGTGATTTCTTTCCAAAGAGTACAGTACAGAATAGGACGACAAAGAAGAGTAAGTTTACGGTGGAAATGAATAAACACTGTTCCGTTGATCAAGGTCAGCCTCAGCAGTGATTGCTCATATTGATAGTGTGTATCCATGATGTAATGTCATGAAACAGCACACTACTATACAGCAGTCACCTCAGTGTTTATAGCAGCACAATTCACAATTGCAAAACTATGGAAGCAACCCAGATGCCCTTCAATAGATGAATGGATAAAGAAACTGTGGTACATATATGCAATGGAATATTATTCAGCAATAAGAGAGAATAAAATTATGGCATTTGCAGGCAAATGGATGGAATTGGAGAACATTATGCTTAGTGAAGTAAGCCAATCTCAAAAAACCAAATGCCGAATGTTCTCTCTGATTAGTGGATGAGGATACATAAGGGAGGTGGGAACGGGAAACATAGGAGAAATACAGGAACTCTGGATGCGGCAGAGGGAGGTGGGAGGAAGGAAAGGGGAATGGGTATAGTAATGATGGTTGATTGAGAGGGTCATTACTACCCCTGGTGCATGTATGAAGACACAAATGGTGTGACTTTATCTGGTTTGCAACCAGAGAAATGGAAAAACTGAGATCTGGTTATGTACTATGACTTGAAACGCATTTAAATAAAATAACTAAAAAAAAAAAAAAGAAAGAAAATGGTTTCCTTCCTCTATAATCTTCCTCTAAATAATCCATTGGCCTAATCATTAAAAATAAATAAATAAATAAATAAACAAATTCCAATAGAAGAATGTCCTACAAGATAACATGACCAGCACTCCTCAAAATTCTCAGTCATCAAAAACAAAAAACAAAAGAATGGTCACAGCTCAGAGGAGCTCAGGGAAATATAATGACTAATTGTAATGTGGTACTCTAGATGGAGTCCTGGGTCAGAAAAAGGACATTAGGTAAAAACTAAGAAAATCTGAGTAAAGTAAGGAATTTAGTTAATAATAGTGTATCAATATCGTCTCATCAACTGTAACAAATATGTTATACTGAGGTAAGATTTGAATAGGAGAAATTAGGTTAGGCTATATGGGAACTTTCTGTATCATCTTGATTTTTCTGAAAATCTAGAATTATTCTAAAAATTTAAATCTATTTTTAAATTTCAAAGAAAAAAATTAGAAAGTTCTTGAAAAGTTTGGTATAATCTTTGTTCTAAACTCTAGTGAACTTTGCTTATGTTAGTTATTCTTGCCTTATGAAAATTTTTTCCCAATAACTCTGGCATGTAGGTAAATACTACCTCCTACAAGGGACTGGCTTTAAACATTTTAAAACAATAGGAAAAAATACAGTTTGCATTTTGATCCAGCATACACACAGATGTGTGATCATGCAACTGAAACAAACATCTGTCTGAAACAAATAATACTGTCTTTGAGGTGCATGCTGATATTTTATATTCTCTTCTCTTCTCTTCTATTACTATAGTCTATTCTACCCTATTCTGTTATTCTCTCTTTTCATTAAAAATATCCCGGTTGTAATCTACCACATAGATTTCTTAGCCCACCAATTGCAACCTGCAATTGGAAAACTATTTTAAGGGCTTACCTCAAGGGCTACCTGTCCAACAGAGCAGCCAGTAGGCACATGTGGAAATTTAAATTTCAAGTGCTCAATAGTCACATATGACAGGTGGTTATCATATTGAACAACATTTATGTAGAATATCTGCATTACTACAGAAAGCTTTATTGCACTTTACTGCAGAATCCCTCCATCTCTTGGACTAATGAAACAGCTTACCAATTTGTCTCCCTTTGAGATTACAATCTTCCATGCTGCTATTATAATTAACTTTCTAAGCACAGAGTTTCATTTCTCTGCTTGAAAACCTCCAATAGTTCGCCATTCTTATGAAATGGAACATTCGTTTAAGGCTCTGCACAGTTTGATTTCTTTACCTCTCCAGTTTCACCTTTCAACTCTCCTGCTAAATACCATTGATTCCAAATCTTCCATGTTTTTGTTCACACTCTTTTCTTTCCTAGAAATTCTCTTGTGCCCCTTCTCTGCCAAATAAAATCCTATTTATTTTTAAGGCCTAGTTCTTATATTCTCTCCTCTGTGAAAAATTCTCTGAGGAACATCCCTACCTGCCAAAGAAAATATATTGCTTTCTATGTGTTACCATTGTAGCAACATTTCAACACTACACTGTATTAAAATTAGCTATGTACAACCAATTTCCCCACTAGACTGTGAGGTCTTTGAACATGTGAAATGTGTAACATTTATCTCTTTATCTGCAGTGCCTGGAAGGTAAGTTGGTTGCTTGTCTGACCAAAAATTGTAAGGTTATTGAGGGTAGAACCACACTTGGGCTTATTTAATATTTACCCAGGATGATATAGGACCCATACAAATTGCTTATGAATTCACATTGCCTGCTTTCAGGCAATGAGTTTAGACAGATTGTTTTCTGCAAATCCTGCACCATCTGTCTTTTTGAAGGATGGAAGAGAGCTAGTGCTATCTTTTAAAAAAATATATAACAAATGCTTTTTTAGTTTCTCATAATGTTAAAAGTTCATGGACACTGTGGAGAATAAGAAACATGTGTGAAGTGGGTTTAAATCCCTCTAAAGTGGTTTTTGCAAGTGCTTATCCTAAGTGAGTAATAATTTAAGATTAGCAGGTAGAAAGTGGTTCTAAAGGAAATAATCCCAGGCTGGAGCACTAGGAGAACTGAACACATTGCAGCTTTCTCTCCTTTCCTCTTCTCTTCGTTCCTGCTCTTTTTCTGTATATTTATTTTACTTCATATCCTTGGGCATGTTGTGAAATCTTTCTGTATCACAGTTTCTCCATGTGTAAAATGAAGATAATTGATAATTGCCTCTAAGTCTGTCTCAGTGATGTGGTAAGGAGTGTAGGGATGGGTTTTGGCTCTAGAAGGGATAATAAGAACAATAGCAACAGCAGTGTCTCACGTTGTTGCAAGAAGGTTGGTACAACCTTGTAAGATTTTGCTAAATTATAGACTCAATGAGTTTTTGTGGACTATCCTACAATGATGACTTCAACATGGAGTGGTTTGTCTATTCTACAAGAAAAACAAAAGAAAAACACACAGCCCTGGTTTGTGTTTGCTAATTGAATTGCCCAGTACATTAAAAATAAATAAGTCAATGCACGTATGCAACCATTACTGCAAACCACTACTTAAAAGGCATTTCAATCTCTAAAGAAATTTTCAAAAATGTTTTGGGCAGGGCCACTACATTCTGTTGTGTGGGCTGTGCACTGAACAACCTTATGTGATGGTTCTTGTCTTGGGCAGGGGGTGCTAATCATAAGCTAGTTCTTTATGCAAGCACAATTTGATTCACAAAGATAAAGATCATACTTCCCTCCCTCTTTCCCTCCCTCCCTCCCTTCTTTCTCCTCCCTCCCTCTTTCCCTTCCTCCCTCCTTCCTTCCTTCCTTCCTTCCTTCCTTCCTTCCTTCCTTCCTTCCTTCCTTCCTTCCTTCCTTCCTTCCTTCCTTTTGTAGTAGGGATTGAACAAAGGGCCTCATACATGCTAGGCAAGTGCTTTACCACTGAGCTACATTCCTCACCCAAGACTCAATTTATTATCAGAGATACCAGTGTGGTTTATATCTGTATGATTCATGGCAGAATCTCATAATGTATCCTTGTAAGAATTAGGTAAAACAGGAGCTTGTTGGCTTTACAGTGTCTGGATACTGGCTCTAATTTTTCTGTGGGTAACCCCAATTTTTTGATGCCCTACAGAAAGTTCCATCTTCCATTCCTTCTAATATCTTCTTGGAATTTCCTTTAGAGTTAGGGTATTCTCTAGCCTTCCTTTGACAACTAGTTTCTCATGTTGACAGGAGAGTGAATACTTGAAGTCAGACTAGAAGTGAGGTTAGAAGTCCAAGTCTTTAAGGGAGCTAAAAAAACAAACTAAGTTTGTGATAAATCAGAGCCAAGAAGGAAAATTAAACAACCATAGGGCAATTAAGAGACTTTCTTTACACATTCATGAGGAGTGGGATAATTCTATATGACTCCTCAGAGAGGAAGAAACCATTGCAAGTCAAAGGTATGTATTGCTTTAGGCAACTAAATTACTTTAATTAAATTTTGTAACCAAGTACTTAAAAGTGAGTTGCTATTATTAGAAGTGAGTTCATTATCAGTGAACTAATGTATTAAAAGGAAAAATTTTACTAGCAATGTAGCCAAGTTGGTACAGAGTGTTTTGTGGCTAGGTGAACCAAACTTATTGCTTCTAATTTTCATTGACACTAACAAAAGCTAACAGAAAACACGTTTTTCCAGTCAATCAAGGGATGCCATTGTATGATAAGACTTGTGTGGATTAACTGTGATTTCAATAGACTTTGTTTTTTGGCATATTCTGGCAGACTCCAGAGGAATTTATGAATGAAGGACTTCTGGCTAGGCAAGAAAATTTAGAATTAGACTTTAATGAAAAGTTTCATAATAATTTAGGACTTACTAAACTCATTTGGTTCAGTTTTAATGTTATGTTGTTTTCCAAAGAGTTGTTTTGAAACTAAAATGAGTAGCAAGTATATAAAGACTGAGATATGAATGGGAAGAGAATTTTGTAATGGGGTAGAGGACAATAGAGGTTGTCTTGTTTCTGATGTCATTTCATGTACTGACATGGAAACAAGGCAATGCCCTTGTTTCCTTCTGAAAGTACTGGAATGGAGGATGGACATCTGGACCAAGGTTTAGCTACAATGTGTTTCTTAAGACAATCTTCTTCATTACAATAATAATTTTAAAAAGCCTGTTATTCTATAAAGAAGAAAAGAGAAAAGCTTTTCATTTCTGACAATATTGTGTCAAAAGTTTGTCAAATTGCTTTTAGAGGTAAAAAATGAACAAAACTACAATACTAACATGACTTTAAGTCACTGAAGTTATTTTTGAAAAGTCATTAAATTTATATCCATATTCATAGCAGCATAATGTGGTAGTCAAAAGGTGGAAGACACCCAAATAGCCACCATCAAATGAATCAATAAAGGATTTTATACACACACACACACACACACACACACATGCACACTGAAATATTATTCATCCTTGAAAAAGAAGGAAATTTCATCACATGCTACAACATGGATGAATCTTGTTGAAGTGACATAAACTACTCACAAAAGAAAAATACTGCGTGATTTTACTTTCCTGAGGAATGGAGAGTAGCTAAACTCATGGAAACAGAAAGTAGAATGATGGTTACCAGGCACTGGGTTGGGGAAAATATGGAGTTGTCATTTAATGGCTATGTAAATTGGGTTCTGCAAGATGATAAAGTTCTAGAGATTGGTTGCACAGCAATGCAAATATAATTAACACTGCTAGGCTGTATACCTGGAGATGGTTAAGATGGCACATTTTATGCTACATGTTTTTTTTAACAACAATTAAAACATTTAAAAAATGTCAATGAATAATCCTAACATCAAGGCGGCCAGAAATTTAAAAATAAATTTTAAAATAGTCTGAGCAACATTTCTAAAAAAGAGTCATGAAAAGTCACTGAGAGTCTCAAGTTGGAGTGAGGCATTACTAGTTTAACAAAATCACGTGGATATGACATCCACAGCTGATAAATGCCCTCAAAGTCTTCAAATAATAGTTGTCAGGTCCCAATTGGGGTTCCTTTCTTGGCTGACAGAATGTGAGGAAAACTCAAAACTGTAAACCTCCACAGGATCTTCTGAGAAGAATTGACATGTTTACATTTATTTTTTGGTATAAGTGAAATTTTAGTAACTTTATCTCCTACAGTACTTGTGGGAATTATACATCCTAAAATAGACTTACCTGCTTTTGAAAAGAGAGTTCCTAGCCAGGCGTGGTGATGCATGCCTGTAATCCCAGCACTTTGGGAGGCCGAGACAGGAGAATCGTGAGTTCAAAGCCAGCCTCAGCAATGGTGAGGCGCTATGCAACTCAGTGAGACCCTGTCTCTCCATAAAACACAAAACAGGTAAAGATGGTGGAATAAGATGGACATCATAGCCCTGGCTTCATGTATGACTGCATATATGATGTGATTCTACATCACGTACAACCAGAGAAATGAAAAGTAATGCTCCATCTGTGTACAATGAATCAAAATGCATTCTGCTATCATGTATACTTAAGTAGAATAAATAAATTAAAATAAAATAAAACAAAACAGAAAATAGGGCTGAAATGTGACTCAGTGGTTGAGTACCTCTGAGTTCAATCCTCAGTACCAAAAAAAAAGAGAGAGTTTCTAAGATCTCAACACCTAGAGCACTTAATCTTTCAATTCAAACTATTGTCCATCCCACTGTCATCACAAATCCCTCACCAGCTAAACACCAGGGTGCTTCTGTCCTTTTCTTCTCTTCCCCAGCTCTTCCATAGCCATCAAACTCACACTTAGGTCAAAAAACCAGTTACTGTTTGTTTCCAAGAACTCTGTCTTAGTAGCTAGAAACTGGACCATGAAAAATAAAGCCTTTACCTCATCCTCACCAATCATTATTATATTTAAGGACTCTTAAGAAGCTGAACACTTATCCAAGGAACAATTTGAGGGTGAAGGCACATTATTACAATATCGATTTGTCAAGAGTATACCTGCTCAACACTAGCTCCAAGAATTCTGCCAAAGGAAAACTGGTTGTGTAGGTAGCTGGTCAGCTGAGACCTTTCCAATAAGATTTTCTATACTAATAGTATGTTTTCTTTGCACATTTTTTTTTGGCTGGAGGTAATACTGAACAAGTGTGCTTATAAAACATTTTTTATTTTTGCTTTCTGGTCTTCTTCCTACTCTTCGCTTGCTGCTTCTTTTGGCTTCTTTATTTCTTATTATATTGTCTGGAAAACTTCTGGGGTGAGTTCAGTTATTTTCTTATTATGGTCAACAGCAACATTGAATTTTCATAGATGTGTTTTTTTGTGCCAATAATAGTACAGCCTGTTGCCCTCACACCGCCCTTGCTGACCTGAGTCTGCGTTTCAGTTATTACTGCTTTTTAGAAAGTAGACTAATAAATGGAAAGCTAGGCTGACTCCAAAGGTCATGGCTATAGACACAGAGCTGTTGAGGTGCTCTCTCAATCCCCAGACAGTTCCTGGCTGCACTGGTGACACTGCTATGTTCCAGATTAGATGGTTTCAGGGATGGGGTGTGGGGTGAGGATGAGAAGGGAAAAAGACAAGAGTTTATAGATTAGGCCAAAACATGCTGCTTTTAGACAGTAGAATTATTCTAATTAGATTTTTGTAGTTTTGTACTGAGAAGTGAGTTACTAAAAAGATACACCAAGAGAAAAAAACAAAACAAAAATCTTGCTAACAATTTAGCTAAGTGTCTTTCTCCTTTTCCTGGGGAGAGCAGTGTGGACGTATCACTGCAGCTTCACCCTCCTCCTTGAGCTCCCCAGTATGTGGCTGTTTACATTTTCCTAGTGAAAAGAGAGGGCTAGTGAGTTCCAGTTTTTTCTTCTTTAAAATAGGTAATAATCATTTGTTTCCGAAGAACTCTGTTGATTCTCAGAGAAATATGATGAAGGCTAAGGGCAACTTAACATTTAAAAAATATATATATTTTCAGTGAACAGATTTTGTAGGCACTTTAACTACAGGCCTACACTGTAGATGTAAGATGAAGCATTCTAGTC
Organism: Xerus rutilus; assembly: GCA_028644305.1. Lineage (NCBI taxonomy): Eukaryota > Metazoa > Chordata > Mammalia > Rodentia > Sciuridae > Xerus > Xerus rutilus. The sequence goes on from CM053409.1 coordinate 27,276,295, forward strand.
TCTGAAAACACGTGGGTTTGATGTCATGAAAAATACCAGAAGATTATCTCCCAGATATAGACATATTGTAGCAGGTTGGATGGTGGCTATCAATGAGATATGTTCATATCCTGAAAGTAGTAAATGTGACTTTATGTAGAAGGAGGGTCTAAAAATGTAATTAAGGATCTTGACCAAAGAGCATCCTGCAGTACCCAGGCTAGCTTTAAATCTAATGACAGCTGTCCTAGAAGAGACACAGAGAGAGGGCCATGTGAAGATAGGGGCAGTGTCAGAGTCATGCCACCACAAGCCAAGGAACTAATACAGCTGCCAGAAGCTGGCAAGGAAGAATTCTCCTAAGGGCCTTTGGGGGAAGTACAGCCCTGCCAACACCTTGATTTTAGACTTCTACTTCCAGAACTGTCAGAGAACAAATTTATGTCATTTTTAGCCACCAGAACTGTGGTAATTTGGTCTAGCCATCCTGGGAAACAAATACCGGTATCCTTGAAAGGATTGAAACCTCGTAATATGGGTCTCTCTTCAGGGAGCAGAAATAGCATCTTGGAGTCCAGTGTAGCAGGCTATGCCTAGATTCTTAAATTATGCCTATTTTAAAGGTGAAGAAATTGACATCCAAGGTCTTGTGGTGGTCACATGGGACCTGCTGAAGACTGGAGTGGTGGAGTGCTTGCACATTTGGGTGCTGGGTCTTGTCTGGGGTTGAATTCCACACTCTGTCCTTACAAACTGTGTGACCCTTGCTAAGATATCCAGCCACTCTTAACCTCAATTTCTTCAACTGGAAAATAGGAGTGATAATAGAACTTTACATACACTTTCTGGGAAGATTAGAAAGGATAAAAAATTTAGACTGGGCATGGTGGTGCATGCCATAATGCCAGCTCCTTGTGAGGCTGAGGTAGGAGGATTGTCAAGTTTGAGGCCAGTCTGGGCAATTTAATAAGACCCTATCTCAAAAATAAATAAGTAAATAAACAAACAAATAAGCAAATAAATAAGGGCTCAGTTGAAGAGTTCAATCCCTACATAGTACCAACAAAGAGAAAGAGAGAGAGAGAGAGAGAGAGAAGGAGAAAGAGAGAGAAGAGAGAAGAAAAGAAAAGAAAAAGAAGGAAAAAAAACTGGTGCAAGCCTGTAATCCTAGTACTTAGGGAGGCTGAGACAGGAGAATCACGAGTTCAAAGCCAGCCTCAGCAAGGGCGAGGTGCTAAGCAACTCAGTGAGACCCTATCTCTACATAAAACACAAAATAGGGCTGAGGATGTGGCTCAGTGGTCGAGTACTCCTGAGTTCAATCCCCAGTACCAAAAAAAACAAAAACAAAAACAAGAAGGAAAAAAAAGTATAAATACATAGGAAGGGCTAAATGAATATTAGCTATTATGATTATCGCCACCTTAGACTGATATATGATTGCCAGATTAGAAAGACCAGACAAAGAATGAAAGAGAAAATGATCACTTTCTAAGGTAGAGCATGTGACCTTTATCACTTACTAAATTAGAAGCCAGGTTTAGAAAGACTATTCTTGAGGATGTTCAATTTGGGCATGGCTGCCAAAGGGAGAACAAAGGCCTCAGCTACCTCAATAATACTTGTTATTTGCTGAGCACCTCACATGTGCAACTAACTGTTCTAAGCACTTTCAATGAACTACTTCATTTCAAAGATGAGGAAACTGAGGCATGAAAAGTTTTGTGCCTTGCTTATTTTCAGGAGCCAAGTTGGAAACCACATGGGGATGCCGTCTAGGATTCTCTTACTCCAAAGTGTTCCATCAACTACCCCCAACAAATGCTAAGCGTCCAACAAGTATTTTTTGAATTGGCAAAATCAAGCCTCATTATCAATACCTTTAAAGTAATACTAGAGTTCTTCATAACATTTTGAAATAAGGAAATGGACATTTTAGAACCATAAATCTCCTGAAACATTATTGCAAAAAGGAAAGGTGTAGGAAACAACTATTTACAAGATAAATCAATTTCTCTTTGTCCACACCTTCTACCGCCTTTCCACTGGCTGATAGGGTGCCCTTACTGTAGATGGAATAAGAGTGGGCAGGCAGCTGCCAGGCATGGTACACCCCTATAATCCCAGTGACTATGGAGGCTGAGGTAGGAGGAGTGCAAGATGGAGGCTAGCTTGGGCAATTTCATGAGATCCTGTCTCAAAACAAAAAAAAAATTTTTACAAAGGGCTAGGATGAAGCTCTGTGGTAGAGCAACTCTGGGCTCAATCCCCAGTACCATATCAAAAAAAAGGGTGGGGGGGCTGGGGTTGTGGCTCAGTGGTAGAGTGCTAGCCTAGCATGTATGAAGCACTGGGTTCAATTCTCAGCACTACATATAAATAAGTAAAGTCCATTGACAGCTAAAAAAATACTTTTTTAAAAAAGTGGGCAGGCAGTTAGTGAGTTAGTGGTAGTCTAGGTTTCTTATCATTCTACTTCCTATTCTTTCAAAAGAATTAGAATAAACAAACAAACAAACAAAAAACTAGAAAGGAAATGAATGTCCTGTCATCAACACTGACCATCCTTACTTTTTTGTTAACATTTTTGCAAGACAATGTCTTCATTTTACTGTACTTTTGTCTCACATTGTTCTACTTGGTTAATTAAATGCTTATTTAAACATACATTCTTCTCTGGTACCAAAGGCCTTCCAGGATAAGAAGCTGTTCCATTTAAATAAAAGATGAAGGATGTCGAAACAAGAGCAGTCTTTAAAAGCAGACCCATAAATAAGGCAGTAGCTGGTGCTATGTGATTCTTGCCTTGGCAGTTGTGCTGGGATTGGCATCTAGGTCAAGGGATTCTTCATTTAGAGACCAAGGACTTGGATTGGGGAGAGTGGTATGTATGAAACCCCTGCAATTTACACAAAGTTTTGCATAGATGAACATTTTTCTGTATGTTTCAAAGGACATGTCATGTCTGTAAACCACTATTTTGAAGCCTTGTACTAAAGCTGATTGCCACATTTTACTCCTATATATCATCTTAAATGCCAATATAATGCCCAGTATATTATGCATATTTGTTGGTAGCTTACAAGAGAATTAGAAGCTTCATCTTGTTAAAGATGTCATTTCATAGTCAAAAGGGTCAGACTTCTAAAAGCAAGATTCCATGATATAGTCAGAGGAATTTACCTTCCTGGGAGTGGCCAGCTTTTCTCCTCCTTGGAATGATCCTGTGAAGCTTACTTCTCTTCTCTGGGTTACTGTTTCTTCATCTGTGAAATAAATATTTGAATTAAATAATCCCAAAGATGCCTTCAAACTTTAGAACAATTCTGTCCCATGTAAAATGGCATTAAACTATTGGGCCAGATATTCTCCCACAAGAGTCTAGAATGTATTATAAAAACAAAGGACAAGCTGGCCTTACTTTTAAAATTATTTTTAGAGAAGTCACAGTTTAAGGACATGGCATTGGCTGGTGACTTCTCAGTTGTAGTCTGAGAACTATAAAGTGACACAGGTTCCAGGGTTGAAGGGAGACCCTCGGTAGGACAAAGAGAGAGCCTATGAACACCTTCTCCCTACTTCTGCAGCCTGCTTTTAATTAACAGCTTGCTTTTAATCTGCATTGTGCATTGAGTTTCTTGGTTTATTTGTAGAAAATGTTTCTTGATTTTAATTGTCTTTATTAGTATCATGGGACAAAAGAAGGAAAAAGAGAGCTGGGTGTGATGGTCCACGCCTGTAATCCCAGCAACTTGGGAGGCAGGAGGGTTGCAAAGCCAGCCTCAGGAATTTAGCAAGGCCCTAAACAGCTCAGAGAGACCCTGTCTCAAAATAAAAAATAAAAAGGATATGGCTCAGTGGTTAATCACCATTGGGTTCTTAATACCAGAGTTCAATTCCCAGTATCAAACAAACACCACCACCACCAACAAATAAAAACAAAAAGGAAAAAGAGATTAGGTACATTTTTGCATTTACAAATTTGTCTTTGGGAGACTGGGGGCATAGCTCAATGGTAGTAGTGTATGCGCAAAGGCCCTAGGTTTAATCCCCAGCATCAAAAATAAGTAAGAAAAAAATTAATAAAAATCTCTTTGAAAACTCACTGGAAACAGAAGTCCTAAGTCTTATTTCCTATCTTGCCATTTATTAGCTCTTTCACATCAGACAGGTCATATAGTTTTTTTCAGTTTTTCTTTTCATATGTAGTATAATTATAGTAGTGTTTTTTGCATGGGTAATTGATAGAATTAAAAGAGATAATATTTGGGGCTGGAGTTGTGGCTCAGTGGTAGAGTGCTTGCCTAGCATATGTGTGAGGCACTGATTCTATCCTCAGCACCACATAAAAATAAGTAAATAAAATAAACATATTGTATTCATCTACAACTAAAAATATTTAAAAATGAAAGAGATAATATTTGTGAAAGTGTTTTGTAATTGATGAAACATCATAAAGATGGTTAATGATTCTTCAGTAGTATGCCCAGGGCTTGGCAGTTTTCTTAACCATTATGGCAAAATTTTTTTCCATTTAAATTAAGTTATAGAGAGTATGGATTATCAAATTTGCAGATGACTTCAAGTTATGGGACAGCAGTATCAGATATAGAAGACTGCAGTGTTCAAGAACATCTGAGGGTAAACCTTTGAGAAAAATAAAAGGTCTTATTCTTTAATCCAAAAAATTAATTGCCTAAGACTAGACTGGGGGGAAATTTGGCTTCAGCAGTTCAAGTAAAAAAGACTAAGGAATTTTTCTGGAATTCAAGTTTATTATGAGCCAACAGTGTTGTGATATGATTGATAAATAAATAAATAAGTGATGCGATATGCTTAGAAAAGGTCTAGAAAGTTTCATATGGGAAGCTTTGAGACAATTTCAGGGAAGAAACCTGTCATAGAGGACTTAAAAGACATAAATGTTCTCAAATGAAGTTACAGACTGTCATGGAGGAGAAGGTTTAGGTTGGTTTGTTGTCTTCAGAGGTGAATCTCAGAAAAAAATTAGACAATAATTGTTGTCTACGGAAGAATCAGGGGTGTAGCTCAGTGGTAGCATGCTTGCCTAGCATGTGCCAGGCCCTGGGCTCAATCTCCAACTCCACTAAATAAAAAATAATAAAGGAATGAGCTGCTTGGAGAGATACTGAGAGCTTTATTAGGAAAATAGTTCAAGTAGAGAAGAGACAAGGCCTTCTGCAGGTTGCCATGAATCAGGAGGAAGATTTTTGTTGTTGTTGTTTTTTGGTACCGGGGATTGAACTCAGGGGCACTCGACCACTGAGCCACATTCCCAGTCCTATTTTGTGTTTTATTTAGAGACAGGGTCTCGCAGAGTTGCTTAGCACCTCAGGCTTGCTGAGGCTGGCTTTGAACTTGCAATTCTCCTATCTCGGCCTCCTAAAGTGCTGGGATTACAGACTTGTGCCATTGTGCCTGGCTAGGAGGAAGATTTCAAAAAGAGATTACTAAAATTTCACCAACTCCAAGATCATATTTCTACAGTAAAATTAAGTATCTCATGGGAAGGATAGTTTGTTAAAAATCTTTTTTTTTTTCCCAAAGTAAAAGAGTGTGGATTTTGAAGTAGGCAAACTGGAAATTGCTCTCATGTGATTTTCAGGATGCCATCTAACCTTTCTGAACATCATCAGTTATGTCATCAGTACCATGGAATGACTCATTATCTCTGCACTGTTGTAAAAGATGAAACCACACAACATTGGCAAAGGAGGTTTAATTGTGCCTGATCTAAGTAAGGACTCAAAGATAGTAAATTTTTTATCCCAATTATTATGTTTCTCCTATTTTTTTTTTTTTTTTTTTGTGATACTGGGGATTGAACTCAGGGGCACTCAACCACTGAGCCACATCCCCAGTCCTATTTTGTGTTTTATGTAGAGACAGGGTCTCACTGAGTTGCTTAGCGCCTCACCATGGCTGAGGCTGGCTTTGAACTCATGATTCTCCTGTCTCAGCCTCCCTAAGTGCTGGGATTACAGGATTGAGCCACCGCGCCCGGCTTCTCCTATTTTCTTCATGCATTTCATTTCCTCCTCACCTCCCACAAGAAATTCCTTTCAGGTGACTACTGAATCACTCAGAGACACTATGTGAGTAAAGTGGTGACTTTCATGAGTCTGGGAGGAGCAATTTACCTGGGGGAAGTTAGTAGGTCAAGTGGTACACTATCTTATTTCATGTCTGCACAATGTTTGTTTCCTCCTAAATGGAGGGAACCTGTAGAACAACTTTTTTTTTTTTTTTGGTTTTAAATTATAACCTGATTTTCCTGCCCATCAAAACCAGAACTGGGCCAACCTGACTGAATTTTTTTCTTAGTTCAGAATTTTAGGCAATAAAACACCCTATTAAAATGTTAAAGCCCAATTTTGCTATAGCAGATGTGGTATCCATAGCCTTAAAGAGTGAGAAGGGTTGGTAATTGGAGTACTGTGGGGAATAATGTCTTCTTTCTAGGCCTACTTTTTTGACCCTAAGTTAATAAAATTATTCTTTGATGATGAGTTGATAAAGGAGGAGCAGTTTGCTATTGGGAGATCAAACACATGGGATCCTGTTCTCTCAAGCACTCTGCCAAATATTAAATGAGACTCTCCTACCCTAGATGCACTATGTGAGAGAGTTAGTGTGCCATTCTCCCCACCAACCTCTTGAGAGTCCTTTGGTAAAAAGTTTACATCATGAGACAGGAGAATAGAGAGTTCAAAGCCAGCCTCAGCAATGGCGAAGCGCTAAGCAACTCAGTGAGACCCTGTCTCTAAGTAAAACACAAAATAGAGTTGGGGATATGGCTCAGTGGTCGAGTATCCCTAAGTTCAATCCCGGGACCAAAAAAAAAAGTTTACATCAAATTTCATAAGGTTTTCATTCTGTTCCTTAACTACTTTGTTTTTTCTAGAAATCAAATTTGTATTTCACAGAATTAACTATTCCAAATGAAGATTCTGCCCTAAAACCCACACATATTAGAATTTTTAAATAATTCTAAAAACTAGAATCCATAGCTAATCAAAACTGATAAACATCAGAATGAGGATGATCATTCCATAGCCTGTTAACTCTTGAGCACTGCAAAGATAACTATATGAATAGGTTCCAAGACTGGTTGGGAAATAATTTATTTAAAGTATTTTAAGAGAAACTGGGGCTATTTAACATATATTATTACAAAGTCCATGGACATTGAGTAAGTATTTTTAATAGCACTTAATTTAGTGATTAGTAGTGATATTATGTGTGATTATTGAATGTACAGATTGGGTCATGTTTATAAGGAATTACTGAATTATTGAGTCATTGAGTTATTGAATTTTCTATTATACTGTATGGTACTAATAGTATCATATATATGTATAGTACATATATGGTATATACTAATAGTACCATATATACATATATATATGTAAATAATACTGAGAGGCAAATATTTGTGTGCATATATGTAGTGATATATAAATTTTTATTTTAAAGAATTTATTTTATAGTTTTTAAATAAAAAATCAGTCATGTATGTTTTTTGGAATTTATAGCTGCTAAATACTAGATAAGAAGGCTTTTATTTATTTCTAAATTTTGTGTTCATTATAGTTGTAGGCAATATGCATAGCTTAAAAGCTTTTAGAAGAGAACAAATGTAAAATTTTTAGGAAAAAACACTTCTTTATCACTTAACCTTACTAAAGAGATATAGGTCTTCATTATGTGACAAATAATGCTCCTCTCTCAATAGTAATACTTTAAAAAAATTACTCTAGAAATAATTCAGTTAATCAGACTTTTGTGACTGACAAATATTAATTTTTATATATTAATTCAATATTAGTGAAATAGATGAAATAAAGCTAGTTGGAATAGTTTGTTGGAAATTTTAAGAGAAATATTGTTGCCATGCAAATAGTTCTTGATTTTAAGCAAAAGGAAGAACTTTCTTGTTTATTAATGGTTTTGACCACTGTTGAAACCGTATTTGCTATTATGAAAATAAAATACTCCCCTGAAATGTCTCAATAAAAACTTATAAAAGAATGTAAAAAATAGACACCCATGATTCTACCATCTTAAAAAATGTGTATGTATAGTTGGCATTTTGGATATTTTTCTCTGCATTTTTAAACATTTGATTGCAATTACAGTATGCATTTAATTCTGTATTCTGATATTTTAAAAATTAGTTTTACTCAAAAGGATTTTTTTTATGTTGTTACACAGTTTTTTAAAATCACCTTTCTAGTGATTGCATTAGGCTAATTTTAAGTTACCTGAAGACTCATTCAATGCGTACCACAAATATTTGTTGAGCTGCTAATATTAGCCCAGCATTATGCTAGGCACTGACAAATACCTATGCAGATTATGGGAGAATGGCAGAGGAGGTGTAGATAGTATATGAAAAAAAAAAAAATTGAAATCTTGGTACTATTACTACCCTAGAATCAAGCACTTACCTAGGTTGTTTATTTGGTTGCTAATTATCAGCTGAGACAGGTAAGGGAATATGTGTATATATTTGTGTAGAAACTGTGCCAGGTTTTAATCTATTCAAGTTAAAAAAGCTTTTTTTTTTTAAATTCTCTCTCCGAACAGATATATAGCAGTCATGTCCTACCGATAACAACAGAAAATTTTGAAACAAATGGAAGTTTCTGCCTAGTCAATCAGAAGAGCTTCCATTTATTGTGGACCTGGGCAAGTGTGCCAGATCCCATTCTGGATACTGACACACTTTCTGTCATGTGTGATTGCTGCCAACTTGAGCTCCCAGTGCCATCAGAGGCTCCAATCTGATTTAAATTTTTTTTTTTTTTTTTTTTTTTAGTAAGACATTCCCTACAGAACACCTTTAGTTGGGGAGAAACCCAAGGGTATTCTCTTTGACAGAAGTAGAGGGAAGCATTAAAGGTACTGGATTTTCATAGGCTGATCACAGGTTAGCTCTTCATGTCATTTAGAAAGTAATAGATGGGTCTATATGAGGAGGCACATGATAATTCTGACTAAAGGTCTTACACAGAGAAGATTATGAGATTTTCAAAAGAAACAAAAAGGCAATTTAATACCCTTAGTTTTGGATAAGTCTCCACTTCAAATAGGATTTGTTTTCCCTTTACTTTCTTCTACATCAGTGAACATTCACTGACGCTTATTGGGCATGACATTCTGTGAGGCACAGGGAGTATGTTCCAGAACGTAAGCACGAATTGGTACTTTGCATATCCATGGCAGGGAGAGGGGGTTAGGTGTGAAAGCAATAGGGGTTTTATTGCCCCAGAAAAGTTGCTTTGGACATACCATCTCGGGTTTTTTCCTTCCTTTTTCTAGTCCTTTTAATTTTCTTGTTCAATATGCTCCTTTTATTTATTCCCCAAATTTCTTTTAATCTTTTCACAGATCTTGAACTCAATTACTAACTGACATCCTTTGATCTTACAATGGAGCTGAAAGAGCTGACATGCAATATTTGAATAGCAAATTGTCACCTTGGAAGCTGTTATTCTATACTGATAATAGTGTAGATATTTATTGAGCAACTTATGTTCCAGAACTTTGCTAGGCACTTGGTAGGTATTTCCTCATGCAGTTCACTTAAAAGAAGCATCATTTCCATACCTATTTTATCAATAAAGAAACAGGCATTGGGAAATTTTTAAAATGTTCCAAAGTTTCATAATAACTACAGGGCACACATTGTTAACCCGTCTGCCAGTCTGCTTTTCTCTGCAAAGAATTCTGACCATAACCTGCCAGATCATCCATCTGTTTGTCCATCTGTTTATCTTTTCATCTCTCCATACGTCCATCCATCCAACCCACCAACCATCTATCTATCCATCCATCCAGATACCTGGACATCTAGACATTCAGTCAAGTATTTAGCAAGGATGATGGAGGGATACAAATTTATGCAGACACTGTCCTCAAACCACTTTCTAGAGGAGGAAGAACAATTAAATGAGCATCCTTGTTAGTGCCGTGACAGGGAATTGCTGGGTACTCTGGGACATTAGAAGAAGGCTTGTAGAAGGGTGTGTCAGGACCAGGAAAGCAGTTTAGAAAGTTATTACTCTTATCTCTGTGTTCTTCAGCTATTTTGTAGCAAAGGGATATTATGTAACCTTTAAAAAGAAAGGTCTTTGAAACCCGATCTCTTTTGTTTTGTTCCCCTAGTGTCTGGCATATAGCTACTTATTTAAAATTTGTTGAATAAATGAATGAGAATTCTAGTGCTCCATCATAACCGTGGGTCTTTTGACTTATTTCTATTTTTGCTCTGATTATTCTTAAACACTTCTCTTTCAGGCTTGAAATGAATGCTCCTTTTTGACTTATAAAATCTAGTTCTGCTTCTTTTAAGCCATTATCTAAAAACTGTATCCCAGGAAAGGTGCTACACCCATTATATTTTACTAGAACAAGTCTTCCTTGGGTACCTTTTAAATCAGGTGCCTGAGTAGAAACTCTGGGGCCACCTGGTGAAGTGGAGAGTCTTTGATTGATTATTCCCCCAATCCCAGCCCATTTGATGTTCTGCAGTTCTGAAAGATTTGTTCTCCTTTTGACTTTTCCAGGGTGGCTCTTAGATTTTTCTTCTCAATTTCTCTCTCATTTTCATTCTTCAAAAGATTTTAGCTTTGGAGAACCTGAGTTTAATTGTTTACACACAATCCCCTGGAAGACTCTAAGAATCCATGGAAAAGCTGGAGAAAAAAGCCAAAAGGAAACTGAAAGCCTAGACGGATTTCCCTGAGTGAGAATGTTTGTTATCGTGAAGTAGTCTTTTATTTAGGTTGTAATTCTTCAGAGCAGGTGTGAGGCTAGGACTTCCTTGTGTCTGCTTGGAGTGTTTTAGAGATAACATAATATTTTCCTTAAGGAAACAATGGAATATCTAGGGAGAAAATAATACTGGAGTTGAAGCCAATGGAAGGGGAAACTGAAGCTCTCAAGAGGAAGAGAGAAGGTCATTTGGAGGTGGCAATCCTTGTGGCCTAAGACATAGAGGCCAGGTTTGTGCATGATCTTTACATTATATAATTATAGAATCTTATTTCCTAGCCTGATCCCACAGTTTAAAATTGTACCTCATTCTCTTCTCTCTTTTATTGTTTTCGGTCCTTATTTCTTTCTTGTATACTTATATTTACTTAGTATTATTATTGTTATTAATGTCTGAAGCTTGCTCTAATTTAAGCTCCTTGAAGTGAGGAGCTTTTGTCTGTTTTGTTTATTACTTATCCAGGGCCTAAAACTATCCTGGTACAGTGCAGACATACAATAAATATCTGTTAAATAAATAAATTATTAATCATGATGAAGGCGATACTTAAAATAACTATAACCAAGTTTACCTACATGGATTTAATTTATAGACAAATGATGGGACATTCAAATTATTCTGTAGAAATCTTCTAATTGGACAAAGTATGAACTTTACAAAATCTGTGATACTATCAGCATAGGTACAGAAGGATAAGCCTGTGCTGGTGACAATGGAAAACGCTTGAAGTTTCCTGAAGCAAGTAGACTGAATCCCTAAAGCTAAGGGCATGATGTGGTTCAGTTTACTCATAACTATTCTGGAAACAGGCTTACCACCCCCATGGGACTCTGAGACACACTGATTTTATACTACCATGTCTGAACAAAGCCTTATCATCCAATTCTGTGATTTTTAATACAGGATTAGGAAGCTTGTGGAAACTCGAAACATAAGGGATGAATAGAGGAATGGATTGATTATTTAGGAGCTTCCCCTGCATTTGAGATTGTCTTGGTCACAGCAGATACTTTCCAGCAAGAACATGTCAGTATGCTATGAGGATGAGAGTGGATGCTCCCCTGGCTCTTCCAATATTCCAGCTTTCAGGATCAATCTAGTGTAAGCAAAACTGAGCTCATCTGCATAGAAGATAAGTCCACTTTTTGCTGAGATTAAGGTACCCCCCTCTCTCACCCAATGTGGGCCATAACAAATTCAACAATTGACCTAAAGAACTGATAAAGGACCAGATTTTTCTAAAAGCAGGAGGAACAACTGGCCTCACAGGTCCTGGATTAATATAATGAATGGGCGAGTCCAAAAAGATATGACATTGCCAGCAAATTCTCCATAGGAATGAATTAATGACATCTGATTTATTTTCAAATAGAAGAAAGCTTGGGCAGGTGTGTAAACATATGCAAATCACATAGCTATGTAACACTTGCTATTTTTAATTATTTCATATATATATATTTTGTTACTGGGGATTGAACTCAGGAGCACTCGACCACTGAGCCACATCCCCAGCCCTATTTTATGTAGAGACAGGGTCTCACTGAATTGCTTAGCGCCTCGCCCTTGCTGAGGCTGACTTTGAACTTGCGATTCTCCTGTCTCAGCCTCCCTAAGTGCTGGGATTACAGGCTTGCGCCACCGTGCCTGACTATTTCATATATTTTAATGTGGTCCTTTGTGGGGAAAAAAGCCTCAAGTAAACTATTTGTCTAGTAGTACACGGAGATTTATGAACTTCAAGTAATAAACTTTTTTGTTCTTTTAATACCCTGGATAATTTTTTAAATTGCTTTATTTAGAGATATAATTCACATACTATATAAGTTACCTAACCTCAAGTAAATAATTCAATGGCATTTAGTAGTATGGCATTCACAGTTACACAACCATTACCATAGTTGATTTTAGATCATTTGCATTATCCCTAAAAGACACTCTGTACCCTTTAGTAGTCACTTCCCATTCTCCCCAACCCTACGTTCCTCTCCAGCCCTCAGCAATAAGTAATCCACTTTCTAGCTCTACAGATTTACTGAGTTTGATTATGTTATGTAAATTAACATATTCATGTTAATTATGTGGTCTTCTTTCATTTAGCATTATCTTTTCACTGTTCATTCACACTGCAGCATGCATCAGCTACATCCTTTTTATTGCTGAATAATATTCCATTGTTCCATTCCAGACCACATTTCATTTATCTATTCATCACTCAATGGATGCTAGGGGTGTTTCCAGTTTCTGGCCTACTATGTACAATGTTGCTGTGAACATTTGTGTAGTAGTAGTTCTTGTATAGATATAACTTTTCAGTTCTCTTGCTTATATGCCAGGGAGAAGAATTGCTGTGTTATTTGGTAACTCTATGTGCAACTTTTTGAGGAACTACTGAACTATCTTCCATAGAATCTGTATCGTTTTACATTCCTACCAGCAATATATGATAGTTATATTTTCCCTACATCTTTTTTTTCCCTCCTGTACAGGGGTTGAACCCATGGCCCTGTGCACACTGGGCAAGTGGTCTACCACTGAGCTATACCCCTACCCCCAATTTCTCTACATTTTCTCTACCACTTGTTTTTACATGTCTTTTTGATTATAACCATTCTGTTTGGTGTGAAGTAGTATTTCATTGTGGTTTTGATTTTTATTTCCCTAACAACTAATGATAGTAAGTACCTCTTCATAAATTAATGGTCATTTGGACATGTTCTTTAGGGAAATGTTGATTTGAATCCTTTACCCATTTTAAAATGGGTTATTTGCCTTACTGTTGTTGGGTTCTTTGTCTTCTGCCATAAGAGTAGGGTGAGTTTAGAGGAAGGGTAGGTTTCAAGGAAGAAAGTCTCAGACTTCTTAGTTGGTCTTGCCTGAAATAAAGTTTGTGCAACACAACTGCTGAGGGGGGTATGCATATGGCTTACTTCTCCTTGGAATATACTGCAGCTCTAGACTTGGATCTAGGTTGTGAGAGAGCCCTGTGTTCTTAGCTGTATTTACTCAGAGTAAAGTGTCACCCAGCCAGGGTGGAGCACCATCAAACCCAGCTGGAGGAGGATGGGGAAATGGGCTGGAAATGGGCTCTGCTTCAGATGCTACAAACTCTTTCTTGCTGAAATGCTATAGATGGTCTTGAATGATTATTTCTTTATTTGCTATTTTCCCTCAGGCTAATGCTGAAGCAATTTTTTTTATCAGTTATTTTTACAAGGAGTAGGTTCACATAGATTTTCACCCACTACTCTGGAGATTGAGTCTCATTTGGATACTTTTAAATGAAGATTCTGCTTCTTTATACTTGGTGATCAAACTGATATAGTAGAGACAAAATTGGCTATAGAATGATAAAGGACAGTTTTTATAAAATATTTGCAAATTTATAAACAGTGGATTAGGAAAACCAATGGAAGTTGAGGACTGGTTGACTTTCAGCTTCATATCCACTAAAGTTCTAAAGTATCTATGCATTTGGCTTGACAAACCATTCTTAATTTGTGGTATTGAATAGTTGTAGAGCAATATTTGAATAAGGAGACCATAGTATATTTCATACTAAAGTTTGTTGTTGGTGGTTTAATGATCAATATACAAAGTCATTATGGTTGTTGAAAGTCGTGAACATGAAGGTTATCTTCAGAAGCATATGCTTACCTCCTGGTTGAGAGTACCTCCCTGTGGCTTTAGGTGAGCTTGGATACTCTGGCTCCTCCCCAGCTGCAGTGAGCTTCCCACTGTGCCAGGCGCCAGCGATGTAAATCAAGTTATTAAAACTTCAAGTTTTATGTATAAATTTTAAAAGTTCAAGCCAGGTGTGGTGGCGCACGCCTGTAATCCCAGCACTTTGGGAGGTTGAGACAGGAGAATCGCAAGTTCAAAACCAGCCTCAGCAATGGCAAGGCACTAAGCAACTCAGTTGACCCTGTCTCTACATATAACACAAAATAGGGCTGAGGATGTGGCTCAGTGGTTGAGTACCCTTGAGTTCAATCCCCGGTTTTAAAAAAAAATTTCACTAGCAAAAATGCCATGCATTTCTTAATTTTTGTTTAATTTAAAATAACTACCGCACCGCAAAGTCTTAGAAAAACAATCTTCCCTACTTCCCTGATGCATTTATTTGGACTTTGGGGACTAAGATGTAAATGCTACATTTAGCAATTCCTCAAATTCTTTTTTTGAGCATGGACTGGACTCATCTGTGAATGGACAACCAGTTGAATGCCATTTTAGTTGAAAAGAGTCTAGAAACTTGCTCATATTTAAAACCCTTCTCTAGTCTCATCCTCTTTTCCCACCCTAAGGCAAAGTTAACCATATATTTCCTCCCAGGCTTTGAAGTTTGTTTACTTATGAATGCTTACTTACACATCTTGGATACAATATATACTGCTTGAAAATCATAAGAAATTGTTAAAATGCATTCCTTCTTGGAAATTCTTCACCCTTTAACAGCTAACTTGTTTGTGCTATTGCCTAAAGTAGCTCACTGGCAAAAAACATACTGTATAAGAGCACGAAACTAGAAAGATGAATATTTAAGAAGGAAATTGCACACCCCAAAGATATTTCCCTGAATTGTTATTAATGAACTAGGCAAAGATAAATAATAAAAATAATTTATTTTGGCTGGGAAAGTTTCAAATTAAAGTTTAGCTTCTGTTGAGTGACATATCTTAGTTGCCAACATAGTAAAATGTAAGTGGAAAAACCCATTCAATTCTTAAAATTGTAATGCCGTTAAATAATAAACTGATAAGCTGCATTAAAACTCAGTATTAGCGCCCCCACCCCTGCAATAAAGATAGAAATTCCGCCCTACTAAGGCTACTTTCCAGTTCCAGTAGAGATTTTGGAAGATGCTTACCTCCGGGTTGAGTGTACTTCCCTGCGGCTTTAGGTGAGCTCGGATGCTCTGGCTCCTCCCCAGCTGCTGCGAGCTTCCCACTGCGCGGGGCGCCACAGAGGCTCTAGGACTTAGGTGTTCAGCCCCGCCCTCTGCACTATTGCTAAAACTCCAATTCTGCCAGACTGATTCCGGTGATTAATTATTGACAAAAGGAAAACACTCTTACGCAAACTTGTGTCCAACCGCACTGCTCCCAGCGACTCCTTCCAGAAGAGAATGCCGGCTGCACCACTCCCCTCCCCCCTTGCTCTATGGTCCCAACTTCCTATACGCTGCCACTCTGTCCTGGGAGATTAGGCTCTTCCTCGGAGGAATGCAACCCAGCGACTTCTACATTTTAAAATTTGGTTTTCTGTAGCTCATTCGCACTTCTCCCGGGACTGGCCTCTCAGGAGGGGGCGCTTTCCCCGATGCTGGGGGAACCGGGGCTCTGAGAGCAACAGAGGAGGCGTCGCTGTCACCTCCGGCTGCCGCAGTAAAACCCCGAGCCGAGGCAGGGATGGGGAGGAGGGGATTGGGAGGCGCCCTCCCCCTTGCTCGGTCTGGGAGTCCCTACACTACCAAAGGGGCTCGTCCTTCGGTGGTGGTGGTGGTGGAGAAGGGTGGGGAGAGGTGAGGAGAAGGGGGAGGAAGACAAACGGGAGGTGTAAAGGAGAGAGCTCTGGGGCTTTAACCTAAGACAACGTTAAAACGTTCAGGGAAAAGCCTGCGCCCCGCATCCATCCGTACGCAGACTTCTACAAGAGGTGGAAGAAGCCTGGGTATACGTTCAGCAGGACTGCGGTCTGAAACTCAGCATCAGGCTGCGAAGTGAGCCCAGGACTTGGGCCGGGGAAGCAGTAGGCATCCCATTGTATCCGTTTGTCAAAACCGAAGAAAGAGAACCCTTTTAGAATTGGCAGCTAATTTTGGTGCCTTTGAACTGGCAAAACGCTTCTCTCCGCCCCATTCCCTCCCTCCTGCCACCTTCCCCCAGGTGGCTGGGAGGTTAATGGTTGAAAAGCTCCCCCCTCCAGCCTCCCCGGAGAAATGAAAGGATCGTGCCTGGGGAACTTGTGTGTGCTCACTCACAAGTGCAGAGAATTAATTTGGGCCTGACTGCGGCAGGAGGGCAAATTGGGAAAGAGGGCCCGGAGCCGAAGGTGGTGCAGAGAGGCTCGGCGCCAGCTCCCGCGGCTCCTGGGGCTGACGTGCTCAGAGCTTAACTGCGCGCTCAATTATTTTCCCAAGGGGGCACGGAACCTGGAGGAGCCTCTTCCCTGGAAACCCTCATCCAGAACACCATCGATTTCTTCTCTACCGAGGGCAATGCTTAAATTTGACCCCGCGGCTCCTTCCTACGGGTTCAGAGGACGTGGAGGCTCCTCATCCTATATATCCATGGCAGAAATTCTTTCTGCCCAAGGCCTAGGGGTATCCAGGGGGCGAAAGCATCCTTTGATTAATAAGCATTTGGGCAGCATCTGCCATTCAGCCTCCACTGCCGAAAAGGAGGCAGTGCACATGCTCCGCCAGGGCTGATTGTGATGAAGCGCGAATTTGAGCTGCTGGAAGGTTTTTGCTCGTTCTCAGAATACACTTTCATCAGGTTCCAAGCTGCCAGTGCTACGAAGAGGGAGGCTCATGTTATTGGATAATGGTGTCTCCATGAAGGAGGGAGGGTGTCCCCAAAGGGAGCAAGATGGTTGGGATAGAGAAGGGAGCCAATAGAAACAGCACCTGCTTGGAGCCTTGGATTAGCTATTTTACATAGTTAGGTTTTCTTCAGCTCCTATGTATGTTAGCAACCACTGCTCGTTTTTTTTTTTTTTTTTTTATTTCTTTATCATTTTATGTTGGTCACATTCCTTATCTCTTGGCTTCCCCGACACACCTTGGAATGTTAGCAGAGCAGATATGACCACTCAGGGCATTTGATAGAAGAGGAAATATAAACACTGAAAAAGGACTTGCCTTTTTGGTCACCAAGCCCATTCGATGTAAGGACAATACTATTTATCTAGTTTCCCCACTGGATTGTGACACATACGCCCTCCCTCCTCCCAACTGTGATTGTACATCTGTGGAATGTACAACTCTGAAGTAGATCTTCCTGCCAAAGTTTTGTGAAATGGATAGGAGATCCTGCAACTACTCCAACTAGAAGTTGGAAGAAACTGTATTTAGACCACTCAACATAATCTTAAGTAACATATATAAGATTTAAACACACATGGGCATACCTTTATGTATATATTTGCACCTCCAAATGGAGAATAGATGCTATTTGTTTTTCATATGTAAAACTAAGTCACAAAATAAAGGTCAACACAACTTAAAAGGCAGAATCATACTACATCATTCATCAAAATTTGATGATAAAATTAACAACAAAATTTCCCCTCATTGCAATACAGTTGGAAATTTAAAGATGCTTTAAATATGGATTAAAGGGAAGCACAGCAGGTGGGGTGGTACATGCCTGTAATCCTAGGACTTGGGAGGCTGAGCAGGAGGATCACAAGTTTGAGGCCAACTTTTGCAAGTTAACAAGATCTTGACTCAAAAACAAAAAAGGCTGGGGATTTAGCTCAGTGGTAAGCATCCCTGGGTTCAATCTGCACTATAAGAAAAAAAAAAACCACCAGAAATGGGAAATTACAAATACTTTTTGAAAAATATTATTTTAATTATAAAAATTTATGGGGTATGATGTGATAATTTGATTCATATATGCAGTGTGTAAAGATCAAATCAGGGTGGTTAACATTTCCATCTCTTTAAACAATTAAAAAATCTTTGATTAACACATAATTGTACATATTTATGGGTGATAGGAATACACACTCTCTAGAAAAAGAAGAGCAAAATTCCTGCATGAAAAAATTGTGAAACTGAAAATTTCAGAAAAATTGAATCCATAAAATATTATATTTATTGCAAAACAATGTACAAAACAAGAGATTTGGAAAGACTGCAAAAGAATTATGTTAAATAAGGATAAAAGCAGAAATTAGCCAAATAGGAAAATTTATAAACTCAGGCAACTTGATAAATTAAAAAAAAATACTAAAACTTTACTCTCTAAAGAGACAAGAAACAGATCAAGAGTAACGTGTCAGTAAATGTGCTGATTACCTGGGGTCAGAAGTTGTTCCAGATAGCCGCAAAACTGAAGCATATGATGGTTAAACCCAGAATCTTGAATAAGTTACTGGGATAACTCTGTCATATAAAGGAACTCATCTCAATTAATTTTATATTTATCTTGTTTTCTCAGAATAAGTGAATCATTCTGTTTTCTGTAAAATGGAAAACATTTCCCCCTCATTGTGCTTTCTATGAACCACTTTTTAGGAAAACCATTGTTCCAGTCCAAGAAAAAGTATCTTTAATTGAGTATACATGTTCAGAAGCAGAACACTGTACTTCCTCTTTAAAAGACTTTTACTAAAACAAAAGTTGATTAAAACCAAAACAAAACAAGGATATTCAGGTTTTAAAGTAGAAATTAGCTTAAAGAAAAAGAAATTCTTATTGAGAGAGAGAGAGAGAGAGAGAGAGAGAGAGAGAGAGAATGAGCGAGAGAGAAAGAGGAAGAAATAGACTCCAGAAGAGATTAATGATAATGACATTAATGATAATAGTAGCACTCTCAAAATCGGATATATAGATTTGGTCTAAAGTGCTCAAAATTTTGAATAATCCTACCATTTTAATTTAGGTTTTGGCATGTAATCTGTTCTCTACCCAGAACAAACCTACTTCGCCTGTGCTATGCTAAGCAACTTATTGCTTCTTGGAAGGCTTTTGATTTAGCAATCAAGTTCCCTGACTAGTTTTCTTATCCTTCATCATTTGGTTTAAGCCTCTTCCACTATAATGAATGGCTGTGAAACAAGAAAGGAGGGAACCTAGCCGCATTGTCTCTCACTCCCACTGAAAGAGTTGTCACTCATCTTCAACAAAACATCTTTCTCTGACTCTTATGTACTATGAAAATTCACAGCTGCTCCAGTGTCATGACATTTTTCAGTGGAGAATTTGGCATTTATTGTAAAGGCATTGTTTTAATTTCTGTCAAATTAAACTTTCAGATCAGGGTTGCCTATTAAGGATGAAAAGAGCAAATAGAGTGAAAATAAGAACTAGCAAAACAAGGTTATAAGACAATTTAGATGTCAAGATTAAACAACAGAAAAAGAAGCTCATGAAAACACATTGGCAATGGGAAATATAGCCATGGTCCTTCCTGGGTAGTTCTGTCCCAGTCTTCAATTCCTGATTTAATGACCTATGTTTTAAATTTACATAACAGGTGTGTGGAAGGCATCAGAGGAATTTGGTACAGCATCTCACAGACACATAATAATCACTTGAGAAGTTCTTCCCAGCAGGACTAGACTTTTAAAAATCAGGCAGGTCACAACATGCCCTTACCTGTGTAAACTAAAACAAAATCTCACCACAACCAACAACTAAGAGTCAATACTAATCTCCATTTTTTAAATTTTGGAAATGGCTGTCATACTCTTCTACCTATTATACTCTTTTAGAACAGTGTTATTGACACATAATTAAAATATCCAATTCACTCTTCTATAAGGTACAGTCTAGTGGTTTTAAGAAAGTTCTCAGAACTGTGAACCATCATTACTACTTAATTCCAGAACATTTTCACAACCCAAAAGGAAACCCATGCTTGTTAGCCATCATGTCTCATTCTTCTAAACCCACTCCTGACCCTAGGCAACCATGAATTTTTTCTTTGTATGGATTTGTCTATTCTGGACATTTCATGTAAATGAAAGCATATGATATGTGACCTTTTGTAAATGATTTCTTTCACTTAACATATTTGAAGTTCATTCACATCATAGTGTGTTTCCTAACTTTCATCTTTAATGTTGCTGAATAATAGTCTACTACTATTCCTAATGCATAATTATATTGAGCATCTTTTTATGTGTTTGTTGATCACTTGTACATGTTTGGAGAAATGTCTATTCAAATTATTTACCCATTTTTAAATTGGCAAATTATTTATCTTTTCAATGTTGACTTGTAAGTATTCTTTATATATTCTAAGTATTCTAGATATAACTTCCTTGTCGTAATTTGCCAAGAATTTTTCCCATCCTGTGGGCTGTCTGATCACTTTTTTGATAGTATCATTTGAAGTACACAAGTTGTTCATCTCTCTCTCTTTTTTTTTTTTTTTGCGGTAGTAGGGATTGAACCCAGGGGTGCATTACTACTAAACTATACCCCACTCCTTTTTTACTTTTTAATTTTAAGGTGGGGCCTTGCTAAATTGCCCAGATTGGCCTCAGACTAGCAATCTTCCTGCCTTGGCCTCCTGAGTAGCTGTGATTACAGAAGTGTGCTCCAGCATTGCAAGTTGTTAAATTGGTTAAAGTCTAATTATCTCTTTTTTCTTTTGTCTCTTGTGCATTTTCATATACATTTTTCATTGATTTGTCAGTTTTTGTGAAAAAGGCAGTTGGAATCTTGATAAGTTCTGGTATTCCTTTCTACAGAGTGAATCTATAGATTAATTTTGGGGGTATGCCATCTAAACAAAATGAGCTGTTCTGATCCTTGAACATTTTTCTAAAGTTTTTTTTTAACAGAATTTTGCAGTTTTTAGTGTAAAAGTCTTGAACTTCTCTTGTTAAACTTTTGTTTTAAGCCTCAGATATGAACGAAGTTTAGCAATGTCCAGGAACTATGTCCTGGTCAACCCTGCATCCCCCCTATCTATGTCAGTATCTCACTTATTATCTTGAATTGTGATTAGCAATCTCTGTGCCTGTTGAAGTGAACAGAAAAAATATCTTGGATACCTACACAAAGTTCATAATAGCATTTCCTTTTTTTTGTTTTTTAAAGTAGAAAGGATTGAACCCAAGGGTGCTTTACCACTGAGCTATACCCAGTCCTTTTCATTTTTTATTTTGAAATAGAGCCTCTGTAAGTTGACAGGCTGTCCTTGGACTTGCAATCCTGCTGCTTTGGCCTCCTGAGTCACTGGGATTATAGGTGGGCCCACTGCCCTCAGTTTCATTTCCTTTAAACCATAGCATATGATTAAGAAAAAAGAATAAACACTAATCCTATTTAATAAGAAAGTTTACTGATATATGCAGGTCAAGAAGGTTAATTTACATGGCCAACAGCACTCAATGTCAAATAAAAAAAAATAGACTACAATTCATTTCCCCCTAGGAATGTATTAATTCTAAAAGCCTTTAAGCCAAGAAGGACATGGAGAAGATCAAGAGAAAAACAGTAGCAATAAGTTATTTTTATTGAATTACATTAAAAATGTATATTGTCATATCATCCAGATCCTTTAGAGCTAAAGAAAGGTTTAACTCAGAAGAGTATTTCTTTCTTGAACTTCTAAATTAGAAAAGTGTTTGGAATGGAGACTTAGAGTTATCTCCACATCACTGACATTGATGTGAGGATACAAGAGTCTTCACCTAATAAAAGTGAAGGTCTGACTCTCAGAGATGAAATTTAAAAAGTAGCATACTTTGTAGACTTTCTTTTCCATTTGTATTTCAAAAGTACAGATTTCATTAATGAATTTACACCTACTAGAATATTGTCCCTGCTCAGGCTTTAGAACTGAGAGTCCAGTTAAGCATCTGGTTGAGCATTTGGTAGAGAATCTAAGGAGTGGATGAAACACGTGTAATTACCATGATTGACAGGAAAGCAGGGCATCAGTGTCTAGCATTGACTGAGAACACTTACCAGAAAAGCATTGTCAAGATGGAGCAACCAGGGGCTGGGATTGTAGCTCAGCGGTAGAGCACTTTCCTCGCATGTGTGAGGCCCTGGGTTTGATCCTCGGCACCACATACAAAGCAATAAAATAAAGACATTGTGTCCATCAACAACTAAAAAAATATTTAAAAAAAAAAGATGGGGCAACCAGGTAGACCAAGAGGAGAGTGCCACACTGGCTAGATGTTACTGATTATATACACAACTCTTGTTAATAAGGGGAAAGGAGGTCTACTGAGAATTTCTTGATAAAGGAAACAGGAGGAGCAGTAAGAGAGATGCTAGGTATTAAGGGAATTAGCCATTGTGGTTTAGAGAGAACCACTGTGGCTAATGCCTCTCAGGTACTGAACTGGGTGAATGATGATAGTTACCTAGACCTAAGAAGGAGAAACTTTTTAAATAAATTATTAAAAAATAGATAACTTTATACTCCAGAAAGTATTGCTCAAGAAAGGCAAGTTAAAACCTGTGACTCTGTGTGTGTGTGTGTGTGTGTGTGTGTGTGTGTATTGGGGCCTGAGCCCAGGTGTGCTCTATTGCTGAGATACATTGAAATATGTTCCCAGTCTTTTTATTTTTATTTTGAGACAGGAATCTCACTAAGTTGTCCAGGCTAGCTTCAAACTTGCCACCATCCTGCCTCAGCCTGCCAAGTAGCTGTTTACAGACCATAATTTCTACTCTGTAGGAAAAAGTAGGTAGAGGGACAGAGGATTTCTGAAATAAAATAACTTATAGAGGAAGATGTGAGTTGAAGTGCTCTTCACCACATATTTATTGTCTTATCAATTGAGAGTGGACTTCATCATTAAGTAATGAGGGCCATGAAATAGTCCCTTGGCACATGTGGATATAACTAACATTTGTGGTTCTCCTATATTCAAAGCATTCTAGAGTTCCACAAATTTTTTAAGTTTGCAGGAATACAAACTTGAATTCTGAACTTGAGGTTGGAATGATCAAGTTGCTTAGTTAGGAAGTCATCTAGCTAATGAATGGTAATCATGTATAAGTTTTGCATTTGTTTTGTTTTTGCTTTTAATTTACCAGCAGTGCTGGTAAAGTTAGGAGATAACATGAACAATTAAAGTAAAACATTTGCCTTACTTAGGTTTTATTTCACATTGTCCTTGTCTCCAACTAACACTGATAATTGAATTTACTTGGATGAGAGAAAGCAGTTCCAATTTCTATTTAAAAGTTTCTTGTAGAAGTGGCAAACAATGGGAAGAATGGCTTTGTTATGAAGCTGCATTTCCAAAGTAGGTATCCAAATTTAATTCAGGAGAAAATTAAATGACAATGAGAAGGGATTATGTTTTTGACTTAGTTTCAAATAGGCTCATAGCTTCTTAGAAAGAAAAAAATTATGATTATTTTCTTTGCTAAGAAAAGTCAAGATAAAATTTTGAGTCATAAGCTGCCTAGGCATTTTCCTCAAACTATTGTGAAAAATAGATGAACAATTCCAGGTTATAGCTTTCAGTTTTGGACGGTGAGAACTATTTTTCTGCAGTGGCTATTTAAATACAGCAGATTTTATGGAGGGCATACTTAGAATTCTCTGTGAGAGGTCTTTGGAGAGACAGAGTGAAAACCCAAACTTAAGTACTTTTGAGGACAAAGGATTTTTCAAATCCCAGGAGAATAAAGCCAGAGTGAGCCTCAGTGGGTTTAGCAATAAAGAACCTGATTTTGAGGCCCAAATAACTAAATCCTGAATTTGGACCCATGATAGGACTTGATAGTGGTTCTGAACCTGTGAGGAATCTTGGAGCACAACTTTTGTTCTTTGATATTTATAAGAAGGGCAAGTACTTTCATTCAGCAGTTTATCAGCATTTGTGTCCTCCCTTTAGAGGCATTTTGCTCTTTAAGGCTGTCTCTAAGTTTAGAAGCTGCAGAGGCAAGAAAATACTATCCTTTTCCTCTCAACTCCCTGCAGGCATTTGAGGGACAAACGAATGAAGAAATGGTGAGCCCTCCTTCTGATTTTGAAATCAATAATAACAAAGGAAGGAGCAATTAAGAGGTAGATCAATACCTGAACCAAAATGAATGCGAGGGATAAAATTTCTCTTTACCTTTGAAAAAAATATCCTTATATTAAGATAAATTTGTTTTTTTTTTCTTTAAAATGCTTTTTGTTGTTGTTCTGCTTCAGGTTTTCATTCTCTATCCTGAAATAATATAATTGGGAATAATATATAATATAATATAACATAATATGATGTTATATATATATATATAATCTCTCAGTGATAGTACATTTTATTTGCTCCAAGTTTTCTATACTGGAATTTAAAAAATTATGTCTTTTTTAAAAATTTATTGATTGTCTTTATAGGTAGACAAGCATTTATAGGTACATACTGTTATTGTAGTGTGTATTCTTTCTCAAGGGCTGAAAAAATTATGCTTTTCATGAGTCCATCTTAATATTACCATTTATGGGGTTTTAGAATGTGTTTTACTAGACAAAGCAGATTTCAAGACAATGTTATTAATTATAAAACCTTGAAGTTTTAATTTCTATCTACCTATATCATCTATTATCTATTTATTTATTATTTAGTGGTATTGAGGATCAAACCTAAAGATACTTAACCACTGAGCTGCATCCCCAGTCATTTTTTAATTTTTTAATTTTTATTTTGAGACAGGGTCTGGCTAAATTGTAAAGGCTGGCCTCAAATTTGATTCCTCCTGCCTCAGACTCCAGAGTTGCTGGGATTTACAGGCATCTGCCACAATGCTTGGCAAAACCTTGAAGTTTTAAGTAGAACTGAAGCATATCAGAAAAAGTAAGGCATTCTTAAGAGAGAACCATAAAAATTTCCAACAAGGGCTATAAAATTGAGGACTTTATTTCTATATTTTGATTACTAGTGAAGAAAGAGGGAGGAAAAAAGGAAAGAAATGAGGATGGGAACATTGAAAAGACTGGGAGGGAAAAAAAAACCAGACATCCCCCTCCAAAATGAAAAGAGGAATAAAATGTGGCTCAGCTAGGGAGAGATACAACATAGAAAATGCCAGAGAGAATATTTAATGGCAGGCGTGCTCAGGGGATACTTGCTTTTCAGTCATTCTGGTAAACATTGTATTTTTATTTGAACCCTTCTATACTTTGGAGAAGTTTTAAACTTCCTGACCTCTTGTGAAGAATGGAATGATAATCCTTAGCCTCTCCGAGGTCTTCTAAGCTATTACTTGTCATCTTTTGGTTGACTTTCATGGATGAGTAAATAATCCATGTCCAGTGCCTTAGTTACATCACATGATATTCCTAACTAGACTGGGAATTATCCTTCTTACTCTCAAAGTCAATTTTCATTTTCTGTACTTCCTGCCATTTAAGAAATGCAGAGAGACTTGTGCTAGGTGTTAGAAATTTACTTTTCAACTTTATAACTGTTGTGTTACTTAATTTAAATTTAACACTGAAGTTACCTGATTGGCCAAGTGTGCTAGTACATACCTATAAACCAAGCTACTCAGGAGGTTGAGGCAGGAGGATCACAAATTTGAGGCTAGACTGAGCAATTTAGGGAGACTCTGTCTCAAAATAACAAATAAAAGAACTGGGGATGTAGCTCAGTGGTAGAGTGCCCTGGAGTTCACATCTTCAGTCTTAAAAAACAAAAATAAGTAACCTGATTGGGTTATTGTTTTTTTTTTTTTTAATTATATCCATGTGGATTACCTGGATATAGCACTTACTGATGCCATGATTTAGGTGATGTTTGTAGAAGAGTTTTTCCCATCATACAGAGTAGGTACTCAGTGGTTATTAGGTTTCTTCCTTAATTGTAAAGTTGATAATGAGTTGTTTTTTTTTTGAAATTGGGAAAATGACATTCTAGGCTTAAATGGGTTAATTAAGGTTCTGATTTTCTTTTTGAGTAACTTTCATATTCATATAGAGAGAGATTTTGGAGGTTGTAAGGGTGTAGCTTGGTGGTAGAGTGCTTGTCCAGTATGCACAAGGCCATAGGTTCAATCTCCAGTATCCCAGAAATAAATAAATAATAAATAATTAATAACAAATGAAACAGCTTTGCTAGGATGGAACTAAAATTTAAAAATTCAAAAAAGTTTTCAACACTGATAGTGTTACATATATGCATCTACACTTAACACACTTTTTCTTCTATTTTGAAGTGTTCCTTTGGTGTCACTAGCAAGCACTTTATGTATAAAACACTGTTCCTTTTGATCTCAAGCTAAAACTTCTGTCTTTGCACCCTCATGGGACTCTAACAATAGAAGACAACATTAAAATAAATTATAAATATACTATTACAGCTGTGAATACCCATGGTGGCCTAATGATTAATTTATCCAAGGAGCATTTATTGAGTGCTCATGTCCAATTGTGCCTGCTCTGACATACAGTGGCAACAAACATAGGCTGATTTCTTTTATTTTTATGGTGGTCAGTTATTTAGTTGAGCTGTCTTGACTCCCTTCCAAGGCTGTTGTAGTTACCATAGTTTTAAAGGATTTATTTTAAACAACAATCATGTCCCATAAGGAGTAGGTCAGAGAGCCAGGTAAGGTTTCTCTCACAGAGAAGTCCTGAAGATCTCTGACTTCATTTCCATCTTGAAGACTGTCATATTTAGGGGCTGGGACTGTAGCTCAGTGGTAGAGCGCTTGCCTCGCATGCGTGAGGCCTTGAGTTCGATCCTCAGCACCACATACAAAGCAATAAAATAAAGACATTGTGTCCATCTACAACTAAAAAAATATTTTAAAAAAAAGACTGTCATATTTACATCTCCTAAAATATTGTAAAAAAAGAAAAGTTCAGCATGGTAGTGCAAGCCTGTAGTCCCAGCTGCTTGGGAGGCTGAGGTGGGAGGATCATTGGAATTCTCATGAAACAGAGCCCCTTTGAAATGAAAAACTCTGAATAGTTTAGCTCCTGAACTTTCTCATGCTGAGAATGGAAACTATAAAACCATCCAATGGCCTCTACAGACACCAAGGAAACTGAAACTGGCTGGCACTCCCTGGCTGAGTTTACATGTGTATCTCCTGGTTTTGTTTCCTTTTGCAGGACCCAAAGAGAAACAATCTAACTGCATCTCCCTAGTTTGATTAAACTGTATTAATTCATTTTCTCTTTTTAAACAATTCATTTATTTCTTTCTTAAAAAATTTTTTAGTTGTAGATGGACACAAATATCTTTATTTTATTTATTTATTTTTATGTGGTGCTGAGGATGGAACCCAGTGCCTCATGCATAGGAGTTAAGTGCTGTAACAGTAAATCCCAGCCCCTCATTTATTTCTTATGCAGAGATCTAGGGAGGTGCCCTATATTTGCTGTCAATAACATGCAAGTTTGAGACTGAGACTAGCCTAGGTAACATAGTAGGATGCCATCTCAAAACAAAACAAAAAATATATAGGAAAGATTCTTCCAACATAGGTTGATGGGAAATTAAACCATGAGATACCTAAGGTCTTTTTCACATGTAGGATTGGGTAGTTTTTCTAACCAATGGAGGGGACAATCTCTAACCCCAGAAAAACACAAAAAGCCTCTAAAAAGTGCCACTTGGCTTTGTAACTGTAGTGAGCTCTAATGAGCAGGTAGGCATGGGCATGTCTACCACACTATTGACCCCTGCTCATCCTTAATCACTTGTGCAAAGAAAGTCTGGAGACTAACAGAAAAGCATTATGGAGCTTTTATTGATCTCTGCTCTGACTGTGAACTGAAGCTAGAGACTTGTTAAGCTAAATGAGCTCAACTGAGACTCAGGCTGTCAACATTTATGCAGAACCTGCACATTTGCTGTGGGTCTACAGGGGTTTTCTTCTGATGAGGCATAAACATTGTACATGGACGGTTTTAAACTGAGCTTTCTGGTAGTTAAATAATAATAAAAAAAGAGCCTGCCTTTTTGTTTTTAGTGAAATATAGCTATTTCTATTGTTTTTATTTTATAAGTAACATGTTTAGAATTTATTATTAAAAAGAGTTTTTATACTTGACATCAGTAGCATTTCCTCATTGTCAGTAAATGTAATAGTAGCTTCCTGCTTGGTTTAGTGGGCAGTGTTAATTCTATTTCATTGGTCCCTGTGGTTGGAGATATTTAAGCAGGGGCTTGGTAGGGACTAATATTATAGGGTGGTGATTCTCAGTGTGTGGGCTGCAGGCCAGCAGTGTTAGACTCACCTGGGAACTTGATAGAAATCCCACTGCTCCAGCTGATTCTGTCACATGCAAAAGTCTGAGAATCTGTGATAGAAATATGAGTCTTAGATCAGCAATTCTCTAGGAGGAGGAAGAGGATGGGGAGTATCAGAAATACATGGGTTTCTTCTTCAAGCTCCGTCGTTCTTCCCTCTCCTATGCTCCTCCTTCTACTGAATTACTATCCAGTGAGCCTTTACCTTGGGAATCAGACACATCCTTTGGAGGTGTTGATGTGACCCACTGAACTAGATGAATGAAGTTTTTAAGAGATGGTCCATCATCAAGGAGTTATGTCTGACCTTGTGAACTTTCTAGATACTAGTTAATAAAAAGTTGTAAATTTCTGTTATCATTATATATTATAGTTTTAGTGTAGTACCTACTGCTCTTAGGAGTGAGAAGTAAAAGAAGATGTGGGTTTCTTTTCTTTTCTTTCTTTTTTTCAGTATTGGGATTGAACCCTGAAATGCTGTACTATTGAGCTACATCCCCAACCTTTTTATTTAATTATTTATTTTTTAAAATTTTGAGACAAAGTCTTGCTATGTTGTTGTAGCTCGTTTGAATTTGTGATCCTCCCAACCACCCAAGTCACTGGGATTACAGTCATGTGCCCAGAAGATGTGTGTCATTTTACAATCTAACTTGTAGATTTAGACCAGCCTCTGTTACAGACCTTTCCTAGGAAATCTGAAAATGTTTCTACTTTTTTCTGGAAGGAAGATTTTAATCCTGTTGTATGATGCTTTGCATTTTGGGATTCTCAGAGATAAGCCACCTGGTACAGTACAACTGAGGTAGGGTAGAAGAAAGCCAGATGGATAGAAAGGAAACAACTGAAAGGAAAGAGGAACTTACCTTCAAATTTAAAAACTCCATAAATGCCCTCACTGTTACCACCCTAGGCCTGTTTTCTTCTAGGCCTATATTTTTAAAAGGTCCAATAAATTTTAGAGTACCACAAATCCAGTTAATTCATACCTATATAACCTTTTTCTTCTAAAATGTATTTTTAGACTAATTAAAAGAAATCTAGAGAGAGTACCTGTTAGAGACCTATGATATAGGCACAGTCAAAAGCTTCCTATTAACTAGAAAACAACCTAAATATTCTGAGAAGAACCAGACCTTTGTGGCCTACTCTATGTTCTGTGATCAAAAGGCAAATGGCACCTTGTGCTTCTTCATGTTTACCATTTACAAAATTTCCTTTGAAAGAAGAAAACTGAGACCTTCAAAGCATGGTTTACTCACTCTTCAGGACCCGGACTCCCTCTCCCTTTGAGTGGCCTATTCTATTTGCTTTTCTGAATAAATCTCTACTTGTGCCTTTTTAATGCATCCTGATATTCCTTTCTGCGGTGCAAGTCAAGAACATGCAAGGGCTAAGCTGAGGTCCCCTTCTTTCTTTTGGGAACCTCCTCAGACCCCATTTAGTGACACAATGGTTGTAATGATTGCTTAGCCTTCAAATCCAGGCTCTCCTGGGCTACGTATATGACCTTGGGAAATTTCCTTTACATCTCATAGTTTCTTCATTTGTAAATTCATGCTGGTGATAATGTCTATCTCTTAGCTTTGTTTAAGCATTTAATGAATTAATGCATGTTAAATGACTGACAGTTGATAAGGGCTCAATAAATGTTAGATAATACTATTAATAATTATTGTCTAATGAGATTAAATTGCATACTACTGTGTAGGTAACTAATTGGAACACTAAGTGTGTAATTTTACCCAGAAGCTATGAAGTCACACACACACGTTTGAATTCCTTTTACGTATCTTACTCCAAGTAACTTAGTCACTCCTGAGCCTTGTTTGTCTTATCTTTGAAATGGAGCCAGTCCTGTCTGCTTTATAGGGGTATTGTGAGCAGAAGTAAGAACATTTGGAAGAATTTAGTGCACCCAATACAAATGGCTATTATTCTTTTTACTGCTTCTTACTTTTCTTGAACCAAATTTTATTTTATTTTTATTTTTATTTTATTTATTTATTTTTTAAATATATTTTTAGTTGTAGATGCATATAATGTCTTTATTCTATTGCTTTGTACGTGGTGCTGAGGATCGAACCCAGGGCCTCATGCATGCGAGGCAAGCGCTCTACCGCTGAGCTACAATCCCAGCCCCTTGAACTAAATTTTAAATAGTAACTTCCCTTTCCTATGGAAATTGAGGGAGTCTGATTTAGAGGAAGTGTATGTGCTGTGGAATGGTCCATATGCCACTTTGCTATTAGAATATGACTCATTATTTCTAAATTTAGTATTGCTTTATTTGTATGCTCTTTGCTTTTCTCAGAAATCCCTATATTCAGATCCAACCATAAGCTCTGGATAATAAAAGACAGCAACTACAATAAAGTGCATCTTTCTGAGCCACCACAAGTCACTCCTTTGAGGTTTTCTGACCAACCTGACCAATATAAAGAGGACTAATATTTCAGGAAGCAACTGTGGCATTTTACAGTTGTGTAGAGTTCTTCTATTTACAAAAGTTTTCAAATTTCATTATCTTCTTTAATTGAGGTACAATTTACATATGATGAAATATGTAGAGTTTAGTTGTAATTCCTTAAGTCTGGATAAATGTATACATTTCTATCAAGATATAGAATCACCCCAGAAAGTTTCCTCGTGTGCTTTCTCAGTCAACTCCTTACTCTCATCTCACAAAACCATTATCTTGATTTCTATCACCACAGGTTTGCTTTTCTTGCTGTACAACTTCATATAAATGGAGTTCTGCAGACTTCACCTGTCCTGTTTTCCTTAGCATAATGCTTTCAAAATTCTTCTGTCTAGTCTCATGTATCAGTAATTTGTTCCTTTTTGTTTCCGAGTAATACTCTATTATACAGATAAGTCACAATTTGTTTATTCACTTTTCTGTTGAGAATCATTTGGGCCATTTCCATTGTTCCTTTTCATCATTATGATAATGCTTTGTAAAGTCAGAAATTTCAACTGTTATTATTGGCAGTCAAACCAGGGAACCTGCATGCATCCTGGCTGACTGAATTTGGCCATCCATCTACATTAAAAAAAGGCAAACTTTCCTTTTTTAGGCAGCTGGGATCCAGGCAGTTTCTCTTGCTTGGTTGGTGCTGACAGAATGGTTCTTCCTTCTCTCCAGTTTGATCAGACTGCATAAAATTAATTTCTCCCTTTTTCATGGTTGTGTGGGTGAGTGACTGAATGTGACCACATGGGATCCAGGAGGTTTTCTGGCTTGGTTGCTGGAAATGCCATCTCCATTTTTCAGATTAAGAAGCTGAGGCTCAGAAAAGTGAAGCAATTCAATGTCCAAATGCCAGCAAATGAGGAACTTGGGAGCAGTACTTGGTCTTCTGACTCCAAATCCTCTGCTTCCCTCACTTCCCATTTTCTGAGGCCAGTTTGCTTTTGATCCTGACTAGGAGTTCTGCCTGTGTTTCATCAAGGTTTGATCTGACCCTGGCCCATCCTTGATGGAGAAAGATCTAGAACCACAAAAGTCAGAAATTTGACCCTACTCTGGAGTAACATTTGGTGTGCCTTAGTTTCTAAGGCAGAGTAAATGAGTTTCTGAGGCTGGC
This sequence comes from Xerus rutilus, assembly GCA_028644305.1. NCBI lineage: Eukaryota > Metazoa > Chordata > Mammalia > Rodentia > Sciuridae > Xerus > Xerus rutilus. Next base: position 27,308,563 of record CM053409.1, read on the forward strand.
CCAGGGGTCAAATTGGAGCAGAAAGGATCTGGATGACATTGAGTTAGATTATAGAACATCTGAAGAGACATCTGAAGATATTATAGAGCTTCTAAAGAGAAGCTTTGCTTATCCTAGTGATAATGTGCAAATAGGATGGACAAGAAATAGATGACGCTATCAATTCAGCACTGCCACATCATCAGCTATGTGAGCTTAGGCATCCCAACCTCTCTGAGTCTGTTTCTCCATCTGTAAAAGAAGGTGTGTGATGCTTCCCTCTCAGGTCTTGGAAGTTCCTGACATAGAAACTGTTCTTCCTGTGCTCTGTCAAGGGTAGGCTTACAGGAGCATCACTATATGATATGGCAATTGACCTTGCTGTGGGATTTCCATCATGTGGAAAAATCAAATCTTTTTTGTTTTTGAAAACAATAATTTATTATTTATAGAGTCTAAATAAGATAATAAGGTTTGTCAGTAAAGTCCTTGTAAAAACAAAGCAAGAGAGGGCACAGAGGGGTTTCTTTGCTTTAAGACCGCTGAGAGAATGGACACAGGTAAATATATTCTTAAAGACTCTCTCTTCCTTCCCAAGAACATATTCAGGAAGACACCCCTTGTTCTGAATGCTGATTAGACTGCATGGTTAAATAAGGCCTGTAGGAAAACCAAAAGGATAAATCTCAGTCACATACCTCAGTATTTGATGTGAAATTCAGTAAGTTCATTATTTTTCAATAATTTATGTGAATGTAAAGATTTATTTTAAAGCATATTTACATGTATACTAGGTAATATGACGTAACGTGCTGTCCACAAAAATCTTCCAACTTGAGAAGATTGCTATGAAAATGACTTAATAGAATCTACTAAACTTTGGTCATATAATAATTAGGAAGAGTCTTAGAAAAACCTAGGGCTAGATGATGAGCTCAGTCCATAAGACCTTCTAGCGGCAATTTCAGAGTTCATGACATCACTGACTTTTCTCAACCAAGATTGAAAAAAGCTTATAGCAAATGACTCAAGGAGCATTTACTGATCTGCAAAACAACCTTGCTTGCTGTCATTGCTTCTAATGTTTCCCAAGGAAAGAACATACTTCTAAACACTCAGTGCTTGTGCCCAGAGAGGAGAAACAATCCCCACAGTCTGGAAATCAGAGTGCTTGAAAAGCATTTCATTTATGACTTTCTATAGTTGGTATTTGAACACAGTCAGGGCCCTGGCTTGGGTTTCAATGCAACATATCCTTTATATGCAGGAGGAGAGAAGAAGGAATGTGACTTTGTGGATTGTCCTCTTTTAATGAAGAATCCTTGAGAGGAAAGGAATGACCCATGGGCAAAGATAAAAGAAGTAACAGAAGATAGAGAAAAAGACATCTTATGCAATTGATGTCTTTGTGACAATTGCTTGTTTTGGACTTTTTGTTGGGAAACGTTTTCTTTTGGAACTCAATATACTCTAAGTGTATTGCATATTTTCTTATCTTCCATATGTCTGTCTTTTCTTCTAGGCAAAATGAAAGACAATTTGAATTTCAGGTGACAATAGAGCATATGATTTTCAACACTTGTTCAAAAATTAACATTTATGGAGTGTTTTTCTACATGCCAGGCTCTGTAATCTTCATTTCTACATAGATTACTTTGATTCTCATAACAACCAAATAAGAAAAGTGTGAGTCTTGTTATTTATGTTACAGATGAGGAAACTGTGGACAAGAAGTTGCCAAGTTTGCATGCTCATACATTGCTGGTGGGACTGCAAATTGGTACAACCAATCTGGAAAGCAGTATGGAGATTCCTTAGAAAACTTGGAATGGAACCACCATTTGACCCAGCTATCCCATTCCTAGGTCTATATCCCTCTTCCTGTGCATATCATCAAGATGTAGAAATGACTAAGGGAAAAATTCTTTTTTTTTTTTTGGTACTGGAGATTGAACTCAGGGACACTCGACCACTGAGCCACATCCCCAGCCCTATTTTGTGTTTTATGTAGAGACAGGGTCTCACTGAGTTGCTTAGCGCCTTGCTGTTGCTGAGGCTGGCTTTGAACTTGCGATTCTCCTGTCTCATCCTCCCAAAGTGCTGAGATTACAGGCATGCAGCAATGCACCCGGCTTATGACTAAGGGAAAATTTGGTGTTCCCTTTTGGACATATTACCTTTGACACCTAAATGTAGATGTTGGTTACATAATTATATTTATGGGGCCAAAGCTCAGGTGAGAAATCAAGGATGGAGATAAAAATATGGATTTTAGCAATGCATAGGTAGCATTTAAAATCATATCCCAGCAGAGAGATATGGTGAGATGGGGAATGGGTATGAGGGGAGCTGGCAAAGAGAAGAGGGATGAAGACATATTCATGGGCTTCTATAGTTAGCAGTTGGGCATAGAAGTGAGTTGGGATTGGAAAACTAAGAATGAGGAGTCATGGATGCTGAGAGGAAAAGTGATTTGGGGAGATGTGTGCACAGCTGGGTCAAAATGGCAAGAAGGCAGGTGAGATGAGGACGAAGTCTTGACCATCAGGTTTGGTGTGGTTAAAGATTCTTGGTAAGAGTTGTAACACAGGTGTGATGGATGGTAGAGGTTCGTGTGGGTTGGAAAGAGGATGGAGGCAGCTAAGAATGGGGCAAAAGCTGAATAGGGACAAAGGACCAAGGAAATGGGGGTTTTGTAGCAGTACAGGGGATTGAATTCATGGTTCCTTTATCACTGAGCTACACCCCTAGTCCTTTTTATTTTTTTCATTTTGAGACAGGGTCTTGCTAAGTTACTTAGGTTGACCACAAATCTGCAACCTTCCTGCCTCACCCTCCTGAATCTCTGGGATCACAAGTTTGTGATACCATGCCCAGCTGTTGTTTTTAATAGGTGATATTAGGGCATATTTTATGCTTAAGGGAATGATCCAGGAGTGAAGGAGAAAATGGAGATGCAGGAGAGAGGAGAATCCTGGAATGTTGTTCTCTAGAGGGCACAGAGGGGAGGGGATCAGCGCTCCAGTGGGGGAGGAGGGACACTCTCTCCATCATTCAGAAGAGAAGGCAGGATATGTGGCACTATGAAAATACTCCTCCCTTCCATTCATATTCTTACACTCTCAGAGTTGATGGATTTTGCAGATGTCAAATGATACCTGTTTGTTCTTCTGAGCAAATACATACAGAAAATATTTAATCAGAAGCTCATGAAAGAATAAGGTAAAATTTATGGACTGAGGATACAGCTCAGTTGGTAGAGTACTTGCTTCACATACATAAGGCTATGGGTTCAATACCAGCACCACAAAAACCAAAAACAAAACAAAACACCCCCCCAAAGGTAAAATTTAATAGACAAAGGTAATTTCTTTATCATATCAACATTTAAGTTTGAAGATTAGACTGCTTACTATTTCCATAGTTACTAAGATTACAGAGAGAATCAGAAAAATAAGTTCAACAAAATCTTTTGGTTTTTTTTTTTTTTTTTTTTGCTTTGTTTTGGTATTGTGGTTGAACCCGGGAGTGCTTTACACTGAGCTATATCCCTGGTCTTTTGTTTTTATTTTTGAGACAGGATTTTGCTAAGTTACCAAGACTGGGCTTGGATTTACAATCCTCCTACTTCAGCCTCCCAAGTAGCTGGGATTATAGGGCAACACCACACCCAGCAGATTTTGCTAAATTACCAAGACTGGGCTTGGATTTACAATCCTCCTACTTTAGCCTCCCAAGTAGCTGGGATTATAGGGCAACACCACACCCAGTAGATTTTGCTAAATTACCAAGACTGGGCTTGGGTTTACAATCCTCCTACTTCAGCCTCCCAAGTAGCTGGGATTATAGGGCAATACCACACCCAGCAGATTTTGCTAAATTACCAAGACTGGGCTTGTATTTACAATCCTCCTACTTTAGCCTCCCAAGTAGCTGGGATTATAGGGCAACACCACACCCAGCAGTAAATTCTTTAATAAAATAGCAAATAAAATCAAAATTTTAAAATCAAGAATTATGTCTTCTGGTTTTGGTCAAAGAATTTAAATTTTTGCAGAGATAATAGGACTAATGAGGGATAGAATTAATTGTAACTTATTTGTACTAAAAACTTACCATATTCCCATTAATTTTCAAATGCTTGTGTTTTGTTTTTTCACAATAAAACAAAACAGTTTTGTTACAGTTTGACAAGTGAGAATTTTGCCCCTGATGTTCTGTAAGCTTTCATAATTTGCTCAAAGTTACCCAGCTGGTTTAAATTAAAGCTCATTATGGATTCAGAGTTGCTTTTCTTTTTCTTTTCCTTTCTTTTATTTTCTTTTCTTTTCTTCTCACTCCTCTCCTCTCTTCTCCTCTCCTCTCCTCTTTCCCTTCTTCTTTTTTTCCCCCTGCAGTAGTCAAGATTGAACCCAGGGGCATTCTACCACTGTGCTATACCCCCAGCCCTTTTTATTTTGAGACAGGGTCTTGCTAAGTTGCTGAAGCTGGCCTCAAACCTCTGATCCTTCTGCCTCAAGCTTCTGGAGTGCCCACAGAATGGGATTACAGGTGTGTGCCACCACTACATTGCTTTTCTTATAACTGTCTTGATAGGTAAATATTTCGATATAAATAATATCTCTATTTAACATGTGGAAAACTTTTGGCTCAAAAATTTGTTGCTCATATAATTATAAAAATTGCATTTATTTAAACAAACTATAGTATTTTTCTTCTGGTCTCATACATAAACATGGTAGCCAGGAAGGAAGAAACGCGGAAGAAAGACATGGAAGGGAGGAAGGGAGTAGGTAGGTCATAAATAACTAAGCTAATGTTGTCTTATTTATAACGTTAGCAGAGTCAGTGACTAGGTTGTCTTTTTAATCAGTATCATATATGCAAGGGATACCATGTATTTCCTATTTTGATTCTGATTTAAGCAATCTTTGTTCTTATGGTTTTGTGACATTTGTGTTTGTGGGATCTTTATATTTTAAAATTGTGGTTAAAACACACATGTTGCTTGTATTCTGTCAACTGGTAAGATGGGTGTGTGTTGAGCCCATTCCTGCCTCTGCTTCAGAGTACATTCCAACCTTCTGCTTTGGTCATGAAAGGTCAACTTCCTCAGCTGCTCATTGGTAGCTGCAAGCTCTATCATATCTCACCCAGTCCTTGCAGACGTCTTCTATCTGGGCTCCTTCTCCCATGCCTGTCATCTGCCCACCACATTTTCTGGCTCATGAGCACCTTTGAACTTCCTGGCTACATTTGGAGAGTTCTCAGTCTCTGAGTATCACATCTCCAGAGCAAAATGCAGAAAATTCTTTTCAGCTTTCTTTACAACTTTCACTCACTCATTTGACAGATTCAAAAGTGAGCAATTGGTAGAGGGCAAAGCCAAGGCAAGGGTTGTGACCCAGACTTCCAGTTTTGGGGAGTGGCAGTGGTTTCAACATAAGGCTCTTGGCACTGGCTCAGAAGGGACCTTAATGGGGTGGTGGGGCAAGGGTTGATTTCTCATCAGGCCAGGTCCGTAGAATAGTTTTGGGTATTTTTCTTAGAAGTTTAGACTTGAAACTGCTTCTCTAGCCCTTCTAATGATTCTGCAGGCACCCAACATTGTTCTGAAAAATCTTTGCTTCCAAATAAGATCTTCACCAGATGTATACTGTTTTCATCAGCCTTTTTGCTGCTATAACTAAAGGATCTGATCAGAACAATTTTAGGGGAAGAAAATTTATTAGAGGGCGCATGGTTTTAGAGGTCTTAGTGGATAGAAGGCCGGCTCCATTTCTCTGGGCTCGAGGTGAGGCAGAACATCACAGTAGAAGAGTGTGGCAGAGTGAACCAGCTCTGATCAGAAAGCAGAGAGGGAGGTCTCCACTTGCCAGATACAAATATATACTCCTAAGCCACGTCCCAATTCCCACCTGCTCCAGCCATACCCTACCATTTTAATTACCACTCAGTTAATCCCTATCAGGGGATTAATTCACTGACTGGGTTAAGACTCTTACAACCCAATCATTTGTCCTCTGAAGCTTCTTGCATTGTCTTACTCGTGAGCTTTTGGGGGACACCTCACATCCAAACCATAACATATGCCCTCCAGTTTATCTTCTAAAATAAAACCAGCTCAACCTTCCAGGAAATCTGCTTGTATGCTCCTTGGAATCGTTAGCCACTGTCTTTCCATTGTTCTTAGAGTACCACATTGTATAGGACAGGGCATTATATCTTTTGAAAGGCCCACATTGTTTTAGGGACCACCAGCTCACCAAAGATCAATTCCTGCTTCACCAGGGATCAATTCCTGGCTAATCTTGTTTTATTTCCTTTGTTTCATCTCACTACCTCCTCTTTCTTGCCACTAGGTTATTTTGAAGCAAATTCCAGACATCATATCAAGTAATCCACTAATATTTCCATGTATATTTCTAAAAGATTAAAAAAAAATTTAAATATGACCTTAATACTTAGTATTCGAATCGCCCCAACTGTTTTGTGAATGGTTTTTACAGTCAGTTTACTTCAATCCAGGCAAGAGCCATATGGCGTACTATTATTTCTGAAATCTCTTTTAATGTATAATTTCTATGGAATCATTTTTTCTTTTCTTGTACAATTTATTTGTTATTTGTCCTATAGCATTTCTAGATTCTGGATGTTGCTGATTGTCTCACTGGGCTTTGGTTTAACATGTTTCTCTGATTTGCTGTTTCTTGGAAATTAATTGACATTGATCAGATTCAGCAGTATGAAAGCAGGCCTGTATACCACACATCTCAATATTTTAAAGTTATACAGCTGTATCTATAGTCATCTGGTCGTTCCCATTCAGAGTCATGCTCCTGGGGAACAAGTAACACCCCAACTGTGACTAGCTGAAGACACCATTGTTGCTGTACCCAATCATGGCCAGTCACAAAAGTCCCAGAAATCAGTTTCAAGAGCTGCTAAACTGTGGGAAAATCTATGCTCACCTTGGCTTAGATGAAGTAGAAGACTGAGGTTAATATAATAGAAAACATCAAAAACTAATGTCACCCCAAGCTGGCTGGACTAGGCATTGGACTTGACAGAGGAACCAGGTGGGATCCTGGGTATGCTTACCTTGCTATCCTATTTTTATTGGCCCCCCTTCTTTATTAGTGAGAGAAAGAATGGACTTTAGGCAAAAGGTAAAGGTTATTTGTGAGCCCTCTTGTTACCATCAGAGTAGAGGACCAGGCCTAAGACCTGGGTACATGATGAGAGCAAGAACCAGAGGGGCAGATCGGTTCCAAGATGCAGCCTACACAGACGGGGCATTCCTAGTCTCTCCAGACCAGGGTTTAAAGTAGTGGGAACATTGTTTCTCAGTGAGTTTTTAGAGGACACCTGACAGCTGCCTCCATGTAGGAACTCCACTTGTATGCCCTTGGGGTTGCCGGGCCCCAACACTTGCACAGGACCCCAGCCGCGGACTCTGGCGCAGGACTAAGACCCATCGCATATGCAAAACCCGCTCCTGCAAAAGAGCCCAGGCTCCAGCACCCACATACCCCGCAGGACCTCAGGTCGCCCACCCACGCAGGACCCCTAGCTGTTGCTCCCCTGTGGGACCCCCGGCTCCCTTGCAGGACCCCTGGCTACTGCTCTTGTGTGGATTTCCATCTACCAGGGCAGAACCTCCTTGTTCATCTACACCTGGGGACATGGGACAGGATCTGAAGACAAACTTTTACTTCTGCACAGCACACCATAGAGCTACCTCTCCAAACATGTCACCCAACTCCACTGACTGGCCCACCCTTTCACCCTATCTCTGAAGCAGATGGCTTCTTTGTGAGACTCTGGCTTCACCATCTTTGACCTGAGTGGGCAGATACCAGTAAGAAACAGACAACTCCACCTACTGAAGGAGAAGGGAAGCAATCTTGTTTATTTACATTGAGATATTTTAGTTTTTTTTCCCCTTCTATTCCCTTTTTTTCCTCTTTTCTTCCTTTCTTTTTCTTCTTTTCTCTCTCTTGATCTTTTCCAGCCCCCACATCCCCAACATTAGTTAAACTAAGTATTTTTTATGCATTAAGCTACTATGGACTGGGATATCTGATTAGTATAATACAGTTGTATTTTATAGTCTCATAACTTCCACCTTTACATGTCTTATTTTTCTTAATTTTTATGTATCCTTGTTAGTTGTACTCTATTTTCTGCCTACTCACTGGTTTTCCCCAAATCTCTTTCTCTCTTTTCTACTAATAGCCAACTTCTTTTGGATTCCTCTCTCATGCTTTCTAGGATCTAATAACTATATTTTTACTTCCTACCTCCCTGACATCTCATCCTACACCCCACCCCCAGTCCTCTCTAGCTCACCAGAAGAAACTGTAGACCCTTGTGCAAACCTATTGTTTATATAGCAGATGCTAATTGAACTCATAATTTCTGTATATTGTGACTAAGCCATAAATGTATTTAGGAGCTATTAAGAGCTACTTGGTTTGAAACTATATATTGTTTGTATTTAGATATGTCAATATTGGTTTCCCCCTTAAATGAGAAGTATTGGGACCCTGTAGAGAATCTATAAGCCTATAGGATAAAAACTGTAACACCTCAGATCTGCAGTGCTAGAAGGGAAGACACACAAACAACATGAAAAAAACGTGGGTAGAAGGTGCCACAAAAAAACCAAGATACTACATTATTAGAATCCATGATTAGGACCAGGGAAGAAATGTAGAGAAGGAGTTCAGGATGTACATAATTAAAATGTTCTGTGACTTAAAGAATGGTACAAAAGAGCAAATTCATGCAGCAAAAGATCATTTTGATAAAGAGCTACATAGGCAAATATAGGAAGCAAAAGATGACTTCAATAAAGAGATAGAGATTCTGAAAAAGAACCAAACAGAAATCCTTGAAAAGAAACAATAAACCAAATTTAAAACTCAATGGAAAGTATCACCAACAGATTAGATCACTTGGAAGATAGAACCTCAGACAATGAAGATAAAATATTTAATCTTGAAAATAGAGTTGACCACACAGTGAAGATGGTAAGAAGCCATGAACAGAACATCCAAGAATTATGGGATAACATTAAAAGACCAATTTAAGAATTATTGGGATAGAGGAAGGCATAAAATTTCAAACCAAAGGAATGAGCAATCTATTCAATAAAATAATATCAGAAAAATTTCCAAACATGAAGAACATATTAGATAATCAAATACAAGAGGCTTACAGGACACCAAATGTACAAAATCACAACAGATCTACACCAAGCCACTTCATAATGAAAATGTCTGTCATTCAGAATAAGGAGAGAATCTTAAAAGCCACAAGAGAAAGGAATCAGATTACATATAGAATGAAAACAATTAGGATCACTGCAGACTTCTCAACCCAGATCCTTGTAGCTAGAAGAGCTTGGAACAACATATACCAAGCTCTGAAAGACAATGGATACAAACCAAGAATCTTATATCCAGCAAAAATAAGTTTTAGATTTGATGATGAAATAAAAACCTTCCAAGATAAACAAAAATTAAAAGAATTTACAGCAAGAAAGCCTGCACTACAGAACATTCTTGGCAAAATATTCCATGAGGAGGAAATGAAAAACAACAATGAAAACCTGCAAAGGGAGGAACTACACTAAAGGAAAGGCTAATCAAAGGATAAATCCAGTCAAGTTAAAAGAATAACTAAGAATAAATCAAAATATCTGGGAATATAAACCATGTCTCAAAAATAACACTGAATGTCAATGGCCTAAACTCAGGAATTAAAAGACATAGACTGGCAGATTGGATAATAAAAAAAAGACCCAACCATATGCTGCCTCCAAATTACTCATCTCATAGAATGAGACACTCACAGATTGAAGGTGAAAGAATGGAAAAGAATGTATCACTCACATGGACTGCATAAACAAGCAGAGGTTTCCATCTTCATATCAGATAAAGTGGACTTCAAACCAAAGTTAGTGAAAAGGGATAAAGGAGGTCATTTCATACTGCTTAAGGGAATCATACATCAACAAGACATAACAATCTTAAATCTCTATGCCCCAAACAATGAGGGCAGCCATGTATGTTAAACAAACCCTTTTCAACTTCAAGTATCAAATAGACTACAATACAATAGTACTGGATGACTTTAACATACCTCTCTTACCACTAGATAGATCTTCCAAACAAAAACTAAACAAAGAATCTATACAAATCAATAGAACAATCAATAATCTAGACTTAACAAACATATATAGAATATTCCATCCTTCAACAAGCAAATACACTTTTTTTCTCAGCAGTACATGGATCCCTCTTCAAAATAGATCATATGCTATGCCACAAAGCTAGTCTTAGCAAATACAAAAAAGTAGACCTACTACCCTGCATTCTATCTAACCATAATGGAATGAAATTAGAAATTAATAACAGTTTAATAAAAAGAAGCTACTCCAATACTTGGAGACTCAATAATATGCTATTGAATGATGCATGGGTAACAGAAGACATCAGAGAGGAGATAAAAATATTCTTAGAGGTAAATGAGAACTCTGATGCACCATATCAAAATCTCTGGGACACTATGAAGGCAGTGCTAAGAGGAAAGTTTATTGCATTAAGCTCATTTATTCAAATGAATAAATGAAATAAGAAGAAAGTAAACAAATCAATGACTTGATGCTACATCTCAAAGCCCAAGAAAAAGAGGAACAAACTAACACCAAAAGAAGTAGAATACAGGAAATAATTAGAATCAGGGCTGAAATCAATGAAATTGAAACAAAGGAAACAATTCAAAAAACCAACAAAACAAAAAAAGCTGATTTTTAAAAAAAAATAAATAAAATTGACAAACTCTTAGTCACCCTGATGAAAAGAAGGATAGAGAAAATCCAAATTACTAAAATTTGTCATGAAAAAATAAATGTCATGACAGATTCTGCTGAAATACAGAGAATAATTAGAATCTATTTTGGAAATCTATACTTTAGTAAAATAGAAAACTCTGAAGACACCAACAGATTTTTAGAGACATATGACCTACTCAGACTGAACCAGGAGGACATTCACGACTTAAACAGATTTATTACAAGGAAGGAAATAGAAGATGCCATCAAGAGCCTTCCAATCAAGAACCTTGGAACAGATGGATTCTCAGCCAAGTTCTATAAGACCTACAAAGGAGAACTAACTCCAATACTTCTCAAATTATTCCATGAAATAGAAAAGAAGAGAACACTTCCAAACTCATTCTATGAGGTGAGTATCATCACCCTGATGCCAAAACCAGACAGAGACACATCAAAAAAGGAAAATTTCAGACCAATATCCCTGATGAATAGATTCAAAAATTCTCAATAAAATTTTGGCAAATTGCATACAAAAGCATATTAAAAAAATAGTGCACCATGATCAAGTGAGGTTCATTCCAGGGATGCAAGATTGGTTCAACATATGAAAATCAATAAACACAGTCCATCATATCAATAGATTTAAAGACAAGAATCACATAATTTTATCAATTGATGCAGAGAATGTGTTTGACAAAATACAGCACCATTTTATGTTTAAAACACTAGAAAAACTAGGGATAGTAGAAACATACCACAACATTGTTAAAGCAATCTATGCTAAACCTAAGGCCAACATCATCCTAAATGGAGAAAAATTGGAAGCATTCCCTCTAAAATCTGGAACAAAGCAGGAATTCCCTCTTTCACCACTCTTATTCAACATAGTCCTTGAAACTATAGCCAGAACAATTAGACAGACAAAAGTAATTAAAGGGACAGGAATAGGAAAAGAAGAACTCAAACTATCATTATTTGCGGATGACATGATATTATACTTGGAGGATCCAAAAAATTCCACCAGAAAACTTCTAGAATTAATAAATGAATTCAGCAAAATTGCAGGATATAAAATCAACACCCATAAATCAAATGCATTTCTATACATCAGCAATGAATTCTCTGAAAGAGAAATCAGGGAAACTACTCCATTCACAATAGCCTCAAAACAAAACAAAAAAACAAACAAAAAAAAATTAGATTGGGAATCAATCTAATAGGAGTGGTGAAAGACCTCTACAATGAAAACTACAAGACACTAAAGAAAAATTGAAGAAGATCTTAGAAAATGGAAAGATCTCCCATGCTCTTGGATAGGCAGAATCAATATTATTGAAATGGCTATACTACCCAATGTGCTATATAGATTCAATGCAATCCCAATTAAAATCTCAAAGTCATTTCTTATAGAAATAGAAAAGGAAATTATGAAATGTATTTGGAAAAATAAGAGACCCATAATAGCCAAAGCAATCCTCAGTAAGAAGAGTGAAGCAGGAGGCATCACAATACCAGACCTGAAACTATACTACAAAGCTATAGTAATGAAAACAGCATGGTATTGGCACCAAAACAGACATGTAGACCAGTGGTACAGAAGAGAAGACACAGAGACTAACCCACATAAATACAGTTATCTCATACTAGACAAAGGTGCCCAAAACGCACACTGGAGAAAAGATAGCCTCTTCAACAAATGGTGCTGGGAAAACTGGAAATCCATATGCAGCAAAATGAAACTAAACCCCTATCTCTCACCATGCACAAAACTCAACTCAAAGTGGATCAAAGACCTAGGAATTAGACTAGAGACCCTGCACCTAATTGAGGAGAAAGTAGGCCCAAATCTTCATCATGTTGGATTAGACCCCAACTTCCTTAGCAAGACTTTAGTGCAAGAAATAAAAGCAAGAATCAATAAATGGGATGAATTCAAACTAAAAAGCTGCTTCTCATCAAAAGAAACAATCAATGAGGTGAATAGACAGCCTATATTCTGGGAGCAAATTTTTGCCACATGCATATCAGATAGAGCACTGATCTCCAGGATATATAAAGAACCCAAAAAACTTAACACCAAAAATCAAACAGCCCAATCAATAAATGGGCTAAGGAGTTGAATAGAAACTTCTCAGAAGAAGATATTATAATCAATAAAAAAATATATGAAGAAATGTTCAACATCTCAAGCAATTAGAGAAATGCAAATCAAAACTACTCTAAGATTTTATCTCACCCCAGTCAGAATGGCAGCTATCCAAAATACCAGCAACAGTAAGTGCTGGTGAGGATGTGGAGAAAAAGGCACACTCAGACATTGCTGGTGGGATTGCAAATTGGTGCAACCTATCTGGAAAGCTGTATGGAGATTCCTTAGAAAACTTGGAATGGAATCACCATTTGACCCAGCTATCCCACTCCTAGCCTATACCCTAAAGACTTAAAAACAGCATACTACAGTAATGAAGCCACTTCAGTGTTTATAGCAGCACAATTCACAATTGCTAAACTGTGGAAGCAACCTAGACGCCCTTCAATACATGAATGGACAAAGAAACTATGGTACATATACACAATGGAATATTTCTCAGCAACAAAAGAGAATAAAATTATGGCATTTGCAGGTAAATGGATGGAATTGGAGAATATCATGCTAAGTGAAGTAAACCAATCTCAAAAAAACCAAAGGCCAAATGTTCTCTCTGATTAGTGGATGCTGATACTTAAGGGGGTGGGGGTGGTTAGCATGGGAGAAATGGAGGAACTTTGGATGGGACAGGGGTGGGGTGGCGGGGAAGGGAGGGGGAATGGGAGTAGCAAAAATGATGGGATGAGATGAACATCACTACCCTAGGTACACGTATGAAGACACAAATGTTGTGATTCTATCTTATTTGCAACCAGAGAGATGAAAAATTGAGCTCTATGTATGTACTATGACTTGAAATGCATTAAAAAAAAAAAAAAAAGAACCAGAGGGGCCACCCAGGATCTGTAGGTGTAGATCTTTCTTAGACCTGCCCATTCAAGACAGAGGACCCAGAGGTGCAGTCTGGCTTATCTGGAACCTGCTCCAATTGGGGGCAGAAGCTTTATGTAAATTGCCTATCACATCTTCTTAAATGTGGAAAATATAAAGAAAAAGTCAATTGATGAAATCATAGAATGTCTTTGTAGCCTCATGACAGAGAAGGTCTTTTAAAAACCAATCTTCATCATCACATATCCATGGCAATAATTAAATAAGTAAAAGTTAAGGCTTTATCTTCAGCAAGAAAACTGACTATGACTCAGCAATATTCCTGGTATGTGTGTGTCTGTGTCTGTCTGTCTGATACAGGTCCATAAAGGACACATGTACCAGGATGTTTCAGTGTTAGTCAGTGCCTTGAGGACAATCAAGCATTCCATGTTTGGAGTAGGTAAATGTGGCAAATTCACACCATGGAATATTAGGCAACCAGTGTACACTGTGGACTATGAAAAGCAAGATGCATGAACACATAGCAGCATGGATGGATCTTAAAATCCTGGTGCTTATTGAAAAAAGTACAAAATAGACTGAAATAGAAGGCTAAATGCCTTTTATGAAAACTAAAACAAAAAAAATCCAACAATGAGGACATATACAAATAAGAAGATACACATCAAATACCTTGGAATAAGTCAGGTGCTGTGTGGTACATCCCTGTAGACTCAGGTACTCCAGAGGCTGAGGTGGGAGAATTGCTTAAACCCAGGAGTTTGAGACCAGTCCAGGCAACATAGCAAGACCCCGTCTAAAAAAGCAAAAAAAAAAAAAAAAAAAAAAAATTAGAATGAAAGTTGAGCACAAGGATAAAAGAGAGTATACCAATCAATCAGTTAACTGAGTAAGGGGCAGCAGAATAGGATGCAGAAATCTCATTCTTTTCTTATTATCACAATCTTACACTGCCTAACTCATCCCTTCTTTTTATTTTATTTTTTATCTTTACACATTATTTATTGTTGCACTATAGTTGTATATAATATTGGGATTTGTTGTTACATATTTGTATATGAACATAACATAACAATATTATTTGGCCACCATCACTCCCCAGCACCTTCCCCCTCCCTTCCTGCTTCCCTCTCTTTTCTCTACTGATCTCCCTTAGATGTTTATTAGATCACCACTCCTCCTCTTTTTTTTTCCTTTTTTTCCTAGAAAGCCTCCATATATAAAAGAAAACTACCAACCTTGACCTTTTAGTGTAGCTTATTTTGCTTAAGATGATGGTCTCTAGTTTCATCCATTTTCTTGCAAATGACATAATTTCATTTTTTTAATGACTGAATAAAATTCCATTGTGTATGTATACTATTTTTTTTAATCCACCCATCCATTGATGCACACCTAGGCTGATTCTATAATTTGGCTATTGTGAATTGTGCTGCTATAAATGGGTATACATGTATCACTATAGTATGATGATTTTAATTCTTTAGGATAAATACTAAAAAGTATAGCTGGGTCATAGGGTGATTCCATACCTAGTCTTTTGAGGAGCCTCCATACTGATTTCCATAGTGGTTGTACTAATTTATAATCCTACTGACAGTATAAAAGTGTTCCTTTTTGTTCACATCCTTTCCAGCATTTATTATTATTTGTATTCTTGATGACTGCCATTCTGACTAGTGTGAGGTGAAATCTCAGTGTAGTTTTGATTTGCATTTCCCTAATTGCTAATGATGTTGAACATTTTTAATGTGTTCATTGGCCATATGTATCTTTTATTTTAAAAATTGTCTTTAATTCATTTTCCCATTTATTAATTGGGTTATTTGATTTTTTTGGTGTAAAGTTTTTTTGAGTTATATATATATATTCTAGATATTAATCCTCTGTCAGAAGAGTAGCTAGCAAAGATTTTCTCCCTTTCTGTGAGCTCTCTCTTCACATTCCTAATTGTTCCTTTTGCTGTGCAGAAGCTTTTTAATTTTATGCTCTCCCATTTATTAACTCTTGGCATTATTTCCTTAGCTTTAGGGGTCCTATTGAGAAGGTTGTTGTCTGTGCCTAAAAACTGGAGTGTTGACTCTTTTATTTCCCCAGGAGTTTCATAGATTCTGATCTAATTCTGATCTAATTTGATCCATTTTGAGTTGATTTTTATTCAAGATTAGAGATAAGGGTCTAGTTCTTCTACATATGGATGACCAGTTGTTCCAGCACCATTTGTTAAAAAGACTGTCTTTTCTCCAATATATGTTTTTGTCACTTTTGTCAAGAATCAGATGACTAAAGATATGTGAGTTTGTCTCTGTCTTCTATTTTGTCCCATTGGTCTGTGTCTGTTTTTTGGAGCCAGTACCATGCAGTTTTTATTACAATAGCTATGTAGTATAATTTGGAGTCAGCTAACTCTCTAGATAAGAGAAAGGTCAAATAACTATTGATTTAAATAATATTATGTTTATTCTTTTGAATCCATCATCTTTATGGATGCTTCCAGTATTGCTTGTTTGGCTTGGAATTGCTTTTGCTATTCTGGGTCTTTTATTCTTCCAAAAGAATTTTAGAACTCTTTTTCCTAGTTCTGTAAAGAGTGTCATTGGTATTTTGATGGAAACTACTTTGAATCTGTATATTGCTTTTTGTAGTATGGCCATTTTAACAATAGTAATTCTGCCTATCTATGATCATGGGAAGTCTTTCCATCTTCTGAGGTCTTCTTCAATTTCTTTCTTCAATGTTCTATAGTTTTCATTGTACAGCTCTTTCACCTTCTTGGTTAGATTTATTCCTAGGGTTTTTTTTTTTTTTTTTTCTTCTTGGTTAGATTTATTCCTAGGGTTTTTTCCCTTTCTTTGGCTCCTATGAATAGGATTATTTTCCTGATTTCTTTCTCAGCAGATTCATTGTTAGTACATAGGATAGGTATTGATTTTATAACCTGCTTCTTTAATGAATTTTTTAAAAAATAGATATAGCAGTCTTCTGGTGGAGTTCTTTGGATGTTCTAGCTATAGGAAATTTATTCTTTCTTTGTTTTCTTTTCTTTTCTTCTTTTTCTTTTTGGTACTGGAGATTGCACTTAGGGGCACTCGACCACTGAGCCACATCCCCAGCCCTATTTTGTGTTTTATGTAGAGATAGGGTCTCACTGAGTTGCTTAGTGCCTCGCCCTTGCTGAGGCTGGCTTTGAACTCGCGATTCTCCTGTCTCAGCCTCCCTAAGTGCTGGGATTACAGGCTTGCGCCCCTGCGCCCAGCTAAACTTATTCTTCCTTGATGAAAGCTGGCCCACAAAAATGTCATCAATTCGAAGCCATCTTCTGATAGCTCTTCATTTCCTGCACAATCTTATATGAGGATATCTTTCTTCCAAAGTGTTTAGGTTGGGTATTTCCTGCAATTCTGGCTAAACCTGTCAAATCTTTGGTGATTAGATGCTTAGTATAAAATGGATATCACCCATTTTTTTATTGAAAGAAATTGTGGAAAGAAGCTCACATTTATATTGACAACTAGGAAATTGTTTGTTTTGCAAGGGCTGAGTCTACTATCTGTGTAGGCAGCTGCTTTATTTAAGAGTGAGGAGGACATGCCTTTTTCTAGCTCTTACTCTGTTATCAAAGGTTCAGTGTTATTGAAGTTACAGGAGTAAGAACTAAATTACAAGTAGAAACAATACAAATGAAGGAGACAAGAAGTATCAGAGATTTAGTCAGGAGGTGAATCATTTAATGAAAAGCCCTTTTCTGTAACTCATAAGAGTGTGTCTCAACAGGTTGTTTCTTGAAGTCTATCTTAATATATTATAGTGTTTCTTTTTTTATTTGCCAGTTTCAAACTTTAAAGGAGCTGTCAAATGAACATTCAGTATTTATTCTGGATGTCTTCTTGGTTTCTATTATAGTAACTAGATAATTATGTTGGAAATAAAAATTCTGAGTTTTTTTCTTGGCTTCTATTTATTTATGGTTAATTTTTAATTTAAATTAATTATTAAATAAATAAATTAGGATCTTGGTTTATTTATAAGTAAAGGAAGAAACCAAAATATAGAAATTTCTGTTCATATTCTAAGATCTTTGAAGAAAAACAAAGTTTTTGTCTTCCAGTTTTACTTTCATAGGCATTAAGATGCCCCACTCCTAGGAGAAGCCTTCATGTGATATATGAGATTTGATTAAAATTAGTTTCTATGCTAAAATATCTTGAATACCTTTTTCACCAGAGTTAAACTGATTGATTTATAAATGTGGAATGTGAGAAATTGAGGTGGGAATGGGGAAAGTAGAAGCTAGAAATAAAATGATAAGAAAACATCAGTAGCACTTGAAAAATATTGTTGGCGCCATGCTGTGGGTCATTGTAAACTGTTCTCAAGTCTTTATCCGAAAAAAGAATTTTTGACAAGATAAGCTTTCAGGAATATTGCAGAAAATCCAAATCTAAATCACTAGATTAGAGAAGAGTAAAATAACTATTGATTTGAATAATATTATGTTTACTCTTTGAATCCATCACCTTTATCAGCAAAAAGTCATATGGCTTGAACTAGATTTTCTCATTTCAATTCAGAGATTCAAAGCCACTCTTATGTCCAGATTTATTTATGGTTACTATGGAAATGACTCACTTTGTGTCAAGATGTACACAGACATCCCAGAAGGGCAAAAAAAAGTTGTGCTATTGAGTTATTTAAAGGCCTGATGAGGTGAAGGGAGACCTAAAGCTCCTGACATTTTGGTTGAGATGGGCCTGTGTTGCTTGGATAGCAAAGGGTCACTGTGTCTGCATGTGATAACACTCTTCTACACAGTTATTTTAACCTTACACAAGGTTGTTTAAACCTCATCAGTGTCAGCTGCTGGGCAGTCATTCCATTCATGGCTCTTTCTACAATTTCCAAGAGTTACTGAGTTTATAACCTGTATCCAATAGGCTCAGAATTTGAAAGCACATATATGTTCCACTAAAAGTAAACGTAGGGAGAAATGAAAGGAAATAAAAATATATACTGATGTCCAGGAAGGCTGAGTTTGGGATCTCATTGAATGGCCCAGGATTTTTCTTTTTACCCTCAGGTATGATACACACATCATCAAGTTCCCCAGCTTTTCCCTGGAGTGCATCCCAAAGTCTATATATTCACCTTCGTCTACCTTCTCACTCAATCTCCTTTATACACTCCCAAACACCCCAACACTAAATTCATGTTTAAAATAAAAAATTTGTGCAAAATTTATATCCCATTAGATAATGTATTTGATGTAAAGGTTTTAATGTTTGTGAATCAATAGATTACCTCAAACTTTTAAGTAAAAAATAGATGCCACAAAATATATGCCCTGTTACTTATGGCTCTGGGTGCAGCATAGGATACTTTCTTATACTACTGGTGGTGAATAGAATTCTGAGAAATACCAGAGAATTCTATTTTTAGCAGAGCTGTGAAGGACCATTGTCTCTGGTCTTTTGTGATGTCTGAAACTATCACTTGAAATAATGTTCTTTCAGCTCTGTGTTCTCTTTGTGTTCTGCTTAGCTAGAAATGGGGTCATAATAAATCTTTATACCTTAGCAACAGCTAGTAATGGCTCTAAGACTATGCACTTACATAATGATATTCAAATACTAACTCTTATGGGGAGAATCACCAATGAATATGGAGTGACAATTCTTTATTTTAGAAAAGGGAAACCTACATACAGGTTGTAGGACTAGTTAATGGATTCACGGAGGATCTGGACCTTATCTAACTATTTCTGTCTTCCTAGCACATGAAATGACTAAATAAATGCTTATTGAATGAACTGGGGAAAATAAAGCTCAAATTTCAGTTATTTCTGTTTTTGGGGAAATAGAGCTTCTCAGCTCCTTTGTAATAAACTTACATTAAATCAAAGGATTTCTGCTCCTGGTGCCACTCTTGAACCTGGAACCAGGGTTTGAAGCCTCACTTTTATTGCAATTATACATTTTCTGTCCTAATCTTGTGGCTTATTGTGCAAAGTTTTTGTCTTTCTAAATTCCCTCTGCCCTTCTCTGGTTTAGGTCCTGTTGATTTCTTTGCTGGAAAATTACATTAGCTATCCAGGTTTTAAATAGTTAAATAAAAGTTATGGGAGACTGTTCTTTTAGTCTGAGCTCCTGCACCAGGCCCCACTAGACCACACCCAACCTGAGTAGAGTCACTCATGCGAGGTGCCTCATAATTACACTGAGCTCAGAAATAGGAGACTTTTTCAAACATCAAGAGATTCACAGCAAAGTATCTCAGTCAAACTGAACTAGCATGTTAAGGAAATCTCCCCTGCTTTAGCCCTGAAAGGAAAGAAACTTTGGAATGATCAATTCACTTTATGTTTATTGTTTCTGCTTTCTTCTCGTTTTTGTTTCCCCTACAAAGCCCACCCTCTCTGCTTACTTACCAAAGTGTCATTCAGTTTCATAGATGGAATATCGCCTGATTCATGAATTACTAAAACAAAATAAAAACAAAAATAAAACAAAAACAATCAGATCTTTAAACAATTTCTTGAATTTTGTTATTTGACAAAGCTGATTGTTCTGCTTTCAGACAATTCTGATACTATTGGGAAGTATTACTAAATCATGCATTAATTGTGCTACCCTTTGTATGAAAGCCTTTATCTAATGGTCTCTGACCTATTGGAACCAGTTGAACTTCTTTCCTTGGCATTACAAACTTTCCTGTTCTCACCTAACCAACCTTTCTGGGCTTATCTAAAGCCACTGACATAAAACCTACATTCTTGACAAGCTAGTTGTTTTATAGCATTTCCTCATGCCTGAGGAGATGGTATGAGAAATTTCGTTAAATTGTGAGCTTGTCTTCAC
This sequence comes from Xerus rutilus, assembly GCA_028644305.1. Lineage (NCBI taxonomy): Eukaryota > Metazoa > Chordata > Mammalia > Rodentia > Sciuridae > Xerus > Xerus rutilus. The sequence goes on from CM053409.1 coordinate 27,329,222, forward strand.
CACCTGAGGATGGGGATGTATCTTGTATATGTTGGAACTGATTCCTCAACACAGTCAGTACTCTCATGAAAATGCTCACCAGGATGCCAATTTCTGTTCCTTAATGATGTGCATGCAGGATTTGGATGTGGGATAATCCCTGATGCTGGAGCCTGGAACAAGAGGATGTGAAAAGAGGATCAAGGAATGAAAGTGGTGGGTAAGCATCAGAAAGTTTGTGCTGAAGGCACATTTTATTTGTTTAAACTTTCTGGAAAGGTCAGTTGCTATGTGTAATCCTGATGTTTGCTGGGTTAGTGAAATAGCATGTTTGCAGATTGACATATGATGAGAGAGAAATGCTAACCAGGGTTCAAAGTAATGACAAGGAGAGGGCTCACTTAGGTGGAACCCACTGAAAAGTAGCACATAGGTGACTAGGTTGCAAGCTGGGAGGCATGAACCAGGCTGATGGCCAGCTTGTCTAGAAGGGGACACGGTCTGAATGTTCCCTCCAAAATCACAAGTTGAAACTTAATGTTTATTATGGTGGTATTAGGAGGTGGGCCCTCTTTGGAAGTGATTAAATCAGGAGGACATTGCCTTTACAAATGGATTAATGCCTAATTAAAAGGATGATGGGAACTAACCTAGGTCCCTTTTGTTCCTCCTCTCTTTGCCATGTGAGAACACAGGATTCATTTCCTTTTTTGCCCTTCTGTTTCTTTCACTATGTGAGGACATCTAAATGGCACCATCCAGGAGGAGAGGGATTTCACCAGACACTGTACCTGACAGTGTCTTGTTCTTGGACTTCTCAGCTTCCAGACTGTGAGAAATACATTTCCATTCTTTATAAATTGCCCATTAACAGGTGTTTTCTTATAGGAAAACAAATGAACCAAGACACATACTTTGATAGAACACAGAGGCTTAGCAGGGATTGCAGGAGGATAAAGCCTCAACCACAGGCAAAAACAGGCCTTAAAATTTTATTGTGCGCTAAGTTAATATACCTCAGGATCTGAGGAAGTTTGGCCATTGTTTTCATGTTTCTTTAGAAGCAGACTAAGCAAAGAAGATTGTAGATGATGCTATGGCTTCTTCCAGCCATATACCACAAGAGCCTTATAAAAAGGGGCTACTAATTCTAGAGCCACAACTGGGGTCTATGACAGCTCTGATTTCAAACATGCTGTTGATTCTCTCTGAAATTGCATTTATATTCACAGTGCTTTACTCCTTTATTTCTAGTGCCCAAAACATACTTGCTTTCTATTATAACACTATCATAAAATTTTCTTTGAGTACAAACAAAGCCTTTTCCCTTCACCTTCTGTCATTCTCTTCTCTTTCTGCTACTTTTCACATTGCTTCCTAAGAACTTTCTTTTTTCTTTCTTTCTTTTTTTTGCACTTTGCCGGCGGGTCAGCCTTCAGAATCAAATAAAAAGTGAAGCTTCCTGGAGGGCTCTGGGACTCAGAGGCATAAGAATTCTTTTGTTTTCAGCTAAGGATTTCTCATCACAATCATAAGAAGCTTTAAATGTAAGAATTCAAATTTCTCTTAAGAAATTTTCATTTATGGTGGAAGGAATGTCAGGAGGTATTAAATAGTTGTCACTAAGAATAGCATATTTTCTAGCCCCCAAAATTCTTTTCAAAGCAAATATGTACATTTGATACCTGCAAGTTTTGAATGTGCAAATATTGACTCAACAGGTGGATGAGCCCAGCTTGAACATGCTGTTTTTCTTCTCAAGGGGGGTCTATTATGACTCTGACTAGGGGTTATGTATATTTTTCCTCCCCAACTGGTGAATTTTCTAGAATGAAATGGTTTCCTGCTCTTGTCTCCAGAATACATAATATTTGTATTAACAAATTTTTATCACTCAGGATCCCTTTTTGCAAGTTGATTTTATGGTTTAGGCTCAATACTTGTCTTACCCTTGTGGTTTCTTTAGTGACAAGGACTTGTTAAGTTCTACTGATAACTTACACAACGTCAATAGAGAATTTGATGGGAATCTCCAAGTTGTTTTATTTTGCTTTTTAGTATTTCTTCAGTTTGGTTACCAAACTGCTCTTGTATCAGCAAAGAACCTTGAATGATAGAATTTCAAAATGCTTTGAGTTATTTCTGGAGATAAATAAGGAGAAAATGTACATTGAATCCTAGACTGTAAAGTAGTATACTTACATAAAATCACAAACTCTAATGCAGTACACAGTTAGTTGTTCTTAAGTATGATGTATGAAACAAGGTTCTCATGGTTAAATCATTTATATCAATTGTTATTATCAGGGAGTGCTGTGACTTAAAAACACAAAGTTTCTATGTTTAAGGTGAAGAGCAGGCAAATCAATGATACAGCATAATTTTCTATGAAGACCGTAAAATCATCTTCAAAAATGTTAATTACATTCTGAGGCATTTTTAAATGCATGATTTTAATCTATGTTGTATCTTTGTTATTGGTGCTAGGTATGTATACAGGCTATCAATTTGTTGAGACTCACAAGAAACTCCCAAATCTCTGAAAGAGCTTGCTCCCAAGGCCCCACGAGTTTTGAGTGATGTCTCTGTGATTCCCTAACCGCTAGGTTCCTGCCAGGGAAAGCTGTAGTTAAGTGAGAGTTTTAGCAAAGGTGTTGATTTCCTTGTACATCTGGGTTATAGAGGCTGACACTGAACACATTGGTCATTTCCTGCTTTTTGCTTCTAAACCATATGTTGTCTTGAAGGTCTTGGGTAACAGCAATCTGTTTGAATTAGCTGTGGATTTTTTTTTTTTCTTATCACCAGAGACTGGATATTTATTCACTGACCTTCTCTCTTTTTTTCCACAGCACACACACACACAAAAACTCCAATTCCTACCCTTTAATGCATCTCTAGTCAAAGGAATATGAAGGAAAGTGATATACAAACACGTACCACTTCCAGGCCTGAACCATAAAACCTGATCATCCCCGTCATCTTCAGTCAGCTTAATGGACATGAGTTGAGATGTCAACACTTGAAGACAGTACAGCCTGGATTGCCAAATCAACACATGGAAATGTGTTTTTAATCAAATTAAAAAATATTATGTGTACAGACAGGGTAACACAGGAAATCTGTACCTGTCCTCTATGGTAAGCAACTCTATGGTATTAGCCTCCTTTTACAGATGTGCACATGGAGACCATAAGAAACTAAGAGACTTGCCTAAGGTCAAACTTCAGTCCTTACATTTCTTATTTCTTCTGATGGTTAGCTATGATTGTCATGAGAAGGTTTCATGGAGCTTGGAATTCCCAGCAGTGATTCTTAAAATCAATTCCTTGAATATTATTTTTGGAATGAACTGGGACTGTGAAAATTTTGGAGGGTAAAGAGAGGAATTGCAGTTTATTGAAATGATGTTTCACCTATGTGACAGCCTCATGTTGCCCCCTTATGGAACTTCTGATATTTACTGATATTTTTGCTGAATTGGACTTTCATTAAACCAAGACAAATAAAACAAAATTTATCACTTTAGCCTTTCACAGGAAAACATGTTATTTTATCACTTATATATTACTGAAATTTAGTCAAACTGAAGGAAAATGTGATTATGGGCAGAAAATTTTGCGGGGGCTGGGCACAGTGATGCATGCCTGTTATCCCAGCAACTAGGGAGGCTGAGGCAGGAGGATCAGAGTTTGAAGCCAGCCTCACCAATTTAATAAGACCCTCAGCAACTTAGTGAGACTCTGTCTTAAAATAAAAAATAAAAAGGACTGGGGATGTAGCTCAGTGATGAAGTACCCTGTTGCGTCCGACCAGCGGATGCCACAAATGACGCACGGACAACACAGCTTCTTCCAAGTGAGTTTATTCAGCAAGCTTGATGATGGAGGAAACCCCCGCCCTGCTTCTCCTGCTCGGTCTTATATGCCATTCACGCCAACCAATCACACAGTGCCGCGCGTCCTACAGCGTCTTACTTGCACCTGCGCGATGCAGCCTCAGAGCGGGACAACAAGTTTGAACCTTCCTCCTGGCATCTTGCCAGCCGCCATCTTGGAATGGCGTCTAGTCCATCACTCCTCACAGTTCCCCCTTTTTTCTTTAAAGAACAAAGGAAAGCTCCGGGAAAATGCCTGCCTTAGGTTGTCCTCTGCGTCAAGAGTCCTTACCCGTCATTGGGATATCAGTATCGAGACTGAGTCCCTGTCTTAGGTTGGTACTCCGACCAGAGAATCTTACCCGTCACTGGCTACTTTTCCAGCATGCCAAGCCGGATCTGTGGAGAGGTACCTGCTTCTACCGCATGCAGGGCTTGCACTACCATGGCCAGGTTATG